>OX454525.1:126150133-126847673 GCA_949715645.1 Portevinia maculata
AAATAGATTTTTTTTAAATCAAAATAAGACAATAAAAGAACCTCAGCTTACTGATTCCATTGCAATTTTAACTTTTTCAATGCCAACCAACTGTAAGAAATAACACACAGTTAACTGTAGTCACTCAAAACAAAAAAACACGTCCGGCTTCGAAGGAAAATTATAAAAAAAATGCCGCATTCGTGACGATCTGCTGAAGACCACCAGCTCCCAATATACTTTCTTATTCTCTTTTTTTATTCTCTATCCTATTTAAAACAAAAACAAAACGGTAGTTTAAGACTAAGCTCAATTTCAAAATTCGATTTAATGCCAGCTTCAGAGGTGTTTCGCCCCAGTGTGCGACGCAACCTCTTCATTTCCTTTTTAAAATCTTGATGTTCATTATGGTTTTTCATAAGAAGATGTGTTTCCACATGTCAAGGATATCACGTAGTCTCATTTATGAACAGTTTCTGCGCTAAACGTGCGCACAACTTTCATAGATTTATTTTAGTTGTGCGGGCGGCTTCTCCAAATATTCGATTCTACTCAAAGTTCATACAACGAGCGTATTGTGTCGCAACTTTTATAACGTTGTTGTAATTAGGTATTATCTACTTTTTTTACTTAACGGGCAGCCGAGACGTGCCTGAGACACTGCAGCCTTCCATCCTCTGCGATCCCGGCACGCTGCTTCCAGTTCTCCAGACCAAGCGCTCTGGCATCCGTGATGGCTGCGTCTTTAAAACGGAGGTTTGGTCTTCCTTGCCTTCTCTAACCTGGGGGCTGGGAGTCGAAGTCCTCTTGGCTTTAGCATTATTGTCCATTCGCTCAATATGGCCGATGAAGTCGACGTGCATTACCTTTTTGGACTACATTCACATTTTGGTACAGCTTAGAGACTTCCCTGTTGTATCTTCTCCTCCATTCGCCCTCCTCGCACACAGGACCAAATATCCGACGGAGTATTTTTCTTTCCGAAGAACCCAATATTTGCTCTGCTTTTCTACTTATCGTCCAGCACTCGGCACCATAAAAGAGTACTAGCAGGATTAAGGTTCGATAGAGCATGGATTTTGTCCTTCTAATAATGAGTTTTGAACGCATTTGTTTTGCCAAACCGAAGGAGCAGCGGTTTCCTAAGGTAGTTTTCCGCCAGATCTCCACTAAGGTGTCATTCGTGGAGTAGATGTTTACTCCTAGGTAGATGAACTCCTTAACTACCTCGAAGTTATTGCTATCAACAGTGACGTTTTGTCCTAGGCGGTGGACAGATGTTTACTTGTTTGTTGATAGCATGTACTTGGTCTTGTCGTCATTTACATCAAGACCAAAAAATTTGCACTGATCTTCAATCGCTGTGAAAGGCTCTAACACGGTAGGCAGGGAAGGCGAATTAATAAAAATATCTTAATTTGCCTCTAATTAACAAATGAACCACAATGTGGATTAAACATTAATTCACGCCGCATTAATTTAAAATCATGTTCATGCATTAGCTAATTGCCATTAAGTAATAAATGGTATGAAAATTGGGAATCGTTAAGCATTACCCTTTGCGTTTATTAATTTTGTTGTATGTATTTATTCTGTAAAAAACCACAGATGAAAAATTAAACACTTTGACAAGCGGCGGTTTACATCAACGTATACTTTACGTTTTGTTTTTACGTGTCTCATTTTGAAGTTTAAACGCAACGCAGCATTGATTTTCTATGGTTCAACTGGATACGTTTGTCAAAAAGCGTGATTGTGCTTCAGGCATAACGTTTATTATGCAGCAAATGGTGTGAATACCTCAAATAAACAGCGGCTGGACTTCGCTATAAGGGTAATTGAATTTGTCAAATCTGATGTGAATTTGTTTGTTATAGTTAAAGGATATATTTGGCACCAATTTTGATTGGCGGATGTTAATATTTACGAATTTCGGGATTTTCAATACAAAATCCTTTATTTACTCTCTGACGAATGCCAAAATATTTACAAACTTACAGCTGACGTATCACTAACCGTCCCAGATGTATTTGTGGTGCCAAGTGTTTATGATGAATTGCTAATAAAATATAATACGCATGCAAAAGAACGCACCTAATGACAAGTACACAGCTTTTTGTTAAAACAAATGAGGAAAAGCAAATGCGTTTTATTTCAACCTCCCATTTAATTATCATTTGGAACAAAACACTTGAGATTTACTAACAGCAACGGTTTTCCACATATATTCAGCACATCCTTTTTTCAAATCTCCCACATTTCATGAAGGTTTGCCAAAGTCAACAGATGCGACTCTGTCAAAATCTATTTATGCGTATCTTCAAACATTAATCCCGCCATTCCATTGTTGATAAATAACACTCGTATCCAACATGTATCCATTGCTCAAGCACAGGATATGATCTTACCTCAGCTAATGAATTTTATAATACGTACCTATCTATATCTACCTTTATGCATCTGCGTTCAGCGTTTTAATTAAAATCTCATTTCCCATCTGCGTGTGCAAAATTCAACATTTAACTTGTTTTTCAATTAAAATCACTGAAATTTCATTTTCATTAGTGTTCGCCTCAACATTCAGTGAACGCTAGATCCTGGGTTCTTCTCTGCTTCTATAATGACATTTCAAATCACCATTAACCATCATTTTTCCTAAAGCGCGACCATCAAGACGAGAGTGAGGAAAACAACAAAATAACAAAAAACAAATTCTCCAAATGTTCGTTCTTCGTATCAGAGAGCCGTTGTTGATTATTCCGTGTTATTTCTTTGCAGTTACATCAGGGAGGTTCTTGCCGTCGCTGATGCCCCCACTAGAGCCATTACCAGCTCCGGTAATTAAGATAATCAAAGCTAAACACGGTGTGGTTTCGCTAGGGACCCACTCACCACCCAACCACCCAACCACCCAATTTGCCAACCTTCTATCCATCCACTGTACCTGTCAACTTTCAAAACCTGGATAAATGTAACCCGGGAGCAAATCGTTTATTCGTTTTTAGGTTGACGCAACATATAAACTTGTCATAGTGTGTTGCCTCGCTCGTGCGGGTATAGCATGTATATCCTCCCACAGGCAGCCGGGATATGTGCGGGTGAATCCAACCAACCACCACTATTCCGGTGGCGGTGTTATTTGACATTCCGCTTGCCTATACTATGCAAATAAAAACGTAATGGTTGCGCAGGGCGCAATGGATGGAGAAAAAACGTGATAATTTTCTTACCCATTATTATCCCATTTCATGCTCTTATCGCACTCACCTGGTAATTATGATAACCCAACATTCCCCCACCCTGGCCCTCCATTAGAAATCAGATTCAACGTCGTGTCGGCGAGGACGAGGATGACTGTCAGGTTGTTGATGTTGGGGCTGCTGGCTGACGTTCGTGGCAGCGGCAGCAGCGCTACAGACACAGAATAAGTACTTGATGGTTATGACGAGCCCTGCCATTAAAACGTGCGTGCCATTTCCTTGTAGCGTGTTTTTCCTTTGCTTCCTTTTATTTTTATTTCATATTTACAAAACATTAAAACTCAGGTGTGGATATTTTTTGCTCCCAAAGAAAATAAAAAGGGAAATGAGTGAAATAAAGAAGAAGAAATCATGAAATATATTACACTCGCAACAAAATAGGAAAATATGCGCACTGGCTAGGACGGAATGAATGTCTGCTGGCCGTCGTTGGGGAATAGAATGGGATCAAGTTATCCTTTAATGTATACTCACAGCGAAAATGGGGCGTCTAATTGAATTCATTCATGTTAAAGTGTAATGTCTGATGGATGCAGCAAAAAGGGTAATACGTAAACCCAATGCGGTGTTAACACTTATTAATGGGACAAAAACTGCAGCGGCCTATAAAAAGGCGAATGATATAAGGGTTCATATCAAACAAAGGTTGGGGGGAGAGGGCGCAAACTCATCTTTGGATGAGATCCAAAGTGTAAAAAAGACGGAATACTATATTAAAATATTTCCGGTTGGGCATCGACCATTACTTCTGCCATTTTGAGTTAGTGAATTTCGTTACATGGCGTACAATAATTGAATTGTCGCCTTTGATGTTCAATTTTGGTAATATTTATTATTGAATAGCTGTGCCTATTGGTATTCGTTCCTGTGCCTATTGGTTTCTGGAAGGTTCATTTCGTCCGTATTGGGGAGACGATTTGGCTAGTAAGCCCTAAAGAGATTTGGTTGGCGGCTTTATCTGTTTAGTTGACTGTTGCGGGTGGTAACCGTGCAGTGGAAGTTTATTTAATTGCTGATCGGCTGAAGTTGTCCTTTCAATTCCAATAGGCCTTTCAATTGTGGGTGGCAATGGTGCGATGGTTGTGTATTTTCCCACTTTGGAAGTGTCTCTCGCGCAAATTAAAAAATGATATTAGGAACCTCAATATCATTTTTGAAGACCTATCCATAGATACCCCACACATATGGGTTTGATGAAAAACAATTTTTTGAGTTTCAGTTTTAAGTATGGGGAACCCCAAATCTTTTTTGTTTTTTTCTATTTTTGTGTGAAAATCTTAATGCGGTTCACAGAATACATATATTTACCAAGGTTTAACAGTATAGTTCTTACAGTTTCGAAAAAAAGTGGCTATGACATTCCCGGACAGACAGACACACAGACATGACGAATCTATAAGGGTTCCGTTTTTTGCCATTTGGCTACGGAGCCCTAAAAAGAAAAGGCAATTGAATACAAACAAATTTAGACACCAACCGTGGAGAAAACCCCTTCAAATGAACCAACGAACCTTTTTTTATCGCATTATGTGTCTTTATGTGGCAATTCTCTTCGCTTAAGGCCTCAAAGTCCCCTGTGCATTGCATCTGGGAGAAGCCGTTTTGATACCATATTTTAAGGGTATTTTAATTTTGACTCATAGTTTGTGGCATACCTTATTATTGCCCGTAGACCACCAAGCGATACGATGTTCGTGATCACTATCGATTGTACTGTCGATCTAGAGATGTCCGTCCGTCCGGCGACAAAAATTAGGCCCTAAGACTCAAAGCTAGAAAGCTGAAAACTGAAACATATACTCTCTTGAGGCACGAAATTATCAGGTGTAAAAATGTTGTCCACAATTTAAAAATAAACAAAAAAAACTGTTTTATTAAAAAATCAAAGTTTGAGCTACGAAGCTTTTGGAAAATATACTCTCTAGTGTCCCGAAATGCTCATTTGTAAAGATTTTTAAAACCCGCCCACTGACACGCGTAATTATTATTGAAGAAATCATTGGAAATGAAAGTCCGATTATTCGCAAAGTATCTAGATATAGTCGTTTTGAACAATTCCGTCATACAAAGTTTTCTGCTGTGCCCACTCTTAAGGGGGGTTGGTTTTTTCGAAAAAAAATCCTTTCTATAGCAAAATATGTATATCATGTCCCTACCAATTCATCCATACTTAGATGTGTGCCACGCCCAGATTATGGGGGGTACGAATAGGATGAAGGTAGATATTAAACAGTTCGCCTAAGCGGACTGTAGTCTTTCCCAATGTTAACAAAAGGAAACCGTTGACTCTTGTTTGTGGATCCTATCATAAAGCTTCCCAACTTCTGCTGAAGAATAGAGTGCGGTTCGCGTTATTTGTTGGATCTTATGGGAGAAGGCGTTGAAGTAACCGTGTCCGGCAAGAAACTGTCTAACATACATATGTAGTTGTTACCTTCACCTTGTTCTCGTTCATTTGACTTAGTCACTTTTCTGATCAGAATCGCAGTACCTCGTCGTTTTCTTTTCGAATTCCAACGCTGTTGTCACTGCTGCGTCGTGAGTTCCGCTTCCATTCAACTTTTTCCTAAGGACTTACTTGCTGTAGTCGGTTCTATATCAGGGGCAGACCCAAACAAAAGTTCAAGAAATGTCAAGGACAGCAGCTTTTGATTCTTTATGTTGTTTAATTCAAAAATCCTGTGTCGGCTGTGAAACATCGGCAGGCTCTCTGGCTTCGGATCACTTCTTTTCTAAGTCCAATCAAAAGCTGGTGTTATTGCATGTGTATCGCACGCTCCTGTTATTGATTTTGATTTGATCGTTCTCTTAAGACATCGCACAGTGGGTACCCGCCCATACAAAGCGCGGTCAAAAATATAATACATGTTTTTTTTTTATTAAACTCTTTTATTATTATTTGTATTTGTTTTAACTTACAAAATGAAAAAGAAAATGTAAACAAATTCATACAAAAAAAAATATTTGGAAAACTAGATTTTTAGCAATTCTAATGCATTTTTTGATAAAAATGATTTTTTTTAGTAGGCAATTTTCTTAAATTTGAAATAAGCGGGTCGGAACTTAAAAGAAGTCTATTCAAAAGGTCCTTATTAGTAACGACCCTAGACATTTTTCTTGTGTGATTCAGTCGGTAATTTTTGATGTCCTTATTTCTGGACTCTGCGGCTTCCTGACTTAACTCGCCTATAGAAATCACCGATGCACCATGCAACAACACTTTGTGAACTGAAGCAGGTAAATAGTACCATGGATATATTTCAATTATCTGTTCAGCTGTATCTAAGGCGAAAACTCTGAACTTATCTGCATCGATATTATAACCTGAATTTAAAGCCTGTAAAATACTTGCACATCTGTCAATCAATGTATCGTTGATTCCAGTTATTTGAGCTGAAATTTCGGAATTGTAAAAAAATTTCCTGGCTGTAGTCCCATCATTTGAGGAACCACTTCCTCCCGGTTTAGGTCTGTCCACAATTAATCCTAGTTTTGCTCTGAACTCAGCTTGGACTATTTTCTTTTTTTTCGAATTCTGTTTTGTCATCACCTCTAACCTGCCAGTTTTTAATATTGAGTCTGTAGGAAATATGAAGAAAAAACTCGAAGAATCTAATCCAAGCATGAAGCGGGGACAAACCAAAACATAAACTGTTCTCATTGACCTCTTTTTGAAGGCATAATTCAATGTTGTTCATTTCCTTTGGTGTCGCTCCGCATATGTAACATTTTAAAGATGTTGTTTCGTTAAGTGCGTTGCACACTTTTCCATCAACCATAGTTAAACGTAAGTTGTTAGTGACTGTCCATTCTTTATCATTATTGATAGTTATAGTAAAAGGCTGCAAGGCACTTATTTTTTCAGTATAATATTGTTCTTCAAAAACAGATATAGCAGTAGTTTCTTTTTTAAATTGAAATCTAATTGGACGACAGTATCGTGTTGAGGCAGGTCGAGGATTTTTCCAAACAATAACATCTTCATTATTGTCATTTTTTTAATTTAAGCTGCAATGACACGTAAGATGTAACAAATAAATCGCTGTCTTTATCATTAGGATCATGAAAGATTTGTTTGTATTCGCTTTGGCCTGTACTTCCATCAAATCCCCATTTTCCTTCTAACTGTAGGCTTTTATATGAGTCCTTGTTGAGAGTGTCAAGAACGTCTTTCTGCGAAGTAAGAATTCTTGTTGCCGTGTGGTTAAGTAAAGCCTGTAAGTCTACTTCGGCACCAGTCTCGGTGACACTAATTTTGTCGGCTTCTGGATAGCAGTTTTCTTTTTCCATTTTTATAATTTTGTAGCTAGGCAGTGCATTTCTTTTAATCTTGGTGTTGACAAAACTCTGAATAAGTAAGTACTGGTTCTTTGTAAGCTTTGCTTCCACAAAAAGCGACAGTACTTAACAAGGCGTTACACTACTCATGGCATTTTCTTCTCCCAAATCCGAATTACATGACGTTTCACGCAAAGCTGTGCAATTGATTCGTCGGATCTCGAGATTTCAGCCACACGTCTTCGTTTAGTCCGCGCAGAACATTCTTGAAAACTTTTTCTAGGACGACCTCGTTGTTGTGATATACTTGGATTATTTTCGTCAGGATAACAACTTAAAAAGACAGGCTCAGATTTGTCAAGCCAAGAGGAATGATTTTTCATAATTAAATTTTTTCTGGCTTTATTTTTCTTCCAAAATTCTGTTAACTTCTTGCATACGAAATAAATTCGGTCATAGAGGGGATCAAATCCAATATTCTCAACACCTTGATATGGCCAACTGCATTTGATGTTCTCCAGGATTTGGGCGGCTTGCGTTGACCATGTTGCATTATTTCCTCGACTTTGAAGCCATTTATCAAATAAAAAATTGCGTTCAATTACGCATTGATAACCAGCACCTACCAAAGATAAAACGATAAGTCAAAACATGTTTTTTTTAACCAAAAATTAACGAAATATGGTTCATAACTCGAAAAGGGGAAAAAAGGGAAAAAACCGCGTTATTATTTGAAAAGGTAAAACAATATTCTTCATTTTAGTACTTCATTTGTAGCGGGCACTCGAAGGCAAATCAACTAAATCTTTAATTTACTGTAAACTAAGCTCAAAATAAAGTTACAAAAAGTGCTTCGCGCAGGGGCCTATTACATTGACGCTTTAAGTTATTAAACAATAAAATGTATGTTTTTATAAAGTACTCACCTTCTTGTTTAATATCCATAACAATTAAATATTGCTCACACTTTCTTAACACAAGTTATCACTATCACAGCTCTCTATTAAAATACTGCACCGATAAGCGAGCTGTATGTTTTAATATGATGTTAACTTTGAATGGCTATAAAGGAATGAAAAAAAAATTCCGTCAACATTTTTTTTGGTTTTGGTTTTGCGGGAGTTTCAAGAACCGTATTGACTCTTTGAATTTCTGATTCATGACATTTAATTTTTTTAATTTTAGCCTATGGAGGTACCCACTGTGCATCGGTGACTTGCAGTCGTGTCGACCCACGAATTTGCATGCACACTTGCGTGAGAGTTTCAAGATGTTAAATGCGTCGCTTTACCTTGATGTTAAAATTGCCTAAATGTAATTTGTCTTCTTAGTCGCCTGGTCGAGCCAACGTCAAACGATGAACCGCAGCACAACATTTTTCATTTGCCCAATTATGCATTTCCTTAACCCGATATCAGAGTATATCCATAAAATGAGTAGGGACACTCTCGACGTTTTCTTTATCAGTACAGGGTGCTCCGTTAAATAAAGACAAACATTAATTAAGAACTACATGTGTGTTACGCTAAAATATGTTTGCTTGTTGTTGGCTTTTTTGATAATCCTATATGTATAATTTTTTTATAATGTAATAGGTACACTCGAACACGTAGCTAAAATTTTATAAGAAATTCTTTGTTTTGATTTTTACAGCAAAATTCATCAAACTCATTTTTTAATTATTATACATTTTCATTTCAAAATTATTGCACAAGTACAAATTTGGAAAACGAGAAATAAATTGTTGCTCCAGCCACTCTATTGCATCTAAAAACTCTTGAGAAGGGCGTGTTAAATGCGCACCCTCATATTGTTTGAAATCTGTGAATATGAAGGAAACACTAGGTTTCTGACTTAATTTCAGCTTGTGTTTTCAGGGTTCCATAGCCAAATGGCAAAAAACGGAACCCTTATGGATTCGTCATGTCTGTCTTCCTGTCTGTCCGTCCGTATGTCACAGCCACTTTTTTCCGAAACTATAAGGTGATGAACCGCATTAAGATTTTGACACAAAAACAGGAAAAAACAACAATAAATTTTGGGGGTTCCCCATACTTAGAACTGAAACTCGAAATTGTTTTTTCATAAAACCCATACGTGTGGGGGGGTATCTATGGATAGGTCTTCAAAAATGATATTAAGATTTCCAATCTAAACTGAATAGTTTGCGCGACAGACACTTCCAAAGTGGTAAAATGTGTGTTCCCCCCTCTCTAACTTCTAAAATAAGGGAATGATACAACTAAAAAATATATATGATGTACATTACCATGCAAACTTCCACCGAAAATTGGTTTGAACGAGATCTAGTAAGTAGTTTTTTTAATACGTCATAAATCGTAAACCGCAATTTACCTTTCATTCAATCAACTCAAATATAAAAAAAAATATTTAATTTCATAAACATAAACCTTATGTGTAAACCGTGAACCATTATTTTCTAATAATAAATCTGTAATAGGTGCCTAAGTAAATATTAATTATAAGTCTCACGGAACCCTTCATGGGCGAGTCCGACTCGCACTTGGCCGCTTTTTATTTCTTATTTCCTCCTCGGTTGTACATTTCATTCATTTCATTTAAGAAATTGACTTGCTCTTCATTTCCAAAAAATGGTCTTCTTGATTTTTTGGGTTCTTTAAACTTCGACGAATTAAAAATATCGTATAACCTGTCTAATCTTTCCATCATTTCAGCACTATTGATAGATATATTACAATATTTTTAAATTAAAAAAACAGTTGACTTTTATCAACACGCGTCACCCCGTATTGTATTTTCTTCACTTGTTTCGCACGACTGACAAGAATTCAAATCAATACGCCTTTGAAAATACATTATGAAAAAAACGTAAGTACCGCCACCCAACCTTATTGCAAAACCCGTGTGACCAACCACCATAAAAACTAGCAAATAAAGAGTCAAATCATTTTTATTGTTACAAGGCCGAACACCGGATTGCATTATTTTTAGCGAAATCAAAGCAAAGAAGAAGCATTTATTTTCAAATTTTTTGACTGAAGGGTAATTTAAGAGGTTCATAATCAGTTAAAAACATAGGGACGGGCTACAGTCCGCTTGGGCGAACTGTTGGATACCCTATTCTTATTCCTATCCCTCATAAGTGGGCGTGACAAAAGTCTAAGTTTGGTTGAATTGTTAAGAACGCTCTACATATTTTGTTATATAACATTTAAAGGATTTTATAAAAAAAAACGCTCCCTAGCTCAAACTTGGGTGTTTCAATAAAATTGTTTTATTTGATTGTGGGCGTGTCAGTAGGCGAATTAAAAAAAAATTAACACATGAGAATAAAGGGCCCCTAGAGAGTATATATTATAAATTTCAGCTCCCTAGCTCAAACTTTGAATTTTCAAAAAAAAAAAAAAAATTAATTGTGGGCGTGTCAGTGGGCGGATTTTGAAAATATTTACACATGAGCATAAAGGGCCCCTAGAGAGTATATATTATAAATTTCAGCTCCCTAGCTCAAACTTTGAATTAAAAAAAAAAAAAAAAATTAATTGTGGGCGTGTCAGTGGGCGGATTTTGAAAATACTTACACATGAGCATAAAGGGCCCATAGAGAGTATACATTATAAATTTCAGCTCCCTAGCTCAAACTTTGGATTTTCAAAAATTAATATACCCTTAGAATAGGGTATAAACAAATTATTTTATTTATTTGTGGGCGTGTCAGTGGGCGGATTTTGAAATTTTTTTATCCCGAGCAGTTTTAGGAGTCATAGATCATATATAAAAAATTTCAGCTATCTAGCTCAAAATTCGATTTTTTCCAAAATTTTGTTTTTTTGAGTTTGTGGGCGTAGAGTGGACCATAGAGAGTATATGGTTAAAATTTCAGCTCTCTAGGTCCAGTTTAAAGGCCTAATTTTTGCCGACAGACGGACGGACGGACGGACATGGCTAGATCGACATTACTATCGATGCTGATCATAAATATAGTAACTTTTAGGGGTCTACGGGCAATTTTAAGGTATGTTACAAACTATGCGTCAAAATTAATATACCCTTAGAATAGGGTATAAAAATAATCAGAAAAACCAGCCATAAACCATTTTTAAAAAAAGCAAAGCAGGTAGCACTGCACGAAGTGAAAAGATACACACGACGAGTTTCAAGTCGATACGCCTTTCAAAAAGCAGTATGAAAAAACCCAAAAGCATTCGTCTTACGAAGCACGCCGCATGTAGTTAAATATATTGTGTCACCTTTTTTCCACAGCGGTCGTTCCGTAAGGGTTAAAGCACATCCTTTTGACCTGGTTCCACATATTGTAGACTTTTTTCTGAATTTTGCTTTGTAGTAGTAGGAAATGCATATGTAGAGAGAGTTTACCTACTTATTATATGGATATACTCTACCCGATATTACCAAACAAAACTGCGCTTTGTGTTTGATGGATTGACTAAAACTTACACCAGGGTAAGCTTGCATCATTTAGTGCTAGTTGGCCCCAAGCACCACGCTGGTTCAAATCCGGCTCGAAGAACCAATGTTGTTCTAGTGTGCTAAAAATAAACATCCTAACCGCTACACACTGGCCGAATTGTTTTCAATAGCTGGACTTGAATTTTAAATGAAAGATTTTTTAATTCTTTTAATACAAAATGTATTTGATTATGATTCTTATACTTGAGGAAAGATTTAATAAAATAGGGTTGGAAGAAATTAGTAAGTTATGAAGTACACACTCGTTGGTGGAGATTCAAAAAAAGGGACCAACATATTACTCTTTGAAAAGGTAAAAAAAAATACTTTGTGGCACATTATGGCACGTAATTTTTACATATAGTTAACGTGTTAGATTGATTCTTGACGGTAAAATAATTTTTGCCATCGGACAACGTAGTATTTTTTAACTCTCTTTATACAAAGAAAAAACTATGGATTTTTAGCCACTAAATCAATAAATATAAAGTGCTATTTTTTCATTTCTGTTGACGACCTTTTTTTCTATATATACTTACCATAAGATGTTTCGGACATATTTGTTTTATTTTTTTAAACTTTCCTTTAAACTTATTAGAAACTTGCTCTTACAGAGACGATAAAAACTCTTAACTGGCACAGAAAATAAGAAACTGAACTGAGAAGTTGCAAGATTATTGCCGAGCTGTACCGTTTAAAATTGGAGTATTGGTTATGTTTGTTGTTTTAACTTTTTTCGGTAATCTTATATATTACAGCAGTGCAAAGCGGCCGAAACGTTAAAATTAACAAAAGAAATGAAACTTAATTCTAGCACCAATAAAAGCGATTTCTGCCACAGAAATAATATCGAAGCTTGTAAGCCACTGTCGCAAAAAACTACGATACTAGAAGTGTGGTCTGATTCACCGACGGATCAAAAATGGAATCTGGAGTTGGAGGTGGCATCTTTGGACTCAACATCACAGTCTCAGTGCCTATGGGAATGTGTCCCACTGTGTTGCAAGCAGAAATCCATTCCATTGAGATCTGTGCCAGGGCAACGTTAAAAAGGGTACAAAGAGCTCCGTAAAACACATATTCTCGGATGCTCAAGCTGCACTCCAAGCATAGTCAAGTGCTCCTATTGCAGAGTCAACTGGACTACTACAATACCAACTTCGTCTAGCCCATTGACTCAAACAATCCAGACAGGCATTACTCCTATAAGGAGATTCTTATATAAGATAAGATAAGTATTAAATAGCTGGTGAGCTCCCTGTCAGGCCATTGTGGCTTGAAATATCATCTCAACAAAATGTACCTGAGCTCAAAGACAGAATGTAAATTCTGGCTGAATGTGGATGAATCATCCGAACACATTCTCTGTGAATGCCCGGCACTACAATGGTTAACAACACGTACGCAGAGAAATAAATAAAGATATTTATCATAATAAACAAAAAAAAAAATCCTAGACAGGTGACTGGGAACAAAAAGCTGGGGCCAGCAAATGAAAGATGGAGTGCCCTCGATTCCTGCGTTATAACGAGGAAAATGTTGCAACTTTATACAAAATAAAAGACCGAGAGAATCACTCAAATGAACCATAAATCTTTGTCCTCTCATGTGGGTGTTATCACCGGACACAGATAACCTGTGCAGAGGATGCAGAGATGAGGAAGTGCAGGAGGATACTCTGTCTCTGCCCAAACTCTGCCATAATAGAAATACCACGATTCGAACACTGTGCAGTGATAACCAGTTTCTGCACGGGATTTGAATCTAAAGCTCCATTCCGAGAAGAATCAGTTGGGCAAAGGTTCGGCGTAAGGTTTAACATATCAGTTTTTAAAATATAGATGTTGTCGATGGGCTAGACGAAGGGTTTGGAAAAATGAACGAAGTTTATTCCAAACAGCCATAACATAGATCCAAGCAAGGATAAGGCAATCCTAATGTTCTCTTACTGATGCGAGTAGAAAGTTTACCGCTCTTACTACGGAATGGTCTGAGTTTTCATATGGGCTCAAGATTTGAATGCAAAAGTCTCGGATTCTGAAGAAATAAACCGGTCGAGAAGACCATTTTTTGTCCACATTCCACTTTTTGGATAACAGAAGCAAATTTTCGTAATTTATTTAGAAGGTCGTATCTCTATTTGGTCTTCTATTGGGATGACTTTTTTAAAAACATTTCGCCATCTAGAATCATCCAATCTTCTTAGTTTTTCACTTCAATAACAACTTTAATCTAAGCACAATGGAAGCAGGTATCTGTTTATGTATATTGTGCATTCGGCAAAACTGTCGGTATCACTACGGTAATCGCTCATTGTAAATTTCCTTTCAAGTGCATCCTCCTTTTCGCGTAGACCGTTTTAATTAAATGTCTTCCATCGTGCTAAATGAACACCCACTTCCCAAGTTTTCCAATCTCATTCTCTAACCACAAAAACTTCAACCTTTAACACGTTCAAAGAAGTTTAAATCATTTAGAAATAACCCAAGTAGAAACAGCAAGCTCACTATCAGTATCACTGCGACATCCACCCCTACAGCAATGAGTTGAATTATTGAATCTGGTTTCGATCGCACAACTTCCATTCGGAGTGAGATGCTAGAGAAACTTTCTTTCCTCCCAAAGTATCGTCCTATCTATCCTGTACTGCATATTGCATCCGTTCCATTTATTCGTTTTGTCTTATTTTCTCTATACTTCCAAACCACAACTTTATACTTAACTTATATCTTAAACGGATAATGATAGTTTTTCATTGAGAAGGACTCCTTCATCCGGTTTTTCTTCTTGGAGTGCACACAAAGCAATTTTCTTAGTTCGCCTACGATTTATGCAAATGCAATCGAAAAGTTTATCCGCCTTCTGACCGCACAGCGCACATTGTGTGCTCTGTGCTGTTCTCAATTTTTCAAAACGGAAAAGAGAGGATAAACCAAAAAAAAAATCAGAAATAGTGGAAAATAATTAAAATATTCTTGCACTCTGTTTATATGTTATTTTTTTTCTCTTATTGGAGTTTGCTGGAATATAATTAAATTTTAGTTTGCAATTCTCTCTAAACTGGGAAATCATTATCAAGTTGCACGCAAAGAGATGAATCCCTCGATTCGTAAAAGGAGCAGACTCGTTGCATGCACAATCCTATTGCATCCTTGGTTATAATTTGTTTGTTTGTTAAGCTTTATAGTTGACTGTCTGTCTATGCGAGGGGAAAAGCAAAGCAATACTGACGTCTGAAAAAGAGATATCGAAAAATCCTTTAGACTGGACTGAGAATGGGGACTGCAGAGGAAATCTCCGAATGAAAACCACAAAAGAACGCAAGACAAAGAAAGTCCTCTTTTTTAATTTTCTCTTGAAGTGCAATTAAAGAGATGTAAACCAAGATGGATTGTTCTTTGAGGAAATAGATGGAAGTGCAATCGACAATGTAAGTGGCCCTCGATCGCCTCTGGCTAGCAATTTAGTTTCGACGGCTCATTCGGTGGCCAGTAATTGTGAAGCTACCATTATTTCATCTCATTCATTTTCTAGGAATCCTCTCCTTGTGATTTTGTCTTCCTGTTTTCGAATGAAATCAAAATCTGCTCTTCAAATATTTCCTGCGTCCTCGAGTTGTTAAAAAACACATCCATCTTCTGCATAACCTACATTCCGCCAAGAATGACATTCTCAATTGGGTCACCACAACACTTCCACTTTTACACCCACCAAGCGTGTCTCCTACTTTCCCGCCCACTTGCTATAAGAAGTCAATGATAATGGTGTACAAAGAACAAAAACAAAAAAATTCTGTCTATTTCTCGTCCATTTTTGACGAGTAGGTTCCAACAACCGAAAATCCATTCTTCTCCAAGTGTTATTCTTGCGGTGCTTTAGCTGATACTTGGAATTTTCAATTGGCTTCGAGTTCCGTTCGAGGAGTAAAAAGTTATTGGTCCTCTTTTCATTGTTCTCCTGGTTTTTGCTATTTCAGTGTGAAGGACTATTGCCAAAACACTATACCACTTTAGGTTTAGAGGTTTTTTTTCGTTTTGCACATCATTATCGGTTTACTTTGGTTTTGAATTCGTTCAAATGGTACAGCCATTCAATTGAATATTTCAAGTACGCACTTAAATGGAAATTTATTCGAGATTCCTTGAATAATAATCTTTTATGTTTCTGGTTGTCTTTTGTAAAATGGTGTAACATAAAGAAGAAAAAGTTTATGATGGTAGTGTTAGGAGCAGCTACTTGGCATGTGGCATTTATTTGTATATTTTTGGATTGCAAAATTGCTTTTAAGAATAATAAACATACAAAAATACATGGCATCTGAAATTAATTTTTGTTACATTTGACCATTGCATCCGACCGACATATTCAGCGCCCGGACCTATTCGTCCCCAGCCAGTTCGTTTTATAAAACTTTGTATAGAGTGCATAACTGAAAAAAACTTTTGTCCGAATTTCCTCAAGTTGAAAGTAAATGTAAAATGATGTAGAAAAGTTTTGGGGTGGCTCAATTAAAATGTTATTTCTTGGAAGAAACATTTTTCAATTTGTTAACATTCCATCGTTATTGTAGAGCGAGGTAGAGATTTTAAAATTGTTTTTTCTTTTATGTATGTTAAAATCTTGTTTTTTTATTCCATTCAAATAGCGAATCGAGGAAGTTCTTTCGGCAAAAGTTGTGGTCGTGTTTGTAGCACATAGAAAATCCACATATTCGGCCCTATTGAAGTATTCGTTCGGAAGGGAACTTTCTCTGATTTGTACAAAATCAGAGATTTAACATTCGAGGCATCCGCTTTTATTCATTAATCGGACTAGTTATCCGATCAACTGAAACCACCAAACCAAAAAGGAGGATTTCTGCCTGGTAGTACAATGGACCGTTACAGAGTCTGAGTGCTCTGGGATTTGGATTTCCTTTTTTATTTAAAAAAAAAAAAAAAAAAAAAAAAAACTGAAACCACATTTTCGCAATGCGACATGACGCGTTAAACAAAACATTTTTTGACAGATGCACGGCAAATTTCTTCCGAAGGAAATGTGAGGAGAAGAAAAAAAAATATAATTTGTTGTTGTTTATCTCAGTTATTTCATATTTTAGAAAGAAAACAAAGAGAAATGGTCAACATGATCCATCACTTTGAAATTGTATTCAATTTATCACACAGCTGAATCTATGTCAAATGAACGCATTTGATGCTTTATTTATGTTGTTGCGAAAAGTATACATAAAGCGCAATCTGAGTTCTGATTTTGCCTTTCGTTTCGGAATTTCTTCCAAACGGATACCTCGATAGGGCTGATTGCTACACCATCAAAAAAGTTTGATTCAGCTAACCCCTTCTTTTGTTTGCCCCAACTTTGAACATTGAGTATTTCAATCTTACTATATCCGTTCACCGTTGGCCTATGAATTTTTAGTTGTATGTCAATTAAGTTAAGTTGAAGTGGCTAACAGTAAGGGCTGACAGACTAATCTCTAAAGGTCTACTACATGGTTCAAGTAAGTTTTCTCCATATTCATTTGATCAGTTAAAGCATCCGATGAAGCGTAAGAGACCTTTAGTGTGATCCTTCGTCGAAACGTAAAGATCGTTGCAGAAAAGCAGCTCCTAGATTAAGCTTAATTTTTGTTGGGAACGAGCAGGCCATGCCCATGTCAGTCAGGCTCCTCGTTAAGTGGTAAATGCAGCTTCTTCAAAAATATTATGAACATACGCCAAGCCTTGCGCAGTGGCTCAGTGGTTGGTGTGTTGGACTGGCTAAGAAGGCTTGTGCTTTGACGAGGAGGCTGTTTCATAGAAGTCAACTTGACTCCAGAGTGAAGGTCATATGCTACGTGGCTTTATAAAGTCGATCATCGCTTATGGTTGTCCGTTATGGTTCAATATAGCGTCTAGTTATGTGGAAAAGTTTCGGGTGTTGGAGAGACAATGTCTTAGGGCCTGTCTCCGGTTGTTCCCAACGCCAGAATCCAATTACATTTAATGAAAATAATATCCCAATTAGGTCCTATGCTATGGGGCTCACTTAATAGGATCGACAGATTCCTCATTAAGGTGATTGGACAGCACGTTGCAAGGGCGATTGCTAGCGACAATAGCCTTATCTTTGCTGTTTACAAGTATTTCCCAAATGAAATGTACATAGAGCCTACGCTCCGGTCTGGCTTTATCCCCCGTTACTCTAGGTAACATATCTATTCTTAGTTTATAAGTTAGTTTAAGTGGTGGTGTTTCCGTGAGGTGACTGATGGTGTAATGTTTCAGTCGGCTCCCGGCGGCGTGTGCGCACGTTGACGTCTGCCAGGCGCTCGGAAAGCAATTGGGATTTCAACCACTCGTTGCGTCAGGCAAGAAGGAAGTTAAGTAGAGTAAGTAGTTCTTAATTTGTTTTTTTTTTATAAAATATAAAGTGGGAATAATGATGCCGAGTATTGATAAATTAATATGTAAAATTAGTTAATATTAGTTAAATTATAAGGTTATAGTAAAGTTGCGAGGGTCCGCATAAGAACCATTCATTTAGAATAAGTGTCCTGTTAGTTAGATTCATTTTTGTCTAGAACGTAGTTTGATTTTGATGAATTTAAAAGTCAATTTGTGTTGGACTACTAATCGAAAGTTCCCCGGCTTAAATCCCGCCGGTCCTAAGTATCATCTAGAGTTTTTTCCACTGCCTCGCCTCTTGTGGACGTCTAAGAGACGTACCCATTGATGGCAATGTTTTACAGTTTTATAAAGCTTAAGGTCCAGTATATCTCCGAGATCTTTTTAATGTCAACAAAGACAAAATAAATTTCAAGTCGAGTACCATCACTTTTTCGGCGCAGGGACATAAGTCCCAACTTTTTCTTTTGAGACTTATGTCTCACTTAAGTGGGACATAACTCCCAAGATTGATTTGGGACTTGTGTCTCGCTTAAGTGGGACATAACTCCCAAAAGTAAAAGTTGGGACTTATGTCTCACCATATGATATGCAGCATGCCCCCCATATGCATTGCACTGTTTATGGGGTTGGTTGCGAAATCGGAAGTAGATTTCATAAACAGTGCAATGCCTAAATATACCCCCTGCTTGGGGTCACTGGTTGATTTGGAGTGGGTGCGAGGTGTTATTTTAGCATTTGGCATTATTGCACTTAGGGTAAATGAATTCGTATGGCCTTATTTCATTTTCAGAAAGCGAAAAAAGGCCATAATTGAAATATGGCTTTATTTCACTACTGCAAAGTGAAATAAGGCCATATTTTCATATATGGCCTTATTTCGTTTGGCGTTATTTCACGGCACCGCTAATGAGTAGTAAGTCGGAGGAAATATGTATATGTACACATGTTTGAATTGAAGCAAACAGGTTTCATTTTCGTCCCGCTGCCTTTACAACCGATTTCGAACAGAGCCTTCGAAATGGAATTCAATAAACCTATCCTGCTGCTGAGATTGGAGAACTCTCCGAAAAAATAGTGCGAAGGTCAGCTGTTAACACGGAAGACAGTTTCTTCAACAGATCCGTCCAGAAATTGGTTGGTCTGAAAGTAAATGAGGATAAGACAAAGTACATGCTATCTGTCCACCGCCTAGGACAAAACGTCACTGTTGATCGCAATAACTTCAAAGTAGTTAAAGAGTTCATCTACCTAGGAGTAAACATCAACTACACCAGCGATTCCCAAAGTGGTCCAGGTGCACCACCAGGGGTCCACGGGAGACTCGACGGGGGTCTACGTTGTCATGGAAAAAAAATGGGGGTTCACCAGTTGTAATTGGGGGTCCACGAAAATTTATCTGGTTTCGATAGTAAAAAAAAATATTTAAGTTAAGCTGGCATATGGATCAGATAGCCTGTTTATTTCGCATTAATTCCCTTTTTTTAAAACCTCCCTTAATTTGTTTGAGTAGCGTATTTTAAGAAGATCAGCGACTGTTACTTGTAATAACTTGCATATTCGATGTTGAGTACGCGTGTCGAGACTTGCAAAGCACCGCCCGCAACGCTTGTTCAGACGTGCAAAGGGATGAAATATAGGTTGAACCAAATCACTTGGCCAATGGTCGGTTGCGCGGACAGAGGACTTAAGAGAACATAAATGGTGCGGAAGATACCTAATTTGTGAAGGTTATCTCATAAATTACAAAAAAAAACATTAAAATACGTAGAATGCATCATAAAATAATTTCTCCCTGATGCTAAAATTTCATTCTTAAAAACTACTAGGTAAAAAAATTATATAAACCTGTAAACACTTATCCATTAATGTTTTTTTTTTAAAACCCACAGCTAAAAAAATATATATAAAAATAGAAAACACGTCGCCCCAGGTACTGGTGCTAGACCACAAACTATTAAAACATAAAAACATAGAATCAAGTTCAAGTCCTAAGTCACAGGTGGCAATGGTGCGATGGTAGTGTATTCACTAAGTGAGGTCGTGCGTTCGAATCCCCATGATCTTTATAAATTGAATACACACAACAAAAACAGATCTCCCTAAACAATTTAGGCGCCACCTGGTGAGAAAAAAATCCCATCCCATCAAACTTCTTTCCTATCTTTCTATTCTTTCATATAGTAAGTAGCACCCAGAAATAGGCGATGAATCATTTGCTGGGAGCTACTTACAGCAACAAACAAAATGCCTGCGCTGTGGTTTCCACTATAAGGGTACTGTGTACTACAGAAAAAAGAAATCCCTTTATCGCACGCAAATTATAAAAAAAAAAACAGGTAGCTACTCGTATATGCTTAACCGCATTGCATTGTGCAAAGATTACTTTTTTTTATTATAAGTGCGCCGAAATTCATCAAAATTTAAGAGACCTGCGCAGTAGATTGGCCAAGTTAGTTCATGTGAGTGAATCGATGTTTGCCAGTGCCGGAAAAGTAATAAATAAAACATTTAAATCGTGGAGTTTTGATATCAAATATTCTTTAAAAGTAGATATTTGCTCTCGAATTAACAGAATGTATCAAAATATAATTAATCAAAAGAGGTTTTATATTATATTATTTTGTGAGAACCTCTTTATGGGTCTTAGCGGTTTATTGCTTTTAATGATTAAAATCTGTTTTGCCGCCGGTATTTTGGTTCTTTCATTGCAATAATTAATTTATCCTTTTCTATTCTGTTAAAAAAGCCATATCCTGTTAAAATCGGCTTATCTTCGCCTGAGAATTGTTTTGTTCCATACGCCACTTTTGTCGTTTTTGAGTTAGGAACGGATTCTATGGTAATTTTGTATGCTCTTTTTAAATCTGTGATTCGATTTGCTCTAAGTCTTTCCAATCCCGAGATATCGAACATCGACTTTGTCCCATATCCTCCAAAATCAACAGTGTGTAGAATTGTTTTGTGTCATAAAACATTTTTTGGCGTTTGGGACAAATTTTCCATATAATTTATCGCAACTTTTTTGTGAGAATTGTTTTGTTCCACGTGCATATCACTGCGACAAGAGATACAGAAAATATTATTACAGTTGAGAATTGGCTTATCCTACGTGAACTCGTGTTAAAGAAAAGCAATGTATATGGGACACAGATCGCAAACAAAATTTTAGTATTGGTTTGTTCCACCTCCATGTAAAATGTGTCAAATTTGAAAATTCAAATTGTACTGATGCCAATTGATTTATTTGTTTGGCATGAGATATCTATTTGAAATTTCGCAGCTGAGAGGAGAACATAATTACTCGAAGCTGTAATTTTCTGATCTGATTTCATCTGACATTTTTCACTCACTGGTTTAATGCTAAACACTTTGAATAATTTTCTTATTATACCTACCCTTTCTAAGCGTATATTAATTTTGACGCATAGTTTGTAACATACCTTAATATTGCCAGTAGACCCCTAAAAGTTACTATATTTATGATCAGCATCGATAGTAATGTCGATCTAGCCACGTCCGTCCATCTGTCGGCAAACATTAGGCCTTTAAACTGGACCTAGAGACCTCTAGGGTCCCGAAATAATCAAGTCTAAGAATTTTTGAAACAAACAACAACAAACTCAAGAAATCAAATTTATCGAAAATATCGAATTTTGAGCTGGAAAGCTGAAAGTATTTCTATAATGATCTATGAATCCTAAAATTGATCGGCAGATAACATTTTTTAAATCCGCCTACTGACACGCCCACAATGAAATAAAACAATTTTATTGAAACACCAAAGTTTGAGCTAGGGAGCGTTTTTTTTACAAAAGCTTCGTTTTTTTCGATAAAATTCTTTAAATGTTATATAACAAAATGTGTAGTGCGTTCTTAACAATTCAACCATACTTAGACTTTTGTCACGCGCACTTATTAGGGATAGGAATAAGAATAGGGTATCCAACAGTTCGTACAGGCGGACTGTAGCCTGTCATTATATTTTTATTGTATTTTTTGAATAAAAACTTTTTAATAAAAAAGATAAAATCGATTTTTCTTTTCAAATTTTAACATCCAACTCCATGCTTTATTGCCTTTCAGATATTTTGGATGAGAATTGCTTTGTGCATATCCATTTTTTTGTATTCCATGTGTATGAAAAAAAAAATCAGTTTCAAAATGTATGAGGGACACAAGTCAAAAAAGGAGACTTTTACGTTAATTATAAAGTGGCTTGTTAACGGTTTCGCAAAACACTTTGAAAATTGGTAGGTGAACTCTTTATAAGACTAACTTCAAATTAAAAAAATAAAAAAAAAATCTTATCACACAGTTTTGGAGTACCAAGTACGCAAACCTTTAAATGCGTTTTTCTCGAAAAAGTGCCAATGGCATATGGAACAAAACAATTCTCAGGCGACGTTATGTTTAATAAAACAAACATTTTTTGTTTACAGGTAGGTAACTGATATGAAACATGACTGAATCTAAGAAAAAATTTCGACAATACAGTGTTGATTATTTGAAATTTGGTTTTCATCCATCAAAGGCAGACAAACGCCCATATGCCTTTTATGCAATAATGTTTTGAGCAATGACTACGAGTATATGAAACCATCGAAGCTCGAAGATCATCTAAGAAGATGTCATCCTGATAAAATAGGCAAAGATTTGAGATATTAGCCGTGTTTCTTTGCACGCGGATATAGGCATGGCATTAAAAAACGACTCGAAGAATTCATCAAAAAAAACTTGGCAGCACACATGCACCTATGGCGTTTATTAGTGAAACAGCTGTAAGTTGAGATAAGAAATTTGTATTGAAAATCGTGAAATTCAAAAATATTAATTTCCGACAGTTGAAATTAATGCCAAACATATTCTAAAATTATAAAAAACAGTTTCACATTGACAGATTTACTAAATTTTGAAAAAAAAATAATAATAAAATCCCGAACAAAATATTCGGCGGGATGTGTTAGTGGTCGGGGGGATGTCAAACTTTGACATTTACTGAAAAATTCATCGCAACGATTCATCAGAAACGAAAAAAATGGGGTTTGGGAGCACTGTTTATCCCCGCTAAAGGACTTAGCGGCGATAGCTATCCCCGCTAAAGTTAGCGTATATAGGATAAGTTGTTGTTGTATTTTACATGCAAATTTCAAATTATCCCTATATCCGCGTGCAAAGAAACACGGCTATTTTTAAACATTGAAGGCAAAATATGAAAAGAACCCCACCATGCACAGTATGTTCGCTTCAACGTCTCAAAGTAACGATGATGCTTGCGGGCATCTTACAATATCTCATTGCTTATAGCGAAAAATTCAAGTGATAGATTGCACCAATCGCTTCAATTTGTGATTAAAGCAGTTAACAAAATAAGAAGCAATGAGTTAAATACCCGATTACTTGCACAATTGTGCGACGAAAATGATGAACACTTCCAACGATTGCTCTTACATACCCGTACGCTGGTTGTCGAAAGGTGCATGTTTTTACGAGATTTTACTCACTTTTTGAATCACTTTTAGAGTTTCTGGAAAGTAAAGATGCAGATTTAAAACAAATCCTGATCAAATTGAAAGCAGACATCGCGTATTTGACGATCTGTTCCAAAAATTCAATGAAATTAATTTGCAGTTACAAGGGGACAGCTTAAATTTAATTAAAACAAACAGTGTAATTTTGGCTTTTCTTGGAAAATTGAAATTTATGAAGCAAAATATTAGTCGACGCAAGTTCTTCCATTTTCCAAACTTATCATAGGCAGAATGTCTTGATGAGGATATTCAGACTTACGTTCAGCATTTAAATGCCCTGCATGATGACTTTAAAAATAGATTTGAAGATATTCTCACGATGGAAATACAGCCATGGATCATAAATCCATTTGATGAAACGGATGTGTCGAATATGGTATTACAAGAGGAGCTACTCGAGCTTAGCACCAATGAGGAGCTAAAGGTGAAATTTAAAAAAGGCTATCAAACATTTTGGCCGCAGGCAGAAATACTGGGCTGTGTGAAATTGCGCGAAAACTTTTGATAGTGTTTATTCCTTACAATATATTATTTTTCTCTTTCTCAAGGTCTGATCACAAGGGACAAGCTGCTTTGGGCACTAAATAGCTTCAAGCCCTTCAAGTCTGCAGGACCAGACGGCATAATACCTGCCGAATTACAAATGTGTTCAGATATCATCACACCAGTATTGGAGATGATTCTGAACAGCTGCTTAAAAATGGCATATATTCCTCAGGCTTGGAGAGAAGTGAAAGTGGTCTTTATACCAAAAGCGGGGAAATACTCCCATGTCAGCCCAAAAGACCTGAGACCTATTAGTTTATCATCATTCCTCCTCAAAACGTTGGAGCGACTGATTGATATCCATCTCCGTACCAACATAAATACGCAGCTTCTATCTGCGTCTCAACATGCATACTGTAAGGGTAAGTCAGTTGAAACTGCCCTTCACTCTCTGGTACGCACTATTGAATACTCCCTTCATCACAAGGAGTACACTATGGTTGCTTTTCTGGATATAGAAGGCGCCTTTAACAACGTGGGTACATCTGCAATCACGAATGCACTGACAGCACTGAATGTGGAGGGTTCGCTTGGTGAATTGATTAATCTACTGCTCACAAGTCGGATTATCAACTCAAAACTGGGCGTTTCATCCGCCAGGAGGTCTGTCAGTAGAGGCACGCCGCAAGGCGGGGTCCTTTCCCCCCTTCTCTGGAATTTGGTGGTGAATGAGCTACTGATATACCTGGAAGGGGTGGGCTGCAGGGTGATTGCATATGCGGATGACATTGCTATAGCCGTCTCCGGGAAGTACCTTAACACTATAAAAGAACTCATGCAAAATGCTCTTAACAAGCTAAAAAAATGGGCTAATCGCTGTGGCTTGGGTATCAACCCCCACAAAACAGAATTAATCCTCTTCTCCAGGAAACACAAGATTCCGCACATCGACCCACCCTCTATTGGTGGTATAAGATTAGTATTCTCTGACGAAGCTAAGTTCTTGGGTCTTATCTTCGATAGGAAGTTAAGCTGGAAACCCAACATACAAGAAAGGGTAAAAAAAGCCACAGTGGCACTTTTCTCTTGCAAAAAAGCCATTGGCAACAAGTGGGGTCTACAACCCCGCATAACGCATTGGCTATATGTATCGGTCGTAAGACCGATTCTCACATATGGGGTTGCTGTCTGGTGGACTGCCCTAAGTAAAGCTATAAACTGTGCTAAGCTTGGCAAAGTCCAACGCACAGCTGGTTTGTGCATAAGTGGAGCACTCCGTACCACCCCCTCTGCAGCACTCGATATCCTGCTACATCTGTTACCACTCGACATTTTTAGTAGGCAAACAGCAGCCTGTTCTGCTGTCCGCCTTAAGGCTACCTCGCAGTGGGTTAACAATAACATTGGCCACACCACCATTCTGGACTCATTTGAGTCTCTACCAGGAAACATAGATTACACCATACCCCAATTACAGTTTGGAAAGAACTTTCAAGTCACTATTCCTTCCAGATCATTCTGGGAGGACGCTGAATTTGAGGAAGTTAAAGCGATCCACTTCTACACCGATGGATCAAAAACTAGTGACGGGGTTGGTGGCGGCGTTTTCTCCGAAAGACTAAATCTGAGTCTCTCTTTCCGTCTCCCTAATCACTGTAGCGTATTCCAGGCGGAGATTATGGCGATAAAAGAAGCCCTGACGTGGCTGAAGAGAAATGTGATATCCACAAAGGATATCCGTATCTTCTCGGACAGTCAGGCCGCGATCAAGTCCGTGGATTCAGTATCTTCAAACTCCATTGCAGCCCTCGACTGCCGTTCATCTCTTATGGAGATGGCGGAGCAGTTTAACATTCACCTCTGTTGGGTGCCGGGGCATAGAGATATTCCAGGAAACTGCAGGGCTGATGAACTCGCCAAAAAGGGAACCAAACTCCCCCTTTTACCTGAAAAGGGTTCTCTGGGTATCCCAATCGCTACCTGCAAACTTTTATTCAAGCTATCCGCAATCGAGAGAACAAACCTTAGGTGGACAGGTAGTAATACATGTCTAGCGACTAAGCACATCTGGCCAAAGCTGGACCTGCGACGCTCTAAGAGTCTGATCTCACTAAACCGACTGCATATTAGCTCCACTATAGGTGCCATTACAGGGCACTGTCTGATAGGCAAGCATGCATCGAGGCTTGGCGTTTATTCTAACGATTTCTGTAGAAGTTGCTTGGACGAGGAGGAGGAGGAGACTATACTTCACCTTCTCTGTACATGTCCAGCTCTCTCCCATAATAGAAATCTTCATCTGGGAGATTTCTTGCTTAACAATCTCAACGACTTGGCTAACGCTGACGTTAGAAGTCTATCGCGCTTCATAAGAAGCTCTAAATGGTTTAACTAGTAGTGGGGAAACCCCTCGATCCGTGTGGCATCACAATGGACCTAATCCTGGTCTAAGTGTGTCGGCCTTCTGCTGACAGCCACTTCAACCTAACCTAACCTATTCCTTACAAAACTGATGCCAAATATTGATAATTTGCTGTCAATCCATCAAGTACATCCCTCCCATTAAAATTATGACTTTTTTTTTATTGTTTTTGCATTGTTGAAGTTACGATACAAATCCTAGTATTTTAATGAATAGAACGTAAGAAAATATACTATTTTTCTTTTTATTTTAACCGCTTCGAATTTAGGGTTGGAACTCAGCCGCGACGCAAATTTCCATATTAAAAATGTAGCAGCAGGGGATCCACCGAAACCAGGTTAATTTTGAAAGTGGTCTACGAGAAAAAAAAGTTTGGGAACCTCTGAACTACACGAATGACACCTTAGTGTTCATCCGGCGGAGAATTACCTTAGGAAACCGCTTGGCCTTAGCAAATCAAATGGGTTCAAAACTATTCGCCTTGAAGGAAAAAATGCATGCTCTTTTTCCTACCAGTCCTGCTTTATGGTGCCGAGTGCTGGACGATAAGTAGAAAAGCAGAGCTAATACTGGGTTCTTTTGAAAGAAAAATACTCCGTCGGATATTTGGTCCTGTGTGCGAGGAGGTTGAATGGAGGAGAAGATACAAAAGCTAAATCACGTCGACTACATTGGCTCGGATACGTTGAGCGAATGGAAAATAATGCTCCAGCCAAGAGGATCGTCGACTCCCAGTAGCCCCCTGGCTTGATAAGGTAAGGAGGACCGAACCTTCGTTTTAAAGACCAAGCCATCGCGGATGCCAGAGCGCTTGGTCTGGAGAACTGGAAGCAGCGTGCCTGGGATCGCAGAGGATGGAAGACTACAGTATCTCAGGCATAGACTCTTTACGGGTCGGGAGCCCATTAAGTAAATAAGTAAGTTTCCTCCCACTTTCACGGCGATATTAACATTTGGATTTGAGTGATCATAATCCTCCCACTTCGCTGGATTCCTACTAGTCCGCCTATTTGACCTCAACAAATATCACCAGGTGTCCGGTCACAATCACAGGGCAAATCGAATGCTGATGTTTTTGCATTTATGTGACAAAGCAGTTTTTTGGCCTGTCTCTTTTTTTAAAATGTCGATACCTGCATGCTGTTATTATTATGTTGTTTAATATTTCATTCAATTTAAAATCGTATTGGTTATAGTACGGTGCTACCAGCGAAAGCGCAAACGTTTGAGTCCTTATGACAAAACGATATCGCCTTGTTTCATTAGTGTGTTGGCAGTGGTAAAGTACACAACCAGCGCGCTAAAATAGGGCGCCTATTAGTATTGGAAAGCAGTCAACTAATGTTGTAATAATATGTATTCTTGGTTTATTATTTTTCCACTCCCACCCAAGGTTTACTTATTATTATTTTACTGTGGTAATCTAAATGCCGAAAATTCCACAAACATTGTTTTTCACGCCTTTCTCATCGCTGCTCCGTTAAACACGTCTATAAGTAGTACCAATGTAATTGACCGCTTGTAACGAATACGCTTAGCTACAATCACAGCTGTTTGCTGCCGTTCTTTATTTTTGATTTGGCAGTTGAAATAAGCTTTTTGTGTGACAATTTTTAAAGAAAAAACTGTCGAATAGAATTTATAAGCTTTACTTTAACGATTTGTTTTAAATTAACCAATCTTCAAATAAACCAGGGAGATTTGAGTTTCTTTTCACCTATTTCCTTTTGAACAAATTGGGCTAAAGCCTCTTTTAAATTATTTGTAAACAATTCGTAGGCAAGGTTACGTAAAGTATCAAGTTCCCTTCTCAAACTTTTCCACTTATGGAAACATTCACATTTTCAATTTATTTAAACAATCCTCAACAATTGCAATATTTCTCAGATCATTACAGAGTTTCCTATTAATAACATCGGTGATTTTCCACATTGTCTCTTTCCAATTTTCAGTTATAAAATGTACCATTATGCTTAGTTTTGCCACGTTATCGATCAGCCTTCCCCAGTTATTTATTCACTCAACAGCGCGTTGTTCATTGATGAATTTTGTATTCAAGTATAACAGAGGCTATTGAGGATGGGAGTAAAATTCCAAGAAGATATTGCTCTACTTGAAGCACCTATAACATGGTTTTAATTTACAACCTGTCAGGATAAGGAATGTTGTTTATAAGGGGTTCCGAAGTTAATTGATATTCTAATTCGTTGAACTTGTGTCAGGAAATTAATTTCATTTAAATTACATTCATTATAAGCGAGGCTAAGGAAGGGTATTTTTTTCTGCAATTTAATCGAATACTTTTTTTAATATGATGTTTCCTTCTGAACTGGATAGAGTATAAATTTGTTTCAATTGAACAAATTTCAGCGCCTAATGGTGCTAGATCTAAAGATAAAACAACTTGCTGGCAAAAGCGCGCCATGCCTCTCCAATGTGAGCCACTTTAAAAGTTGCAGTTTTGGGAACAGCACGTTTTTAAGTTAGGTTTCACCGGGAAATCCTATACTGACAGATGAAATCTTCCCCTTGATCGACTTCGACATTGCGTATAATGTATCATATCGGGGCGGGGAAGAATGACAAAGAGATGCAATTGCAAGACCTGATGAGATTGTGATCTACACTGATGGCTCTAGGACAAGGGAGGGAACGGGTTCTGACATCTTCTCTGTAGATTCAGGCGGTGGGGTAATTTCCAGGGATATTAATATCCAATCTGAAATTTAGTGTCCATGGACATTATGTCCGTTTGAGGAAGACATAATGTCCAATTCATTTAAATGGCGAAATAAAATTAATCCCCAATGCGAAATGGCCCAACAAAAATTAATAAAGGCTCCAGAAAATGGGGTTATCTGTTGAACTATTTAATACCTCATGAATATTTCTTCGACAAAATGCCGGGCTACACAATCTGCAGGCTATGTGTATTCTGCGGGAGATTGGATATTTTTCAATGGAAAGTTTTGAGGTTCTATCGTTAGAAGTATGGTTTCAATCGGTTACCCAGGGATCGCGAAAGACCCGTTTCCCTATATCCCTTTCTAACCTAACCAAACCATATAATCTTCTTCTTCTTTTTAAGTAAAAAACTAAATATCTGGCATAACTGGCCCATACAGAGCCTAAGACCTAGCTTCTCCAATCATTTATGTGTGGAAGGTACATTTTTTTGCACGAATGGAAAGGACCTTTAATTTTAGAAGCTTCTCATGACAATTCATACTCTTGGATGTTTTTCAGACTCTCGCAACAGGTTGAACAATGGAAAAAAATATTAGGTGTGACTGAGCCTAGCTGTCATTTGAACCGGATACCCCTCGCTCAGTGGTCTAATGCGTTACCACTGAGCCACTGCGCACACCGTACTCTTAAGTCCAATAACAAATTATTTAGTAAAATTTAAATTTGGAATGCCTGATTTCGAATAAATCACAAAAAAAGACACGAGCAATGAACTTCCTGTGCTTTCGAATTCCTAAGATATCATGTTCCACAGTAGCTATACTTGTTGTATGTGTCAACCCGAGGGCAGTGAACGGGAAGGATTTCTTCCTCTTATATTGGATCAAAGCCCATCCGTGGCTCAACTTAGAGGAAGGGAAACAAACCTGAATAAACTCCACAGACAAAAAAGGACGGACTTGATTGAGGAAAAAATAATAATCACTCACACTCGATAAAACTATCAGGATATTTTACCTTAACATATGGTGCTATGAGGTATGATAATAAGCGGTACTTATTTTCAGTCTCTTCGTATGAATTATGGATCTCTTCTTATTGCTTAAAGGCATACTTCTCAAGGCAGTCTATTCTCTCAGTCTGTTTTTTAACTCTCCTTTTGAAAACTGCAATCGAATTTCTGATTAAATAATGCAACCTTTCCACTTTGTTAGTTGATTCGGATTCAGTTTTCAATGTTGCCATTGTTATTTCGGCCTTAAGGAAGATAATTATGTGCATATATTTTATAGGTAAAGAAAGTCCTGGTTTATGAATTAAAGAATGCCGTCTATAAATTGATTATTTGCCATACGTTTAGCCTCGTAAACTTTTAGCCTTGCTGAGGCGAAAAGATAACATTTTAATAACCTTTGATCCCCGCCATGCCCACCACCAGGTAAACAATATGTTTATAAGTATAGCTTTCGCTTGGCGCAAAATTAAGGCATGGGGTATATGTTAATGAAATCGCATTGTGTTGGCCATAATTTACCTTGCGTGTGATTCAATTCGGTATATCGAGTCTTAGTGAAAAAATATTTTATGATTACAATGTAACCCTCCATTCCGATGCCTTGTAAAGAAAACAGTACCCTTCGCATTTTTTTTTAATTTTTTTTATTTTCGAGCTTCAGATATGTTATGCGTATATCGTTGCCATGGAATAAATGTACGCGTACGAGCACTTATTCTCGAATCACTAAAGATACGAACGATGAAATGATACGTATACGCCCTGCGGTCCTTAATATGTTTCTTCGTTGAATGTTCAACATAATATCTATTAAATGCTGATTTTTGGTGTCTACCATAAATACACAGAGTGACGATGTGTGGATGTGTTTTGCAGGGAAACCCAACAGCTGTGACGAATTATGCGAGCAAGGGTGGGGTCTGGCGCAAAGAATGAAATTAAAATATTTGCTGTGAAGTAATACTTCGTCCTCCGTTTATACGAAATGCGCCACTGTATGTGGAGAGACTCTGGTGCTGGGGAGTGTTAGAGAATTTTCAACCACCTCCCATTATATGGAAGCTTTTATTTTATAATGTGTTTTTGTGCTTCGAGCAAGCTTACGAAGTAAACCAACTATACAATTTTATTTCATCTAGCAAATAAAGGCCACTAAATCTTATTAATTTTTGTTGTTGTTGCTATATGTGCGTGTTTTTCACTCTTTTGCTTCTATTGTTTAAATTTTGTAATTGATCAGTAAAGTAATGCATTTAAAGGCTTATCATAAATTACAAGACTCTTGTCTTAATTGTAAGCGATTTTTCAATAAATAAATAAATAAATAAAAATATTTCTTCTCTCGCACAAAGGCAGCAACTATGTTTTTGTTAAATATACGTGGGTACTTAGTTCAGACGTTCCGGGCTTAGTGGCTTGTGCCTTGGACTCAAAAGCTGGTTGTTAGAGGCTCGAATCCCACCCGAGGACACTCAAAAATGTTATGCATTGCCCCCCTTCTTGCAAAAGTCTGAAAGACATTCAGGATTATAAACGGTCATGACAAGCTTCCCAATTTTGCCGTTTGAAACCGACGTATGACTAAAATTCCCTGCCAAAAATAAATCTTCAAATGTCTGCAGAATTTATGCATTAGGCCTTGTATGGACTTTTAACGTCCGTATAGTAAAAGAAAGAGTTCACCAAAAACATTTCAAACATAGTGTTTTGAAAACCAAGTGAATAAGATCGAGGAAAGTTGATACATATTTTATATTTTCTTGTAATTCACTACGGCACAGTGACTAAGTGGCTGGTTTCACGTTCATCAATCACCTCATGTCCCAGTTACAGTAGACCATGCATTTTGTGCTGCGAATTTTGCTACCCCGAAGAAGCAGCGGTTTCCTAGAGTAATTCGCAGTTGGATTTGCACTAGGGTGTCATTCGTGGAGTTGATTTCTATTCTCAAGAAGATGTTATCCTTATCTTCATTGCAGTTAATGCTCCTAGTAGTCTTCCACGATTTGCATTATTCCAAAGATTTTGTATATAATCGATTTGATGGGCCAGAAGCCGCACTGGTAGTTATCAATTTTTGTAGTGCAGAATGTCTTATGACGTTCACACAAAACGTTCAAAATCATCTCATATGCGATATTGAGCAGCGATATGCCTCGACAGTTTTTGCAAAAGAATCGCCTCTTTTTTGAAGATCGTATGAGCTGCTAGGTCAGTCACCGGGAATCCTTTCTTCCACAGATACATAGTAGACGATTTGGTGCATTCATTCTGCACAAAATCTACTTTGATGAGGTGCAGTTTCAATATCAGGAGTCTACCGAGTGGGACACCAAGGTTTGGATTGTCGAAATTATAGTTTGGCCAAAAGACACTGAACTTTATTTAAGGATACAGACCTGTTTGCTCTGCCATGAAGGTATAGTCCATCCAAAATCAGTTGTCGCAAAGTTTTTTACATGGCTATGGCTGTTTTGGTTTAATGATTTGATCGCTTCAATTTGAAAGTTTAACCAAAGAAAAGGAATGAATTTCAAATTCAAATTTTTGAAATTCATTCTTTTTTTTTTAGGTTAAAAAAATTACAAGAGAGAGCACCATGTACAGAATATTAGTTAACAGGCAAAAGTAATTTACAAGAATATTACCAAAAAGAGAGATTACGAGAGCAAATGTTACTTTAGCATGATATTAATACAACAAGTAGAAATTAATATAAAATGGCAATAATAATTAAAGCGAAAAACAAAATAATAATAATAATAAGGAAAATAATGTATGTTTGTCCGACATAGACACTAAATGCTGAATAATGTGAATTGCAGAAACGCAACAGGAAGGTGGCTTTCTAACTTTATATTTCAACTTTCCAGGTTGAATGAACTGTCTTTTGTAATTTTTTTGCAAGTATATCTGAATTGAAAAAAAATATAACGACATTTAACAATTGTACAAGAAACCTTTAACAATTGAGAAATTAAGAATCTCCCTACATTCTGCACCGCAAAGCTACAAGTGTAGAAAATATAAAGAAATCAATGTGAAATTGTTTGAAAAATTCAACGTGCAAGGTTAAAGGCCCTTTTAGACGATCAGTTATCAGTTTAGTTTTCAGTAGTTGTTCAGTTAAAAAAGACAGTGCATTTAGACGTCAGTCCAGTGTTCAGTTGAGCTTTCATTTTTCTTGTGAGCAGTCGAAAGACAGAAGAAATACATTGCTTAATGAACGATGAAAGCCGATACATTTTAATGACATCGACCATATTATCACTCCGATTCAAATATAGAAAAACAAGCAGGAATTCTAAAATGTTGATTCACCGCCAACTGCATTTTGAAATGACAACTGAACTGAAACGTATTTACACATCAATTTAACTGATAACTGAACTGACAACTTATGGGAATTCCATCAGTTTCAGTTTCAGTTTCAGTTAAACGCTTCAATTTTTGCATTTAGACATCAGTTTAACTGAAAGCTTAACTGATAGCTCAACTGAAACTGAAACTGAAATGATCGTCTAAATGGGCCTTAAAAGGTTTCAAACATAAACTTGAATTGCCTTTATCTTTATATAACAGTGGCAGTGCCTAAGTTAATTTGACTTTACTGATGTACCAATTCTTAATAATAAAGATATTTAATGTATACTCGTCAAGCAATTTTCCTTTCATATTTTCCTTTTCAAGCTACTTGCATTCTATGAGAGAAAACCCAGCAGCTAGATAAACAAATATGTCCTTAAGTTTTGACGAACTAAACTATATTAGTGCAGCAACCTTTTTGTTCAACTTTTGACAGAGTTTTTAGTTATACAGGTTCGTGTCCACCGAGTCGAGGTACAAGCGAGTTTTTTTCGATTCCGAAGAAAGCGATGAAGATGAAGAAAAACATGTATATAGAGTTTATAATCCTGGTATTAGTTTCGAAATCAACAAATATAGATTTGTGGACAAATTTTCATGTTTTAAATGAAGTAGTTATTTATCTTGTTGAAAGACTAAAGAATAAGTTATGTGCTAGACAAAACTTTTTAAAAGCTCTGCATTGGCTTGGCTCTGGAGCTCAATAACTATCTCAACACATCTGCTCTAAATATACTAGATTTGCAGTCTAAGTACGCTGGCCTTAAAATGTGAGCGCCATTATTCAGCAAGTTCTTAAAAAGGCGGGCATGCTTCAAGTTTGAGATGTAATCGATCTTATAAGCGTAGATGGTCCAGTAAAAATGAATCTACAGTCGATCTTTAAAAAATCGGCCTTATTTCACTTACGAAAGCGAAATAACGCCGTATTTCTTTCATTCGTCTTATTTTCGCTTTGACAAAGTGAAATAACTTCGAACGTCTTATTTTTATTAGCTAGGTTTTTCAAGCGGGGTGACAAAATGTCCACAGAAATAATGTCCACAGACATAATGTCCATGGAAGTTATATCCATCCGAAACTGATATTATGACCATGGACATGCTGCAAAGGTATGCAATTGTGCATCAAATAACATTACCTTGGTGACCGTTTCTTCAAGGGTTCAAAGGGTTTCAAGCTGTGGACATCTCTGCGATTGATATACCGGCTGGCCTTCGTCCTCACATGTAGAAACTCAGGGCCACGCTACGGCGGCGTTGCGAAAGCGCTTTTTAACTTCCCAGTGTAAGTTCTTGTAATGGGGCCGATTTTGTGAATCGCGGATTTTGACATATCTTCACGTTTCAAGGTCACCAGAATCCAAATCCAACGTTTTTATAGAGATGTCTGTCCGTGTGTATGTACGATGTGCGTATGTATGTGTATGTGCATTCGGAATTACCTTTCGCCACGATTATCTCGAGAACCAAAGATGATATTGACATTGGACCGCGTTTATTCGAAGCGTAATTACGTAACTCAGAAGTGATTAAGTTTCCAGCGAAATCGGTCCAGCCGTTTTTTGTTAGTAAATAAATAACTAAAATAATTTACCTTTATTTGTACTATTTATTGTCATTTGTCACTGAGCAAATCATTATTACATTGTGCTCCGTTATTTCGTATATATGTTAATTTCCAGGTCTCCGTGTTCATAACAATTGTTGCATTAATATATATCACACTTCGCTGTTATTAACAAGATTTAATTTCCATGAAAAATATTAAAGAGCATTTTTTAATATTAAATAATTCTTAACCATATCTTATGGTTAACCATATTTCCAAATTTCCCAGTAATCGCATAAATCATATTGATTCCACTGGGAAGTTAGTCGTGTGGACCTTGCGACCCACACCCATACCACTTTTTTAATATTATTTTGCCTTATGCTCAAAAGTTCAAAATCTTGCTCCTAAAAACTTAAAACTGCTTACTTAGTGCACAAGATTTTCAAATCAGTTATAAGTTTTTGACAGACAGTTTTCTAGTTTATTGAGAACTATTATTTTTTTAATTGCAACTTGATTAAACAAAAAAAAAAAACAACGAAAACCTTGCAACAATTACTTGTTTTCTTTACTTACAGATGTTTTGTATTAGTAATATAAAAGAGATTACTTCCTTACCTTAAACCTTTACAAAACTCAAAATTAAAAATCAAATTCTTGGAATCTTCCATTTTGCGCACAGGACACCACATTGTAATTCAAACCATTAATGAATTATCATAAAAATGGAGAGAAATTATTTGCCACAAAAACTCAATTCTGGATCATCTATAAGACGAACTGCTCGTCTTTAAATACTGTCGAGTAAATGTTTGCAAGCCGAACTTTTGTTGTGGGAGCAGAACTCAATTCCTGGCCTAATGTTTGCCCTTTAAAGAAGGAGGAGATACTTCGCGGTGAAGTACCTCTTTAATTGAACTTAATTTAACTTAAGCAGACTCTGCAATATTTCCTTAGTGGTTATGCCAAGCTATGCCCAAGTTCAATATAATATAAGGAAGATGCACGGTTTCATTACGGTTATTAGACCGGTCATCCATTTGAATTAAAAAAAAAAAGTCGTACTAACTATTCTTTCGAGAAAAAGTCGAACATTTTCATCTTATCACTTCTTTGACAATGGGCGTGCTTGCATTTACAGGCTCGCTATTCGATAACGAAGTTGCGTTATATTTTTATTTAACAGGATTTTTTAATAGGACATACAAATTTTGCATTTTCACACCCTTATGATCTGTCAATGTCAAAACGTCACAAACGAGCAACATTTGGAAGCTATTAAAAATTACTACCAAAATTCTGAGTCTGTGGTGTGGAGCGCTTACTCTCCTTTTCAGTCGTAATAATCTACACATCAGCCGCGGATAAATTCGAGTCAACATATTCACTATTGAATGTTTCTGTGCCAGTAAGACAACGCACAGGTCGAAGCACCTAAACAAATTTGCAGCCGTAAGTGCTTCAGCTCAAAATAAGCCGAATCAGACGATTCCACGCCGCGCCTATCGCAGGAATTCGGAATCTCTCAATCGACGTTGTGCCGAATTTGTCGTAAATATCATGGCCAATACCCTTTCAAGATCAAATTAACTCCAGAACTGCAGCCTCTTGATCACTTGAAGCACCGAAATTTCGCCCAATTAGGCTCTGCAAAAGTTTGAAGAAAATCTGAATTTCATCGACAAATCATCTTCAGTGATGGAGCTGATTTTTGACTTAATGGCTTTGTCAAAAAGAGAAATATGCGCTATTGGTAAGCATCAAGCCCAAATGTGCTTTAAGGGAATCCATTGCAACCACAAAAAGTGACCGTGTTTTGTGGATTTCATGCCTGAGATGTGATTGGATCGTATTTTATCGTCCTTGAAAATGATCACCATGTTACGGTCAATAAAGTCTACTATCGTGCTATGTTGGAAGACTATATTCGGCCAGAATTGGATGGACTTGACATCAGTGATATGTGGTTAACACCAGATTGTGCCGGGAGCGTATCGGAATCCCGCTTTTCAAAACTCCCGAAAAAAAAGTTTTAAGATCCCGTCTACCAAAATACTGCTTTTTTAAAATCCCGTCTTTTAAAATCCCGATCTATTATAATCCCGCTTTTTAAAATCCCGCCAAATCCCGCTAATCCCGTTTTTTTACAAAACATTCGTAATGGCAGTAGACAAGTGCAGTACTCTCCTAACTTTTGGTCTGTGTATGACAGTGCAGAAAAACAATTCCCGAGAAAACAAAATAATGCTGAAGCGTGGCATCGCAGACTGAAAGTTTTGGTTGGACGAAAAAGTGCTGGCTTGTATAAACTCATTGCAGATTTGAGAAAGGAAGCAATTGTGGTCCAAACTGAAATACAAAAATTACGAAATGGACAAGAAAAATTATATGAAAAAACTAATGTTATAAAGCCACGCGCAGTAAAAAAATTAATGAGAAATAGAAAAAAATGAGTAAAACGGGTTTTTTGCGTTGCATTGGTTATAATACACTTAAACTAATAAAATAAAAAATGTTGTTAATGGTTTGAAGTTTTTTTTGTTCCCTTTTGCAGAATATCATATAACATTTCTTTATATTTTTTTTTTTAAATTATTGACGATTGTCATATTTATTACGTAAACATTTATTTTGATATTATTTATTTCTTATTTTGTTACTTCCTCTAAAAATGATAAATGTTAAAATAAACTGCATTTCAAAAAAACACTCATTGCTTAATTTTTTTTTAATTTGCTTAAAATCGCGCGATTTCTTAAAATAAAGCAACTACTTTTAATTGTAAAAGCGGGATAATAAGAAACGGGATTATAAGAGGCGAGATTTTAAAAAAGCGGGATTATTAAAAGCGGGATTATAAAAAGCGGAATTATAATAGCGGGATTTTAAGAATCGGGATTATAAAAAGCGGGATATCGAACCCAACCCGATTGTACCACATGCCACACAGCTGGTCAAACAATTGATCTATTGAAGGAGAAGTTCAGTAATCGTGTAATCTCGTGAAAGGCTCCGGTCGAATTGGTACCTCGCTCATGCGATTTAACGCCGTTGGATTTATTTTTATTGAGTTAATTTTAGACGTTGGTTTATGGCAACAAGCTCACAACGTTGTACTATTTTGTCAACTTCTATAATTGTATCTGTTACCTACATGCGGCTGGATATCAACGAAAATGTATTGCCTTATTTAAAGTTAATTTTCTTCAAAATAAGGGTATCTTTATGGACTTATTATTCCCTCACAACTGTTGATTTAACTTATTTTCCAGTACCATAGGGATTTCTTTTTTAAAGAGAATAAATAAACGAATCCTTCCCGGTAAAAAACCGAAGGTGTCCATTTCATGGATGTCATCCTTCATCCAATTAATGTACATACAAGGAAATCGTTCGGCGCAACTTCAGCCGAAAGTGCATTCAATACTATTATTCTGCTTGCAAGGAACACACTTAAGGTGTTGTCCAAAAGCAAATTAACGATGTATAAAACCGTGGTTGTTGCCAAAGAGAAAGAGCTCCTAACACAACAACGAGTGTCACTTTTCATTTGCTCTGTCATTTTCAGTTTTATTTCAGGATATTTAACGGGAAAATGACAAGTTGGCACAACCCTTGAAAATAATTATATTGTTTCGTTAATGTGCGTTGTCATCCTCGTCGTTGGTCTCCATCGTGCACCAGCCAAAACACAACCTACATCTGCTTATATACATGTATTCCATATACACCAAAGCACTAGAAGAGATACAAACTAGTGCGTTTTCTATTTCTGGACATTTTTGGCAGAGTTTCAAAATAAATCCCTACCGCGCGGTTTCACACCCAGTGCATTGAAGTCCTTTGTGTATTTTTTCATAAAGCGAGGAATTCCAAAATAAAAATATTCAAGGGGACTTCAATAAAGGATCCTCTTTATCTTAACTTGGCAGGTCATTGTACCCGTGCATAGTGCCGTTTAATCGATTTTATTTTGTTGGCAGTTTGTGTTATGTCCTTTTCACCCGGACTCTTTATCGCAATTAATTATAGCACAAGGAAGAGGCACGGTGTGGCTGACTTGTTGTTGTTTTGTTGGCAACAGGTGGAGATTTTTTGCCTACTTACGACCTCGAGTCCTAATTAGAAAATTGACTACATATATTTTACTGGATTCAATTCGATTACAGCATACACTTCCGCGCGGGTTGGCCCGGTGCCCATGTGTTATAATAAAGATTATAGATCCTCTCGCTTGTTGCTTCCTCCTAAGGTTGTGCATTCTATCTGATGCTACATCTATACAAATGTGATACAATTTTTTGTTCGTTTCGTGGGCGTAAAGCGGATATAATTTACTATGTTGCCTCCAACATCTGGTGAAGCTAAAAAAGAAAACCATTTAGGATGGGGGAGAGTGAGATATTTGGTATGCCTGAGAAAAAAGACGAAAAGATAATTATCCCTAGGGTCGTGGATGAATGGGTGTTAAGTTGGATGAGATTTCGTTATTTTTTTTTTTTGCCTCTCTTCGGATGAGGAATAAATTCAACAAAGAATCTAAATTATTTCATCTCAGTGAATGTCATTGAAGATAATATAAGGCAGGTTTCCTTGTCCAGTGGAGTTTACTGATGTCCATCAACTGGAGGATATATTCTGACAGTTGGTAAATTAGTGTAATCCTGCAGTTGGAAGTATTAAAAATACATTGTATGTACCTAGGTACTATAAAGATCCTGAGTAAAGAAAAGAGCGAAGAATTCAGTCGCTTCCAACGACTAGCAACTATGCAGCACGTGGCTCCTATCGGCTAATGGGATTCATTGGTCCTTCCGATCGTACCTAATTGATATATACAAATAATAAAAGGAGTCGAAGTTGGCTGATGGAGGGCGTTTTGTTCAAACTTTAGAAATAAATATGACACGCAAACTGAAACAGTCATGAGCTTGGCAGAGTTCTTCGGAAAGAGACAAACGATTTCAGGGAAAAGTTTATTTGAGATAACTCATTAGATAGGGGTCAGTTGTAAAACTTTTTTAAAATCCTGTAACCTTTGAATAAGTTTATTTCTGAGCGATTTGAAACTGGGGAAAAAATAGAACCATGTTAAGGACAGCAAAAGTAGTTAGGTATTATTTTTAATCAACCTGAGAAGAATATGTAAGGAAATCACCTGCTGTTTTCATATACGTTATTTTAAACTTCAAAGGTTACCGATTAATTTCTCTTTTTAAAGGAACAAAATTTTAATAATTAATAAATTGAATATTTAAAATCTTTAATAATATTTTGACATCAACAGGCACTCTTTCTTCAGCCACTGAAGGGGACCTACCATTGTACGCCTATTTCTAACGGCAAATTTAGACATAAGGAAAGTCTATAGTCCGCTTGGGCGAACTGTTGGATACCCTATTCCTATCCCCCTAAAGTGGGCGTGGCAAAAATCTGATTATGGATGAATTGTTAAGAAGGATTTACATATTTTATTGATTATTATTTAAATGTTTTTAGGAAAAAACCAAGTTATTGTAGAAAACGGCCCTTAAAAGCGGGCACGGCAGGAAAGTTTTTATGAAAAGAATTTCAACCCGAATTTATGTACATACTTTGTGAAGAAGGGATTTTGTATTTCCAATGATTTCTTTTATATAACTTTCTTAAAGAGTATATATTTTATTAGCTCAAACTGTTTTTTTAAATTGTGTGCGTGTCAGTAAACGTATTTTAAAAATGCTTACACTTGATTATTTCGGGCCCCTAGAGAGTAAATGGTCCAAATTTTTCAGCTGGCTAACGCGAGTCTTAGGGCCTAATTTTTGCTGACGGACGGACGGACGGAAATGGTTAGTTCGATTGTTATATCGATGCTTATATCACGAATATAGCAACTTTTAGAGGTTTACATATTAAGGCATGTTACAAACTATGAGTCAAAATTAATATACCCTTAGTATAGGGTATAACAAGCGTTTTATGGCTGCTTATACTCTTGGATGTTAGTCGTACTTTTGAAAGAGGTGCAGGGCAATGCCATTTCTACATACAGAAAGAATCAGGGACGGGCAGCATAATACCTGCCGAACTGTAAATCTGCTTGAGATGATCCTGAGTGTTTGAGATGATCCTGAAGAGTTGTTTTAATCGGGTACCTATTCCTCGGGCATGGACAAAATTGAAAGTGGTTTTTACACTTAAAGCGTGCAAATGGTCCAATGTTAGTCCTAAAGACGTTCGACGTTTCAGACTATCAGCAAAATAAATAAAATATTAGGCATTACCGGCCCATATAGGTCCTAAAACCTCGCTCCTCCAATAATTTAAGTCTAGAAGGGACCTACAATTTTAAGCTGAATTTGAACGGCAAATGGGAAAATCTTCCCATGTCAATTGATACTCTTTGATATTTTCCAGATGTTTGAAAGAGGTGAAGTAGTGGCAAAAAACTCAATTTTTTGCTTGGGTCCGGCGACCTTTCGATTGCTATTCCAACATACTAACCACTGAGCCCCCAAGTCTTTCATCATTCTTTCCAAAACCGCTATAGCGACTGATTGATACTCTTCTTCGTACCACCATAGATACCCATACTTTTGCTTGTGGCTCAACACGCGTGCAGCACTTCACTAATTGGTGCGCATCATTGAATACTCCCTACATCACAAGGAGTTTACTCTGGCTGCTTTCTTAGATAAAGAAGTCGCTTTTAGCGACGTCAACACATCTTCAATCGCAAATGCACTGACAGAACTGAATGTGGATATCGCGCTCGTTGAGTTGATATACATGGACTACTGCTCACCAGTCGCATTATATTTAACAATGTGTCCCTGTCCATATCGCATTTATCGTTAATATCGGAATAAACATGTAATAGACCAATATTAATAAGCCAATCATGCAGCATTATTGGCTTTAAATAAGTTTTAGGTCGAACATGCAAACAGCACAGGATGGTCTCGGAATCGCGATCGGCATCCGGATGAACCGCTTGAACTTTGGAATAATCCCTCTACACCATTGGTAGTTTTGCAAAAGCCATGGCTTGAGCTGCTTTCTTCGACTATTTAATAGGTTTATATCTGGCAATTTAATTTGTTTTAACCAGCTTTTTGATATAATTAAAAAAATAATTGAAAAGTTTGTTACCTTCTCACATTTCGCAACAAGTTTAAGTGAGTAGCTATAGAGGTTATTACTCAACTCATTGCCAGCTTAGAATAAAGTACACGATAACTTTTTAGGTTTTATAAGAATTGGTTTCGAATCACAATTTTTCATTAGCCATTTTCTACACTCGTAAAATCAGGAATAAAAGAATCGTAACATAGTCGATAACATGATGATAGCTATATTTTATTTGTCTTGATTGCATTTGGGAATGGGTAAGTTAAAAAACATCTGGAAATTAAATTGTATACCTTTCAACAGAGGCCGGAAATGAGTAATAATAGTATAATCGCATTTTCATGCATAATGATGTTGAATATTATGCAAATATTTTTAAGAAAGATAGCTATGTGCTTGACATTGATCCAAATCTCATGACTGCATAGTAAACCAGATTGTATCCTTGTTTCCAATTTTTCGCACGTAACAGATGTCACATTTTTGATTTTATAACGTGGCGGTTTAGATTCTTTTCTCAAAATGACTAAAACAAGGCGGATTCATAGACCTTATTTCTGGTTAAAGCAGACATAATGGTTATTGGCTTTGTGATCTTAAGAAATGTTTTTGATTTGTCATAATAGCTGACGATGTTGAACCTAGAATTTAAACGATATTTTATTTACATATATTCGAATTTATTTATTGTTAAACAGTCTTTAAAAAACACAGCATTTTCAGACTAAAATTCACATGTCCTCATTGATTCAAACAAATACATAAAAATCTAACTCAAATACCTATCACGAACGGCAAATAAAAAAATAAATAAACGACTAGTTTTACCTTCCGGCTCCAAGTCTTATTCGAAATCGAACATCGGTGACTGAGTTAGTTATTTGCGACTATGTATCCGCGTAAAAAAAAGACAGCTAGATTTTGATTTTGTAGTCGTCGAATCGACGAATATTAGCTTTATAGGGTTAATGTGTCTATTTGAAGCAAATAAATCGCTTTACCCATTGTTGAGATACTGCAGTGGTTCGAAAGTATCGTTGTTTTATTCTTTTGGTAAAAACAGAATTTTCTTACCTTTGCTCCAAGTATTTATAAAACCATTTTGAGAAAAGTGAAATTGTTTTTAGAAACAATTACATGTATTTGTATCTTATAATTTTTTTTTGAAAATCTTTTTGAAAGCTCTGAGCCCGCTTTTGAGGTACAGTCATTTTTCTAATGTAGCTATATTCGAGTCTTTAGCGAAAATATGAGTAGGCCATGTTCTTACATTTACTCCATGTATTAAAAACCTCAAAAATCATTAAAATCATTAGATGGCTTTTTCAAAGTTTAGGCAACTGTTATAAAAAAATTAACCAGCTTTCTTGTACATATTTGCATCTACTAATAAAGGGTGTTTCATTAGCGACTTGACAACTTCAAACTTTTAGTGTGAATGCACCCTTAAACGGATTACCGAACTGTCAATCTCATAATATTCAATAAAATCAACATTTTCATCATGGTGAAGTAAACGAAGGAACAACGTTTACAAATAATTAAAATTCACTACCGAAATTATGAGTCGGTGGTCGCAACTTTGAAAGCGTTAACGCCGTGCAAATGAGACTACGTTTTGCCAGAAGTGTGGAGAATATTGCTACTCTAGAGGCGTCCGTCGCAAACCAACCAAATTAGTCAATTTCACTGCGTTCTCAAGAATTGGGCATCTCCTAAACCAGATTATGGCGAATTTTGCGTAAGGATCTTCGCCTACACCCTTACAAGATCAAGCTGACTCAAAAACTATAGCCACTTGATCATATGAAGCAACGTACGTTCTCGAATCGGGATCGAATTTCATCGCAAAATCATCTTCAGCGATGAAGCGCACTTTTGTTTAAACGGCTTCGTCAGTAAGCAAAATATACGTTACTACAATGACGTCATTGGAGCGTTTTTTTCGTCGATGAAAATTACCGTTACGTTACGGTAATTGGTATTCGCTACAGAGACATGTTGGAACGTCATTTCTCTGAGGAGTTGCATGAATTGGACGTCAGTGATATGTGGTTCCAACAAGACTGTGCCACAAGCCACACAGCGGGTGCCACAATCGAGTTATTAAAGTGTCAGTTCGGTGAACGTGTTATCCGAGAAACGGACCTGTCTATTGGCCACCGAGATCGTGCGATTTAACGCCTCTAGACTTTTTTTTATGGGGTTACATTAAATCATTGGTCTTTGCCAACAAGCCTGCGACGTTAGAGAAGTTTTGAGCCAATATTGAACGAGAAATATCCGGCGTTTCGGTCGAAATTTGCGGCCGAGTCATCGAAAATTGGGTTCAACATATCAACCGCTGCATACGTTCCCGTGGTGGACATATGAACAATTCGAATTCCATTCATAAATGTTTTGATAGTAATTCAAGCCAATTTTTTGAGATATCTCAAGTAGATGGCATTTTATTTAAAATTGAAATTGAAAGACCATTTATATCAAATTTCTTTAAAATTACGTCGCCCGTTAATCGAGCCTTTTGGAAAAACGAAGTTAGCCGTTTTTAAGAAAGGGAAAATTTAGAAAAATAAAAAAAAAAGTTATAAAAAAAATATATTCAAATTTGTTCCAAATAGTAACAATAGTAATATGTATAAGTCGATGTGTAAATATTCTTTAAAATAACTTAAACCGTTTCTCCGATAGGAGCATTTCGACTATTTTCGCAAAAACTGCCATTTTCTTCCGCTCACCTCAATTAATTTATTTTTCAAAAATGGTCAAAATTGTTAAAATCACTTTTGAGAAAATCAGTGTTGAAAAAAACATTTGTATGGTACTAGCCGTTATTTAAAATGATGGAACAAAAAAACAAATGGCCGCGAGATATAGGCCTACAAATACGTCTACCCATTGTGGCTGGAGCCCCGCTGACCGACGGATGGAAATTCGAGACACACTTTTTTGAACTTCTCTATAGTCGTAATATCATACCATCATCATAGATTGAGTTCGAAATTTAATCACGATTGCAATATCTTTCTCTTTAGTATACTACAGTATACGAAAAAGCTAAACCAAAATGGAAACACATTATTTTGGAACAGATTATAACAGAGTATATGGTGAGATTTTAAGAACAAAGAATAAGGTATCAGTTTCAAATCCTTAGTTGCTAGGTAGTAAGTTTTGGAATTTTTCATTACATGTATTATCACTGCGCCTGTGCTAGGTATTATAATGCAAGGGGAAGGAGAAAAAAAAGTACAATATAATGTGCCTACATAAATGTAATTTGTTTGCTTTTATATTTTAGAGCCACAAATGCTGTTTTGGGTTACCATATGTAAAGTTAAAAATTATCTATATAATAATGATATATGATGAAGTTGATCTAGGTTATTATGCCATATTCTAAAGGTATATTAGTTTCATAGTTTGTAACATATCTTACCATTGCCCGTAAACCACTCAAAGTTACTATATTCGTGATCAGCCTCGATAGTAATGTCGATCTAGTCAAATTTGGCCTTAAAATCCGAGAAAGAAAAATTTGAACCATTTACTCTGTAGGGGTCCTAAATAATGAAGTTTAAGAATTTTTAAATTCGCCCACTGACGACATCAAAAAACAAATTTATCGAATTTTGAGCTAGAAAGCTGAAATTTTTGATCCAAAATGCTCGAGAGTTAACATTTCTAAAATTCGCCCACAATTAAAAAAATAAGTAAATAGTTTTATGGAAAGGTCAAAATTTGAGCTAGGAAGCTAAAATTTATAATTAATAATCTCTAGACGTCTTATGCTCATGTGTTAATATTTTCAAAATCCACCCACTGACATGCGCAAAGTTGAAAGTTGAAAGTTATGTACACTTCTATAGACGTGGATCCACTGGACACAGCTATTTTCGAATAATAATTTTTATAAAAGTATGTACGGGATAAAAAAATCACATTTAAAAACTTACGATTTTGATGAATTTGAAGGAACTACCGTAGTAAAATGTGTGACACAAAATAATAATACATATATCGTTCCATCATATATAAACTGCAACAAATGGACTCACGACTTTGAGAGGCTGTGTAATACAATGTCATGTTTAGCTAGCAAAAACGTTATGCTGATTGGAGATTGGAATTCGAGAATAAGTGACTCACAAACCACTATAGTGCAAACTGTAACAAACCCTAGTATATGCTGTACCAATAGGGTATCTAAAGACATAGTCTGCAATAAAAATGGAACAGATGTACTAGAGCTGCTCCAAATGTATGATCTTATTGTGTTAAACGGCTGTACAGAAGGTGATAGAGAAGGGCATTACACATTTGTCGGAGGGCAAGGCAATTCAGTTATTGATTTTTGTGCTGTTAACAACGACTGGACTGGGAAAATTAAAAAATTTGAGGTACAATACAAAACTTTTTCGGATCACATGCCAATCGTGGTTGAAGTTGATGGTGAAACACCCTCATATCACAAAAACCTGCCCCTACTACCAAGACTTAAATGGAAATCCGAAACAACAAATACCTACCACAGGTTATTAGACAGCTTGCTCTCAGCAAATAATTCGATACCTGAAGAAACAGAAACACTCGCAAACCAAATAACTTGTTATATAAGAAGTGCTGCATCAAACAACATTTCAAATATAAGGTCACCATTTAAACAAAAATGGTTTGATAGAGAATGCATAAATGCTAGGAAGAAATCATTTGCCCTTTTGCGTGTCTGGAGAACTTGTAATGACCCTGATGTTAAAAAGTGGTATAACCAAGTGAATACCCACTACAAAAATCTATGCCTAGCTAAGAAAACTGACTTCGATAATCAGCAAGCTCTCTTACTTAGTAAAACCAAGTCTTCAAAGGACTTCTGGAGAATAGCAAGGGAGATTAATGGTACAGTTTATCAAATAGGTACAGGAGTATCTGCTGATGATCTATCCATATATTTTAAACATCTTCTACTGGATAACTCAAACCTTTCTTTCTCGTATGCGGACCCCCTCATTTTCGACGATTCCCTAGATGGTGAGGTAACAACTGACGAAATTAATGCTGTTATCATGAAATCCAAAAATGGAAAGGCGCCAGGCGAAGATGGGATTCCGTACGAATTCTACAAAAATGCTAGTCCAACCTTAATCAACTATTTGAAAGTTCTCTTCAACAGTGTGTTCTCGAGTGCAGACATCCCTTCATCGTTTAAGAAGTCTGTAATATTCCCCATCCACAAAAAGGGTTCGCTGGAAAACGTAGAAAACTACAGGGGAATCTCATTCATGAATGTGTCAGCCAAGATATTTTGTGGCATACTTGTAGGACGATTAGAAAAATGGGTAGATGAAAAAAATATTCTGACAGAGCGTCAAGCTGGATTCAGAAAAAACTTTTCAACCGTTGACCAAATATTCACATTATCTGCGATTATAAGAGCCTTTCAAGCCAGAAACAAGAAAATGTATAGCTTTTTTGTAGATTTCAAGGCAGCTTTTGATCTTGTTAGCCGAAGTGCACTCTTCTATAAACTGTCTCAGTTGGGTATCTCTACAAAATTTCTTAAGACCATTAAAAAAATGTATGCCGAAACAAGTGCAGCAGTCTGGGATGGAAAGGATTTCTCAGAATGGTTTAAAACACAGACTGGTGTAAAGCAAGGATGTCCTCTTAGTGCCTTATTGTTTTCTCTATTTATAAACGACATAGAAAAAGATTTGCCTGGTGGAGTACGAATTGCTAATACCGTGGTCAATGTCTTGTTATATGCCGATGATCTTGTTCTACTCTCTGAATCTCCTGAAAATCTCCAATTGATGATAAATCGACTAGCCAGTTACTGCAAAAAATGGGGACTAACCATCAACACCGAAAAATCTAAAATTATGGTCTTTTCCCGTTCACCACGAGTGCAAAGTGGAAATAGATGGTTTTATAATGGAAGCCGATTAGAGATTGTGAAGGAACTCAAATATTTAGGAGTGAAACTGAACCCAACCCTAGAATTTGGTAAACATCTAACGGATAAAGCCAAGTCTTCCCAAAGCTTAGTGAATCTATAATGGAAAAATGTTTTTGCAAACAAGCGGATTCTCCTCTCAACGAAATACAGAATATTTGATTCAGTTGTTAAATCAACTCTTTGTTACGCCTCTCAAGTTTGGGGATCAGACGAGTACGAAGTAATCGAGAAATTCCACAGGAACTTCCTGAACAAATTATTCAACTTACCAATGAAATCGCCGAACTACACAATCTATTTGGAAACGGGTCTTCCAATGCTTTTTACAAGCACTCTCAAATCGCAAGCGGATTACATCATTAAAATAGGTTCGTATCCAGACTCCCGAATAACCAAAAAAATGCTATCTTATGAATTAAGAAACAAGGACTGGTGGGCGTTAAGATGGTTAAGAATTGGAAACGCGTGTGGAGAAACTATTTCATTCGATCTAAACAACCTGGACAACTTAAAGAACCAACTTTATCGAATAATAAATAAAAATGAAGATGCTATTCGTGTGCGATTTATAGAGAAAGCTCGTGAATCAGATAGCAGAGTATTGTATTCTCACCTGAACTTCAATCTAAAGGATAAGAACTATTTCAATGACTCACTCAACTATAGTGAAATATCTCTTATTTTCAAAACAAGGTGTGAGTTGATTGGTTTAAATGGCAGCCCATATAATGGAAGCTTCAACCAGTTTTGTAATATTTGCAACTTAAAAGCGAAAGAAGACTGCTTTCACATTATTAGTGTTTGTCCAATCTACAAACCACAGAGACTAGCTTACTTCGGAAAAAAATTCCTTACCATGCAGGAGACAATACAAATTCTGAACGAGTGTGATTGGAAAAAGTTATTTTATTATATTAAATCCATCTACAAATACAGGTCGCTATTAATAACAGAGTATTATGATTGATTAAGTTTATTAAAAAAAATAACTATATTGTTAAAGTTACAAATGTAGGTACATGTATAAGCATTTTGCTAACCAAGCTGACGGCTAAGCCATAGCTTTAAAATTCATTCTATCTTGTAACTTATGTAATAAGAAAATATTAAATAAATGAATTTCTTACTTACTTACTTACTTACTACTACTACTAAAATTATATTTTTTTTTAGGTAATATTTTTTTTTAAATTTAAACAACAACAAATATAAATAAGTGGTTGAAACTTTCATTTTATTTCAAATGTGCACTTTTATCCTTCAAGGCTCTGTTCTGTCCCCGATTCTTTTTCTCATTTTTATAAATGATCTCCTGTCTGTTACTTCTAATCCAATCCATTCCTTTGCTGGTGACAGTACCCTCAGCTTCTGATATTCGTTTCTTGGCTCACGCCCCTCATCTTTGGGTATGGAACTGGAACGGCAACGTATACTAAGCTCATTAAATTCCGATCTTAACAGCATAACTCAGTGGGGTTCAACCAATAGAGTGAAATTTAATGCTTCCAAAACACAATGCTGACTCTTGTCCTTAAAGCAAAATCCACACACACTGCCATTATCCATGAATGACACTTACATCGCTGAAACCGAAAGTCTTTCCATTCTCGGTTTGTGTGTTAATGACAACCTTCGTTGGAATTACCACATATTCAATGTCGCCAAGAACGCAGCGAAAGGTCTAGGCTTCCTTAAGCGATTTTTTTTTTTTTTTTTATTTATAATGGACACGCACTAAAGGGATTTTTTGATACCCTTATAATGTATTAGCTACACAGCGCGGGCGTTAAGGAAATTAGGGTTAGAAGATCGGGAGAGATGCCGATGCACGTTGGTTTTAAATGTTTGCAAATCACAATGTGTTGGAAAAATGGAGCGGGGAAGAGCATTCCACATTCGTGTTGTAAGGAAAGATTCCTTGTATTTCACTGTACGTCCGAATACAGGCTTAAGGGTAAACTGATGCGCATTCCTGGCATGGCGGGTATTGCGGTTGAAATGTTCTAGGGGTGGAATGCAACTGGCTATTTCGTTTGAGCACTTATGGTGGAAATAACGATAAAATAACGAGAGACATTGCGACGATGACTAAGACAGTCAAGCGATCTCGCAATGTTACAGTCACCAATGAGTTTTATCGCGCGTTTTTGGATCCTGTCAAGTAGCTCCAAATAAGTAATTGGAGCACCAGACCAGATATGCGCATTGTACTCAAGTTTTGGGCGGATAAACGCCTTATAAATAGTAGCCAGATCAGAAGAGGTGAAATATTTCTTGCAGCGCTTAAGGAAGCCTAGGCATTTCGCAGCGTTCTTGGCGACATCGAATATGTGGTCATTCCAACGAAGGTTCTCATTAACACACATACCGAGAATGGAAAGCCGCTCGGTTTCAACGATGCAAGTGTCATTCATGGACAATGGCATGGCGTTAGGGTTTTGCTTTAATGACAGAAGACAGCATTGCGTTTTAGAAGAAATATTTCTCTCCTTCTGATCTGGCTACAATTTATAAGGCGCGAATCTCGAGTACAACGCTCATATCTGGTATGGTGATAAAACCCATTGACTTTCTTAGTCTTAGTCTTTTTTTTAATATTTTTTTTTATTTAATTTTAAGCTTGAACAACAACAAATATAGTTTTAAAATAAATTATTGGTTGAAACTTTCATTTTATTTCAAAATGCACTATTATCAATCAGTCAAAATTGTCTTAACCTAAAAACATGTAGTTTTAAAATATATATATAAAATACAAAAAAAAATCTATCATAACATTTTCCTCCAATATAAAAACCTCCTCTTTCGAACTGTTACAGCAAAAACTTAAAATAATCTTCGTGAAAAATTCTGACATTGGTCAAAGTGAGCCCATTTAGAGACATGAATAACAAACTGGCATTAAACAAGTCAAGGCATCTTGCACTTTGGCACGTAGATGTGCATTAATGCCTTTTTTACTAGGCGGGCACAAAGAGCATCTTTTTTCTCTTCTTTCTCTCCAATTTTAAAGTTTGATCACTGTCAGGAGCTCCTTTTGCTGGTTGAAGTTTCAGAATCGAAGCAATATGCACAGATCTCGAACTCGGTCCAATTTCGTCTTCATTGTTGGACAATGCAGAGTTCACCACTGCTTTAATATGTTTTCTTAATTTTCAGACATTCTACCCTGATTTGCTATAACTTAAACAATAAAACTGAATTAATATCGTGAGCAAGGGGCCCACTTTATGAGGGAAAGGAATAGGAATAGGGTACCCAAGCGGACTTTTTTTTAATTTTTCTATGAACTTGAACATGCCTACATTTTCTTGAAAAATACTGCAAATCTCGAGTGGCTTTTTACCCAATCGTGGTCAACCTTTACATGAAATAATCTTTAAAAGTAAATGACAAGCATTCATTTATCAATTTTTTTACACTTTTGCATTTGTTCTATTATATTTTTGGCAACTTGAAACCAAACGCTTAAAATATCACCCATTATAACACGATTTTCCCTAACTTACATTTTATAAACGTGGTTTTCTGTGAAGCCTTTTATTTGTTATTTTAATCCTTAAAAAATACAAATTTAACAAAATGAATCAACAAAAAATACCGATGTTCAAAAGTGAATAGACGCATTTTTTTCTCTGCTCCGGTAAAAACAATCAAAACTCGTGTGTTACAAGTTATTTCTAATTTAATTGTGCGGGATTCATTCAAATAGTGTATAACACGTTTATTGGAATCATTAAGAATTCTAATAACTCTCCTAAATTCTCACAAAAAACTTTTTCTTGATACTGCATTTTGTGTTTCTCGCATTCAAATACATACATATATATCAAACACCACACGATGTCGTCTGCAGCCAACACCCGCGGAAACCTAACTCGAGCGCAACAGCAACACGCAACCGCCTCGAAACTGAATTCGCCGAACATCAAGCCCAACAAGACCGATGGTAAAGCGGGAGTCTCCGACAGAAACCCCTCCAAGCAAACTGCACATACACTAGCGCCAGAATACCCTTCTACCCCCACCGAACAAACACTTACCTCACGCACATCCGTAGCAACTCATACATGTCTCTCCCTAGATGTTTTCCATGAAGAGTTTAAGCGGCACACTGATTCTCTTATTGCAACCTTCAAAGGGGAGTTGGATAAAATTCGTAACGAATTATTACTGAAGGTGCATCACATCGAAACACAATTGACCGAAAACATTAACTACACTAGATCTGCAATCACTGATTTGGCCAAACGCACTGCCGCAATGGCTCTCTCACCGGCGAGATTTCTGAACTGCGTAATCGCTGTGACATGCTTGAAAAAAAAGAATTCCTAACTGACGCTGTTGTTTTCGGCATTCGGAAACTCGATAATGAAAACTTGCACATTATTTATAATAAACTTTGCGATACCATCGAGATATCACCAACAGCACTAAAGAATATTTTTCGAACCAAACACCGCAACAACAATGACGAACCGCCTGTCATTTTCCAGTACACCAGCGTGGGAGAGAGGAATAAAATGCTTAAAGCACTTGTTTGCTACCGAAAAAAGACTAAGCGACCGATCTCTGTACGCGATATCGGTTTTGATTCAAATAATCATGTGTTTGTAAACGAAAGTTAGACCCCACGAAATCGGACTCTTCTCCAGCATGCAGTACGTATGAAGAAAATTTTTAAAACTCCTGCTTCCTTTCATCCTTAAATATATAACACACATTTTTAATCACATATTAACTACTTGTGAATACCCTATTTCGTGGAGAAGGCTAAAATATTACCGATACCTAAGTCGCAAAGCCGGACTAACACTGAGTATAGACCAATAGCAATCTTACCGTTCTTATCTAAAGTGTTCGAGAAAACTACGCTAAAGCAGATACCAGCGCACCTAAGCGGCAACAACCTCTTGAATTCCGCACAATCCGGATTTCGCGAGAACATGAGTTGTAAAACTGCACTTTTATTTGTTATCGACGACATCCGCAATGGCCTGGATACCAACTGTCCTACGCTCTTGACGTTGTTGGTCTTCTCGAAAGCGTTCGACACGGTGGACCACTCTCTCCTCTGTAAGAAGTTGCGTTATAAATTCGGATTTTCGCCTCTAGCAGTCAAACTCTTATATTCATACCTCACGGGCCGTCAGCAATGTGTAGCAGTGGGAAGCCAAAGGTCTTCATTTCTTGGAGTTCCCGCTGGAGTCCCGCAGGGTTCTAGGGCCCATATTATTTTCACTTTATGTGAACGAACTCCCACAACTTGTTAAACATTGTACCATTGCCCATATGTTTGCTGATGACGTTCAATTATACTTGTGCTGCCCGCTGGATATGATTAGTAATGCCATTGAAATGATGAATGAAGACCTAGAGATCATACAACTGTGGGCTCTTAAACGCAATCTATCACTGAATCCAGCGAAGTCTAAGGCACTCTGTATATATAAGCAGTCGCTAGATACTACAACATTTCCACCTATAACATTAGGACAGTCATCCATAGAATACGTCACGAAGTCTCGAAACCTGGGTATAGTTTTCAACGATACTCTAACTTGGACAGATCATGCCGCAACTACAATCGGAAAGGTTTATAATGGACTCCGATTGCTATGGGCAACGCAAAACTCTTTGCCGGTCAAAACTAAGATGTTACTTGTCAAGTCGCTGTTATTACCTATATTGCTATATGGATGCGAGATTTTCTGTTATGTTGACTATAACACTAGGCGTAAACTAAATGTCATATACAACAATTTAGCAAGATATGTTTTCAACAAACGATATTTCGACCACATTTCAAGTTACTCTTTGCAAATAACAGGCCTCAGCTTCGACAACCTCATTAAGCTCAGAACGCTAATTTTCTTGCATGGTATTATACAGACCCAACAGCCTGAGTATTTGTATGGCAGATTAAACTTTGCCAGTTCACAAAGAACAGCTATCATAATTCGGCCCAGATTCTGTTGCTTGCAATCCGAGCGCTCATTCTTCGTCCATGCCACTCTCCTATGGAACTCATTACCCATCACACTAAGGAGAACCAGAATCACAGGCACATTCAAAACTTATCTGTTTAAACACTTGGCCAGTGATACATGAAGGTTTATTTATTGTCATATATTTTTATTGTTTTTGTTATTAATTCGTTTCATTTATGTAATTTTCCAATTAAATTAGATGTAGTCTGTCCTCACCTATTTATAATGTTTAATTTGCTTTTGACCTCATGAATTTTGTCAAGCCCTCACAAACTATAAGATTTAATCTTACTGTGAACCTATTCAATTGAAATATATGAAATATGAAATATGAAATTAAAAAAAAAAATCATTTTAAACCGATTTTTAATGCCTGGCGTTCAGTCATTCCTCCTTAACCATAATACGCGTTTAACTAAGCGTTTTACCACACTAAAACGACAGCCAGAATAACAATAAAGAAACTAAAACACTATAGCTGTCAAGCATAATTACGTTCACAAAACATAAAATCACAATTGACCCAAAACGACTGGCGCAACTTCGGCTATAATGCACATCCAATTTTTGACGATGCGGTTAACGCCAGTCGTAATAAGGGTGATTATATCGTAAAACGGGCCAGTGAGATCGTGCGGTTTTACGCCACGTGATTAATTCTTGTGGGGCCATCTAAAGCCTTTGGTGTATGCTGATAAATTACAAACAATTCTGGGCTTGGAAGCCAATATTCAGCACGTTATTGATAAGTTGAGACCCAGATGCTCAAAAAAGTGGCGTTAAATTTGACAGCTGCACTTCATCAGAAACTGCCGAGATGGTTTAAGATTTGTTTAAAACATTTTGTCATTAAACATTCTTCAAACTCAATGCCTGCGGTATTCAAATCAAAAAACGTTTTTAGATGTTAAAAAACACCCTTCACATATTTTGCGAATATATGGTAAAGAATTTCTATAAATCTTCTTCGCTGAACGAGAATTATATATTTCGTGCTGCGTCCCACCTATTGCCACGTTGCAATCCAATTATTTTAAAATACGCAGAGTTGGACAAACAAATCCATTTCTTTCACTTCCACAAAGGCCACTTCTTTCAAAATCCCTAGTATTTATTTGCTCCCTTCTCTCATATGTCAAATCGACTTGACAAAGATGTAGAAACTAACGATGGAACTTGCGCTAAAAATACACATCCCACATATTTTCTATTAATAAGCAATGAATGACAAAAAATACAGACATATCGTGCGTATCACGCCGAGTGTAATAGCCATATATACTTAGCCGCTACAACCACTGAAAGCAATTTTAGAATCGTCTATACTAGCGACAAAGCTCCACTTATAGGCGAATTAGTCTCCCGACATGGCCACACTTAGTGAAGCCATTATAAAGTGATTGTGCCTCGGCATGCGTTGCCCAGACTTCGCTAGACAGATAGACATGCAACAACACGAAGAACAAAACGCATATAAAACATGCACTTCTATCACTGCCACCGACAGTCACCATATATCGCAGCGTCGAACACTTGCTGCACCGCAACTGCTGTTCCTCACGTCAATGCTCCATAAGAGATATTATGACTGTAAATTTACAGAATGCACACTCGTACTATTTTCAACATTCAAATGGTTCGACAATGCTAAAGTACTGTGTACCGTGTGCAGTCACAATATGCACTGCGCTCCTCGTTCTTAATAAAACCGTCGTTGTCGTTGTCACGCAACATCATGTGAGGAATGAAAAGAAATTCATCCAATTGTCACAACTATTTGCCGACCTAACCCAATCCCAACTCTACCCAAATTTTTTCCTAAGAGAATAGCTTGTTATTTTTGACAACTAGACAATAATGGCCTGGCAAAGGATCTAACAAGTACTTGTACCTATCAAAAGAATGACATTTCCAATACATGTATGTATATGTACAAAAATACTACCGTCTTGCATCATGGTGTGGAACATTAACAAAAATGTAATAGTTTCAGGAGCTCTTGGATGTGGATAATGCTGGAGACTTACCCTCTCCTATTGCATATCCTGCTTTGTCTTTGTCAAAAGATGTTGAAATAGGTCTGGGGAAGATGGGCGGTGGATGGTGAGGGCCTGGGAAAACAACTGGAAAATCGTTTGGCAGTTCCTAACAAAACATAAAGCCAGCGCGTTGAACTTTATGGGAATGACTGTGTATACATCTCGCACAGAGATTTCATTTATGGCTTGGATTCCATTTGGTGTAGATGAAGAGGAGCCAACTTGGCTGACGACGACAATGTTGGGTCTTTTTGTCCCCCCTTTTTTCCTGCATCCTTTCCTTAAAGATAACTTAATAATGTTTCTACAAAATCATTCAAAAAGAAAATGCTTTAAATGCAGTTTTCTTCTTGAGAGGATAAAACTACTACAGAATATCGTATTTTATTACAATACAAATTGGGAATTGAATAAGGAGAGTTGTTAAGGACGAAATCGAATGGAAACGTGCGAGAAAATTACACAGCTCTGCTTTGTCACTAAAGTGTTGTAGTTTGCAAGTCTTGCATTCAATTCGCCTTGAGAGTTGGCGCCTTTTTAAATTAGAGGCGGCTGGAAAATGGTTAACTTTGCCTAGTATAGGGACGGGATAAGCATATAACTCCACTGGCATCCGCAATGGCTTGGTCTTTAAAACGGAGGCTTGATCTTCCTTGTTGTTTCAAACCTTGTGGTTGGGAGTCGGAGATCCTCTTCGCAGGCGCATTATTGTCAATGCGCTCGATGTGGCCGAGTCAATTAAGTCGACTCGTTTGAGCTTTTTGGACTAAATCTACATCTTCGCGGGCTGCATCTTCTCCATCATTCGCCCTCCGCGACTAAATTGGAAACAGTGCTGCCGACATGAAATGTTCATTTTTTTTTGTCTTAAATGGTACGGTAATATACAAAGTTTGATTAAAGCCGCCCGTCGACACGTCAAATTTTAAAAATAATCCCATATAGGCATTTTTAGGGCAATTTTCACAGACATTTTAAATAGTCAGTCATGTTTTTTCACAAACCAAAGCTGTCAAACATTTAAAGAACTTATAAAAAAAGTACGGTAAACATAAAATTAGTTCCGCCGAAGATTTGAAAATGCAGATAGAAAGGGTATTCCATGAGCTAGAAATCCAGCAGTTGATGGATATTATGTCCATCAAACGTCTGATATACACCACTTCAGTGGCTGAAATGTCAGTTCAGCCCCAAAGCATTACAGTCTAGCATAATCTTCACCGGCGGATGCCGCCATACCAAATCGTGGTTACCTACATGAAATGTCCAACAATTTTGATAATCTTACGAAAATTATTATTCAAAACTAGCATTTTCTCAAAGCGCCAGCGATCAGAAAAATGTGTAGTTTGGTACGCTAAAAAGGGTCCTATTTAAGACAAAATTAGTCACTTAGTTTTTTTAGACTCTCCTGGATGGACGAGACTGACTTTTCTTAAATCAATCTTTTACTTTGTTTTGAATGAATAACCTTACATTCGTTACCACGTGAAGTGGATGGCTGGAGTTACAGCGCTGTTTCACGGTTCGCCACAACCGATCATCAGACTCCTTCTGTGGCGCTGGTCTGTCTTTTTTCCTTCATTTTATCCCGAAAATCCATTTCTTCCACTGGGATTCGAACCTAGACCAGCGTCTTCTCAGGCAAGCACTGTGCCTTTGAAGTCACGATTTTCAGTTCATCCAGTTTTTATTTTGATTTTCTTGGACAGACTTGCTTCTGTAAGTATATAAAGGAATTGAGGGAAAACAAAAATTAAAACCAGGAAAAATTGTGTGTATCACATAAAAAACCAATTAAAATCGTAACAATCTTTTACTATCAAAGCTTGGGGCCAATCGCAGTAGTAGTTTCTTCTGGCATAGCAGGAATGCTCTTCGAAATATAACTCATGTTCTAAGTCCCTGGCTACACGTTCAGAGCTTTCGCTCGGCCTACTGGGAGCCCTGAGAGGATGGTACTCATGAAGAGTCGGAGAGTGCAGCTCGGCTATAATACAACATGTAACATGTTGAGAGTGGCTAGTGTAGTCGATATTTCAGGCCGACTCCTGAACTGAGGGTTTGGATCAGGGTGAGGTGACCGATACAATCGAACGTTAGATTGATCCCATTTCACTGTGCAGCGGAGGGAGAGTTACTGTTTCCTGATCCGCCTTTTGAGATGACTGTTTCAATCGAACCCCAAAACCGATCTTTATTCTCTTGCCGGCAATTCCGAGTCGGGGGACTGATTCAATCGAACTCCGAACACGTTATTAGATACAATGGAAGGGCGATCGGGTTGAAAAGCCCGAACAGTCGAGTAATTGGTTAAAAACTGTGCTTGAGTGGGTGACTGAGGCTAGCGGACCCCTGAGTACTAACGAACCATAAGCTACACTGGTTCAAGAAAAGTGATCAGGGGGGGCTGCCACAGTCGAATAGGGTTCATTATCAAGTTAGTTGAACTGTTTGGATTTAAGGATGATACTTATAATGAATTAGTGGAATGCAATGCAGGTGTTCTGACACACAACAACCTCAGAGAACCATAGAAGAGGAGCAGAGTGAGGTGACTGTTACAATCGAACCCCAACGTTGGTCCCATTTTGTTTGCTCAGCGGGAACACACCGAAACCGGTGGTGATCTGCTTATGAAGAGGAGTTTGGGTGCTCGTTTTGCATCACATTTTGACCACATTTGTTTCGAGGACGCACATTTACTGATGCTGTTATTGCATAGCTTACATTATTGAATCAAACAGTGTTTGGGTGGACCACTTCGTGAGTTAGAGAGATTTAAACCTTGCGCTCAATTCTCAAGAATAAAATTGGTACATTGATGTATTTTAAAATTGTGAATAATGTAAAGTATCACCAGTCGATCCCATAAACAGTCCAATGTCGATGCAACCCCCCCGCTTGTCACTGGGGGATTTCCAGTAGGGTTGGGGGCCTTATTTCACTTCGCCGTTTATGGTTCCTCAATTCGTCACCTACCCGATCTGGAATAGTAGTAGTTTGGTAAAATTATTCGAATGGAAATAAAGCTAAATTTTACTGTAATCCCGATATTTTCGGACTATTCTACCTTATTTCACTGTACCTATCTATCTGAATATATCCAACCATGAATTTGTTTCGTTTTGATTAATAACCTATGGCTGTAAAGCACATACTGCCTTTGTGTATCCCCTTCACAGTCTTTCAGAAAAAAACTCTCCCAAGCCCTGATTATCCATTCAGTCTGATTATGTTTATATAAGTCAACAGCTTTATTATCGCACCGCACTCTGTGTTTTTTTGGGATCAATTGTATCTCCTAGCTTGAACGCAACTCGACATTCGCTTCGACAGCTTTATTGCATCTAACAAGCCATAACCAGAGGCCGAGTGAAACAACGATAAATATAAACTAGTAAGATCCTCAAAATGTACTTACTTACGCCATTCGAGTCATAGACCTCCGCGATGGAGAAATAATCACAACAAGACACAGACACATACCAGTGATTAAGTGCCATTCCTTAAACATTGCATCATTTTTGTCAACATATATTTGCCTAAAATTAGATGATCGAGTTTTAGTCAGACTGGCTTTTCCGCCCTATGGTCGAACTCATAAACAAATTGTTATAAGTGCATCTGACAGAATTTCATTTTCAAAACATTTTCCATTTGTTTGTTTTGCAACGCTCCAGAAACAAAAACATCTGCGTCATGTATGAGTGCTTTTTTTTTTGTTATTTGTTGTCAAAACGGAATTGTATCTTTCATTTTGAATGATTTGCGCTTTGCCGTCGGTCGCCAGAAAATAACGAAGACACAACACGCTGATTATAATGATCAAATGAATTCCTTTGCAACCAGTTAGTAGACGAAAGAAGAGCAAAACTTATGAACAGGCGCGCCTCCTATTATATGGACTAGATTTATGCTGCCATTTGGTTGTCGTCTACACTGGAAGCTATGAAATGGATAACATTCCAAAAATATCTCTCAAAAAATCACAACGAATTAAGCCCTCTGCAGCAGTGACTTAAATTAAATGTAGGCAAAGTATCTGTGTATGTTTTTATGGTGGATTGCTGCTGGTGTCACATTTGTTACCTTCGGGTATGGGGCGAGCAACATCACACCTCTTCTGTCCGAAGTAGGAGCACACGCTGCTGTGTTAAGTATTCAATTAAGTAATTACTAAAAAGCCGATATAACTCGTTGGCCGTTTAGCCCCCTTTGGCGGAACAGATTTCTTATGGGCGGTGCTATAGTTGAGTGTGGGCGGATGTGACAACTTGTGTACAAATATGTTTAGGAATTTTTCGTTGACATTTACGATGACAGCAACACTACATTTGTGACGAGAAAAAATGTGAGATATTTCATCGGGGATTTCATTTTCTGCTATGCGACAGTTGTTTTGTCGGTTGGGTGGAGGCTGTAGGTGCTTAAATCAAATGGAAAGCCCTGAGGGCCTTGTACTATGGGATTTCTGAAATCGATCCCCACATTGGAATAATATATAGCAATCCTATATTATTCCCAACCCCTTAAAATATGTTAAAGAGATGAATAAATAACGTTACATATCTATGCCATCAATTTAAGAATATAATATATAAGTATAGGGGATAAAAATCATTTTACGCGTGCACCTATTGCGTGCGCCAAGCACATCAAGGGCCGCCGCCAACAAATCATATCCGATTTTCAATCAATTTCAAAGGGCTTAAACCCACATCCCATTATGCCCAATTTAAATTCAATCATACTCCAATCCTTTCGTTTGCCTGGTAGTCAACAGTGCCCCGTTTTCACTCAGAGCCAAAATATATCCACAAATATCCTTCGGGATGTGTGTACGGTATTTGTGCCAATTTTTAGCTTCATATTCTTCGCCTCTCCATCTGCGCACCGGGTTTCGGTCTTTCGTCTAACGTTGCACGATTTCATTTGCAAATTCGCCCAAAGATAAAATCAATAATCCTTGCACACACACACACACTCAGACACGAGGTACTAGGACTATATTTATTTTGAAAAACTGAACAAATCAAGAGGAATTGTGTTGTTGTTGGTGCTGGTGGGAAAGAAAAATGATTCTCATTTCACTGTGCTTAGTTGAATCGGGTTTTTTTTTTATATTTTGCATATCACACTCTTCACAGGCAAGTCCTTTGCTCCAACCAAAACCAAAAGCGGTTGTTGAGGATGTGGAATTTTCGTTGGCTGATAAAATGGAAGTCATTTAGTGGCGACGCGACATCGTCGACGGTAAAAGTGGAGGTGTGCAGCAGTATGGAGGTAGCTTTTCTTTTCCCATGGAATAAGTGTCAAGAGGTTCGTAAAATGGAATTTCCTTTTCGAATGTTTATGTGGCGATGAAAATGGATCATGTCACATAAAAAATCACGATTCACCCCTAAGCTGTGCTTTTTTGTTTGGATGGCTCCGTGCACTAGTATACCTATCTACATACCTTACTTGCAATAAAATCAAAATCTGAAGACTGAAGTTCGAGACTTTGCTTATGGCTGTGTCAATTGGTGGCAAAAGCTATGACGAATCTCCTGTGGATTGCGACATACATACCTATACATAGATACATATATGAAAAGGAAATCGAGGTTAGCAGGTTACGTCGTTAGTCATGCCAAGTGAAGGGTTTTTTCCCTGATTTGGATTGATGGTGGATTGCGAGCGGACTTTGGGTAATTTGGTTGATTGTATTGAATTTTTCTTGGTTGAAGGTACTAATCATGTTTACCACGGATGAGCAGTGCGAAATCGCTATCAAATAAATCCGAAAAATATATTATACCTTTATTATTTTTTATACCTATGATTCTTGACATTATTTCACAGACAAGTGCATTACTAGTGCGGTTAAAAAATTATTTGTGGCAGGTTAGATGATGTGCATTTATTGTGTCTCCAGTTAGTGTCGGGAGCTGATGATCAAGCATTGTTCCCCTTCTAATGTTTTCTTTCCAATTATACACCGAACTTAAATCGCTACACCTGCCAGTAGATTTGACAAAGCAGAGAAGGCAATCAACCTTGATCTCAATCAGCTTGTCCTTTTAGGGATTAAGTCTCCATGGGATATTCTAGGCGAAAGCCGGACAAACAAATTGCAAATCTAGTATGTGCATCCCTCTCTAGACAGCACTCATATTTACCTGTAATACGAGGGCGGGTCAATAAGTCCGTGACTTTTGGAATAAAACACAGATTTTTTGATAAAAAAATAATTTTATTTTTCAACGTAGTCTCCCTTGAGCTCTATAAACTTTGTCCAACGCTTCTCCAATTTTTTTATCCCTTCCAAAAAAAATGATTTGTCGAGGTCCTCAAAATAGGAATTTATTTGCGAGATGACTTCATCATTGGAGTCAAATCTTTTTCCACGAAGCCATTTCTTCAGGTTTGGGAACAAGAAGTAGTCGCTCGGAGCCAAATCTGGAGAATAGGGTGGATGAGGGAGCAATTCATAGCCCAATTCCAAGTTTTTTGCCATGGCAACTGCACATGTGTGCACCCTTGCATTGTCTTGGTGGAAAAGAACTTTTTTCTTGGCCAAATGAGGTCGGTTTTTTTTCAAATCGTCATTGAATCGGTCCAATAAGTTGGCATAATATTCCCCATTGATTGTTCTTCCCTTTTGAAGGTAGTCAATGTGGATTATCCCGCGTGCATCCCAAAAAACAGTCGCTATAACTTTATTGGCTGACAAACCCACCTTGGCCTTCTTTGGCGCCGATTCACCCTTAGAAACCCACTGTTTTGACTGTTGTTTGGTCTCTGGTGTGTTGTGATGGATCCATGTTTCGTCCACGGCGCAAAAACTCCTCCATATTGCGATTAAACAACACCAAACCTTCCTGTGAAGTTGTTACACGATTGCGTTTGTGGTCGACTGTGAGCAAACGCGGCACCCATCTTGCGGAAAGCTTTCTCATGCCCAAGTGATCATTCAAAATTGAAACCACTGAGCCATGCGAGATCCCTACGGCTTCCACAATCTCTCGCACTTTCAATCTTCGGTCGGCCAACACCATATCGTGAATTTTTTCGATTGTTTCGGGTGTAGAGACCTCAACTGGGCGTCCAGGACGTTCGGCATCTTCAGTGCTTGTACGGCCACAACAAAATTCAGTAAACCACTTTTTTACCATTGAAATCGATGGTGCAGAGTCCCCATAGTATTTTTCAAGCTTAGCCTTGGTCTCGGTAATGGTTTTTTTTCGCAAGAAATAATTCTTAATAAGCACACGAAATTCACTTTTTTCCATTTTCTCCTCAAATTAGTGAGTAGTCTGATAAAAATAGCTGTCAAACACAAACTAACTGACGCAGCAAGCTTAAATTTTGACAGGAGTCAACTGACAGATGCCTGTTGACAGGAGCAGTGTTGCCGTTTCAGTAAAGAGGTCAGAAATTCAAAAAGTCACGGACTTATTGACCCGCCCTCGTATTACGTCTATTCAATCTACAGACCTTTCGATCTTTATCTCCCTACTATAACTATGTGACTTATTATAAGGCCAGTACAAGCCGAAATATAAATGGCTAAAAGCCGAGCTGAAAAGAGTTGAAAAGAATGGATAGATACTTGTTTCTTTGTTAATTGAATACTGACTTCTTTTTATTTACAAAACAATTCTTCTTCAAAAATATTCTTAACCGTTTTACACAAATTCTTAATTGCTACTTATTATTTATTTCATACACAAAAACATATACCATTTAACCGAAGAAATGAGCTACAAAGCAGTTAAAACATTTAGTTATTTGAATTCGCATTTGCATTTGTTTAAGATGATGGCTTCGCCACTGGCGCTTGTAGAAGTGAGCAATGAAGTTTAAGCTGGCACTCGTACAGTGTCAAGAGTACTTAAAGATCTTGACATACACAAATCCGCTGGTCCAGATGATCGTTCTGATGAGGTTTTCTTCTTCGCTGCCAAAATCATAAGCTTTTCTAACTGTCCTATTCTTCATGGCTCTTTCCGAGAAGATGGAAAACAGCATTTGTTCAGCCTGTCCCAAAAAGCCGAATCTTCTTCTCCCTCTTGCTGCCGACGAACTGCACTTACGTCCCTTCTTTCCAAGGTCGTGGAAACGCTGATTCACCATCAGCTTATGAAATATCTTGAATCAATGAAAGTTTTTAATGACCGGCAGTATGATTTTCGCAGCAACAGGTACACGGGTGGTTTGATGACTTGTCTAACCGAAAATTGGAAATAATCACTTCAGCAGGGTGGTGAAAGTAAAATAGTTGCGTTTGATACTTCAAAGGCATTTGACTGAGTTTGGCATCAAGCTCTGTTGTCGAAAATGCGTGCATTTGGAACCGATTATACTCTTCTTCAATATATTAGAAACTTCATTTCGGACCGTTCAATTCAAGTTGTTTTGGACGGTTACAAGTATGCAACTCAGCAAATAAATGCTGGTGGTCTCTAAGGCTCGGGTTTGTCTCCGACCCTCTTTCTCATTTTTATAAATGATCTCCTGTCTATTACCTCAAATCCAATCCACTCCTTTGCTGATGACAGTACCCTCAGCTTCTCATATTCATTTCTTGGTTCACGCCCCTCATCTTCGGGTGTGGAACTGGAACAACAGCGTATGTTAAGCAGATTAAATTCCGATCTTGGCAGCATAGTTCCATGGCAACACAATGCTGTCTTCTATCATTAAAGTGAAACTTTAACAGTCTGCCATTATCCATGAATGGCACTTGCATCGCTGAACCAAAGAAGACTTTCCATTCTCGGTATGTGTGTTAATAACAACCTTCGTTGGAATGACCGCATACTCGATTTTTGTTTTTTTTTTTATAATTAGCGTGCGCTAAAGGGATTTTTTATTTTTCTGTAATTGATACAGTACTCTTATAGTGTTGCCACAGCGCAGGCATTTTCGTTGGTGCAATCAGCACACAGCAAATGATTCATTGCCTGTTTTTGGGTGCTGCTTACTACTGAAAGAATAGGAGGATAGGAAAGAAGTTGTTGGTGCGATATTGTTTTTTTCTCCACAGGTGGCGAATTAATTGCTTAAGGGAGATTTCAATTGTTGTGTGTATTCCATTTTAACAAAGCATTGCTCTGGTCGGGATTCGAACACAAGACCTGCCAATCACATTGCGAATACACTACCATCGCACCATTGCCACCTGCTATGATCGATGCAGACCAGAGCGCTGCGAAATGTCTAGGTTCCTAAAGCGATGCAAGAAATAGTACAAAACAAAACTATTACACAATCCAATTCACAATCCCATCAACTACTCAATTTCCAGTCGCTTCTAGCAAAACATAAAAAATCAGTTCATAGTCCATAATGAGCTAGAACCTAGAAGTGATGCACTCAAACTGTACCTTACCTTGATGGTCGTCTGTGATGCCTCGAACTTGAAGATGTCGGTGACTCGGCTCTAGGTACTGCTGTTGGAGTTCCTGAGCTTCTAGAACTAAGGTCCCTGGTACTCTTAATGCCATCATATTTGAATTCAATTATGATACCAAGTCGATTTAGTTGCTGTACGTAATCGAGTGAAAAGAAAAAAGGACTGATTTCATGACCTCATTGGGAAACTTACTTACTTAACCGGCTCCGCACCCCTGAAGAGTCTCTGCCTGAGACACTGCAACCTTCCATCCTCTGCGATCCCGGGTACGCTGCTTCCAGTTCTCCAGACCAAGGGCTCTGGCATCCGCGATGGCTTGGTCTTTTAAACGGAGGTTTGGTCTTCCTTGCCTTCTCGAACCAGGGGTCGAAGATCCTCTTTTTTGTATAGATTGTTTACGCTGAAGGGGTTTTTTCTGTTAAATGTTATAGTACCCTTATAGTGCTAAGAGCACAGCGCAAGCATTTGTGTTTTTAACAGCTAGCAGCACCTGGCAGTATCGTATTTCATTGCATGCTTTTCGGTGCTACTTACTATTAGAAAGAATAGAGAGATGGGAAAGAGGTGTTTGGGTGTAGTTGTGTGGTTTTTCTCCGCGGGTGGTGTCTAAATTGCTTAGGGAGATTTATTTTTCATGTATTCGACTAAAAGTAATGAACTTGGCCGGGATTTGAACGCACTTCAATCAGGAAGCGAATACATTGCTGCTGCACTGTTTCCACCCGCTAGGCTGGAACACTATTTTCCATTCGTTCAATGTGGAGGAGCCAATATAGTCGACGTGATTTAGCTTTTTGGACTACATCCACATCTTGATACAGCTCATAGAGTTTTCGGTTTTATCTTCTCCTCCATTGGCCCTCCTCGCACACAGGACCAAATATCCGACGGAGTATTTTTCTTCTCAAAGAACCCAATATTAGCTCTGCTCTTCTACTTATCGCCCAGCAGTCGGCGCTATAGATAAAGCAGCATTTTGTCGTTCGAGGGAGGAGTTTTGAACCCATTAGTTTCGCTAAACTGAAGTAGTAGGAGTTTCCCAAGGTAATTCTCCGCCGGATCTCCACTAAGGTGTCATTCGTAGAGTTGATGGTTACTCCTAAGTAGATGAACTCCTTAACTACCTCTAAGTCATTGCGTGTGTCTGTTTCTTGATAGCATGTACTTGGTCTTGTTCTCATTTACTTCAAGACCAACTATTTTCGTCTGTTCTTCAATCGCCATGAAAACCTCTAACAAGGAACGCTGGGAACGGCAGATGATGTCGATATCGTCCGCATAGCAAAGTAGCTGGACGGATCTATTGAAGATAGTGCCTTCCGTGTTGACACCTGCCCTTCCTACTATTTTCTCCAGAACAATCCTGAAGAATTCACATGATAGCGTATCTCCTTGCCGAAATCCGTTGCAAGTTTGGAATAATTCGGAAGAGCTGCTTTTAAACTTTGCATTAAACCACGTGTTTTCAAGGGTCACGCGACACAACTGGATCAGTTTTGCCGGGATCCCGAATTCGACCATCGCTACGTAAAGCTCCTGACGATGAATGCTACGAGGGGCGTTCAATATATTCTCGTTATCGATATGAAGGAAAATGCGAGTTCAATTTAAATTGTCTTTATTTTTCAATATAATTTCCCCTAACATCAATGCATTTGTTACATCTTGAGATAAGCTTTTTTAAACCCTCAAAAAATAAATTTCCTCTTTCTCTGCAAAATACCCATTTATTGCCGACTTGAGTTCTTCATCATCCGAAAATCTTTTTCCACGAAGACATTTTTTCAAATCCGGAAACAGGAAATAATCACTAGGGGCAAGGTCTGGACTATAGGGTGGGTGTTGGATTTCTTCGAAACCACAATCTCGCGCAGCAGCCTTGGAAACTCGCGCCGTGTGAACAGGAGCGTTGTCATGAAGAAGCAACACATCCGCTGCGAGTTTACCCCGTCTTTTCTTTTTAATTTCCTCCCGCAAATTATGCAAAGTGGAAGCGTAGGATGTGGCGTTGATGGTTTCACCTTTTTTTTTGTACTCAATGAGCAAGATTCCCTTTGAGTCCCAAAAAAATTTGGCCATGAGCTTCCCGGCAGGCGGAATGACTTTGAACTTCTTCGGGTGGTCTGTTCCTTTTTTATGCCACTGCATTGACTCTTGTTTGCTTTCAGGGTCATAGTGGTGGACCCATGTTTCGTCCCCAGTAACAATTCGATCCATAACACCGTCCGCGTTCTCACTACACATCTCCAAAAGCTCTCTACAGCATGCGATTCTCACTTTTTTCTGAGGCGCTGTGAGCATTCGTGGCACCCACCTTGCACTGACCTTTGAAAGGTTAAGATGGTCATGAAGAATGGTGTGAATGGTACCAATTGAAAGCTTGGTGATCTCTGCCATCATTTTCACCTTTATTCGGGCATCCTCAAGAACAAGTTTTTCGACTTCTTTGATGCTTTCCCCCGTACAAGCAGTAGCCGGGTCGCCGGAGCGGGGGTCGTCTTCAATGCTCTCTCTGCCGCTCTTGAACTCACCATCACCGTCTCAGTTGCCATTATGATTCTGTTTAACTAGAGATAAAACGCGAATTAATAATCACATTTATATGAAATTTTACATAAATGCACTAAAATAATAGTATTACTTGATAAATAAGTCTATTTATATATACAACCACAGCTTCACCCCGATACCGAGAATATATTGAACGCCCCTCGCTATCATATTATGTTGCTGTAAACTCAACGAAAATGTGGTGGGTCTCGACTTGAAACTCATTTGTCTTTTCCAGGATTTGCCTTATTGTGAAGATTTGGTCTATTGTCGATCTGACGGGTCGGCAGCCACACTGGTATGTTCCGATTAGTGTGTTGCAGAACGGCTTCAGACGTTCACACAGTACGTTGGATAGGAAAAGGCATCATAAAAATTGAATTTATCTGCCTAATCCTAACTTTTTTTTACAACATAAGCATTATATAGCCTTCTTTAATATTGCATTTGGTTTTTCCCAGATTATCGAAGGCTTTAAAAAGTGTCGTCAAATTAAACCAAAACACTAACTGTTCGTAATCAAGTGCAAAGGAGTGTGTAGCCGGCCAGGCACTTTTGCCTACCTTTAAATTTTGGACTTTTTTACTTTCTGTGCTCCATTCGATATCTCTTATTTTTTGGTCTGCGACACAAGGAACATTGTTTTATTAATTCTTGTTTGATTGTTGTTAAAATACAACAAACAGAAGTTTCACTCATCCACTTTCGAGTATTTTTTTATCACAAGCCTGTTAATTCCCATAAAATGTTTTCTATCCAATTTATTAACTGTGCATAAAACCCTACATAGATAACATACAACTATAACCATTATCTACCGTTCTCATTTCAGCAAACCTTTGAAAATGGATTACCATCACATCCGACACCATTGACCGACAACGCCATTTGTGCAAAGGACTAAGCTAACACTGGAAATACACCAACAGCAAAAAAAAGAACAGGCAAAAGAATTTATCAATCAATCAATCAATCAATTGAAGGATCATCGGCCCAAGAGATATAAACAACGCACGCACTCTCTAACTCCCTGCCTGGCTTCCACTCCCGCAACATCCGACAAATATGCTGCAACATCCACCATGGCAATGGCTTTTGCTATCGCTAATCCTGCTAAAACAAGCGGACAGTTTCTGTCCGTCAAAGTGTCAGTGCCTGGGTGGCGACTCCAACTCACAGGCATACTGTGTGGACGCAGCCCTCGAAGATGTACCGATACAATTGAATCCAGAAACGAAGTACATAAATTTAACTTTAAATAAAATTCGCAATCTGGAGTTCACTCTGCCATTCTACATGAAACTGCAGGTGTTGGATATCTCGCAGAATATTATCGAAACGTTGGGCTCGAAAAACTTTGAGTATCAAAGCGAAATGCGAACTCTGAATTTAAGTCGCAATAATGTGTCGAGTTTGAATAAGGACGCTTTTAAGGGTCTGAGTAATTTATTGCTGTTGGATTTGAGTTTTAATCGCATCGGAATGGTGCATCCGACATCTATGAATGACTTGGCGAGCCTAATCGAATTGGACCTGACAAATAATATGATTGTAAGTTTAGAGGATGGCGTCTTTAGAAATATGATCTCGTTGGAAATACTCATTTTGAAAAACAACGATTTATTGGATGTGCCAGCGGGAAATTTGGTGCATCTGCATGCGCTCAAATCGTTGGATCTGTCCGATAATCTGATCGAGTTCGTCCGCAATGATAGCTTTGAGGGCTTGAAGGATCTGATGATGGTAAATCTGCGTGGGAATATTATTTCGGAATTGGACCTAAGTTCTTTTGATGGGCTTTCAGCGCTGAAGCAAATGGATATGGCGGACAATAATTTGACGGTAAGTACTTGCTCCTTTGATACTCCATTATTATTGGATTTTATTTCAATTTCATTGTTGCTGAACATTCCTCTTGTAACTTTTAAAAACAAGCCGCTCATTAGTCACGAATCCCTGAACTACTAAAGTGTGCAGTATTTTCGAGAGTATACATTTTCAAGGCTCTGCTTCTGTGGTAGAGTCCTAGGTCAACCGAGTTCCCACATCCTAATGTGGTCGACACACAGTCAGCCTACGGTATCATAAATTTACATTTTCAAAAAATATTTTATTTTCTCCTACTGTTGTTCCGTGTCTGTGTAGAAGTCGTCTACCACCTCCATCATCGCCATCAAACCCACAAAAGAGCTACCACACAATTTTGAGAATGAGAGCTCAACGGCAATGTGCATTTGGTGGGTGTTTGTCAAGTGAAAGAAGGACATGTGTGTCCCATTCATGTGCTCGCATTATATTTGTGAATTCGTGGAGCACCAACACTTTAGAGGAGTTTTATGCTATTTTCGCCTAGCTGTTATTGTGTTGGTTTTGTGGGAGCCGATGTTGTTTTTCGTTTCGTGTCGAAATGGAATTTTTGAACTAAGCTTTGATATGATACCAATGTCATGCGATTTGGAATCTCATGAATTTGAAATTCAACTTGCAACCAAATAACGGCAACCTAAGACCGCACAAATCCTTTTTGCACAAATTATATTCTATGAGCGTACTCGTACATGTCTAATGAGGTTTTTGTCATTTCGCCAGGTGTCACTAATGCTCATTGCAGCAGCAGGATGTGTGTGCTGTGTGACCTAAAGGTTGACAAGTCTCATGATTTGCATATTACGCATTTTGTGGTCTTGAGATTATATGCACTTATTATTAGAGTGTCTAAAGGTATACAAATGCTTACCCAATATCTGAATAATTTCACTTATTTTAGCAGCGAACAGAAGGTGGCTAATTTATGCAGTATTAATTTGATGCAAGTTGCTAGTAATTTACTTCACCAACAACAAAATTTGTCCCATAACTTTTTCCAGGATTCCTTAACTTTAAAAGCTACATAATAGTTAATGATCAAACATCCACTTAGTCATACAGTTTAAATGCAATAAAATATAGCTTTTATGATCTTTCGATTGATAGGTCTGGAAACCGACTGTACAACAATTTGCTTAGAACTCTCTCTTTTTGCTTAGTTGTGCCTATCGTAGACTTGCTTATGTTTTACAGCTCAGAAATTAGTTTTTCTTTTAAAGTAAGCCTTTCCTCTCTGACGGTCTGCGATATTTTCACTTTTATAACTCAAATTTCAATATCAAACTCGATACCTACTTTTTTCTTTGTTTTTGTTGCAAAATCAAAAAGAAGTGGGTCAGTGACGAGAGTTGCAAGTATCGAGGTTTGCTAAAATTGGCGTGGTAAAAATTCCTTGTATTTTGTCCCTCTACGAGAAATCGTTATTTTTTTGCGGCGCCAAATCTATCGTACGCTTGCCGAAAAATAAAAATCAGCACAAACATATCGCAGTGAATGAAAAGTCAAACAAAACCTACTTGTAGTCGGTGTTCAGTGCGAATGAAAGCTGCAATGAGCTATTGTTATCTTTTTGCCCATAAGACTTGTTGTGAACTAACAGGAGTAGTTGTGAACTTTTATCCACCTTCAGCTAGAATAAATAGCCTGAAAACGAAAACATTGGATTGTTGAATGAACAACAATAACTTGTGATTGCTACCACGTAAAGTGGGGGCTGGAGTTACAGCTCTGTTCAATTTTGTTTTAAAATGAATGGCCTGAAACCTTGGTGGCACACCACTGACTAAGTGGTCCGACACCTTCACGTCTTCGTGCAGTATAGTAATGTGTTGGAATGTCCTGCATTCAAATCCCGGCCAAGTCCATGATTTTAATTGAATACAACTCAACTTGATCTCCCTTTGCAATTTAGGCACCAACGTTTCTCTATATTCGTTGCTGTAGTAAGTAGCACCTAAAAGCATGCAATACAATGCTCCATTGCAAGGTGCTGCTTGCTGTTCAACAAAAATTTGCCTGCGCTGCGTGTCTTAACCCTTTAATGGTATGTTATTATATCGTTTATAGAGTAATTGATGCGAAATTTAACAACAGTTTGACGGATCACTAGCTCAGATAGACGATTACGTGAGCGCTAGTATCTACCCGATTAATTAACCAAGTTTTAAAGGATTGAAATAAATAGTTGGTTATAGCACCCAGTTTTTTCTTAATTTATTTCATACTTGGAATTTTTTCATAACCTAGCATCAGGCGCAACTTATACATCTTCTAATCTATCGCTTCAGGGCCTTCAGTCAAGCTTCTCCACATGTTCATGTTAGTCATCGGACGAGGCTATCATTGCGACTGACAAACAGTTGAAATTGGTTGGTTTTGAAGTTGATTAGGTCAAGACCAATTACTTATCATCAAAAAACAAACAAACATCTGTCCATTTATTAGGACAATGTTGTAAGGGAGTTCACCTACGTTGGAGTAAACATCAATTCCAAGAATGAAACCTGTGAAAGTGAAAATCCGACGAAGAATTGCTTTAGAAAAGTGTATCTTCTTCGGGCTCGAAATGTCTAACTAGGAAGACAAAGTGTAAGCTCTACAAAACACTGTTCTGTCAGGTATGCGTTATGGCGCCATGTGCTGGACCATAAGCCGGAAAAATGTATTAACAGTGGGTTCTTTCGTAAGAAAAATACTCCGTCGGATATTTGGTCATCTCGCGAGGAGGGCGAACGAAAAAAAAGGATAGGTAACCGCAAATTTTCAAGGATAAAATTGGGTGAATTGATGCAGAAATTGTTTTCTTTAAGACTTTAAACGTGTGAATATGAAATAGTATCACAAGTGGTGCCGGGAAATAACTTCACGGGCACGTGCTTCACATGTGACATGTGTAAGTTGACCATACGTCCCGCTTTCGGCGGGCCAGTCCCGCTTTTAAGCAGTCTGTCCCGCTGTCCCCAGCGCGTGCCAAAATGTCCCGCTTTAGCAAATATACCAAAATATGTAATTAGAGATGAACCTCGATTTACCTACATATTCCATCAAAGTCATCATACGATGACATACGATAGGTACGATTAAAAATGGAATCAAACGTAACAAAGTAAGTCATTATCACGAAAAAAAAAGCTGGTCACAAAAAGTTAATCAGCATCACAACAAAATTATACTGTTCAAGTCCGGACTCCTTTATAAAATCATTATGAAAAAAAAATTTGTATCTTAATCTACTTTCGATTTCGCAACTAATCCCATAAACATTGCAATGCATATTGCATATGGGGGGCATGCTGCCCCCCTGCAACGCCCCTGCTAGGGGTCACTGTTCGATTTGCAGTAGGTGCAAGGGCAAATTGTTGAAAACACAAATTCTCAAATTATAGATGGGAAATAATTTCACAAAATTTACGGTGGAGTAATTGCTCACCTTTAACACTTAACAAATAACATCTTGTGTTTTTCCACTGCCCCACCTCTTGCGAACGTCTGACAAACATCCAAGAGTATCAATATTGTCATGAGAAGCTTCTTAAATTTGCCGTTCGGATTCGGCTTAAAATTGTAGGTCCCTTCCACTTCGCAAAGAAAGTGGTTGGAGAAGCTAGGTTTTAGGCCCTCTATGGGCCGTTAATGCCAAATATTTATTTTTTATTTAATTGCTCACCTTTAGTGGGCAATAACTTCACAAAAAAGTGAAGTTATTTCTAACTCGAGGTGAGGTATTGCCCATGTGAAGTTATTGCCCGTGAAGTTATTTCCCTGCACCATCACAAGTAGGTAACAAAAACAATCCTCCTGCTTGGGCTCACTGTTGGATTTGGAGTAGGTGAGAGTTTGGATATAAAGCAATGTTGAAGAGCGCCAAATTTGTTTCTCATTTTTGGGGTTTATTTATGGTCCCTTACAATTTCCCATAAATTTTAATGTTTTGGAATTGGTGCCCATAAAGTAAAATCTAGCGAAAAAGGAAAAGGGGTTGTAAGCAGACAAGTAGTTCTCCACCAAAAAGTGCTCGCAGGTCCAACAGGACTTGTACATTAGAACCAGAAGCTCCTTGTTTTACCTTAACGACGAGATAACGATCTGGATTAGAGTCCGAGTCTGCGGTTCGCTTGCGCGACCACTTAGTTGCTGAGGCCAATCCATTGCTGGGGGTTTTGTACATATATGTGAGACCCAAGAGTCATAAAGTGCATGCCACTCTTCGATAAAAAAATCACAGCTGAAGGGTTGAAGTCGGGATCGCCTCAATTATTGTTTTGGACTGCTCCAAGTCAGTCAAATTCCTTTGTTTCGTTTTGGCACCTCTTGCTTGACATAACCCCATAAAAAAAAGTCTGGTGCAGTCACCTCAGGTGACCCTGCGGGCCATCGGAAAGTGGAGTTTCTGGATATTAATTTATTTGGGAATTTTCGTTGGAGCCCCGCAATAACCGGTCTGGCTATGTGCGCAGTTGCTCCGTCTTGCTGGAACCAAATGCTGTTGAAACGGATACATCTTCGTCGCAGTTCTGGGTAAAAAAAACTCCTTCAACACCTTTAAATAACGGTCCCCATTGACAGTTACTGTTACACCGTTTTCTTCAAAGAGGTATGGGCCCACAATGCACCTACATGAAACTGCCCACCACACAGTGATTCGTTCTGGGTGCAGTATCGTCTCATGGAGTATTTCTAGATTAGATTCACTCCATATACGGCAAATTTGCTTACTTACATTGCCGCTTACATCAAAGTGGGCTTCATCAGACATAAACAAGCAATTTATCAAGCCGTTTACTTTTTCGGTCGTTTTAATCTTTTTTTGGCAAAATTCCTGGCGAATATGCAAATCCAGAGGGTTTAACTTGCTGGAAATTTGGACTTTGTGCGGAAAAAAGTTCAAGTCATCATGAATTATCCGTTGTATTGACCCCGTCTGCCAACTCCAATTTGCGCCGATAAGTTTCGACTCGAAGCGCTTGGATTTGCCTGAATTGACGATGCTATATCCGCGAATGTGTCTTGAACGTTGAACCCGAACATAGGGATCTCGATGGTACGGTCTTCGTGCGATGCTTCTAGATTCTGCAAACATGTTTACCAGTCCCATAATGGTCCATCTAATCAGGGGAGTGCCGCCAAACTCCCGCCTAAATTCCCTTTGGACGAAAATGAGGGACTGCAAAGCTTGATAACTCTGCACTATCCAAATCCTTTTCTTGGTATCATAAGCATTCATTTCAATAAACCTAAATAGTAACCTGCCAAAATAAAAAAATTAAGCCGATTAGATACTCACACAGAACAAAAGTTATTACGTTTTGTTTTTGTAGCACGATTCGTGCGCCACCCTGTATTTAAATGGGTAAAAACTTTGTTGGGGCAACTACTCAGATAATGAGACAACAATAACCTTATCCACAGATGTAGGAAAGGAAATAAAGAATTAACATATTTGCGCGAAAGTTGGAAAACCTTAAAACTCTTAAGGTGTTTATGAGATTTGGTTGTCATGTTCAATATCCCAACATACACACGTATGAAGGTACCTTTACACTCCCAATTCATTTACCAGATACACAACTTCGATAGAGATATAGTCATATTTGGGGAAACATCATTGCAGATACTTTATACGCTCAAACAAGCTCGTGTAGTATAAATGTATGTCCATATTTTAACACTTTTGCCCCGGTGAGCAACATACATCTATCCGCACGTTTAAGTTAGTTTAACGCTGCTACCATTATTTCCCTGACAAAGTTATGACTACTAATTCTGCAAGTCATAGCAACAGGATAAGGCGATTATCATTTCTCGCATCCTTCTTAGGTTTTGATGTGTGTTATCCTATCCTAGTATAGAAGAACGAACATGATTTACCAAGCCATGTACCGCGCCATTTTCCAACACAGTACATGTGTTATATAAATATGTGCTCAAAATATCCTCCCAAATGGGATGTTAGAACGGTCTGTGTATAACAAGAGGTTACCGGAACGGGCATAGGAATGATTTTATCTATTTATGTATCCTTGCTGCTACTCGTGCTGTTGCTACACTAACTGACGCCGCCAACGTCCCTCAGAGTACTAATAAATTTTAATGAATAAATCTCGTTGCCGATTTTGTATCTCTGCTTAAAGTTTTAAAGGATTTTCCACGGACACAGCCCGTATATGGGTGGGGCCAAAAGTGAGCACAAAGATATTGCTGCATGTTCCGAACCTAAGCAGTATCCAGCTCACGACAACGATGACGACATTTGCTCGTTATACCCAAAGTGAAGCTATGGTATTGCCTCTAATGAATCCCTTGCAGCTGTCAGTGTTTAAGGTCTGTCGGATATGTTCGGTAGACGTCATTTATTAACGAAGATTTGCAGGTTAGTTTAAGTTGTGTATTTGCCCAGCTTTTTCTGGCTATGACTATGGCTTCGTCTTCATTTGCTAAGGAAGGCGAGAAAACTTTACTTATTTGCTTTCGGGATAGAGTACAAAAAATGTATGAAAAGTGTTGACAAGACGACGCAAGCGGAAGTTGTTCGTTACCAGGGTTTGCAAGAGTGTAAAGCACGTGCTGCTGGAGAAAGGATTAAAGAGTTTTTCCCTGGAATATTAGTTATCCTGCTAATGAAAAACTAAAAAAGTTTTCATTAAAAAAACTAACACGGATAAGCTTTACTCTCTGCGAGGGGTTTAAAATCATACATACATGTGTACCTGCTCTGATAAGCTGATGACAAGGCTGCAGGTTTTGCGTAAAAAATAAAATAAAAACCTATATATTTGTTTGCAGAGACTTATCTTTATTTGTTTCATTGTGTTGACCTGCCGCTTTATACAAGACTAAGCTGTTGTAATTCTTTTAAAGTTTCAGGCCAGTGGATTGTCACGTATGACATAATATTTAGGTCTGTTCGCGTACTTGAAAAGTCGTACAATAGAATTCATGCAATTTTTCCCAAAATCTTTACAAATATTGGTTACGAAACAAGATGATGTGTGCAGATTCTGCAGTGAAACCGCCGAAACTCCAGAAAACATACTAGAATTCTGTGGGGCACTGACCCACAAGCGGATAAGATATTTGGGCAGGCACCAAATAACAGACAAGGACATACGAACCATGGAACCACAGCACATTCTATGATTCATCAAGGAAACTGGACTGGACGCTGTGTTCTAAGGAGTGTGACCTGCCAAGGGTAAATCAGAGCAATACCCCAATACGCTTCATAAAAGAGGTGTCTAGAGGGGGCACAATAGACCAATAGGTCGCAGTGTAATATACCCTAACTAATTAATTATCTATATATTAATACGGAGTTGCCTATAACGTGTTTCCACCCATTTTTGCTATTATACGTCACATAGATATTCCAACACTATATATATTTGGGTAGGGGACAATACACAGAAGTGCACAATACAAAAATTATGATAATGCTTGAACATACTTGAAGTTACTTGGACATTCTTGAAGTTACTTGAAAATGCTTAAAGTAACTTGATGATGCAGGAACAAATTTATATCATGTGAAATCAGAGAATGCAATGTCGAAAAATTTAATTTTCCGATTAATATGTATAACAGTCGACTTTGTTATACCCTATTCTAAGGGTATATTAATTTTGACGCATAGTTTGTAACATACCTTAATATTGCCCTTAGACCCCTAAAAGTAACTATATTTATGATCAGCATCGATAGTAATGTCGATCTAGCCCTGTCCGTCCGTCCGTCCGTCGGCAAAAATTAGGCATATACTCTCTAGGGTCCCGAAATAATCAAGTTTACGAATTTTTGAAATCCGCCCACAGACACGCCCTCAAACTCAAAAAAACAAAATTTTGGAAAAAATCGAATTTTGAACTAGAAAGCTGAAATTTTTTATATATGATCTATGACTCCTAAAACTGCTCGGGATATACAATTTTCAAAATCCGCGCACTGACACGCCCACAAATAAATAAAACAATTTTATTGAAAAACCAAAATTTGAGCTAGGGAGCCGAAATTAATAATATATACTCTCTAGGGGCTCTTTAAGCTCATGTGTAAATATTTTCAAAATCCGCCTACTGACACGCCCACAATTTAAAAAAAAACTTCTTTTTTTTTTAAATCCAAAGTTTGAGCTAGGGAGCTGAAATTTATAATATATACTCTCTAGGGGGCCTTTATGCTCATGTGTTAATTTTTTTTAAATCCGCCTACTGACACGCCCACAATAAAATAAAACAATTTTATTGAAACGCCCAAGTTTGAGCTAGGGAGCGTTTTTTTCGATAAAATCCTTTAAATGTTATATAACAAAATATGAAGAGCGTTCTTAACAATTCAACCATACTTAGACTTTTGTCACGCCCACTAATGAGGGATAGGAATAAGAATAGGGTATCCAACAGTTCGCCCAAGCGGACTGTAGCCCGCCCCTATGTTTTTTTTTTAACTTATAGAATAAATTGGTCGAATTTTGGCCATGGGGCGACCCCTAGTTATTATGATTATTAAGATTATGTGAAAAATTTAACTAACTTGTAGAAACTTGCTTGATTTTCAAGTATACGAACAGCGAGTAGACCTATCATCTCCCAATAGGGGAGGTGTCACAATATCAGACACTTACTAAAGACTGTATGTCCTTTAAAACCGCCTATTTTAAATTAAGCGCCTTTTGTTTGTGTCGGCCGTACAGCGTTGTTGTTTGTCAGCTATTGTTTGTTTAGTTTCGTTGAAAAGAACCATCCATGGAGAAATTTACCTCTAACTCTTTCGCAACGGTATGTGATACTCATTTGTTTTCGATGGCAGTTAGAGAGAAAGGGACCTATATGTGAAAGATAGAATGCACCACGACCGTGTTCATCCAGAGAAACATTTTTGGGTCTAAGGCCCCACTTTTGCCGAAAGTTTTACTAATGCATAGCTGTTCTCACTCGGTGTCCAATATTTAGTTTTCAGTTGAGTTTGGAGAGTAACGTGGGCTCAGTGGTAATTGTGTTGGACCTCGTATCGAGGAGTCTCAGGTTCAAATCACTCCGTGGCTAAGTAACAAATTTTGTTTGCCCCTGCCACACCTCTTGCGAAGGTCTGACAAACATCCAACAGTATCAATTATCAAGCTTCTCAAATTTGCCGTTCCAACTCGGCTGACAATTAAAGGTCCTTTCCACTTTGCACATTGTTGGAGAAGCTGGGTTTTGTGCCCTGTATGGGCCGTTAATGCCTTATATTTTTATAATGTGAGTCTTAAGTATTTGGCACTGCATAGAGCTAGTTCTTAATTGTTAATTGCTTAGCCCACACCTTGTAGCCGAACTCTTATCTTATCTAGAACTCCTTCCATTACATCACTTTATACGTAACGAAATATTCACGATATTGGTGCAACCAGAAGCATAATCCATAAGAGGCGAAATCACCCCTCCTTGAGGTGTGCCCCTGGTTACAGATTTGGTGGAATGGCTATTACCTAGCTTTGCCTGAATAATTCTTATACTGAGCATGAACACAAGTCATCTACTGACACCGTCTTATAAACGTAGCTTGATGACATAAGAGAGATTTTTTTTGATAGATCTAAGAATCTGTAAGGATGTTATTGAAAGCACCTTCTATCTATGTCATTTGGGTTATTCTGTCCCGTATGGTTCTGCCCATGTTTTGTCAATTTTATTAATAAAAGACAGCATAGAGTATGCTATATATATAGAGTCTCGCTGAGTTAAGCACAATCGCTTAGGGTTTCAATTGATTTCCATTATTATGCCCAATACACAGGAGCTTATTGACATTTTGTTGAAATAAATGCAGCCCTTGTATTGCTGCCTATAGCAGATAGTTTAGACTACCCATGTCAAACTTCTTTGGATGGTAAGGCTCTAATTCTTGCTGTGGATTAACTTTTTGAAGGCCTGTATAGCTGTGTCAAGTTCTTCAACTGTATCGTTAAAACCGGTTATTTTGAATAGTTACCTATATTTTCACAGAATTTCCCACAGTCTATTGTTTCGAATCGAGAATCAGCCATCATACCCAAGTCCGACGGCGTCTTCACGAGCTATCTTTCATTCTATGATAATTTTCTAGTGGAGACTACAAATAGTATACAATGATAAATTGCTTCTTATTTATTGCTCAGTTCATAGCTTTCTATGGATAGTATTCTATGGACTGTAAAAATGAGTTTGACATTATTGTGTTTCGCTATGGCTGGGTGACAGATGAAGAAACTTTTAAAATTCATTAATAACTATTAATTCCACTTATAATAATTATTTAATTTTTTTAATGCAGCTAATGCGAGAATACAACGATGTGCTTTGCTTTGCGACATTTCTAATAGGTGTGTTTTTTTTACTTAAGCGTATATACGCCTATTCACATTTGCATACTACGTTCAAAAACAACTAAGCCAATAGCCGTGTTTCTTTGCACGCGGATATAGGGATAATTTGAAATTTGTACGTAAAATACAACAACAACTTATCCTATATACGCTAATTTTAGCGGGGATAGCCATCGCCGCTACGTCCTTTAGCCGGGATAAACAGTGCTTCCAAAACCCATTTTCTTCGTTTCTGATGATTTGTTGCGATGAATTTTTCAAGAAATGTCAAAGTTTGACATCCCGCCGACCACTGACGCATTCCGCCGAATATTTTGTTCGTGATTATACCCTATTCTAAGGGTATATTAATTTTGACGCATAGTTTGTAACATACCTTAATATCGGACGTATACCCGTAAAAGTTACTATATTTATGATCAGCATCGATAGTAATGTCGATCTAGCCATGTCCGTCCGTCCGTCCGTCCGTCCGTTCGTCCGTCGGAAAAATTAGGCCTTTAAACTGGACCTAGAAAGCTGAAATTTTAACCATATACTCTCTAGGGTCCCTAAATAATCAAGTTTAAGAATTTTTGAAATCCGCCCACAGACACGCCCACAAAATCAAAAAAACAAAATTTTGGAAAAAATCGAATTTTGAGCTAGAAAGCTGAAATTTTTTATATATGATCTATGGCCCATAAAACTGCTTGGGAGATAACATTTTCAAAATCCGCCCACTGACACGCCCACAAATAAATAAAACAATTTTATTGAAAAACCAAAATTTGAGCGAGGGAGCTGAAATTTATAATATATACTCTCTAGGGGCTCTTTAAGCTCATGTGTAAATATTTTCAAAATCCGCCTACTGACACGCCCACAATTTAAAAAAAAAAACTTTTTTTGAAAATCCAAAGTTTGAGCTAGGGAGCTAAAATTTATAATATATACTCTCTAGGGGGCCTTTATGCTCATGTGTTAATTTTTTTTTTAAATCCGCCTACTGACACGCCCACAATTAAATAAAACAATTTTATTGAAACACCCAAGTTTGAGCTAGGGAGCGTTTTTTTCGATAAAGTCCTTTAAATGTTATATAAGAAAATATGTAGAGCGTTCTTAACAATTCAACCATACTTAGACTTTTGTCACGCCCACTAATGAGGGATAGGAATAAGAATAGGGTATCCAACAGTTCGCCCAAGCGGACTGTAGCCCGTCCCTATGTTTTTTTTTAACTTATAGAATAAATTGGTCGAATTTTGACCATGGGGCAACCCCTAGTTATTATGATTATTAAGATTATGTGAAAAATTTAACAAACTTGTAGAAACTTGTTCGATTTTCAAGTATACGAACAGCGAGTAGACCTATCATCTCCCAATAGGGGAGGTGTCACAATATCAGACACTTACTAAAGACTGTATGTCCTTTAAAACCGCCTATTTTAAATTAAGCGCCTTTTGTTTGTGTCGGCCGTACAGCGTTGTTGTTTGTCAGCTATTGTTTGTTTAGTTTCGTTGAAAAGAACCATCCATGGAGAAATTTACCTCGAACTCTTTCGCAACGGTTTGTGATACTCATTTGTTTTCGATGGCAGTTAGAGAGAAAGGGACCTATATGTGAAAGATAGAATGTACCACGACCGTGTTCATCCAGAGAAACATTTTTGGGTCTAAGGCCCCACTTTTGAGGAAAGTTTTACTAATGCATAGCTGTTCTCACTCGGTGTCCAATATTTAGTTTTCAGTTGAGTTTGGAGAGTAACGTGGGCTCAGTGGTAATTGTGTTGGACTTCTTATCGAGGAGTCTCAGGTTCAAATCACTAAATAACAAATTTTGTTTGCCCCTGCCACACCTCTTGCGAAGGTCTGGCAAACATCCAACAGTATCAATTATCAAGCTTCTCAAATTTGCCGTTCCAACTCGGCTGACAATTAAAGGTCCTTTCCACTTTGCACATTGTTGGAGAAGCTGGGTTTTGTGCCCTGTATGGGCCGTTAATGCCTTATAATTTTTATAATGTGAGTCTTAAGTATTTGGCACTGCATAGAGCTAGTTCTTAATTGTTAATTGCTTAGCCCACACCTTGTAGCCGAACTCTTATCTTATCTAGAACTCCTTCCATTACATCACTTTATACGTAACGAAATATTCACGATATTGGTGCAACCAGAAGCATAATCCATAAGAGGCGAAATCACCCCTCCTTGAGGTGTGCCCCTGGTTACAGATTTGGTGGAATGGCTATTACCTAGCTTTGCCTGAATAATTCTTATACTGAGCATGAACACAAGTCATCTACTGACACCATCTTATAAACGTAGCTTGATGACATAAGAGAGATTTTTTTTGATAGATCTAAGAATCTGTAAGGATGTTATTGAAAGCACCTTCTATCTATGTCATTTGGGTTATTCTGTCCCGTATGGTTCTGCCCATGTTTTGTCAATTTTATTAATAAAAGACAGCATAGAGTATGCTATATATATAGAGTCTCGCTGAGTTAAGCACAATCGCTTAGGGTTTCAATTGATTTCCATTATTATGCCCAATACACAGGAGCTTATTGACATTTTGTTGAAATAAATGCAGCCCTTGTATTGCTGCCTATAGCAGATAGTTTAGACTACCCATGTCAAACTTCTTTGGATGGTAAGGCTCTAATTCTTGCTGTGGATTAACTTTTTGAAGGCCTGTATAGCTGTGTCAAGTTCTTCAACTGTATCGTTAAAACCGGTTATTTTGAATAGTTACCTATATTTTCACAGAATTTCCCACAGTCTATTGTTTCGAATCGAGAATCAGCCATCATACCCAAGTCCGACGGCGTCTTCACGAGCTATCTTTCATTCTATGATAATTTTCTAGTGGAGACTACAAATAGTATACAATGATAAATTGCTTCTTATTTATTGCTCAGTTCATAGCTTTCTATGGATAGTATTCTATGGACTGTAAAAATGAGTTTGACATTATTGTGTTTCGCTATGGCTGGGTGACAGATGAAGAAACTTTTAAAATTCATTAATAACTATTAATTCCACTTATAATAATTATTTAATTTTTTTAATGCAGCTAATGCGAGAATACAACGATGTGCTTTGCTTTGCGACATTTCTAATAGGTGTGTTTTTTTTACTTAAGCGTATATACGCCTATTCACATTTGCATACTACGTTCAAAAACAACTAAGCCAATAGCCGTGTTTCTTTGCACGCGGATATAGGGATAATTTGAAATTTGCATGTAAAATACAACAACAACTTATCCTATATACGCTAATTTTAGCGGGTATAGCCATCGCCGCTACGTCCTTTAGCCGGGATAAACAGTGCTTCCAAAACCCATTTTCTTCGTTTCTGATGAATTGTTGCGATGAAATTTTCAAGAAATGTCAAAGTTTGACATCCCGCCGACCACTGACGCATTCCGCCGAATATTTTGTTCGTGATTATACCCTATTCTAAGGGTATATTAATTTTGACGCATAGTTTGTAACATACCTTAATATCGGACGTACGAGTAGACCCCTAAAAGTTACTATATTTATGATCAGCATCGATAGTAATGTCGATCTAGCCATGTCTGTCCGTCCGTCCGTCCGTCGGCAAAAATTAGGCCTTTAAACAAGATCTAGAGAGCTGAAATTTTAACCATATACTCTCTAGGGTCCCGAAATAATCAAGTTTAAGAATTTTTGAAATCCGCCCACAGACACGCCCACAAACTCAAAAAAAACTAAATTTTGGAAAAAATCGAATTTTGAGCTAGAAAGCTGAAATTTTTTATATATAATCTATGGCCCATAAAACTACTTGAGATATAAAATTTTCAAAATCCGCCCACTGAGACGCCCACAAATAAATAAAACAATTTTATTGAAAAACCAAAGTTTGAGCTAGGGATCTGAAATTTATACAAGGTGGCGCAAAAGTTGTCATCTGTTTACTTCACAAATGTCAAAGTAAAATTGACATTTGCCGCCATTTGCAAAAATTATAGCATCTTCCGATAGGGTTTTCAGCCCTTGGGTGGCCTTAGGCAATTCTGTTTGCCAATGTTCTAAATGATCCACGACGTTAGACATCTATCCTATGTAGTTTTCAGTCGGATTGGTGAACGCCACTGGGTGATGACTTTTGCGCCACCTTGTAGTATATACTCTCCAGGTGCCCTTTATACTCATGCTTAAATTTTTTTTAAATCCGCCTACTGACACGCCCACAATTAAATAAAACAATTTTATTGAAAAACCAAAGTTTAAGCTAGGGAGCGTTTTTATTTACAAAACCTTCGTTTTTTCGATAAAATCCTTTAAATTTTTGTCACGCCCACTTATGAGGGATAGGAATAAGAATAGGGTATCCAACAGTTCGCCCAAGCGGACTGTAGCCCGCCCTATGTTTTTATTATTATTTTTTTTTAAATTTAGTAAATCTGTCAATGTGAAACTGTTGTTTATAATTTTAGAATATGTTTGGCATTAATTTCAACTGTCAGAAATTAATATTTTTGAATTTCACGATTTTCAATACAAATTTCTTAACTCACCTTACAGCTGTGTCACTAATAAACGTCATAGGTGCATGTGTGCTGCCAAGTTTTTTTTGATGAATTCTTAGGCGGCGATGGTCGTTTTTTAATGCCATGCCTTTATCCGCGTGCAAAGAAACACCGCTAATATACGCTTACTTTAGCGGGGATAACTATCACTGCTTAGTCCTTAAGCGGATATAGATCAGTGTTTTCTACGTTTTCCGAAAACTGTTGATGTCAAAACATTGACATTTCTCACTCACTGAACTGACTCATACCCCCAAATTTTATTTGCGTGTGAAGTTTTCTTTTTGACAGAAACCACTTGTCCTATAGGGATCAACTTCATACTTTTAAGTTGCAATTTTCTCGCCCTACATTGTGGTACAATTAGATTTTTAATCAGGCTCAGTGGTTAGTGTGTCGGAGTACTAATCGAAAGGTCACCGGTGCAATTCCCGCTGGGGCCAAGTAACATCTTGCGAACGTCTGACAAACATTCAAGAGTAACAATTGTCATGTGAGGCTTCTCAAAAATTTGCCGTTCGGATTCGGCGTAAAATTGTAGGTACACTTCGCACAAGAAAGTGGTTTTAGAAGCTAGGGTTTAGGCCCTATATGGGCCGTTAATGCCTAATATTTATTTTTAGTATTTTGAACTTAACTTCCAGGTTCAATATACACTAGTTTGACTGGACAAAACAGCCGAAATGTCAAATGACAGTCAGCATAGTGCTGCCAAGTCACAGTCGACCGTTCTTTTACGCTTTTTGTCTAAGCCTACATTCGCTTGCGTAATAAAACGCACCTACTATTGAAAGAGTAAGGTAGGCCGACCCTACATTTTATGGCATTATATCTGTCTTTCTTTCTATGGAACGTGACAGATGGTAAGCTATTAAATATTGCTGGTGGAGTTTGGAGGCTCTCCAGTTTCTGACCCTAAAACTATCGTTGTTTGTTTTAAGGTTATTGTCCAATGCTTCTGCACAACCTGTGAAGTGTTGTGTGCTGCGAAAAATTCAATTTTAAGTATTACCCACGTCCAAATATGGATAAATTGGCAGTAAATAGAGAATCAAATAAAAACTAGAATCTCGCATTTATTTCCAAGCTGTTCCTAAGATGGTGGTTAGCATCAGTGTCGTAGCCTATTAGGCAGGGTGTCTTCCCTCGCCTGTATTGTCTCTTCGCGCTACTGCGACTCATCTGGTGGAGCTTTCTCACCGAGGAAATAAGGATGATTCTTCAGTGGGTGTGTTCCATTCTTATAACTGTGAAGGCACCAGTGGAATCTGTTTTTTAAAGGTCAACAAAATTGAGGGACCCCATTTTAGTAAGTTGCATCATTGTGCTTGTTAATAAATTGTATATTTGAAAGTATGTTAAAGCAAACAAAAAACATAGGGACGGGCTACAGTCCGCTTGGGCGAACTGTTGGAAACCCTATTCTTATTCCTATCCCTCATAAGTGGGCGTGACAAAAGTCTAAGTATGGTTGAATTGTTAAGAACGCTCTACATATTTTGTTATATAACATTTAAAGGATTTTATCGAAAAAAACGCTCCCTAGCTCAAACTTGGGTGTTTCAATAAAGGGCCCCTAGAGAGTATATATTATAAATTTCAGCTCCCTAGCTCAAACTTTGGATTTTCAAAAAAAGGTTCTTTTTTAAATTGTGGGCGTGTCAGTAGGCGGATTTTGAAAATATTTACACATGAGCTTAAAGGGCCCCTAGAGAGTATATATTATAAATTTCAGCTCCCTAGCTCAAATTTTGGTTTTTCAATAAAATTGTGTTATTTATTTGTGGGCGTGTCAGTGGGCGGATTTTGAAAATTTATATATATATCCCGAGCAGTTTTAGGAGTCATAGATCATATATAAAAAATTAAATTCGATTTTTTCCAATTTTTTTTTTTTTTTTTTTGAGTTTGTGGGCGTGTCTGTGGGCGGATTTCAAAAATTCGTAAACTTGATTATTTCGGGTCTCTAGAGAGTATATGGTTAAAATTTCAGCTCTCTAGGCCCAGTTTAAAGGCCTAATTTTTGCCCACGGATGGACGGACGGACATGGCTAGATCGACATTACTATCGATGCTGATCATAAATATAGTAACTTTTAGGGGTCTACGGGCAATATTAAGGTATGTTACAAGCTATGCGTCAAAATTAATATACCCTTAGAATAGGGTATAAACAATAAAAAGTGTGAATATGTTGACTAAAAGGGCTTGTTTAGCTCTTAATGCAGCAATTTACAAGCATTTTCATTTTTTTTTGTATAATTTTGATTATTTGTTTTTGTTCGTTTGTACTTAGTAGTATAAATTGTTTGTATAAAAAAATTTTCACATTAATTTGTGTCCAAACAAAAATATTTGTTTGCCACAACAGCGCGATTCTCACGGTTTCATGTTTATTTGTGTATTTTTGTAAATTTTTTTTCAAAAAACTGTTTGGATACTCCTTTTTAATTTTGGTTTTTTTTTTTGTTATCATTCGCTTTATTATAAACTTTTTACAAAATATTCACGCAAAACTTGTCCCCCGCCATTGAAATTCACCAATTAGTACCTTGAATAAATTCAGCGGATGTTTTTTTTATTTTGTTGCATATGACACTGACGTTGTTGCGAAGTACTCGATCAAATGATGCATTTTTATGGATTGTGTATTCGTCAGAACAACTCCCATGGGAATATTTATAGAATAGACAAAGGTTTGCGAAAAGTCTCTTTGATGTGGCAACGTCCTTGGAGATGATTTTATTAGACGAACTGATCGTCCGTGAATGCTTTCGAAAAATTTGTTGTTTCCAAGCTATGTCCTTATAAAGTTCCTATTTACTTTTAAAGAGAAAGCTTGCTTAGCCGTCAAAAAATGAGAACAGGTGGATCATAATGGCACCTATACGAGTATATGGGATATATTTCTGATAGTTTCAATGAAGCAAAGTATCATCCGGGTGTTTCAATAAACTCTTTCTTCTATATAGTCTGCAATGTTAAGCATTTTAGAACTTTAGTCTTGTATACTTTCATATTTCTTGTTCATGTCCTTTAAGCTCAATTTCACACAACTTCTGATGAAAGCGTTTGGATTTGATATAACCTTTCACACTTTGGATATATACATGTTGGATTATAAAGTGGCATTCACATCAAGAATGACTCCAGAGTATACTATGCAGTGGGCATAGGCTAGGTAGAGGATACAATTTGGCTATCTGGAAATTCCATTACGGGCATGAAATCACTTGTTATAGTTCGCCCATAGATTAAAAACCATTCAGGCAATACATTTCACTCTACAGCGCATGGTGAAACCTCAGCTAACATAGTCCATCACATAGGAATATCAGTTTCTCATTTAAATCAGAGAAAATCAAATCTCACAGGATTAGACGCAACCACAAGGTATGCAAGTTGTCCGCACATGGAAGAATTTCCTCTACCGATGATGGATTCCTTGGCATCCATCCAAAATGAGAAAACAAATGTGCATAAGGGTATTTACCATACACATAGGTAACTTTGTATGCGTGTATTTGTGAAATGCCTTTCCGGAATGGAGATACTTTGTATCTTTCTTTTCTGCCCTTCATCCAAGACATGGCTATTTCAAAATTTCACTCGAGTAGTAATTTACCATAAATCTTATCCGAAAACTTTCCGAATATGAAGAAGTTGGTTGGATGCTCAACTCAACTGAAAGGATATTCCAACAAGCAAAAAATGCAGCAAGAGCACAACAAAAAGTAAATTGCACTTCAGGATCGGGGCGCAAAAAAAATCCATCACTTGTGGACGTTTAAATGTATATTTTGTGCACAACCGCAACAGTATCTGGTTTATCTGACGTCGCGTTGCTCCGTCATCAACAGGATGCAAAAAGCAGCGTAAAAGCAAGGACGTCATGTAAAAATTTTCACTTGGGTGGGTAGCTTGTTATTTTGGTCCAAATTGCGCACTCTTTTTTACTCCTGCCGGACATTGGCGTTAATTTGAGAACATTCATTGAAAGTGGATGAGTTTTCGATATTTTCGTTATTTGCTATTGATTCGGATTTTTTTCGCGTTTCCTGAAATTGACATTTGTGACTAGCACAGCACAGCTGAATTGATGGGTGACTTCGATACATATAATCAATTGTTACAGTGAGGGCTTAATTTGAACGTGTTCGCTGGAACTAGTGGTATGCCATTTTTCCGAATTTTTCTGACATTGCAATTGGGATTGGAATTTTAATTGATTTACGCGAATGTTCGCGATTTAGGAGCTCTCTTAAAATAATTGCAAAAGAGGAAATTCCTTGCATGTAAATTTTTGAAACCATAATGAAAATGATTTTTAATTGAAATTTATAGATGACGCCATTTTATATAAATAAGGGCAAGAAATGTCAGAAAAAGTTCCAATCTGCTGAAACAATTCTCACGAGCCGGGAACTTCCTTCCTTGAATATATAACCGTATGATACGAGATTGTTCATGTCGTCATTAAAGGCAACAAGAAGCAATGCAATTTTGCATTATCAGATTTGGTCAACGAATTGGTCAACGAAAAAAGGAAGGCGCGTAAAAAATGGCATCAGAGTCGCGCTCCGCAACATAAAGCACATTTGAATTATTTGTGCAATTTGTTGAAGACAGCTATTAAGGATTTTAAAAATCGGGCGATAGGTTCCTACCTTGAAAACAGCGACAAAAGATTCCAATTATTCACTTTGGAAAGCTATAAAAGGCACCAAAAGGCCTAAAATCCCCGCGCCGCCAATTAAAATAAATCAAAATGAATGGGCAAGGGAAGATAAGGAAAAAGCGGACGTTTTTGCCGCCCATCTAGAAGAAACCTTTAAACCGTACGATGGTCAAGCGGTCCACGACAATATTAATAGGACGGAATTACTACCTGACAATTTAACACTCACAAGTGCAACGCTAAGGGAACTAAAACTTGAAATCGAATCTCTAAAACCTAAGAAAGCTCCTGGTTATGATTTGATCACTGGAGAAGTTCTCAAAGTCCTACCAAGAAAAGCATTAATTAAGCTTCTTCAGATTATAAATGCGGCACTCAGACTAAAACACGTGCCGAGCCAATGGAAAGTTGCGGAGGTCATAATGGTTTTAAAACCAGGAAAACCGCCAAATGAAGTAAAATCATATAGACCAATTTCCCTCCTTCCAGTGATATCCAAGGTTTTCGAGAGAATACTATTAAGGCGAATACAACCGGTTATAGAAGAAAACAATCTTATCCCTGACCACCAGTTTGGGTTCAGAACCAAGCATTCGACGATTGACCAAGTGCATAGAATTACTGACGTAATCGAGAAAGCATTTGAAGAAAAAAAGATATGCTCAAGCGTATTCCTTGACGTCTCACAAGCCTTTGATAAGGTGTGGCACGACGGCTTAAAATTTAAATTACGACAAGTTCTTCCCGTATGCCTATATGATATTCTAGAATCATATCTCGGGAATAGACTCTTCCGTGTTAGAAATGGGAACGAATACTCGGAGCTCAAAGAAATTTCGGCCGGCGTACCGCAAGGTAGCGTCCTCGGGCCGCTTCTCTATCTCTTATATACACGCGATATACCAAGAGAAGATGAAACTACCCTTGCTACGTTCGCCGACGACACCGCTATCCTTGCAGTAGGTAATACAATTGAAGAAACGACTGCAAAACTACAAATCGCACTGAATAAGGTAAATGAATGGACGAGGGACTGGCGGATCGCCCTCAACGAAACTAAATCTGTTCACGTGAATTTCACGTATAAGAAAACTAATGACTTGCCAATTTTCCTAAACATGTCCCGAATACCCTTTGCAAACGAGGCCAAATACCTGGGAATGACTCTCGACGCAAAGCTAAAATGGAGTTCGCACGTGAAAATGAAACGTAAAGAACTCGATATCAAATATAGAGAAATATACTGGTTACTCGGAAAACATTCCCAGCTCAGTACCGAGAACAAACTGCTTTTATACAAGCAAGTGCTAAAGCCGGTGTGGACCTACGGTATACAACTTTGGGGTTGTACCAAGAAAACAAATGCCAATATTTTACAAACTTTTCAAAATAAAGTGCTTAGAGAAATTGTACAAGCACCATGGTATATTAGAAACGACGATATCCACAGGGATCTCGGAATTCCAACAATCGAAGCTGAAACTAGAAGCTTCGCGAGAGAGCATAGAAACCGACTAATCGGACATACCAACAATACAGTCCGACAAATCTTGGATGAGAGCAATTTATTGCGCCGACTACAAAGAACGAAACCGTTCGACTTAGCAAGATAAGATTAACCGCGCCTAAATTGCGGAACATGCAGGATCTTTCATTGGAAAGTAACCTGTCAAAAGTTATTATTTCGTGATAGAAAAATTGCTTGATAAGTTATATCTTAGTTGCAGTACCCATCAATCTATCGAAGGGAGGTGTTTTTAGTCAGTAAAAATCTGACACTACTATGAGCACGCGCTTGCTATTCTCATAGTGTCTTTGGAAGATCTTCACCTACCCTCTTACAAAAAAAAAAAAAAAAAAAAAAAAAAATTATCAGATTCGTTTAATGACTGTCTAGATGTTCTTTCCGTTTATCGATGAATTTTTGTAATTGTGGTAAGAACCTACAACTTGTTGACTGTACTTACACCCAGTGTGAGACTCGGTGCAGGCAATTATTTTAATAGCCAGGCTATTTTGTAAAGCCTTATTGAATTGCATATATCTAGGCGTAAGCGTTACCTCCAGTGTATACATATTTTTCCCCGGTTGACGTCATTTCAAATCCTATGCACAGAAGTCTTGGATGAAAATCCAAACAAATAATTTTGATCAATAGCTCATCTGGTTTGGAGATAAAGGAAAATAATGACTGTGAATGCTAATAAGAAGATTCAACTATTGACTATAGGCAAATGCAACCACCAACAATTCCCCGAGTACAATCGTCAATTTGATACATAAGGTTTCGATCACGATCACGAGCAATCCAAAATATTCTCCAAAAACTGGATTGCAATATGGCAATGGGACCGAACGGAGTACTTGCTAAAAAAAACTGTGTACCAGAACTTGGGCATGTTTTATGCAACTTTTCAAAATAATCTCAGAAGATTTAACCTTCTTGCTGCGACCAAGCGACAGTCAATGGAAAATTTAGCTGAAACCAGGAGGTTATGGTGGAGACGGAAGCGTATTTTGAAGAGTTTGACAAATTGTATTTTGTGAAGAAGTTAAAGAAATGGTAGAAACTTTGAGAAAAGTCTATCCCCTTAAAAAAAATAACGTTGAAAAAAAAATGCGTCTTCATTCCTTATACAGGTACTTATTGACCGACCCTCGTAGTATCGACTTCTTTATCAATTCATCGTGAGATACATTAAGGTCTTATCTTTTATCTTTATTAATCATTCATCATATCCCGTGTCACTGCAGCGCATCCAAATACAGCGCTTGTTGTACGGCAGACTAAAGGAAGAAATCACATCTAGGCAAGTTTACCATTAATATGAGCCTATCAATACATTTAACGTCATGTCCCGCAAGTTTGCATGCAAATTCGTTGGTTGACACGACTGTAGATTACCGATGTTGTAAAAGGTCGATCAACCAATAATCAATAATTGGAGCATACACGTGTCGAAATTTTAATAAGGAGTCAGTCCTCAAAAATAATCAACTCAGGATTTGATTAGCCTAAGTGTTGGACCGATCCGAAACCGGGAGGACTGCCAATATTTGTTGAGGTCAAAACCGCGAATCCCACAAGCGGGCCAGTAGGGATGCAGTAAAGTGGAAGGGTTACAATCCCTTTAATCCTGATCATAGCCTCACCGCCATTAAGGAAGAAAAAGAAGGCTTGTTGACCGTTCAATTCGAAATGTAGGTAAGCAAAAGATTCTATTCAATTCAATTCAAATACTTTTATTGCAGTCCGATAATATTTACATTTACATATATGCGTTTATTTAAGAGATATAGAAAATTAAATTCTTTACAACTTCAATATTCTTAATACTAAAATGAATATAGTTTAAATGAGAAGAAATAATTTTTTTAAGGGAAAAGCTACAAGAAAAAACCCTTACATGATACTTAAAAACTAATATTGCACATAAACCCAAATGTGATATAAACAAAATATCTAATTTAAGAGATTAAGAATTAGCTCATTATCAGAAGACGAACATCTACTAAAAAAGTTGTCTTGTAAATTATATAGTACAAGCTTAATTTGTCTAACATTAGCCTTATCATGAAGCCTTACTGTTGAAAAATGCCATGGCAAATTTAGCATTAATTTTAATATTTTGTTTTGCACTCTTTGAATCTTTTTTAAATGGGTCTCAGCGCAGTCAAACCACACTGGAGCACCATAAGTGAGTATAGGCTGGAAAATAGTTTTGAATATCAAAATTTTATTATGCATGCTAAGACCTGATTTGCGATTTATGAAAGGGTATAAAATTCTTATTACAAGGTTAGTTTTGTTTATCGTGTTGGCAATATGTTTCTCAAAAGTCAGTTTCTTGTCAAGTGTCAGACCTAGGTACTTGCAGCTTTCAGACCAAGCGATATCAACAGAGTTTAGCTGTAACATTGTTTGTGGCAAAAAATCTGTTTTTCTTCGACGAGAAAACCAGATTGCCTGTGATTTTTGAGGATTAGCCTTGATTTTCCACTTATGAAAAAAAGTTTGTAAGATATTCAGTGAGCATTGTAGACTTTCGAGAGCACCTTGAGGCAATACGCTAGACGAAAAAAGGGCTGTGTCATCAGCGAACATAGCTAATTTAGTATTTATGTCCAAAGGCGGCAAGTCGGACATGTAAACGTTGAAAAGTATGGGTCCCAGCACAGAACCCTGCGGAACACCACTTACTATATTATATAGAGACGATTTTACACTGCCTGCGTATACAGCAAATTTTCTATTAAGTAAAAAGCTCCATACTAACTTAATCAGATAAGTGGGAAAATTAAACATTATAAGTTTGTAAATCAACCCCTGGTGCCACACAGTGTCAAAGGCTTTTTCAATGTCTAAAAGTACAAGTCCAGTCGATAACTTTGAATTAAGGTTACTTTTAACGTGATTTTTAATTCTTAAAATTTGATGGCTTGTGGAGTGACCAGCTCTAAAACCAAACTGCTCATTAGGGTATATGTTTGCATCCTCAATATGATTTAACAATCGTTGTTTAATAAGCTTTTTAAACAGTTTACTAATTGTACTTAATAAACTAATAGGCCTGTAATTATTAGGATTATCCTTTGCTTTACCAGGTTTGTGGATAGCTACAACTTTTGCTATTTTCCAATCTTTAGGGAAATACGAAAGCATCATGCAGCAATTGAAAACCATTGTAAGATATTTGGTTGCTGTTGAAGGTAAGGCTTTTAGTAATCTGTTGCTAATTCCGTCAAGCCCAGATGATTTTTTGGATTTTAGTTGTTTAATCAACTCCTTCACTGTGCTGTTTTTAAAGAAGTTGTTACGATTTACGTAACTTGGTAAGGAGTTGAGCTCAGTAAGCTTAACTTGGACAGTATTTTCAGTGACAATATCACTAAGATGAGAAGATACTATATGGTTTTGGCAAAAACAGTCAGCCAGTGCGGTTACCTTTTCCAATTGAGTAACAAGCACATTGTCGTTGACTCGAAGAGGCGGAATGTTTGAACTTTTTTTCTTTGTGATTTTTGTTACCTTCCAAAAAGGTTTAGATCCCTTATCAAAACTAGATAAGAGGTTATTCCATTTTTTATTTCTGAAATTGTCGATCCCGTTCTTTATTTTAGAGTTCAAAATCTTAACATTATTCTTAAAAATAACTAGTCTAAACCGAATCCATTTTCTTCTTTCTGTATTGCGCATGCGAATCAATCGTAAAATAAATTCAGGCAATATAAGTTGATTTGCATAAAAGGATTGGGTCTTAGGAATAGATACTTCAGCCGCTCTATTTACAACTTCCATAAAAGAATCTATTAGACCATCAACCTGATCCGACGATGTAATACAATCAATAGATAACCTACTTTGGTTTAAATTTTCAGAAACATATGACGTATATCGATTCCAATTTGCAGCGGAATAGTTATAACTGACTGGGATCAGATTATTTTGGCTAACAGAATTCTGAAGGCAAGTGTAGACTGGCAAGTGATTAGAACTTAATGCATTAAGTATAACGGGCTGCGAAAAACGATATGCATTATTTGAAACAAAAATGTCAATAGTTGAAGGATTTTGGGACGCGCAAGTTGGAAAGTATGTTGGCTCGAGAGTGTGTAACAAAGTAAGCGATCTGTTAAATGCAATAATATCATGTAGAATATTACCCCAACAGTTCGCCCTTAGACATCCCCACGACTGATGTCTACAGTTCAAGTCACCACCGATTAAAAAATTATCATTTCTTCTAAACAATTTTAAGATATCTCTTTTAAACTTAGTTTTCTTCTCATTGCTACCATTTCCACCGGGGAAATACACAGAAAAGATACTAAATCTAGTTGAATTTTGTAGAACTATTTCAATACCGATAGCTTCAATAATTTCAAACTTAACAGCGGGAATGGCAAAATGTTTAATTGATTTATTTATTAAAATAGCTACCCCACCCCCTTTCGAAGACTGCCTATCAAGTCTATAGCTTGCATAATTGTTATTCGCAAAGTTGTTTTCATTTTTAAGCCAGGTTTCAGTTAATAAAGCTATGTCAATATTGTTATGGGTCATAAAATCAAATAATTCATGTTTTTTATTTTGAATGCTTGTTGCGTTCCAAGTGATTATTTTTGGGTTTATGTCAATCATATTGAATAAAGATATTTCACTGCAAGAGTGGTAATTACATTAAATTGTTCAGATTTAGAACGACATGAACTTAATTTTGACAAGACATCATTAAGAAGAGAAGAAATTTCATCAAAAGAAAAGAGTAAGTTACTGCTACAGTTTTTCTCAGAGCCAAGTGTATTTGCACTAGTACAAGGTGTTACAATAAGAGGGTCATCTGAGCGAGCTTTGATAATATGGTTTTGGTTAAATGCAAGTTGGTGAGAATTATTACGAGAAGCAACATTGCCACTCTTTTGTTGGAGTGGTGGAAAATCCTCCATGGTGAATTTGACGTGGCTGGTTCTCGGCCGATTTATCAAAACCGGTTTTGTGGGGAGATTATGATTATGATTTCTAAAACGTGACGAAATTTTTTGCCTTATCTCAATATATTGTTGACGGCTAACGCATGATGGATCAGTCGACTTGTGTGCTCCGCTGCAGTTTGCACACTTTAAAGCTGTTTGTGGTGCTGGACAGTCGATTGTTTTGTGATTCCCAGAACACGATGAACAAAAAGTTTTAACCTGGCAGTGCATAGCTCCATGGCCATACATCTGACAATTATGGCATTGTGTGATTTTGTTAGGTTGCTGTCTCTTAAAATCCCACCTTACGACTGTTTTGAGCACGTGTTTGTAATTAGCGCGCAACTCGTTCATTTTAATTGAACCACGTTCAATATTTACAATATATATGTAGTGAATGTAATTAGAATTTGAATTTAGGGCAATTGGTTTAACATCAATGCATTTAATACCAAGCGTATTTAGTTCGGTTTTTAATGTGACCGGATTGTGAAGATCTAGGCCTGATAGAACTACTTTAAATGGTCTATTACCTTTCTTTTCGTGGGTGTAAAATTCACAGGATTTGGTTTTAAATTCACTCACAATCTTGTTATATGATTCAAAACTTGTGCTACACAGTTGACAAACGTCAAAAACGAAAAAGATTCTATTTCGCCGATGCTTCGTTGGTTTTTTTCCAGCTTTTTCAAGGGATCTCTGTTGAAACTACATATAAGTTTTACATGAAACAACATGGCCGGTAGTTGCTTTAAGAATTAATTATTCTGACCTACATTTTCTTGAATTATGACATTGGTGTAAAACACTGATGTCATTTTAAAATTATAAACATGATATGACAAAATTTGTGAACAGAAATAAATAAATAAATAAACTTACGCAAAACAAGAAACCAAAGAAATTAGAGACGATTAATTTATTTTACTTTATCACAGATTTATCACAGAAATGGGCAGTCGTCAAAGTGCGCACCTGCGCCGGGAGCCGACTGAAGCCTTCCAGCGTCAGTCACCTCACGGAAGCACCATCACAAGTTGGAGTGCCCGACATCTCCCAGAAAGGGCATGTTGACCCCTTCCCTCTCAACAAGCCACCAAAATTCGGCGAATTGCTTTTCCGTATCAACTTTATTTCTCTCCGTTTTGCGGTACTAAACCGGGGGAGCTTAGTTCAACACACTTACCTCAGCGCCAGTGTGGCTCTAGCTTGATTTTATTTTGTCAATATCAACGTGAAAATAATAACCCTAATAATCTTTCCTGAAATCTTAAATCTTCTAGGGTGCGTCACTTTCGTTCGCTCTTTGTTTTGTCTAAGAGTTTCGCATTTTCCTAGTCCGGATCATGGTTATGTTCCGCGGCATGTTGCGCTAAGCCTCTTGATGAGCTTTTAAATTTAATTAAATTCAATTCGACCATCATCACATACAATCATGACTGTATAAATGTTCAACCGACATAAATTGCGCCCTATTCAAAATGCGAGCTATTGTTGAGACACCGTTTATTAGCGATATAAAAATCATTAACTACAGACCGTTATGCGTATATGTATCCCCTTTATTCTGGCATTGTATCTTGTGCATTGCAAAATAACCCCGTAAGTCGTTCCGTGTCAAAGAGTTCCTTTTTCGAAAAGTATCGGAAATGATTCCATACGTTTATCTTTACCCCCTCGAAACTCTCTTCATTTTGTTGTTCCCTGCCACTGCTTTCATTTGCCCTCTACGACTGAATCTAAATGAATTACAAAGAAATGACACCTTTAGCGCAGCACTCTGTACACCAAAGCTTAAAACCAAATGCAATTTCTTAGAATTCCACAAAGGACGCTCTATATCTAATTGGCCATTCAGTTTATATTCGCATCAACGGCCAGAAAAGTGCTTTTTTACTTTTTTACTTTTAAATTCATTTTTATTAATTATTAGCTTATATCAACTTATATACTAGACAAAAATGAGTAAATCTAACTTAACTTTAACAGGATACTTATTCTAGATTATTGATCCTTATGCGGACGCCCTAAACTTAACTCTATCTTATAATTATTGCCTTTCGGCCTAAAAACTATTTTGCGAACTAATCTTACATATTATGTTTTCATCGAGAAAATTTTTAAGAAAACTCGGCATCTTTATCAAATTTTATATTTTTATATAAAAAAACAAATTACAAACTACCTACTCTACTCACTTAAACTACTTAACATATTCTAACTATAATTAGGATTCTGAGCACTCGTTGCATTACGAAACAAGTGGTCAAATTCCCAATTGCTTTCCGAGCGCCTGGCAGTCGTCAACGTGCACACGCGCCGCCGTGAGCTGACTGATGCCTTACAGAATCAATCACCTCCCGGAAGCACCACCACAAGTTGGCGAGCCCGGCCCCTCCCAGAAACGCCCTAGCTAACTTAATCTATCTTACAAACTAAGAGGATGTTACCTAGAGTAACGCACCGTCTTGGGAGGGCATGTTGACCCCTCCCCCCTCAAAAAGCCACCAAAATTCGGCAAATTGCTTTTCTGTATCGAACTTATCCCTCTCCGCTATTGCGGTACTAAAACGGAGGAGCTCATGAGCATTGGCGACGTCCTCGCCGCGGATGAGCCGCTTATCTCTCGCACTGCGGTAGCGGTGGTATAATACCGGGATACCATCCCTCGTCTGTACCAGCCCTTTTGCATCAATATGGATAAATGCCTCTGGCGGGATAAAGCCAGACCGGAGTGTACTCTCAATGTACATTTCATTGGGGTAGTAAGCCCCAAAGATCAGACTATTGTCGCTGGCCATCGCCCTTGCAACGTGCCTTCGAGTCACCTTAATGAGGAAATTGTCAATCCTATTCAACTGAGCCCCATCGTATAGGACCTTGTTGGGATAGTATTTTATATAGTTGGATTCAGGCGTTCGGAACAACCGGAGACAGGTCCTTAGACATTGTCTCTCCAAAACCCGAATCTTTTCCATATAGCTAGGCGCTATATTAAACCATAATGGACAACCATAAGCGATGATCGGCCTTATAAGGGCCACGTAGCAAATGACCTTCACTCTGGAGTCAAGTTGACTGCTATGAAACAGTCTCCTTGTCAGAGCATAAGCCTTCTTGGCCCCAGCAAGACAAGCAACTATATGTCTATCGAAATATAGATACTGGTCAAGCCAGATACCTAGATATCTAACTGCGCTTCTCACCGCCAATGGCTGCCCATTTTGTCCAATAATGGCCAATTTTTTCCAGTTTTTTCTGGTATCCCTAGAGGCCCCAGCCAATGGAGTTCTGAACAAGATTGTTTCCGTCTTCTGAAAGTTGATTTTCAACTTCCAGTCGTCGCAATATCGCTTAATTTGATCGAAGTCACGCTGCAAAAGGATATTAATGACCTCGATTTTAGGACCTGATCTGTATGCCACCAAATCGTCGGCATACGCTATAGCATGTCTGAGTGAACCCACCAGATCACTCGTGTAAATGTTAAACAGGATCGGAGAATTGACCGCCCCCTGCTGTAAACCGTTTTTAATTTCAAAGACTCTGCTCGAAGTCACGTTGCCACATTTGACAACGAACTTCTTTCCCATAAGCATATTATAAATTACATATAGCAAAGGTTTGTGCATCCCCCGCCTGGTCAACTTGTAGAAAAGTCCCTCTAACCATACGGTGTCGAAAGCCTTCTCAAAATCAACCAGACAAGCACCCGTGCATTGGCTCTTGCATTTATTCCACTGAATGTCGGAAACCAGTTTCGACGCGGCATGAATAGTGTCATGCCTCGCCCTGAAACCAAACTGGTTGTCCGGAATTATGTTATTGTCCTCGACCCACTTTAACAGAGCTCTATTGACAACCTTTTCAAAGACCTTGCTAATATTCGGAAGCAAGCTAATTGACCGGAGATTGGCTGGGTTCGTCCTATCTTTACCTTTTTTCGGGATAGGGTGTACCACAGCTACCTTCCAATGCGCCGGATAATGTGCATTATTCAGCGCATTGTTAAACAGCGTGGTGAAAATATCTACAGCCTCCAAAGGCAGGTGTCTCAATACGACGTTTGGGACACCATCCATCCCCGCCGACTTTTTATTCTTTAGTGACCCGAAGATGCACAGAAGATCATCCTTCGACACGAACAAGTGCGATGCATCTCGGCCATTGGCGACAACTGCATTAGCATGGTTTTCATCAGTGAACACGGTGAATCCGTTATTCTCAGATCGCCAAATCTCAAGTTCGGTGCGCAGATCGAAGTGGTTCACCAGAGCCCTATTCTCAATGTCGTGGTTACGGCGAACAGGATTGCTCACCGTATACACGGCCTCGAAACAAGCGCCCAGCAAATCCACTTTCTCCTGTGGGTCCTCGACCACGAAAAAATCGTCGTTTGAAGCGACACTTTCTGGACTTATTCCAGCAGTCAGTACTGTCTGTCTGTTGTCTGCTGTCTGCGAGATTCGAACACAAGGAATATCATTGTGATCTTTCCTCCTGAACAACTTATTTATCTGTGGCCAGAAAAGTGCTCGCAGCAAACGGATGCATCTGCTTTCCAATACCACGGTTGCGACGACTAACTACAAGTAGTAGACACATACTGCGCACGGGGCGATTCATTTCGCCCATAAAGGTTCGCCTGTTGCTGTAAGCTGCAACCACCGACACCCTCTTTCATTAGCCACTGCTATTTGCTGTGCACTCAAAATTAAAATCTAATTAAAATATACCAAACATAATTATCAAAGAAAATATTTGCTTTGATTTTCCTAGTAAAAGTAGTATCCTTTGCTCGATTTAGTGGAGGCAAGTCGACAGAAGAACAGGTGGCTTTTATGCGAAGGTTTGTTTTTTCATCCTTTGAATAAAAGAATTCTCGAGAACTTTACGATCAACAAACATATCCATGGCGCGAAAGGTCCCTGAACTATTCTCGCGTTTCTACATTCCCACTGTTGGTCACAATTTCAGCGACCGACGCTGCCGTTCTCGGTTCTTTTTTTTTATACTTTCCTTGCATTTCTTTCTGCGAAATAACTAGGTCACTTTGAAGATTTTCTCTTTCTATATTATTTGCATTCGTGGAAGCTGAAAATCATGTGTACCTTTACCGCTAAAGGAGGTAACAGAGGTAGAGAGCGAACAAAAAAACCATGCAATGGTGGCGGATTTGTTCAAAGAGTTTGCTCGCGCTGCGGGTCTGGCTCTGGTTCTGGGTGGAAAGTATTTGGCACACTAACCGAAGGTGAAGTAAATAAAATTGAAATGCTGTCTTTCCATCAAAAAGTTTATTTTATACAAAAGTTTTGAAAACTCGAGTTTATTAGGTAACAACAAACGTACCTAGTCCGAAAAGACAGCCTTTTGCAGTCACAGTTCAGACTAACATGACATTTTGTAAGGCTCTAGGTTTGCTTGTTTGTTTTTACCGGTTAGGCAAAAGTTTTGATAGCCGAAAAAGTTGTGCATAAATTTAAGTGGGTAAATGGAGCTTGCAGTCGCTCCATATTACAACATGTTTAACAGAAGAATTTGGACATATAAACAGGAGAACAGCAAATATGAATATCCATGAATTTATGAGCCTATGTACATGTATTTGTAATACAATATGAACAAAACAAGTTTAAACAAATTGGCCGGAATTAAACATGGATTGCTTGTTTTTAATTGCGCCCAAACACACAAAAGCTTTGGAGCCCAATTTAGTTTGGGCTCCATGTCCAAATTCCTCCTTTGACGAAATCGCCAGTTCCATTCCACCCCTTGCACATTTCAACGGCAATAGCCGAAATGTAAATTACATCAGTTCACCCTTAAGCCTGTATTCGGAGGTACAGTGAAATACAACGATGTTTTCTTTAACCGAAACGCCAGAACGTGTAACGCTCTCGCAAGCTCTGCTTTTCCTTTGCATTATAATTTACAAACATTCAAAACCAACTTGCATCTAACCCTGTTCTCTTCTCCCTCACTTTCTTAATGTCGCGCTCTATTACTTCGTTATAAAGCGGCCCTTACACGGCCAATCGGTTCACATCCTGCATCGTGTATGTGTAGATTGACGCTACCACTTACACAGTTCGATAAATGGACGTGAAATTGTTAGTTTTTGTGAGTTTTCGTGGTGTACGGATGTACAATGAGTAAAACGGACGATTGTATTGCATATATTGCATAGAGAAAAAGAAAAAAAATTCTAGAAAAAGGTGCTTTTTGTGCATCAGGATACTTTTTATATACTTCTTTATACTTTTGCAATAAAACTTCATATTGTTGCGTTTTTTTATTTCGGTCGCTATAATCTTTCCCTTTGACATCCCATAAACTCGGCAATGACCGATACGTTTCAATTAATTGCGATACAAATGCTCGGTCTTCATCGTCCTTCAATTTTCCGCTGGCGTCAGACATGTCAATCAGCATGACGTTATTCATGCAAAATCAAACTTGCTTTGATTTTCGTCAATCAGACTTCACCAAATCTGTGTGACTCATACAGATACATTTTCACAAACACATGCTAGTGATTGATGTCATTCGATTGACCGTGTAAGTGCCGCTTAAGGATAACCAAAACCCCTTTAGTCAATAATAAAAAGAAAAAAAATCTCTGTACCTTGCCTAGATTATATTCACACTTTTTTAATCCTTCGATAACATGGGAAAAACCAATTGCAATATGAAAGAAATTGGGATTAGGCAGATAAATTCAATTTGTATGATGCTTTTCCCAATAAGGTCATAAAATTAGTCCTTTTTTCGTTTCACCTGCTTACGAACTAACTAAATCTACCTGTTATCATATTTTAAATCAAATACGAGTATAATGTAAGAGTACCAAGGACCTTTGTTCAAAATATAATTTCATAGAAACAACAACTATGGGTAAAAAAAATGTATTAACCAAGGAGGAAATAGGTCAAATTCGAGCATAAAAGGCAAATCTGTCGTACGATTTAAAGAGGAGCAGCTGTTGTTCAGAGCTTGTTAAGAACCCTGAGAACTATGGAAAAAAAACCGGAAAGGAGGAATAATCAGAGCACCAACAAGTCAGTATCGCCTGTCGATACTTGCTGCTTCAAATTCAAGACTTTCCCTAAGTAAAATCAAGGCAGAAACTGGAGTTGAAGCTGGTAGATCAACTGTTTATCACCCGATACAGCAGACTTGATTTTGCAATAAGTCACATGAGGTGGAGTCGAGAGTAGCATACCGTTGTCTTTTCAGATAATTATTGGTGCAGGGAAATAAGTCCACGGGAACTAAGTCCACTGAGGGACTTAGTTCCCACTTAGTGGGAAATAAAACCACTTTCGCGAAGTGGACTTAGTTCCCATGTTAAGTGGGAACTTAGTCCAATTTTTTATGGGAACTTAGTCCACATTCAAATATAAGAAGAGGGAACTAACATCCAACATTTAGAATTAAACAAAAAACTGTAAAGTGCAGTTAGTTATCACACTCTTTAAGCAAAGTCTTAAGCTTATCATGGTAACTATCCTACTCCAAATCAAACAGTGACCCCAAGCAGGGGGGTTGCAGGGGGGCAGCATGCCCCCCCCCCCTATATGCATTACACTATTTATGGAATCTACTTGCGATTTCGTAACTAATCTCATAAACAGTGCAATGCATATGGGGGGGCATGCTGCCCCCCTGCAACCCCCCTGTTTGGGGTCACTGTTTGATTTGGAGTAGGTGCGAGGTCACGGTACCTATATTACTCTGTCTCAGTTAGAAGTTAATTTCTATTTTGTTAATAAAAATTGCAAAGTACCTACTTGACTCTTTAATTTTATTTTGTTCTTAGTCGACAGTGAGAATTTACTTCACATTAAAAGGGAACTAAAACCACTCAGAGTTTTGGGAATTTATTTCGCACCTTACATGGGAACTAAGTCCACTTCGCGAAAGTGGTTTTATTTCCCACTTAATGGGAACTAAGTCCCTCAGTCCACTCAGTCTCAGTGGACTTATTTCCCTGCACCATAATTATTATTCAGATGATTTGAGGAAGAATGAAATAACCTTGGCTAGAAGACACAGCAAGGGGGGTGGAATAATGGTATGGGGAGCAGTAAGCTTTTGAGGAACTGCAAGCCTTGATTTTCAAAGCTAAAGAATGACCGCAATCATCTACAAATCGATACTGGAAAGAGCTTTCTCATGTTTCCGAATTGTTTGTGGCATGGCCGCCATATAAAGCGGACCTGAACATCATGGAAAACGTGTGGGGATGGCTTTCAAAAAAAGTCTACGAAGGAGGAAAGCAATACTCCAACCTGAGAGAAATTATTTAAGCCATACAACAAGCCTGGTCCGAAATCAGGTAGATTTAGTTGGTGCAGAGAAATAAGTCCACGGGAACCAAGTCCATTGAGGGACTTAGTTCCCACAAAGTGGGAAATAAAACCACTTTCGCGAAGTGGACTTATTTCCCATATAAAGTGGGAACTAAGTCCATTTTTGTAAGGGAACTTAGAACACATTCAAAAATAAGAATAGGGAACTAACATCCAACATTCAGAATTAGACAAAAAACTGTAAAGTGCAGTTAGTTATCACACTCTTTAAGCAAAATCTTAAGCTTATCATGGTGACATAAGGCCAAAGTTTCAAAACCGTACCTCGCACCTACTCCAAATCAAACAGTGACCCCAAGCGGGGGGGTTGCAGGGGGGCAGCATGGCCCCCATATGCAGATAGTGGATGTGTTCGTCGATTAAACGAAAAAAATCCTCATTTCAAAGAAAATTATGCGAAGAAAATTAAAAAAGAAAAAAATTGGCAAAAATAAGCATCCGTTCTTTTCCTTGCTATCAAACACAAAGGATTTTATGGTGTTCAAAAATCTTTCAAAAAATTCGTTTGGATTTGCTTTAATAATTATCCAAATCGCACTCTTTTAAAGAACAAACACTGCGAACACATCCTTAAAAATGAAAAGTGATTATAGAATACGTTCTAGTTGTTTTATTGTAAAATTATGCTGAGCTAGCTAATCACTTATCACCAAAACACGGCTAATGTCTAAACAATTAGTAACAATCATACTTTTTAACAGCTTAATAAACAATATTGGTTCGTGCAATGCCAACATGTTTAAGCATATTTTTATTTAAGAACTTCCTTCAAAAAGATTGCTATTTGGTAAATAATAATTATTCTGTTCAGATTTGTTAAATATATTGTTTCAGTAGTAAAATACAAAAATATCATATCTCTGTACTTATGTAAAATGTGTGGTAGCGAGTAAACTGCTTACTTCTTACAGTAAGATAGATAGATATATAGATAGATTTATTTCGCATAATATTGATTTACATTCGGTAAATCAATATTATGCGAAATAAATCTATCTACATATATATCTATCTATCTTAATGTAAGAAGTAAGCAGTTTACTCGCAGAATGTCTTTGCTTTCTTCGATTAAATAATAGTTTAATGGACTCATTCGTACATTTTGTATTACTGCAAATCAAAGTAAAATTGCCAAATTATTACAAAGCATATTATTTTACTTACGACTCCGGCGATGAATCCATTTTATTTGGCGGTTCAAACTGAAATATCAAATGCCATTTGCATCATAATCATTCACGATGCTCTGGGCCCTCATCACGTAACTTTGCGGACGATTGTCGTCCATGCGATTGCACTGAACGCTATCGTCAATAGTTTGATTCACGAAACCCAATCGTTCTCGTGTCGTCCATCGCTCTTGTTTGCTACAGTTTGAGAAACACTGAAAACAACATCTAATTGTGAGAAACGTCAGAAACGAAGAAAACTGACTGCTGAGATTTGTTTATAGCTGGTGTTTTTTTTTGTCAAAAATATTTATTAATATTCTTACTTCATTATAATGTATTTTCGTTGAAACTAAAATGTGTTTTTATAGGTACATATATGCATGAAAGCAAGTCTCAATTTTATTATTCCAGTAAATTTTTTCTAACTGTTACTTTCCAAATCAATTATCCTTTTTACTATTTATCCCTTGTTAGCCAACTAATACGAATGTTTTCGGGGTGGCAAATTTGTTTCATGTCCGAAACTTTTTTAATGTCTTCGCTTACTCACTGAAGACATCACCGGATACATATATTTGTTGAAATAGAGTTTCTTTTTTATAATAAATTGCATTAATAACAATCTGCAGCATATAAAGAAAAGATGTAAAGCCGATTGTTTACTTTAAAAACCATGAAAGTGCTTTAATGGTGTTCAAAATATGTAAGGCGATACCTCATTAGTTATCGAGCAAATGCTATCGTCTCGACGACAGTGTTTTGACGTTTTGTGAGTTATGTGAAGTAAATATTGAATCGTCGTAACGATATCATTCAGACGCGAGTGTTACCTGAAGCATTGCTATCGAAGTCGATGTCGAAAACGAGATCGTCAGCCTTACGTGATGAGGGCCCTGTTTGCTTTGTTTGCGCAGTTAATGCGTTCACAATGCGTTTTAGAAAAGTATGCATTGCATCATAGTAATCCGTTTGCGTTTTTGAACACTTGATTAAGCAGTCATACAGAAGTACTGCGTTTTTGAATTCAGCCACGTTTAAAAGTGTTGTCACTGAAACTATGTATATTGTTTTATCGATTCTATTTATATTTTCTTTTGAATAAGGTGAGTTCGGTCTTTTTTGTACTATCCGCATGACCGTTAGGCTCTGTCACTGATACTTCTGAAAGCATGGATTTTATAATTTCACTAACATTTGAAACATATTTTAATGTAATGATTATGACTATAAAACTTTTTATGATTGATAATTGACTATGCATTTTCAAATTGTGTTATTGTGAACGGACTATTCCTAATGATATTCCTGTCAATCGCATATTTCTAACTAACTGCGACAGAGAATATCCAACGGACTTCCAAGACATAAAAGAGGAACCTTTTCTACCCTTACAAACATAATCATTGGAAGCTGTGCAATAGGTAGGCTTAGCAGTTCGACAATAGACCAAATCTTCACACAAAGGAAAATGAATTTTAAGTCGAGACTCACCACCTTTTCATCGACTTTAAAGCCGCATGTGGTAGCATTCATCGTTAGGAGCTCCACGTGGCAATGGCCGAATTCGGGATCCCGGCAAAACTAATCCAATTGTGTCGCGTGATACTTGAAAAGACGCGGTCTAATGTGCAGTTTGGAAGTAGCTATTCCGAATTATTCCAAACTTGTACCGGATTTTGGCAAGGAGATGCGCTACCATGTGACTTCTTCTCTAGTTCTGGAGAAAATAGTGCGAAGGGCAGGTGTTAACACGGAAGGCACTACATATCTTCAATAGATTCGTCCAGCTACTGGAGTATGCGGACAACATCGACATCATCGGCCGTTCCCAGCGTTCCGTGTTAGAGGCTTTTAAGGCAATTGAAGAACAGGTGAAAGTGGTTGGTCTTGAAGTAAATGAGACAAAACCAAGTACGTGACAGCAACAAACAAGCAATCATCTGTCCACCGCCTAGTACAAAAAGTCACTGTTGATAGCAATGACTCCGAGGTAGTTAAGGAGTTCATCTACCTAGGAGTAAACATTAACTCCACGAACACATTAGTGGAAATCCGACTGAGAATTGCCTTAGGAAAACGCTGCCACTTCGATTTAGCGAAAAGAATGGGTTCAAAACTCCTCATTCCTGCCAGTACCAAGATATGGATGTAGTCCAAAAGCAAAAATCACGTCGACTACATTGGCTCGGCCACATGGAGTAAATGGACAATAATGCTCGAGCCAAGAGTATTTCCGACTCCCAGCTCTACGTTCGAGAAGGCAAGGGTGGCTGAATCTCCGTTTTAAAGACCAAGCCATCGCGTATGCCAGAGCGCGTGTTCTAGACAACTTTAGGCAGCGTGCCCGGGGATCGCAGAGGATGGAAGGCTGCAGTGTCTCAGGCAGAGACTCTTCACGGGTTGGGAGCCCGATAAAAAGAAGATGGTTGCTGTTGTATATATGTTTACACATTGCGCATCTGGTTATTCAGCTGCGTATATTTCCTGAGAATCTGCAACTAGACGACGATAAATGAATCAAACAAACACCCCGCGATCGCAAAAAAATGTGATTTGTAAACACATAAGCAATACACCGTATTATTCTGCATAAAAAAACGCCTCGCTACAATTTTCATTTCTTTTATACCTTCGTTTAACAATATTCAAATACGTCCTTTCATTTTATTTACATTTCAGCAAAATGAGAATTCTTGCAATATATTAAATTATTTAATGGAATCACAAATGAAAATAATTACATCTTACTTGAATGATTTCTTGGAATTATAATTGCCTTGCAATTTTTTCCAATCAGCAAAATTACAATTTATTTGAATTAATTATTTGTGTCTCAGATTTCCAAGAATTACAATTTGTAATGGTGGATGGGGAAGGTGTGTGTTGTGTGAGGAAATGTTGAAATGATGTGCTTACTTGGATGCAGACTTTCTTTTTAAATGTTTGAAGTGTAAAGGCTTATTTAATTTTTAAACTGTATTCTAAGGGTATAGATTATAATGTTGACTGATAGTTTGTAACATACGTACCTAAATCTTGTTCGCAAAGTTACTTTATTTGTGATCATCATCGAAAGTTTTGGCAGCCCAAAAATGCCAGTTAGGAAGCTGATATTTGGAATAAATTCTCTCTAGGGGTGAAATATGGTCAAGTGTAAAGATTTTTTAAATCCGCCAGAAGTGGGAGTGGGTTTTTAAAAGATACCGTTTACCGAAGGTATCAACGAAAATGAAAAATCTGTTCTTCGCAGAGTAGGTTCACAATGGGCAAGTGTTCAAGTTCCAAGGCAACACTAGTCGCCCGAAAGTTAACCTATGATTAGTTATTTGAACGCATTGTTTAGCATGTGCCATTACTGCAAAATTCACAGATGGTTTTTTTGTTTTTCAAAAGAGTCAAAACGCCTTTTACACACGGATCGGTGCGGCTCATCATAATTTTTTTTTTTCACACACTACCAACTCTGTGTCGTGCAGTGCTTAAAGCAAGCAACTATCAACAGCAGAAATGTAGAAAAACAAATATAATAATAATTATGTACATATATACAAAGACACCAATCATGGAAATAATTTAAGATACTCGTACTAAGGCATTATTACGGAAAATATTTTTAAGCTTAATTTTACTAACATGCAAGTCAATCTCATAATCATTTAGATTATAGATTCTATTCATGCGACTAATAAGCTCATGCCTCCCATTATTCGTTCTATGATGGGTGCTAAGCAATAAGTCAACAGTACCTAAGTAATGGGCGCCACCAAAGCCGATAGAAGACAGGAAATCAAGTGCATCTATATGACTGGATATAAGCTCCTGCAAACAAAATTATATCGCTATTACGCCTTCGTTAAGAAAGGCGTATCATTTGAAGGAACTTGATACGTTGACTGTTAGGAGGATGGTTAAATGGATCATCTCATGGAAGTCCTCTAAGGGCAAATCGAATAAATTTACCTTGAATGGCCTCTATTCGATTTGACTGAATGTTGTAGAACGGTGTCCAAACTTGTGACGCATACTTTAGATTGGACGAACAAAACAATTGTTCAATGCCATAGAAGTTTAAGGGCTTTTAAATTGTTAAGACCACCTTCATACGAAGCCCAGCATAGAATTAGATTTATTACCAATCAAATTGATATGCTTTGTAAAATAAAATTTGGGATCGAAATCAACCCCGAGAATGTCGTATGTTGACATTAAGTATAGTTCAGGAATAAACCGTTTTTAACACACCAAGTAACCAACGACCATACCACGTCGAGTTAATCGGTTCTCGCCAGATCACCGCAATTACACGACGTTGGGCGCGGTTAGTACGTAGATGGGGGACCGTTTGAGAACAACCGTGTGCCGTTGGCCAGTCCCATCTACGAGTTGAGGTAGATAATATATACGTCGTATCACAATGGGCCTAAATTGGTCTAAGTGTGGCGGCTTCTGCCGACAGCCACCTAACCTAAACTAACACACCAAGTGGCGAAGCTATGTCGGTTTGAAAAAGAATTCTTCCTCTCTGATTAGTGACAGAGTTATATAGTTTCATATCATAAGCGTTGATCAGAATGTTGCTATGTTTTATACATGCCTTAACATTATAAATGGCTAGAATAAATAGAATTGGTCCTGTGTGACTTCCTTTAATAGCTCCAGACTCAGATTTGAAAGATTCTGCTTGGAATCCTCTGCATTTGACTTGGTAATCCTTGATCAAAGGTATGAATCAACCCATTTTATGAAAACTGGTTTGAAACCATGAGCCCTGAGCTTATATTATATTTTATGAGACAGTTGGTCGAAAGTCTTCGAGAAGCCCGTGCATATGCAAGCCGTTTCGACCTTAATCTCTAAGGCAACATAATGCGCACAAAATTCGTCTCAAGCCAAAGATTCGTTTCCGCCTATTCAGCAAACTAATCGTTCCAGGAGTATTCTTGTAAAGATTTAATTATTATATTTACAGAATCTGTTTAATTGATTCCAACAAATAGGCTTTGTTTTCACCATTTTAAGCAAAATTTCAACAAGAAAACATAAAGCATTGCATCTAATGCACGGAAAATGTTTCTGTAAGGTTTTTTTTTTGTGTGGAAGCTAAAAGAAACATTTCTGAAACGTGTCTCGTATTTTATCCATACACTCTTGTGAAGGTGGACTTAAAGGAAGTAAAAGTAATAGCGTCGTATTGTATCAAACAAAATTCAGACAATTTTTTGTGCTTCAGAAATGTTTCTGAAATGTTTCTTGGTGTGGTCACACCTTTAGAAAGATAGGAGAAGAGGAGGTCAGACTTCACCCGAACAAAGTCCGCCAAATTGTTGGTATCTTGAAGGCACCCAACCTATCCCAGAAGGAAAATGCGGGGGCAGGTGGAGCCTCAACGAGTTATGTGAAGAACAATATAAAACATAGGGGCGGGCTACAGTCCGCTTGGGCGAACTGTTGGATACCCTATTCTTATTCCTATATCTCATAAGTGGGCGTGACAAAAATTTAAAGGATTTTATCGAAAAAACTAAGCTTTTGTAAATAAAAACGCTCCCTAGCTCAAACTTTGGTTTTTCAATAAAATTGTTTTATTTAATTGTGGGCGTGTCAGTAGGCGGATTTAAAAAAAATTTAAGTATGAGCATAAAGGGCACCTAGAGAGTATATACTATAAATTTCAGCTCCCTAGCTCAAACTTTAGACTTTCAAAAATAAAAAATAAAAAATTGTGGGCGTGTCAGTGGGCGGATTTTGAAAATATTTACACATGAGCATAAAGGGCCCCTAGAGAGTATATATTAAAAATTTCAGCTCCCTAGCTCAAATTTTGGTTTTTCAAAAAAAATATTTTATTTAATTGTGGGCGTGTCAGTGGGCGGATTTTGAAAATTTTATGTCCCAAGCAATTTTATGGGCCAAAGATCATATATAAAAAATTTCAGCTTTCTAGCTCAAAATTCAATTTTTCCCAAAATTTGTTTTATTTAATTGTGGGCGTGTCAGTGGGCGGATTTTGAAAATTTTATGTCCCAATCAGTTTTATGGGCCATAGATCATATATAAAAAATTTCAGCTCTCTAGCTCAAAATTCGATTTTTTCCAAAATTTTGGTTTTTTGAGTTTGTGGGCGTGTCTGTGGGCGGATTTCAAAAATTCTTAAACTTGATTATTTCGGGACCCTAGAGAGTATATGGTTAAAATTTCAGCTCTCTAGGTCCAGTTTAAAGGCCTAATTTTTGCCGACGGACGGACGGACGGACGGACGGACGGACGGACGGACGGACGGACGGACGGACGGACATGGCTAGATCGACATTACTATCGATGCTGATCATAAATATAGTAACTTTTAGGGGTCTACGGGCAATATTAAGGTATGTTACAAACTATGCGTCAAAATTAATATACCCCTAGAATAGGGTATAAAAATGGGTCTTGTGGTATGTTCAGATTTGAAGAGAAAGGGTTATACCTCCAAAACACAACTTGGGTCATATACTCACCACGGCTGGATCTGACCAATTTCGTCCGAGAGACAAAGTTTTCGAACACTTTTTCTATCATTTGTGGCCGTATGTCCTCAATAACACGAATAATGTTGACTTCCAATGCTGCGATTGTTGTTGGTTTGTCAGCGTAGACTAGCGATTTTACGCATCCCCAAAGAAAATAATCAGGAGGCGTCAAATCACAAAATCTTGAAGGCCAACTTACAGTTCTATTCCGCGAAATTATATGCATTCATCGAATGTTGATTGCTTCGTTTGCTGTAACAAACTGATTAGCCTCATTTTTGAAGAAAAAAAAATGGTCCGATGACTCCACCAACACAGTGCATATTTCCACATTACCCCATGTGGATTATCTTAGCTCCAAGTACCACAATTCTGCTTATTGACATACCCATTGAGCCAAAAGTGTGCCTCATCGGTAAACACAATTTTTTTGTTGAAACAGTGGATCTACTGCCAGTTGATTTTGTTCAGTGCTTCAGTTACATGAGCTGGATCTTTTAAACTTTCAAACAAAGATCAAAGATTAAAAAGCATTTTTGTTACAAATTTAATTACTTCAAACATTAAAAAAAGTTGTATGCTGTTTCGAATCATATGAGAAGGTGCTGCACATAAATCTTACGAGTTGTTAGAATAACATTTTGCAATTTCGTTACTTACTTTAATGGAATATCTGTAACTTAGTAACGAATTCATACGGTTACCTAGCTAGCCTCGATTGAAATACCTACAGAAACACAATCAAGCAATATGAATGCGACAAACACTTGGAGACTTTGGCATGAGGTTATGATAACTCTTTTTCAATTTCAAATCGATTGCCTGATATCATTTGAACTTCCGTACAGAAACTCTATCGATTCTAAAGTGAACTTCAAAGGGTTTTCTCCCTCTCTTTCGTGCTACAAAATTGGCAATTAATATTAACACACATCGAATATCCAATTTCGCAAATTAAACGAAATGAAATGCTAACGTACATATGTTGACACTCATCAGCTTTATTCTCGTCAACGAAAGAGTCGTTACCTTCAGAGCATAAACTAAAGCAACGTTAACCAACACCCACAGCTATACCTTTATTAAGAAAATTCTAAATCTCCTTCTATCGTAGCTCCCGGGAAATATCTACAACCACGCCGCCACCATCTGGTAATGTTCCCAACATTCAAAAAGAAAAATATATATGTGTATATGTCTTCACATCCATTGGAATTTCATTTACATGATTTCACTATTCAAATCGTCCCTGCCGTCTTCTTCACCATTTAAACATCATCGTGAATGCCAGTCGTTCATATAATTGATCATCAAGTTATCTAAATGCCGTCGTTTCATCATCTGAATCCTGTCGTCGATAGATGGATATTTCTGTTATTCCTATGTTTCTATGTTTTTTTGCACCTTCTCTTTGCGAAGATAAATTAAACAGGCTAAAGAGTATGGAACCGTCATATGATTCGATCTTTAAGAAGAATTCGATTATGTTATATGCAACGGCCATGTAAGAAACAGCAGAGCATAATCTAGGGGCAGGGAAATAACTTCACAGGCAATAACTTCACATGGGCAATAACTTCACTTAAATTATCAACACCGGATCCGCTTTTGTTTAATTCATTTAAATCTTTTAGCTCGCGCCGAAAAATCGTTCTCAACTTATTTATTTTTCTGGTGAAATCCGCTTCTTGTGCATCAGGATACTTTTCTTTATACATACTTTTGGAGTAAAACTTCATATTGTTGCATTTTTTTTGTTTCGGTCGCTATAATCTTTCCCTTTGACATCCCATAAACTCGGTAATGACCGATACGTTTTAATTAATTCTGATACAAATGCTCGGTCTTCATCGTCCTTCAATTTTCCGCTGGTGCTAGACACAAAACACAATGAAGTAATTACGTCAATCCAACCCTTACACATATCAATCATCATGACGTTCATCATGCAAAATCAAATTTGCTTTGATTTGCGTCAATCAGACTTCACCAAATGTGTGTGACACATACATATACATTTTCACAAACACATGCTAGTGATTGATGTCATTCGATTGACCATGTAAGGGCCGCTTAAAAATGTCGCTTAGTACATTCTTACGGGAGGGTATCGATATGTATATAGTATCCGTCGATCCGTTGCGTTGACGCCAACTTCAACGTGTTAACGCATTCAACGGAAGAAAAAGTTCCATAGCATCCGCCGCGTCCTAAACTTCAACCGCTGAATACACAAACACATTGACTGCATTTAGCCTAACCTATCATTACCTTAGTACCACTGAATTGCCCAACTCCAGGTGTGTTTTTTTACTCCAGCGTATACAGGCTCCCCATGGGCGAACTGTTGGATACCCTATTCCAATTCCTATCGATCATTAAGTGAGGGTGACAAAACTCTAAGTATTTGAGAATTTTTAAGAAGTATATTTTGTTATACAACATTTAAAGGATTTTATTGAAACGACATGGTTTTTGTAAAAAAAAAAACACCCTTAAAATTGGGCATGACAAATAACTTTATACATACTCGTATAAAGGAATTGTTAAAAACGACTTTAACTATTTACATACCTTCTTTGCGAATCATTTCTTCAATAAAACGTTTTTTAAGTGGGCGTTTTTTAAAAAAAAAAATTACCGAGCAGTTTGGACCCCTAAAGACTATATATTAAAAATTTCATTTCTAGCTCAAAATGTGATAAATTAGTTTTTTTTTTTGAGATTGTGACTTACTGGATGTCATTTGACATTTGGGCTGTTTTCTCCAGTCCAACTAGAGTATATTGAACCTGAAAATGAAATTCCAAAACGCTTTTATAATTAAAAATCAAATTATACCACCGTGTAGCTAGGGCAAGAAAATTCAACTTGAAAATAACCTCGATAGTGGTTCGGAAATGGCACAGTCTTCAATATACGACTTGTTGATTTTCAGTCAAACAGTGCACATTGAACCTGGAAGTTAAATTAAAAAAATAAAACTCAGATTAAAAATCTAGTTTGTTGGGCAACTTGCAACTTAAAAATATAAATATATATTGTCCCTTTAGGACAAATGGTTTGAAAATTGCAGTGCATCATAGTTATTCACGCTAAAGTTAGCGTATATAGTTTAACTTGTTGTTGTATTTATCATGCTTACCGAAATGTCACAGCAATACAATCGTAGCCCTTTCAAACAATCAGCGGTTGAGCTGCAGTTAGGCTCTGGCATATTGAACTGTCTCTCAATGACAATGACAGTTTTCTCCCATTATACCCTATTTTAATGCGCAGTGGCGCAGAGGTTAGCGTTTTGGACTACTAATCTTAAAGTCTCAAGTTCAAATCCCACCAGGGCAAAATAACACCAACAAAGTTTTTTGTATGGACCCTTAAAGCCTAATATTAATTTATTTTATTTTATACCCTGAGTTATGGATTTAATGAAATCCCGTCAGTAGCCGAACACTGAGCTATGTACACAAATGAAATAAAAACGTCGCTTTCTATTTTATGGTTCTTTATTGTATGAACGCTAAGATCAGAATGAAAATCAATTATACAATGTCTACTTAATATAAGCTTAACAATAGAATAGATAACAGTAATCACAGCAAGAGCGATGAAAGACCTGTACAGTGTCTAGTAAATAGCAACCCGTTAATAGCCGGTCATGTACTCATATGTGTTATGATTTTGATCATCTTTGGAGATTTTCGCACGGTCAACGGAACTTGTGAGAAAGAAAATCTATACTCTCGTTGTTTCCATGCAGGCTGTACGGTATGGTTCAGTATAGAGTTGTAAAAAAAGCAGTTAAGTTAGTACTGCAGTTAAATTAACTTAAAGACTTATTATGTAAGTCTATTAACTTACTTAAAGAATTTAACTGCAAAACAACATTCAGCAGTCAGTTTGAAGATTGTGAATGGGCAGTTAAAGAAAGCAGTCAATTGACTGTAAGTTAAAAGAATGCAGTACTTTTTGACTTGTTGCATTCTTTAAGTTAGTTGTAAGTCTTTTTAAGTCTTTTTTATACCCTATTCTAGGGGTATATTAATTTTGACGCATAGTTTGTAACATACCTTAATATTGCCCGTAGACCCCAAAAAGTTACTATATTTATGATCAGCATCGATAGTAATGTCGATCTAGCCATGTCCGTCGGCAAAAATTAGGCCTTTAAACTGGACCTAGAGAGCTGAAATTTTAACCATATACTCTCTAGGGTCCCGAAATAATCAAGTTTAAGAATTTTTGAAATCCGCCCACAGACACGCCCACAAACTCAAAAAAACAAAATTTTGGAAAAAATCGAATTTTGAGCTAGAGAGCTGAAATTTTTTATATATGATCTATGGCCCATAAAACTGATTGGGACATAAAATTTTCAAAATCCGCCCACTGACACGCCCACAATTAAATAAAACAAATTTTGGGAAAAATTGAATTTTGAGCTAGAAAGCTGAAATTTTTTATATATGATCTTTGGCCCATAAAACTGCTTGGGACATAAAATTTTCAAAATCCGCCCACTGACACGACCACAATTAAATAAAATATTTTTTTTGAAAAACCAAAATTTGAGCTAGGGAGCTGAAATTTTTAATATATACTCTCTAGGGGCTCTTTATGCTCATGTGTAAATATTTTCAAAATCCGCCTACTGACACGCCCACAGCTAGGGAGCTGAAATTTATAGTATATACTCTCTAGGTGCCCTTTATGCTCATACTTAAATTTTTTTTAAATCCGCCTACTGACACGCCCACAATTAAATAAAACAATTTTATTGAAAAACCAAAGTTTGAGCTAGGGAGCGTTTTTATTTACAAAAGCTTAGTTTTTTCGTTAAAATCCTTTAAATTTTTGTCAAGCCCACTTATGAGATATAGGAATAAGAATAGGGTATCCAACAGTTCGCCCAAGCGGACTGTAGCCCGCCCCTATGTTTTTTTTTTGCAGTCAGTAAGTCTTTTGACTGCATTCATTTAACTGTAAGTCTTTTGACTGTTTTTAAGTCTTTTGAATGGTTGAAGTCTTTTGACTGATTTTAAGTCGTTCGACTGCTTTAAGTCTTCTATAATATTAGATTCTTGCAAGTCCCTACTTTTACTTTTAAATTCATTTTTATTAATTATTAGCTTATATCAACTTATATACTAGACAAAAATGAGTAAATCTAACTTAACATTAACAGGATACTTATTCTAGATTATTGATCCTTATGCGGACGCCCTAAACTTAACTCTATCTTATAATTATTGCCTTTCGGCCTAAAAACTATTTTACGAACTAATCTTACATATTATGTTTTCATCGAGAAAATTTTTAAGAAAACTCGGCATCTTTATCAAATTTTATATTTTTATATAAAAAAACAAATTACAAACTACCTACTCTACTTACTTAAACTACTTAACATATTCTAACTATAATTAGGATTCTGAGCACTCGTTGCATTACGAAACAAGTGGTCAAATTCCCAATTGCTTTCCGAGCGCCTGGCAGTCGTCAACGTGCACACGCGCCGCCGTGAGCTGACTGATGCCTTACAGAATCAATCACCTCCCGGAAGCACCACCACAAGTTGGCGAGCCCGGCCCCTCCCAGAAACGCCCTAGCTAACTTAATCTATCTTACAAACTAAGAGGATGTTACCTAGAGTAACGCACCGTCTTGGGAGGGCATGTTGACCCCTCCCTCCTCAAAAAGCCACCAAAATTCGGCAAATTGCTTTTCTGTATCGAATTTATCCCTCTCCGCTATTGCGGTACTAAAACGGAGGAGCTCATGAGCATTGGCGACGTCCTCGCCGCGGATGAGCCGCTTATCTCTCGCACTGCGGTAGCGGTGGTATAATACCGGGATACCATCCCTCGTCTGTACCAGCCCTTTTGCATCAATATGGATAAATGCCTCTGGCGGGATAAAGCCAGACCGGAGTGTACTCTCAATGTACATTTCATTGGGGTAGTAAGCCCCAAAGATCAGACTATTGTCTTGCAAGTCCCTATTTTATATATGTATGTACATATATGTATATAAATGTTCTTTTACTAAGAGGTCCTTGCAACAACAAAAATGGTCCTTTAATCCTGGAAAAGGATTTTTTTCCAAAATGTAATTAGAAACCGCACGGTATAATTGTGATGAACGTCATTTTGCTGAGAGGTCCTCGCAACAACAAAAATTGTCCTTTAATCCTGGAAAAATTATATTTTTCCAAAATTTAACTAGAAACCGCAGGGTATAATTGTGATGAACGTCATTTTGCTGAGAGGTCCTCGCAACAACAGAAATAGTCCTTTAATCCTGGAAAAAGGATTTTTTCCCAAAATTTAACTAGAAACCGCAGGGTATAATTGTGTTGAACGTTATTTTGCTGAGAGGTCCTCGCAACAACAAAAATAGTCCTTTAATCCTGGAAAAGGGATTTTTTTCCAAAATTTAACTAGGAACCGCAGGGTATAATTGTGATGAACGTCATTTTGCTGAGAGGTCCTCGCAACAACAGAAATAGTCCTTTAATCCTGGAAAAAGGATTTTTTCCCAAAATTTAACTAGAAACCGCAGGGTATAATTGTGTTGAACGTTATTTTGCTGAGAGGTCCTCGCAACAACAAAAATAGTCCTTTAATCCTGGAAAAGGGATTTTTTTCCAAAATTTAACTAGGAACCGCAGGGTATAATTGTGATGAACGTCATTTTGCTGAGAGGTCCTCGCAACAACAAAAATTGTTCTTTAATCCTGGAAAAAGGATATTTTTCCAAAATTTAACTAGAAACCGCAGGGTATAATTGTGTTGAACGTTATTTTGCTGAGAGGTCCTCGCAACAACAAAAATAGTCCTTTAATCCTGGAAAAGGGATTTTTTTCCAAAATTTAACTAGAAACCGCAGGGTATAATTGTGTTGAAAGTTATTTTGCTGAGAGGTCCTCGCAACAACAAGAATAGTCCTTTAATCCTGGAAAAGGGATTTTTTTCCAAAATTTAACTAGAAACCGCAGGGTATAATTGTGATGAACGTCATTTTGCTGAGAGGTCCTCGCAACAACAGAAATAGTCCTTTAATCCTGGAAAAAGGATTTTTTCCCAAAATTTAACTAGAAACCGCAGGGTATAATTGTGTTGAACGTTATTTTGCTGAGAGGTCCTCGCAACAACAAAAATAGTCCTTTAATCCTGGAAAAGGGATTTTTTTCCAAAATTTAACTAGGAACCGCAGGGTATAATTGTGATGAACGTCATTTTGCTGAGAGGTCCTCGCAACAACAGAAATAGTCCTTTAATCCTGGAAAAAGGATTTTTTCCCAAAATTTAACTAGAAACCGCAGGGTATAATTGTGTTGAACGTTATTTTGCTGAGAGGTCCTCGCAACAACAAAAATAGTCCTTTAATCCTGGAAAAGGGATTTTTTTCCAAAATTTAACTAGGAACCGCAGGGTATAATTGTGATGAACGTCATTTTGCTGAGAGGTCCTCGCAACAACAAAAATTGTTCTTTAATCCTGGAAAAAGGATATTTTTCCAAAATTTAACTAGAAACCGCAGGGTATAATTGTGTTGAACGTTATTTTGCTGAGAGGTCCTCGCAACAACAAAAATAGTCCTTTAATCCTGGAAAAGGGATTTTTTTCCAAAATTTAACTAGGAACCGCAGGGTATAATTGTGATGAACGTCATTTTGCTGAGAGGTCCTCGCAACAACAGAAATAGTCCTTTAATCCTGGAAAAAGGATTTTTTCCCAAAATTTAACTAGAAACCGCAGGGTATAATTGTGTTGAACGTTATTTTGCTGAGAGGTCCTCGCAACAACAAAAATAGTCCTTTAATCCTGGAAAAGGGATTTTTTTCCAAAATTTAACTAGGAACCGCAGGGTATAATTGTGATGAACGTCATTTTGCTGAGAGGTCCTCGCAACAACAAAAATTGTTCTTTAATCCTGGAAAAAGGATATTTTTCCAAAATTTAACTAGAAACCGCAGGGTATAATTGTGTTGAACGTTATTTTGCTGAGAGGTCCTCGCAACAACAAAAATAGTCCTTTAATCCTGGAAAAGGAATTTTTTTCCAAAATTTAACTAGAAACCGCAGGGTATAATTGTGTTGAACGTTATTTTGCTGAGAGGTCCTCGCAACAACAAAAATAGTCCTTTAATCCTGGTAAAGGGATTTTTTTTCAAAATTTAACTAGAAACCGCAGGGTATAATTGTGTTGAACGTTATTTTGCTGAGAGGTCCTCGCAACAACAAGAATAGTCCTTTAATCCTGGAAAAGGGATTTTTTTCCAAAATTTAACTAGAAACCGCAGGGTATAATTGTGATGAACGTCATTTTGCTGAGAGGTCCTCGCAACAACAAAAATAGTCCTTTAATCCTGGGAAAGGGATTTTTTCCCAAAATTTAACTAGAAACCGCAGGGTATTCATATGGCGAATAAAATTTGATGTTATTTGTTGTGATCCTTTAAGTCTCACTTGACAGACACCACATTCCACAAGTATCCCTTTCCTTTTGAGCTGGAAGTCGGTATCATGTAACTAGAGAAAGGCAACGAAATAAAACTTGTCACAATCTTTAATTCTTGCTAAGCTATCGAAAATATTTTTTTATATTTTTTTGTTATACTAAATCCCAGTATCATCCATTTATATATGATTATCAGAGATTCAAAACTAAAGTAATGGACAAACAACTTTTATACAATCATGACCAAACGAACAGCTTTGACATTTCCTGTAGAAATATTAACACAATCGGTCCTAGCGAGGTATCCGACGGAACGGAAAATTCTCCGATCTGATTAGAATCGGAGGATCTTCGAAGCAAAAATCCTCGGATTCTTATCAGATCGGGGAATTTTCCGTTCCGACGGTTACCTCGCTAGGGCCGTATAACTTGTGATTTTATCCTTTATTTTCGACCGGCCTTAAAAAAAATATCTCTTCGATGAAATAGGGAGTTGTCGGCAGTGAATTGAAGATCTGCGTTAGATTTCCAAAACAATTTACCGCAGGTGTTATGCCCGTACGGTTACTTGTTTTGAAACACCAACAAAATCAACAGCTCACGACCCGCTATCCGCCAACGTGCGACGCGACGGGAAGCAGTCAACAGGTCAAACGCGACGTTAAAACGTGTTCTGTGTGGCGAAGACTTAACTTTTTACATTGACATACCTTTAAAGATTTTTTAAAACACATTTTTTTCCGAATAGATTTGTAAATAATTTTGGCTAAACAATAGCGGATTATTTTCACAACTATGAAAACGGTTTTAATCACAAAATATCTGCCGTTTAGATTTTTGAAAAACAACATTTTTGATTTTATTCACTTTCTTTATAATTTATACCTATCAACGACATGTTATGTTATTATGGTAATCACGCTTGATGTCAAAAAAAAACTTCGAGTTGCAAACAAGGTTGCAATAGTAGTTACGCGCGGGTAAAATAATGACACAAATTGCAAAACATGTTTTTTCCTATCATAATGCGCAAATACTCGTACTGTTAATATTTTTTTAACAAATTTGGCAATATGAGTGTGTATTATAAAAAATTGTTACTTACTTGCTTAATAATCCTAAATTTCTGACCACAAACAATTATTTCCCCAAGTTATTGGAACTACTCGAAGCTAAGAGTCCCATCGACGGAGTACTTTCCAAGTCTGCACCCAGATCCGATGAAGTAGACCCAAGCCTCCTCTTTTTTGCTTCACTTCCACAAACCTCAGTCAAAGCAGAATACAATCTTTTATTTGTATTGCTATTTTTATGAGAACAGCTGGGTTCAGCCTCATAGTCATCTGAAGAAAAGTTCATGATTTTAACTTTGCTTCTGGTCAATGGCTCTCGCAGCTAGTGCTATACTGAATTTTAGGTAGATTTGTAATTAATATTACACATTAATAAATAATAATAAAAATAATTACCTTTGCTTACTTTGTATTTGCGATTAATAGAGCACTTACATAAATCTCACTATATGCTATAACAAACGACTACGAATAAGATTTTTTTTACCTCTGCTCAAGCTCTGTTACCAGAATAGCGTCACAACACAAGTAGAGCTTAGAGAAAAATACAAGAGTGGTGAACCAATTCATTCACAGTTGGTAACAACTGCATTGCACCAAACTCAAGAACGGTACATTGTGATAAATGTGAACTAGGTACCTACTCGAAAACAACTTTTTTCCGTTGCAGTGAAACAAACAAACAATTTTGTATTCATCAATCGTAATCGTAATTTTAAACTACTTTTTTATATACAGTTAACTCGCGGTAACGGGAACTAAAAAAACCGAGCGTGTTCATGTTTACGAAGGTGTAATATTTGAAATTATCAAAATAATTTGACATGTGTTTTAACTCAAATTCATATATTTTTTTTGTGTTTCGGTTTGTATATACCTAATTCATGTTTTATTAAGACAAAAATGTATTGAAATTAATGAACAAAATGTCAAATCTTTTTCTGGATTTTCTTTTTGGGTTTGGAAGATCTAGAGTCCATTTATGGATATTAGCAAATGAAAATTATTGTTGTTTGTATGAAATATAAAAATCCACTCAAGAAAATGGCTAGTTGTTCAGAAGATTTTGAACTGTTTTAAGTATTCAAATACTCGGCTGAGGTAAGAAAAACAGTATACATACTGACCATCATTTGCAACAACTTCGCGTGCTCATATGTACAATAAAAATAATATTAGATATATTATAGAAAAATGAATGATCCCAGGACCTTTTTGCAAATGAACCCGAAAATAGTGCGCGGTTTCTTACGACATTTTGAGAAAACATATTTTTTTGGAGATTTGGGGGTTCCAAGGATCTCCCTGTAACATAACCTTGAACACAGAAATCCTATGCGGTTTCTAATAACATTTTGGAAAAATATCCCTTTTTCCAGGATTAAAGGACTATTTTTGTTGTTGCGAGGACCTCTCAGCAAAATAACGTTCAACACAATTATACCCTGCGGTTTCTAGTTAAATTTTAGAAAAAAAAACACTTTTCCAGGATTAAAGGACTATTTTTGTTGTTGCGAGGACCTCTCAGCAAAATAACGTTCAACACAATTATACCCTGCGGTTTCTAGTTAAATTTTGGAAAAAAATCCTTTTTCCAGTATTAAAGGACTATTTTTCTTGTTGCGAGGACCTCTCAGCAAAATAACGTTCAACACAATTATACCCTGCGGTTTCTAGTTAAATTTTGGAAAAAAATCCCTTTTCCAGGATTAAAGGACTATTTTTGTTGTTGCGAGGACCTCTCAGCAAAATAACGTTCAACACAATTATACCCTGCGGTTTCTAGTTAAATTTTGGAAAAATATCCTTTTTCCAGGATTAAAGAACAATTTTTGTTGTTGCGAGGACCTCTCAGCAAAATGACGTTCATCACAATTATACCGTGCGGTTTCTAATTACATTTTGGAAAAAAAATCCTTTTTCCAGGATTAAAGGACCATTTTTGTTGTTGCAAGGACCTCTTAGTAAAAGAACATATATACATATATGTACATACATACGAGTATATAAAATAGGGACTTGCAAGAATCTAATATTATAGAAGACTTAAAGCAGTCGAACGACTTAAAATCAGTCAAAAGACTTCAACCATTCAAAAGACTTAAAAGCAGTTAAAAGACTTACAGTTAAATGAATGCAGTCAAAAGACTTAATGACTGCAAAAAAAAAAAGACTTGAAAAGACTTACAACTAACTTAAAGAATGCAACAAGTCAAAAAGTACTGCATTCTTTTAACTTACAGTCAATTGACTGCTTTCTTTAACTGCCCATTCACAATCTTTAAAATGACTGCTGAATGTTGTTTTGTAAGTTAAAGTATTATGGTAAAGTTTAACTTACATTCAATTTTTTCAGTCATAGGACTAAGACTTATCTGAATGCAGTACCAAAGTAATGCATTCATTCACAACTCTGGTTCAGTATACATGACTCCTGGGGCCTATTTCACCAAACTACAAATAACAACCACAAATTTGTATTTGTGAATCACAATTACAAATTTGTAATCTGGTTTTCCGTTTCACCAAATACAAATATATGAACCCACAAATTTGTGATTAGACAAAAAAAATTGTAAGAATAAACAATTTGATTACAAGTGTAAAAATTCCTGTTGCAGCGGGTTTTTGTGCAACGTGTAATCTACAAGTGTTTTCTCACAAATTTGTGGAATATCGTCGTGCAATCCCGGAATTAAAATGAATGGGCAAAATAAGATTTTTTTTTGTCTCCTTGATTAGAGAAAAGAAGGAGGTTTTTTTTGGGTGAAGTAAACGCGTGGAAAGATATTTTAATTTCATTATCCTCTTAATTCAAAATGGAAAGGATTGGAAATATCTTCGAGATATTGCGTGGCAAAATTAAAAACGGGCTACTCTGGTAAGTACATAATAATGTAGGTACATATCAATTTAATTTTTTAATTTTTTTTTTATATTTTAGCTTAAACTTGATAATTCAAAGAAAAAGGTGGCACTAGTCGCATTTTAACCGATCTCGATAATATTATTTTTGATATTATCGGTAAAGAATCGCCAACAGTTCAAGGCATAGTTGATGTGTCCTCTTCAGTACCTACGGAAGAGGTACTGCCACCCCAGTGCGCAAACGTGGGGGATATTGAAGGCGAAATAAGGTAAATGCAAATGCTTGTTTCTCACAATTATTTTTAAAAATATATGAACGTATTTCTTAATTCAATCAAACCTCAAGTATCATCAAAAAAGCCCAAGCGCAACAACAAAATGCTAACTGACCAAGCGGATATTGTTCGATTGAAGAAAAGGAGGCTTCAATTCGAAATTTATAATTTGCAGTTGAACGCCTTGATAAAGGAACGCGGCTAAGGGACTGCGGAGCTGGAAGAGAAGATAAAAGTGTTGGAAGAAAACACTTTAAAATTAAGTGACTACCTACTAAAAATAAAAATAAAATAAATAAACATATACCTATTTCATTTAAAGTTCAAAAGTCTCGTTATTTAATATGATATTTCCTAACGAAAAGTGATTTAAAAAATATTCTAAGGAAGCCCGGCCATTAAAATTTTCAGCATTGTGTGTATCTGCGTCGTTTAAATCCTCAGTGGTGGTGAACATTTCAATAATACTATCTATCTGCCGCTTGTCGGGAAATGTTGGTTAAGATGATGCAACATTTTATAACAGAAACTGCTTTCATGGATTGCAATCGTCGATTTAGACATCCCATGCATATCTGCTACACCATGGTATTGTCCTCCATTTCCAAGCCTGTGAGAAACTGCTGCCTTGGTGTTAAGCAAAGGTTTTTCAATCGTTTCGGCTATTTGTGGCCCAATAATTGGAATTATTTCCTCTGACTTCCATAGAGTCAGGCGAAATTTTTCAATAAAATTAAATAACTCTGAAATTTCATTTTTTTCTTAAAATGAAAACATGATCGGCACTTTGGCTACTATCGCTACTACTATGCCTTCCTTGCAAAGACAATTTTTCGATTACTTTCAATATGAAACAAAATTTGTAGGAGGAATTACACGTCAACTGTCAGTTGTAAAATATTCTCACATACTACACAAAATTTGAAAATAATTTTCTTTGGTGAAACGTAAACTCACAAATAAGTCAACTTTTCACAAATTTGTAACTTTTAAATTACAACTATAAATAACTTTTGGTGAAACGAAAATGGAAATTTTCCCACAAATTTCCCTTTGTAGAATACAACTACAAATTTGTAATACCCACGGTTTGGTGAAACGACATAAATCAACAAAATCACAAATTTTGTTAAAAAATGCTTGTAAATACTAATTTGTAAGTTGGTGAAATAGGCCACTGTTCTAAGGGTATTCTAATATTGACTCATATTTAGTACCATACCTTAATATTGTTCGTAAACCCCTAAGATTTACTATAGAGGTATTCGCGATCTGGTACAACAGGCTTAGATAAAGTACGAAATTAGATTTTTTTAGTAGATGGTTAACGCTTTTTTCTGACATCAGTCATATGCTTTTGATTGTGTAGACTGTAGATATTTGATTTTGTTAATAAAATGCAAGATGCAAAAAAAAGCCAAAAGTAAAGAAATTGAATTTTTATTGGAAGGTTTGACAAACTATATACATGATAAGATTAAAAAAAATAGCGTCATATGTTGATTTCTAGATAAAAGGTAAAGTGAAATGAAGCCCAAAGCTATTGTATATTAACCAATGGGCCATTCGCCTCTAGTTTTCATAAGGCTATTGAATGTGACCCTATTATCTTAATCCTAAACTTTTGTCTTAATTATATGTAATAAATATATAATAAAAAAAAAATAAAAAAAAGAAGCTATCAATGAAATCTTTGATGAACTCAACGATGATATTCTATTCGACCTAGCATCTCGGCGTGGTTTAACTACCTTGGACCCGTCAGTGACTTCTGGAATATGATTTAGTTTTGAGGCGATCTTGGCACTACGAATATAATATACTTTGTACGGCTTGAACTTGTTATGAACTTGTACTGCTTCATTTGTTCAGGTGTATCAAGATCTGATGTCCCGATAAACGGTAACCTCAGTAGTACATGTTTGTGGTGAATTCCATGTTCCCATTTACGAGTAATTGATCCTTTTCAAAATCGATCTTGCTGTTCAAAACTCGGCTGTAGCCCATCCAGCGTCGCCAGACGTCGCGATTTTGGCGGGACGTCCCGATTTTTAAATCAAATTTAAATATCCCGCGCGGGCAGCCTCGGTCCCGCTTTTCGGGGAAATAATTCTGTTTTCATGAATCTCGTTGACAAAAACGAAAAGAATATTAAAAGCTAACTGTTCAGTTCACATCTTGCATAACATGAGCAAATCTGCATGTGATAGATTAGACATCGATGTAGAAGATATCATCTTAAAAATATACTGCTATTTCTCACATTCAGCTAAATGTCATGCGGAATTGATGAAGATATTTGAAACTACGGAAATGGAGTTTGTCGAATTATAACGTAACGTAAATACAAGATTTCTTTCGCTCTGTTCTGCTGTTGAGAGAGTAATCAAGGTTTGGCCTGATTTGAAAAGCTACTTTGATAAACAAGAATCATGTGCGAAAGCCATTGAAAAGATTTTTTTACTCTGAAGCAGAGGAAACAAAAACTCTAGCCTACTTGCACTTTGTTCATAATGTGATAAGTGCTTTTGGTACATTAATAAAAGAGTCTCAGGGAAATGATGTTGAAATAACAGAAATACATGAGTCATTGTGCCTCTTCCGCTCAAGGTTGACTCAAAGGCTAAAGGATGGGTTTTTCGGCTACCAGACAAAACAGATTTTAAATAAATTGGTTGAATCTGAACGGACCAAAGCCATCGAAGACTTCAAAATTTTTTACAAAAATTGCCAACACTATATAGACAAACGTTATAATTTTTCAGATGAAAATATTTTTTCTAGACTTAAATTCATAAACCTGAAAAGTGAAGTTAGTTTTGACATGATTGAAAATGCTTATATGAAGAATTTAACTTGTTAAAATCATCCTTGGACGTATTAGTAGAAAATTGGAAAGACACCACTGCCACCACCGCACAGAAATGGCGCCAGCTCTATCAACAGTTTCCAAAAAAAGATACCAGGAATATATTTAAACTAGTGTCTTTCATATTATGTAACGAACGCGTTTTTTCCCAGATGAATTCAAAATGGTTGGATGCCAGAAATAAATGCTCCGTAAATTTAATGAAAGCAGAGTTACTCATCTAGTTTAATCTACAGCTATCCTGTGAAGAGTTCTTCATCTTTATTAAAAAGAAAAAGTAAACTTTAAAAGAAGTTAAATCTTCACAGAAACATCATGAATAAGTAATTCTTATAAAGAATTATTCTCTTATTGTAAGTTGCAATTTGTAACACTCACTCCACAGACTAATTTTTAAAACGCCATATTTTTCTAATGAATAAAACTTTTTTGATTTTGATTTCTGTTTTTTTTTTATCCTGAAGACGAATTAGACTCATCTATTTTTAACGAGAGGGTGAATCTGATTTAAAATATTATCTATATTTTTATTAAAATACATTTTCTATGGCTATTTTTGCTATCTATTGTCACGTAAACGTAATTTTAATTCAAATAAAAAGATAAATATTTGAAAACTTCTGATTATGTACGTTTTTTTACTATGTCCCGCTTTCGACTAAAGAATCCCGCTGTTTTCACTCAAAAAGTTCCAAAATCCCGAGTTGGCAAAAACAAAAAATGCCAACGCTGAGCCCATCCTAAGCAGTCGAATTTTATTTCGAATTGTTTCTATTGTGACGCTCTGATTAAATGTATCATTCAAAGCGTTTGCGATTGCTGTCCAGGCAGAGGAGCGGTACGAAATGCTGCTGGTTTTGTAGAAGTCATTATTCCACAAGCAAGGGTGCGTCTTGTACTCGTCGATGAGGGTTATCACGGTGTTTTCATCGTTTTTGCGCTGTCCTATCGCTCCGATTATGTGTTTTGTTGCGCTTTTTAGTCTTGTGCGTACCCGCTAAATAGTAAGAGTTAAAAGACTGCAACAACAGACAACAAATTAGAAGAATGACCAAAGTTTAAAGATTAAACTGATTTACATGGGTTTGGGGTTATGGGATCTACTCGGGAATTTTTCGGGATTTTTGATTTTCGGGATTCTGGTTTTTGGGATTGTGACCCACAACCCATCATATTAATATCACGCTGGGAAGTTGGTCGTGTGGTCGCACTCACATTACATTTAGGTTCTCTAAAATACAATTACTCTTTTTTCGATGTTCTCGTGGTACTCAAATAACCCCTACACTTTTCTTCTATTCATTCAATATCTACAACAGTTTAGAGCTCACGAATAAAAAAAAATATATTTATATAAAATATCATTTTTTAAGGAATTCTTATTTTATTTTCAATTTTAGATTGTGCCAACACAACAACTATCAAAATTGTTGAATCTTACGTATCTGTCATTAAGCGGAAATCAATTTACACACATTCCAGCTGTGGCCTTGCTGAACTTGTTCCATCTAAAGGAATTGCACTTAAATCGATTGGATCGATTGATAAAGATTGATTCAAGGTAAGTTTTTCTTTTTGATATTGTGCAAAACTTCTCTTGTGTTTGTGTTTCAATTTGATTTAGTTTTTAAGATTGAAATACGAACCCCGCTAGAGCATCTGGCAATACAGAACAGTGAAATCCTAACGCGAAAGGTGCGCAGACACAAATTGTTTGCTTTGATTTATTAACAAGTATTTAACGTAAGCGAAGCATGTTGTGATGACGACATCAATCATCGCGTAAGTATAGAGTGGATGAAGTGGCTGGAAAACTCAGCCATCTTGTGTGACCCAAAAATGCTCCCTAGAATAAAAGGAAGTCTCTACACCTCAGTTGTCCTAAGTAACAGTTATACTTCAGTAAGGTACAAAATTTCAATTTCGTGAAGTTAATGCTTCGATAGGCTTTCGAAACAACATTTTTCAGGCAATAGTTTCGGAAATAACTTTCTTAAGACCTGTAGATAGTAAACTCACAGGCTTTTTAGAGGGATTGAACGTTAAACGTCGATAAAGTTTCGATAGGTTTTCCGAAATTCTGCTTGCGAATAATGTGAAGTAATTTACTTCGATAAAGCGTCGCGTTGTTTGTAGAGCATGCAACCCAAAGCAGGATCAAGACAATTATCTTTCCTGAAGGCTACATATCCAATTTAAGGTTGCTCCGAAGCAATAACTGTAAATTTCTTGAATATAAACTAAGAATTTTACGAATGAAAGCTTTATATAATCAATTTTACCTTGCTATATCGAAGCCTTGTTGCTATTTTAAATACGAGTATAGTCAAATATATGTCATCGTATTAACTCATTAGGAACTGCCTCGCGTTCCCTTGTAAAATGATCAGTTCACGAAAAATATTTAACAAATCTGAAACATACCAGAGAAGAGTTTAAAAAATCCGTCAAGTGCAACTATGCTGCGTTTAAGTTAATAAAAAAATATTTTGTTTCATAACTCCACTTGAGTCCACGCGTTTAAATGTCTTTTATGCTGATCGCTACGTCCATTCCAAAAAAAGGAAAGGAAAATATAAGAATGTAAATCTTCTAACTCTATAAAAACAAGTTGAAGAAAACCGAATAATCACCGACCAGCCTAAACCAATAGACCTAGAAACTTGGGTAGGTCTCTGTTTGCCCTAGGCGTTAGATAAGACGGGATTTTAAAAAAATTGTCCTTTAAGAAAAGCTGATGAAACCTTTTTTTCTTACTTAACTTCCTTCAACTTGTCAATGCAGTAACAAAACTAATTCAATACAAAAAAGAACAAAGTTGTTTTTAGGCAATACTCTTCCGAAAATGTTAAGCTAAAACTCAGCTTGCTACACGGTTTAAAAGCTCAGCTATAGTAAATCTAAAACATTTCTCTTTTTTCAAATGCGAAAATATTCAACAGCGATTCTTGCCAAGTGTAGCCCTGCTTGGGGCTGGTGTAGGGCGCACATCGAAAAAAACGATTAAAGCGGAACGAGAAAAAAATGTGATATTTTCGTGCATGGGGTACACATACAGTCACACAGACCGACATTCTACTTAGCAAAAAAAGTAATTTTCTAATCCATAAGGTAACGCAAAACAAAAGCGCGGATGGCTGACCAGTGCTGAAGACGAGAAAGATTAAACTATTGCAATGTGGAATGTAGGTATAGTTGTAGCTTAGGGTAGGTTTATGTGGCTGTCGGCAGAAGCCGACACACTTAGACCAATTTAGGTCAATTGTGATACCACGTATGTATTATCTACCTCAACTCTGTAGATGAGACTGGCCAACGACACGCGGTTGTTCTCAAACGGGTGTTCGGAAAACGGTATAGTTGTAAGAATAACTCTGCTTTCAATAGGGCTTACTATTAATCAGCTTAAAATGCCAACTTTTTTTCAAATCTATTACAATGTTCCCATTAAAGTTGCTCTTATGTAACTCTTCTTATTTCACATTTGTCAAATGTATTTAAATTTATCTATACCTACCTTTTTAGATCAGTATTCACGTATGGCTACTTTCGAAAGTCAATGTTTTGTGCTTAGTGCTGCTTTATTTAAAAGCATTTTTTTTAATAATGCTATTTTCTTATAATTGTAAGCTGAATTTACCGACAATTTATATATTATTCGTGTCAATTATAAATAAAGCACTTCTCATGTCGAGTATGAGCGTTAAAAAAGGTTTGTTTACTACTACACAAACTACTACTACTACAAATCTTTTCTAAGCCATATATAATAAATAAAAAGGTTGAAAGTAAGTTAACTTGGAATACACTTTATATTATATACTCAAGGCTGCTCAATAAAGTATAAAAAACATAGGGAAAGGATACAGTCCTCTTGGGTGAACTGTTGGATACCGTATTCGTATTCCTATCCCTTATTAAGTGGGAGTGACAAAAATTTAAGTAAGGGAGAATTGTTAAGAAGTATCTTAATATTATATTATAGAACATTTAAAGGATTTTATTTAATAAAAAACCCTTAAAAGTGGGCATAGCAGAAAACATTATATAAAGGAATTGTTCAAAACGACCAGTGAGCGTATTTTAAAAATATTACAGTATAAATTTCAAATTTCAGCTTCCTAGCTCAAACTTTGACTTTTCGATAAAATTGTTTTTTTTTTTTTTTTTTTTTTTAATACGCCGAGTGCTGGATGATAAGTAGAAAATGGGAGCTAATATTAGGTTCTTTTGAGAGAAAAATTCTCCATCTGATATTTGGTCCTGTACGCGAGGAGGGCGAATAGAGTAGAAGACACAACCGCAAGAACTTTTTTTGTTGAATATTTTTAGATGTCGCTCTTGAATTTAAGGGACAAAGTCCTAAATTAGTGTTAAACGACTGATAAAGTAATTTAATAAAATATCTAAAAACCCTATGAGCTGTACCAATATGGATGTAGTCCAAAAAGCTAAATCACGTCGATTACATTGGCTCTGCACCTGAGCGAATAGAAAATAATGCTCCAGCCAACAGGATCTTCGACTCCCAGGCCCCTGGTTCGAGAAGGCAAGGAAGGCCAAATCACCGTTTTAAAGACCAAGCCATCGCAGATGACAGAGCGCTTGGTCTAAAGAACTGGAAGCAGCGTGCCCGGGATCGCACATTTTAAGAATCTAAACTCCCAAGCATTTTGGACCCCTAGGGACCATATCATATAAATTTCAGCTTTCTAGCTCGAAATTTGATTTTTTCGATAAATTTGTTTTTTTGAGATTGTGGGCGTGTCACTGGGCGGATTTTGAAAGTTCTTAAACTTGATTATTTAGCGCCCTTAGAGAATATATGGTTCAAGTTTCAGGATTTTCGGGTTCGACCTCAATTAATATCGGCTGGCTTTCGGATCGCTTCATAACTGAGGCCAATCAAATGCCTTTGGTGTTTTTTTTTAATTTTTTCAAATTTTTCTCTGTGAAAAGGGCCGTAAAATTAATATACATGCAACAAATGCACAAGATGCCTACGTCTTATAAAGGCCTTTCTTATGTAATATACTAATATGTATCTATTTTGTTTTAAAAAAACTCAATAAAAAGTGCCTACCTGCGTTTAATTACTATGTACAATCCTTTTTTAGGGTTCCGTAGCCAAATGGCAAAAAACGGAGCCCTTATAGATTCGTCATGTCTGTCTGTCCGGGAAAGTCACAGCCACTTTTTTCCGAAACTATAACAACTATACTGTTGAAACTTGGTAAGTAGATGTATTCTGTGAACCGCATTAAGATTTTCACACAAAAATAAAAAAAAGAAAACAATAAATTTTGGGGGTTCCCTCAAAATATTTTTTTTATCAAACCTATACGTGTGGGGTATCTATGGATAGGTCTTCAGCAATGATATTGAGGTTTCTAATGTCATGGCGAGAGACACTTCTAAAGTGGTAAAATGTGTCCCCCCCCCCCCATTGTAACATCTAAAATAAGAGAATGATAAAACTAAAAAAAATATATGATGTACATTACCATGCAAACTTCCACCGAAAATTGTTTTGAACGAGATCTAGTAAGTAGTTTTTTTTTTTTAATACGTCATAAATCGTAAACCGCAATATACCTTTCATTCAATCAACTCAAATATAAAAAAAAAAACATTTAATTTCATAAACATAAACCTTATGTGGTTCTAATAATAAATCTGTAATAGGTGCCTAAGTAAATAATAATTATAATTCGCGCGGAACCCTTCATGGGCGAGTCCGACTCGCACTTGGCCGCTTTTTTTTTGTTGATACCGTCATTTCGTACAACAGGCAACACTTGTTTTAAAATAAATATTTTTCAGAAATTAGTAGGGGACTTAAACATAGCTTTCTGTGTATTAAATTTAATCCTTTGAGTTGCATCTAACCTTAACACTAGATTCTTTATTGGTACACGATTTATTTAAAGTGAGCTGATTTTCTTTTAAGCAATAACTAATTGTGATCAATAGTAAAGCTTCAAATATTTATGTGATCACTATTGAGAAGAAATAATAATTCAATATTACTACATAAAAACATTTTAATGTATTAAAATAAATAATTGGAACAATGAAAATATTTTTCTCGTTATGGTCAAAAATCAATCGAAGCAGCTGGAGACTCACTCGTAAATATTGACCAACTGGAAGAAATATTTAAATGTGAGTATGATAAGGCTTGAATTTTCTTTTTTTCTTTCGTTTGTGAAAGGCGACCGGTTGCGCGTCAGGTTCCGGTAAAATCACGGCAGCGGTTTACCGCTTGTATCTTCACACTAAGGTGGTATTTTTATGCGGTATTCACATTTTTCCACATTCAATTGCAATCTTGATTTAACGCCTCAGTTGTATATTTCCATATTTTAGTCTCCTTTGTTCTATTTTAATGGGCCGTGTAAGGTAAACCAAATAATATTAATTTTTCAACACACATTTTGACATGCGGTACATGTGTATGCTGCGACACACATTTTCGAGCTGGGATACCACAGTACCGCGTACTACTCTGGTGTGTGACCTAGTTTATGTTGGTAATTTAATATTAACTAGGGGTCGCCCCATGGTCGAAATTCGACCAATTTATTCTATAAATTGAAAAAAAAACAAAGTCGACTGTTATACATCGGAAAATAAAATGTTTCGACATTGCATTCTCTGACTTCACATGATAGATATAAAATTTTTCCGACATTTTCAAGTAACTTCAACCATGTCCAATTTTCAAGTATATTCAAGCATTATCAAGTAACTTCAAAAAAACAAAGTCGACTGTTATACATCGGAAAATAAAATGTTTCGACATTGCATTCTCTGACTTCACATGATAGATATAAAATTTTTCCGACATTTTCAAGTAACTTCAAGCATTTTCAAGTAACTTCAACCATGTCCAATTTTCAAGTATGTTCAAGCATTATCAAGTAACTTCAAGTTTTCAAGCATTTTCAAGTAACTAAAGTAACTTCAAGCATTTTCAGGTAACTCCAAGTAACTTCAAGCATTTTCAAGTATTTGCAAGCATTTTCAAGTAACATCATCACATGATATACAATTTTTCCGTTCCGATTGGCAGATTATTGCCTCACACAGCAATGTTGTTGTTGTTGTAATTTCATCCAATTCGCTTCATTTTACCGGCTGTAATTCATAATGTGTGTTATATATGTGGATAATTTTTGTATTGTGCACTTCTATGTATGTATTGTCCCCTACCCAAATATATATAGTGTTGGCATATCGATGTGGCGTATAATAGCAAAAATGGGTGGACACACGTTATAGGCAACTCCGTATTAATATATAGATGTGACACCCTATGTTTGCGGTGAAAATACACTCCGCTCCACATGTTTACGAACAGGAAGTTTCAAGATTTAATTTTACGAACTTTTTTTAATCCTTCGAAAATATGAGAAAAACCAAATGCAATATGAAAGAAAACTATATTATATTTCTGCTGTAGAAAAAAATTGCGATTAGGCAGATAAATTCAATTTTTATGATGCTTTTCCCAATAAGGTGATAACATTAGTCCTTTTTTCGTTTCAAATACGAGGGCGGGTCAATAAGTCCGTGACTTTTGGAATAAAACACAGATAAAAAAATAATTTTATTTTTCAAAGTAGTCTCCCTTGAGCTCTATAAACTTTGTCCAACGCTTCTCCAATTTTTTTATCCCTTCCAAAAAAAATGATTTGTCGAGGTCCTCAAAATAGGCCTTTATTTGCGAGATGACTTCATCATTGGAGTCAAATCTTTTTCCACCAAGCCATTTCTTCAGGTTTGGGAACAAGAAGTAGTCGCTCGGAGCCAAATCTGGAGAATAGGGTGGATGAGGGAGCAATTCATAGCCCAATTCATGGTTTTTTCCATGGCAACTGCACATGTGTGCACCCTTGCATTGTCTTGGTGGAAAAGAACTTTTTTCTTGGCCAAATGAGGTCGGTTTTTTTTCAAATCGTCATTGAATCGCTCCAATAAGTTGGCATAATATTCCCCATTGATTGTTCTTCCCTTTTGAAGGTAGTCAATGTGTATTATCCCGCGTGCATCCCAAAAAACAGTCGCCATAACTTTATTGGCTGATAAACCCACCTTGGCCTTCTTTGGCGCCGATTCACCCTTAGAAACCCACTGTTTTGACTGTTGTTTGGTCTCTGGTGTGTTGTGATGGATCCATGTTTGGTCCACGGTTACAAAACGGCGCAAAAACTCCTCCATATTGCGATTAAACAACGCCAAACCTTCCTGTGAAGTTGTTACACGATTGCGTTTGTGGTCGACTGTGAGCAAACGCGGCACCCATCTTGCGGAAAGCTTTCTCATGCCCAAGTGATCATTCAAAATTGAAACCACTGAGCCATGCGAGATCCCTACGGCTTCCACAATCTCTCGCATTTTCAATCTTCGGTCGGCCAACACCATATCGTGAATTTTTTCGATTGTTTCGGGTGTAGAGACCTCAACTGGGCGTCCAGGACGTTCGGCATCTTCAGTGCTTGTACGGCCACAACGAAATTCAGTAAACCACTTTTTTACCATTGAAATCGATGGTGCAGAGTCCCCACAGTATTTTTCAAGCTTAGTCTTGGTCTCGGTAATGGTTTTTTTTTCGCAAGAAATAATGCTTAATAAGCACACGAAATTCACGTTTTTCCATTTTCTCCTCAAATTAGTGAGTAGTCTGATAAAAATAGCTGTCAAACACAAACTAACTGACGCAGCAAGTTTAAATTTTGACAGGAGTCAACTGACAGATGCCTGTTCACAGGAGCAGTGTTACCGTTTCAGTAAAGAGGTCAGAAATTCAAAAAGTCACGGACTTATTGACCCGCCCTCGTATAAAGGCAGTAAGAGTACAAGAGACCTTAGTTCAAAACATATTTTCATAGAAACAACAACTATGGGTAAAAGAAATACATTAACTAATAAGGAAATAGGCCGAATTCGAGCTTACCAGGAACATCAGAGCAACAACAAGTCAGGATCGACGGGCGATACTGAAAGCTGCTTTAAATTCAAGTCTTTCCCTAAGTAAAATCAAGACAGAAACTGGAGTTGAAGCTGGTAGACCAACTGTTTATCGCGTGATACAGCAGTCCAACCATATTAGACACAAAAAAATGAAAATTAAATCACCATAGAACCCAGCACGCAAAAGTCAGCGACTTGATTTTGCAATAAGTCACATTGCCCTATTGCACCAACCACTTTTCACTTTGCACTTTGAAACTTTTCACTTTAACTTTGCAAATTTCGTTTCACCAAACGCAAATTTGCAAAGAGGAAATTATATTTTTGAAAAGTAAAACAAAAATTCCTTCTTTGTGTTGCACCAACCACAAATCTGCAAAGTGAAAAGTACTTTTCTGAAAAGTGCAAAGTTTTGCCAATTTGCAAAGAATTCTTTGATTTCGTTTCACCTAACAAAAAAACTTTGCACTTTGCATTTCAAATTCCGCAAAGCTTTTCAATAATATGCAAAGAAAAAATTTCATTTGCGGTTGGCCATTTGTTTATTAAATAATAAATTAAAATGAATCGCTTTGAACGACTTTTGAAGACGAAGGGTACAGTAATAGTTACGTATATTACAAATAATTTTCAAACAGTGGAAAGTGACGATTGACAAAAACAAATATAGAATTTGTTTTATCAAAAATTGGACATAAGTTGCAATATAACAGTATAAGGAATATGTGCAACAATTTTTGTGTACACTGCGTTGGATAGGAAATGGATCGCAATTCCACGGAATTGCATCCATGCACGGAATAAACAAAGCAACAGTCTGCAGAGTAGTACACCGAGTTGCAGATGCAATCATTGATGAATTTCTTGCAAACACCATTTGCTGGCCAGAGAATTCTTCGGAAATACTCGTAGCTACACGGTTTTTTTCTCAAGGAGGTTTTCTACGTGTAGCTGGATGTATTGACGGGACGATGATAAACATCGATGCACCCAGAGAAAATGAAGAAAATTTCGTCAACAGGCATGGAAAGCATGCTTTAAATGCAATGATGGTTTGTGGCCCAGATCGGTCCTTCTACGCTGTTAACGTAAGTTGGCCAGGAAGTGTACATGATGCAAGGGTGCTGAGAAATTCCCGTTTGGCAGCAAATTTTAACGCAGGTTACCGACCATTTCCAAATTCAGTTCTTTTAGGATATAGTGCTTATTCTTTAAGTGGATGGTTAATAACACCAATAAGGACAAACCCAGACAATCTTGTGGAACAAAGATTTAACCGGGCACATAAAAGAACTAGGCGAATCGTTGAAAATAGTTTTGGTAAGTACTTACTAGTTCCACTTTGCATTCTCAATCATTAAATTGTTTTAGGTATATTGAAAGAAAAGTTTCCTTGTTTAAATTACCTCCGTATGCAGCTCACAGCTGCTGGGAAAATTACAATAGCCTGTTGCATTTTACATAATCTAGAAGTGAGAAGAGAGGCATCAATAGGGGAGCATGATAACAACGATGATGAGGAAAATGACAACATTGAAGACATTGAAATAGAGAATATTGAACGACCAAATGAAAACGCTAATGCAGTTTTAAATGAGTTGAGACTTTTTTTTCTGATTAAAATAAAAATTGACAAACTAAAAAATAAGAAACAATTTCCATTTAACAACCTTTTTATTTCAATATTCACTCAAATTTAAAATAGTTTCCGCTCTGGAACATGATCCTTTATGATTGCCCTCTGAATTGTTTAATTCTTTTGTAAATTCTGATGCCGGTAAGCGTAATTCACGTTCCAGTTTAAAGGTTTCTAAAGTAGCTTTATATATTTCGATGGATAATAGCTTTTTTTTAAAGCTATGAGTTCCATCTCCTCAGCTTCAAGTTTCCTCTTCCGTGAGGATACACTTTTCTAACGTGAAGAGGAAATATGAAGCTGAGGAGTTTGGGAAGTTTGCTCGAAAGCTGGTACTTCAGATCCATCGCCACCTACTTCTCGCAAATTGATTCCCTCTGCAACAGGCGAATCCTTGCCAATAATGTCCAGAATTGCTTCATCCACAGCGTCAAGGACAAAGGCTCTTCCTCCTCCAGTTCCTGTTTTTTTGGAATTGTCCCTTTTGGCCTAAAATATAATATTTATGCTCATTTAACTGCATTTAACCCATAACCTAGCACTAACTTACTAGCATCCGACTCTTCCACGAACCGAAAAGATTATCCCTCGCAAAAGTCCACTTTCGGTTGGCTGTGGCCAATCCAAGTGATTTTGCTTTAAGCAAGACTTCCTCCCAAGCTTCCTCTTTTTGCTTTTTTGACGCAACGTTATTTTGAAACGAAGCAAAGAGAATATCCTCTAATTAAAAAGTAAACGAAACAATGAAGCTTGTTTTTACTCATGCTCGTTTCACAATACCGTATAACATACATATAGTACATGGACTGCTCTTTCATCATGCCCACAGGGCCTCATCCAGCGTTGCCAACCGCCTTATTCAAAATTATTATAAGAAAAGTAGATTATGTTAATTGAAAAAATACAAAACAATTGCAATTGCAAGTTAATATAATGAATTCGATTATTTTTTTCTTTAAAAAAATATAGTGAACAGCACGAGGTGCAGCATAGCAACATTCCAAATAACAATTAACAAAAAATAAACAATGATAAAGTAAAGTACAACAAAATTGGGCGACGCTTTGAAAAGATATCGTTGTTTAAGTAAAAAAACAAGACCTCAACTTTTTTAATTTTGTCATCACAACGCAACGAAAAGAAGTTGAAACCATTTAAATTGTTTCACTTTGCAACTTTTTAAATTACGACTGAAAATGAAAAGTTACATTTTTAGTTGGTGCAACGCCCACACTTTTCACTTTGCAAAAACACATCAAAAATTGCAAAGTGCAAAGTCGAGGACTTTTCATTGTTGGTGAAACGCTTTGCACTTTTACTTTGCAGGAAAATATTATTTTTAAAAGTTGCAAAGTGCAAAGTGGTTGGTGCAATAGGGCCCATGTGGAGTCGAGAGTGGCATACCGTTGTCTTTTCAGATGAAAAAAAATTTTAATTTGGATGAACCTAATGGATATAATTATTATTTCCATGATTTGAGGAAGGATGAAATAACCTTGAATAGATGACGCAGCAAGGGAGGCGGAATAATTTTATGGGGAGCAGTAAGCTTTTACGGAACTGCAAACCTTGATTTTCAAAGCTCAATAATGACAGCCTCCTACAAATCTATGCTGAAAAGAGCTTTCCCTCATTTTTCCGAATTGTTTGGTGGACAACGATGGATTTTCCAACAGGAAACACGGATACATACTGCAAGAATAACCAAAACTTGGGTTCAGTGTCAAAATATTAACCTACTGTCATGGCCGTCGTATTTACCGGACCTGAACATCATGCAAAACGTGTGGGAATGGCTTTCAAAAAAGGTCTACGAATGAGGAAATATAATTCCAGCCGGAAGAAATAATAGAAGTCATAAAACACGCCTGGTCTCAAATTTCACTAAATTACTTGGAAGAACAGTATAAATCTTTTCATCACAGGCTTTTCGAAGTGATACAGCTATCGGGAGGTAGTACACATTATTAAAAACTATTGTTATAATTGTAATAAAACACAAATTAATGTTTTATTACCTTTTGCATCTAACAGATAGATTTAGTTACTGTTTGTAAACAGGTGGAACGAAAAAAAGGACTAATTCTATGACCTTATTGGGAAAAGCATCATAAAAACTGAATTTATCTACCTATCTATTCCCAATTTTTTTTTACAACATAAACAAAATAAGGCCATATTCTATTGCATTTAGTTTTTCCAATAGGACTTAAAAAATTTTGTGAAAATAAAGCAAGAAACAACCTGTTCGTAAGCACGTGGAACGGAGTGTAAATTCACGTTTTTGATCTCGTTTTCATTTATAATACATATGCTTCTTTTTTTCAAGTGCAAAAATCCTAATCAATATCGATTTACTCTGCTTCTAAATCCATCCCATAGGTACTTGGAATGTCTGATGCGACTGAAAGTTTGTGGTTTCCCCAAACGCAATCTATTCATATCGATGCAATTGCTGATGTTACATAATTTGTGCCACCAATTCATGTTCCGATACTCATCTGAATCCAAAGCTATAATGACAACCTCTACTACACTATTTCGTTTGTGGCTCTTCCTCTTAAGGCAGGGTTTCACTCAAGTGGAAGATTTGATTTTATTTTCAATTCCAATGAAATCAATCACGACTTGGTGTGTAAATGTGTAGGTACTAATGTGCTTGTATATGTCCTCTGAACAGTTAAATGTAGCACAAGCTTTTAAGGGTATGCGGTTGAAGACAACCCACCATACTTTGCTCTGGTGGGCTTGTGTCTGTGGATCAGACAACATATTGCCGCATCGTCATCGTCATCGTGTTCCCTGCCATCCTCCATCTAATAAATATTTGACAAGTTTACCTCCTACGCTGCTGACAATAAAATCAAAATACGGAAGTTCATGTTTGCTCTAGTCAACCTCGAAATTACTCCAACAGGATGTCGGTACTCCTTTATATAAAGATAACGTACAGAAAGACTTTTGGCCTAAACCAACAGACTGGTAGAAACGGTATGTTCGGTTCAGTGGCAGCACCAGAGTATGTTCCTTAATGTTAAGCCAACAGTGTGCTTACACGCCGGAAGCACTTAAACAACGAAATACTCAGAAAGGATGACGATGGCGATGGTGGAGGCTATGACTCCAACAAACGTAGACGACGACAAATAACATGACTGGAATGAGTGCGGGTCTGTAGGAGCGCCAGTCAATTCCACCACATACCAACCAAGTCAATCAGCTAGTTTGCCCTTGTTTGCATGAGCAGGAGGAGGCTTTGCAAATTTGAATTTGGATTAGCACGTCTTGCTTGTAAGTTATTCTTTCACGTCTCAGTCGTGACGCGCGGATATCCACCCTTTTGCTGTAAGCTTCGTTTTAAGTACACCTAACTATCGATAAGTGAATTGGAGTACGTGGGAGTAGTTGAAGTGAATTCCTTTTTGGTGTGGCTGTACTACCACCAACGCTCCTTCGCAGAACTGAAGATTTATTTCGAATATTTTCACGAATAATTGAATAAGGACTCCTGCTGACTCTGGAGCTGGATATTTTTAACACGGAGCTGTTATGACTATTTTCGGCGGGAAGTGAATGAAAGAAAATTGGGCTTATCCGTTTTACATGACTGAAAAAACGGATAATGCTGAATTATGTTCAATGTTTGTAAAATTGTTTGTTTGCAGAGTTTGACAAGTGTACCTTCAATCAGAGGGTGATATTGAATTTAAGGAATAATAGTTAGAGATAGGTACTTTGGAATAGGGGCACGCGATATGTTGAAAGGGCCCAAATGATTTTTTCTTTCTTTTGAATTGCTTTTTGTATATCATTACGATCCTGTGATTTAATTTGATTCTTTAAAATCCTTAAAAGGGGTTGCCACCTCATGTCATGTGGAATCCAAGAAAGGTTTGCACATGAGTCCTAATCCCTCTGTCACTCTGTTCAATCAATATACTTTCAATTTTAATGGAAAAAAACGGCGTAGATCTAGAACGACCCAGGAAATGAGTTCATCTAAGAACATTAAGCACTTAGACCTAATGGTCCATGGGTCTGATGTCCCGGCCAAATGACATTTGGCCACATTTAAGAGTTTGGCCTCAAGTCACGGCACCAATGATCCACTGTGTTTCAGCTCAGATGGCTTACTAGCGACTAAGATTATGCACGAAAGAACAACGCATTGCTGAGCAATATTTAAAAAAATATTGAAGGTTTGGCAGCAACAGTCTGCAATATTTCAAACAAAACCATCTGCAGCAATGAAGCTAATTTTCCTTTTGATGTCTTTGTTAACCATCAAAATTGTCAAATTTGGGGTTCAGAAAATCCACGAGTGATTGTCGACAGGGCGTCAGTCGGCATCAAAAATCTTGCTAATTTAAGACAGTGATCAAAAGCTCATCTTTCGGGTCGATTTTCTTACGATGCATTGATGAAGTACCATTCTTTTTAGCATCGTCGGGGTTCAAGGCGTTTTGAAGGATGGAGCAAGAGAAACAGCGGAAGGTCCAGCTGTTTTTATTTTATCATCCCCCCGACACATTTGTCTTTTACACCATGCATGCGGAGAAAGGAGCAGCAGTTCCAACTATCACATCCTTCTCCTCCAAGATTTTGCCCTGAGTGTCTTTGTCACCGGTTACAGTTCAAGCCTGCTCTCTGGTGACTTCATTCTTGTTAGTGATGGTCTTGTCAAACTCCGCACTATCGCTAGCCAAAATCTCCTTTTTATCCAATTCCATCGCTGGGGAGGAGGTAAGTGAAGATGATTGCTCATCCTCACTTAACTCCATCTCCTCCTAGGCAGGAATTACCTTTTGTTTTTTAAGTATTTTTTTTGTTTGTTTTCATTTTGTTTTTATAAAATTCCTATTCCTACGAGTAAGGCCGGAAACAATTGGCAGCGCCGCATTACCTGGGTAAGGCTATGTACAACAAGCCCTTGCCAAGGCGTCTGAGGGAGCTCCTACGTGGTTGGTTTAACCCACAACCTTTCATCCTTGGGCACGGTTTACTATCTGCTCACGCCACCACTGGAATTAGATTTGGATAAGGACAGGAGAGCGAAGCGATAAGAAAGGGGGGAAGTGATTATGACGAGAGGGTAAAGAGAGTGGGGGACGGACGGAACGTCCTAGGCAGTTCTTATTTGACGCTCTTCAACGGCCTGTCATTGTATTGAATGTGGTACAAACGCCAAGGTGACTGACCCTTCGCGGAGCCGTTATGCGGATTACGTTGCTCGAATCAAAAACAGTCAATGTTTCAGAAGACGAATCAAACTGTGTTGTATTTCCAAGCGATTATTTCTTTTTTTAATAAATGCCTGTGTGTTTTATTTTGCCTTTTTTCTTGGTCCACAAAATTGTATCCCTGGTTATTTTTTTTTTTTTTTGTCGGGGTGTGTGAGACTTTCTGCACTGGAGCACTCAGACTCAACACTGGTCCATTGTACAAGGTGGCGCAAAAATAACCTTCCGATGTTTTTTGGTCACCGACCGATTATTGCTCAAATAAATAGTCACCAATATTCCGCGTTCTGGAGCAGTGTAGCGTAACATTGTTTATTAACGTGTATTTCGCATGTGTTTACTACACAAATGTCAAAACAGAACTGACATTAGGGGCCAATCGCAAAATTTATAGCATTTTCTGACAGGAGGATTATTTTTGCGCCACCTTGTACTACCAGGCAGACACACCACATTTTACTGTGGGAATTTACTTGTTTTTCTAAGAAAAACGAGAAGGCGCTTCAATGATAAGGAGCTTAGGTTTACAGCACTCACCATATCCGCCCCAAATACCTGCCACCTGATACGAGCAAAAGCAGGACAATCACAGAGGAAATGTTCCGCAGTGTCATCGCTTTCTCCACAGGCTTCGCAGTTGGTGGTATCGCTTAGGCCTAGCATCTTAAGGTGCTTGGCAAAAGCGTAGTGTCCCGTAAGAACGCCAGTGGTCTGTCTGCAGTCTTTTCTGTTGAGAGACAACAAGAATGCCGCGGATTTCCCACAGTCGTCGGGGATAATTAGCTTAGTCTGTCTGCACCCTGGAGAGTCATGCCAACGGCGATTGTGTTCATAGGAAACCCAACCGTCAATGGAAGCCCTGACCGAATCGCTGATTCAGGTCCTGAGGAGCCCCCCTTTGAGCCTTGTCTAGCAAGTTCATCGGAGATCTCATTTCCCGTGATCCCGTTATGACCCGGGACCCAGACAAGTTTAAGTGAATTCAGCCTTCCGACCGAATTCAGAGATATCTTGCATTCACGTACTATTTTGGAGGTAGTTAAGGGTTTGAGTAAGGCCTTAAGCGCAGCCCGACTGTCGCTACAGACGCAGATACTTCGCCCCCTCCACCTGTTCCTCGTAACATAGTCCATGGCCATTAGGATAGCATAAGTCTCTGTTTCGAAGACTGACGCATATTTGCCTAACGGAAAGAAAAGTCTAACGTTATCGCTCTCCACGAAGACACGGGCACCAGATCCTTGATCGGTTTTGAAACCATCCGTGAAGATTCGACTGCATTCCCTTCCAGGTTCAGAGTCCGCCCAGAGCCAGTCCTGAACGCGAGGAAAGTCGATCTCGTAGTTGCGCTTTAGCCGAAGTTCCGGTGTCATCGCATCAGACCGCATTTCCATAAGACAGGAGTCTAAGGACAACCGTTGGGCAAGTTCATCAAAACTCCAGTGAGAATTATACCAAAAGTCACCTCTTCTTAGACGTGAGATAGCTTTGATTGTACAGCCCATGATGTAAACATCAAGGGGCGGGAGGTTCAATAGTGCATCTAGGCCGGAGCCAGGCATGCTGGGGAAGGCGCCCGTGCTGCCGAGACATACCTGCCTTTGGAGTTTGGCAAAAGCAGCAGTAACGTATTTACGTGAAAGCTTATTCCACCAAACAACCGATGCATATGCTATAAATGGTCTTATCATAGCCGTATAAATCCATAGGACTCTTTTCGGTGATAAGCCCCATGTCTTGCCGAAATTGCCTTTGCACTGCCAGAAAACAGACAGCGCCTTGGCAGTCTTCAGCTCAACATGATTGGACCAAAGAAGTTTGCTGTCCAGGATGACTCCCAGATACTTTGCTACATTGGAGAGTTGGATTGTGACGCCTTTTAGCACTGGCTGAGTCAACCCGACCAGCTTCCTCCTTCTCGTAAAGAGAACAACCTCAGTTTTAAGAGGATTGACAGAGAGCCCATTCCTAGTGCACCATTCGTCGATCACGTCATGGGCCGCCTGCGCCTTGGCGCATACAGTCGCTAGGCATGATCCAACAGAAAGCACGGCAATCATCCGCGTACGCCGGAGCGTATACATTAGAACTGTTGAGTGCGTTCAACAGAGAGTCGACCACAGCATACACCAGAGCAGTGGAGACAGAACGCCGCCTTGCGGGCAGCCTCTGTTTACCCCCGCCATAGCATAGCGGCCACAATCCGCATGCGCAACCAACGTTCTAGTCATTAGCATTGCTTTAATCCACAACACCAATGGTTCGTCTAAGCCGTGTTGTCTGGCGGAGCTGCACATGCTATCAAAAGTCGCATTGTCAAAAGCACCCTCAATATCGATGAAAATGCCCACCGCGTATTCTTTTCTGTCAAACGCGCCCTCAATTCTACCAACTAGATTTTGGAGCGCAGTCTCGCAGGATTTTCCGCGTTGAAAGGCATGTTGCATCTGAGATAGTTGGTGCAATCGCAAAGCAGTTTTGCGCACGTGAAGCTCGACCAGCCTTTCCATGCTTTTCAGCAAGAAGGAAGTCAGACTGATTGGTCTGAAGCTCTTGGCGAGCGAGTAGTCACTTCTGCCAATTTTTGGTATAAATGCCACTCTAACTGTACGCCAGGGTGTTGGAATGTATGCCAGTGCTAGGACAGCGGTGAAGATTTTCTTCATAGTCGGTAGCAACTGGTTTGTACATTGTTGCAGCATGGCTGGGTCACCTCAAGTCACCTGGTACGGACGGAATATGTCCGTACCAGGTGACATGAAGCCGTCAAAAGACGCGAAGGCGTATTTAATGGCCTCGTCCGTTACCACGGCCCTCGCAATATACCAGCTACGCCGAGTTGTTTGTCTTGGCTCACTCATAGTCTCGGTAATCGGGGCTGGTTGTGAACCAATTGTAATCTGGTTACCCGGAAAGTGAACCAACGACCATACCACGTCGAGTTAATCGGTTCTTGTCAGATCACCGTAATTAAACGACGTTGGGCGCGGTTAGTACGTAGATGGGGGACCGTTTGAGAACAACCGCGTGTCGTTGGCCAGTCCCATCTACAGAGTTGAGGTAGATAATTATACGTGGTATCACATTGAACCTAAATTGGTCTAAGTGTGTCGGCTTCTGCCGACAGCCACATAAACCTAACTTAACCTACCCGGAAAGTGAGACTCCAGCAGATAACTAAGAGTTTCCGCTTTTGTCTCAGTGAAGGTGCCATCAAGTTTTCTAAGTGAGTCCAGTTTCGCTGGGTTGCCCTTTGTCAGAACTTTAACCAACCTACTAGTTTCACCCACTGTTTCAATCTTTTCGCAGAAATTCCTATAAGAAGCACTTTTCGATACCCGAATTAACCTCTTTATTCCATCTGCTTCGATCTATAGAGATTTCAGTCTGCCTCCAAATCAGTTTTGAGTGACCTATGTAGAAGCTTTCTAGCCTCTCTTTGGATTCTTTGCAGTTCCGAGCTCCACCAGGGAACCGGCGTTCTGCCAGGGGTTTTACTTACTGGGCACGTCATTTCGAAACAGCTAGTAATGGCACTATTCAGGTTTTGAACAGCATCCTCTACCTTTTGTCTCGTCCTGAGTTTGGTTGGAGTTTTGAGAGTTTTTCCTCCCTCAAGCGTATCCATTTGGTTTTTCTTGGATTCCTCCTCTCCTGCAAAGTTATGGCTTCGCATTCGATTTGGAATTCGATATATCTATGATCTGAGAGGGATGCATCCGAAGAGACCCTCTAGTTGGTAACCGCCTTAAAGTATCTATTGGATAAAGCCAGGTCGATCACCTCCTGTTCCTCGCATGTTGCATTTGCTGCTGCCCCAAACAATGTTCTGAGCATTGGCATCGCAATATATAACTAGGCTCATCTTCCTGGTGTCGCAATAGTCTATGAGTTCAGCAATTGCCCTTGGTGGTGGAGGCACTACCGAATCATAGGGGAGATAAGCTGACGCCACTTCGAAGGTCTTCCAATCTCCATTCGTTTCGTAGCTTATGACTGCAGCAACCAAATCTTGGCCACAAAATTGTCCAAGCTTAGTCGCTGAGAGAAGGTTCGATACAGCAAGACAAGCCCTGGGCCTTTCGGACCGCTCGTCACAAGTATCGTGGTGCCACGAACACCTCCAAGGCCACAGATGCGATTTTTCCACAACCCATGGCTCCTGTATGGATGTTATGTGGTGTTTTGGACTCAACCCGGAAAGCTTTTTGCTGATTAGAGCAGTAGCAGCCTTCGAATGTTGAAGGTTAATCTGGGTAAATATAGTTACCGTGTTTTTCTTCGCGACAGCCAATTTCTGTCCACTGGTGCTGCAAGCATTGCTGGTTGCAGAAACTGTTTCACCAAGATTTTGTGCGCGGGGACATTCATGAGTTAGAGGTATTACAGTGGAAGGGAACGCAGAAGGTGCGTATGCAGTTCCACCGGTAGGAGTGCTCGAAGCCTTCATCCTCCGTTTACTCCTGTTTGAGCTATTGGAAGAGGAGGCAGCGTTGTTTTCAATCCGCTGGTGCGTTTCGGTTGGGTTAACCTCTGCCCACCTGCATCTCTCAGCCGTCGCCGCCGAGGTAGTGCAGCTCTCAGCGCTTGCGCCTTCAACTGGTTCAGTTTCTTTGCGCCGCGCGATTACCGCCTTCCTCTGTTTCCTCTTCCGCTGGCTCTTAGACCGGTGCGTATCGCTTCTGCAGCCCGTTCAGCCTGTCCGGTTTCCTGGGCCTCATCAGCAACAACGCAACAATCAGCTACCTGTCTATTGGAATGAAGATTAAGCGTATCAGGTTGAACCTCTCCGCTACTTTCTCCATTTTTCCAGGAGTCTTCGGAAGCAAGCGTTCTTACAGCTCCTAAGTCAACGCCTGTACAGGCGGGGGGAGTTGGTAGTATGTTGGTTGGTGCCTCCAGAATCCTTGCCCCGACCGCGGTCGTTAAGACCACGGGTGGATTTTCGCTGTTGCGAGTGCCACCTGGAGTAGAATAACCTTAGGTTGTTCCTTCATACTTTTCCTTTTCTTTTGGTTCGCGGTAGGGCATTCACAGCGAGTAAAGCGCAGCCTGCATGTTCGCAGACCGTAGTCTATTCCCATACAGACATCGCTTACATCTCTGCTATAACCCTACAACCTCGGAGCGTATCGTACCGTGGCTCCCCTATGAACCACCTGGGGTCGCGCCTGGTGGGGAACCACCCCCCCAGTATGGATTTTAGTCGCCTCTTACGACCGGCATGCTTACCTCGGGTAAATTCTAACCCCTATCCCAAAGGGGGGTTTGGATTTCAGTCGCCTCTTACGACCGGCATGCCTATCTCGGGTAAATTCGGACCACTATCCCAAAGGGGGGTATCCCTGGTTATTACCAGTAACATGCTAGGATGCTAGAATTTGAATTAGGATTTCTAATTGCAATTATCGGGTAATAGACAAGTTATTGGATTACTTTGCCAATCATCTGTAATTGACTTGTAAAAAAAATAAATAAATATTAGGAATTACCGCCCCATACAGGACCTTGCCTCTTCAAGCATTTGCATGTGCGAAGTCGAAGAGACATATAAGCTTATGGACATACAAGCTTATAACAATTGATACTCTTGGATGTTTGGTAGACTTTCGCAAGAGGTGGTTAGGTTAGGTTGACTTGGCTGTCAGGAAAGGCCAACACATTTAGACCAATACTAGGTCCATTGTGGTACTCGTACCACACAGATCTGGGGATTTCCATCACTGCTCGTTGAACCAGTAGGAGCTTCTTATGAAGCGCGATAGACTTCTAACGCCAGTGTTGGCTAAGTCACTTATGGCATAGAACAAGATGTCCCCTAGATAGAGATTTCTTTTATGGGAGAGCGCAGGACATGTGCAGAGAATTGTATTGTATTGTATGTGCAGTGGGGTCATCAGTAGATGACAAGCACTTAGACCTATTGGTCCATTGTACTTCAACATAGCTGCCCGCTCGCTGGTTATAGTATATATATAGTATATGGTATATATATATAGGGAGAACCTGCCAGTAGCCTTGGCAAAGCGAAGAATATTTGCAAGTTCAATTTCCCCCATCTCATCTTCGTTAAGGAATTGTTTGCCTATAGTGGTGAGCCTGGTTCTGGCGAAAGCCTTACATTCACAGATGAAGTGAGATGCCGTTTCATCCGCCTCCATGCAGCACTCACATAGGCCCGAACTCCTAATGTGAATGGTTTTGAGGTGCTCGTTAAGAGGACTGAAACCGGTGACGAGACCAATCAAGGATCTCAAGTCTTTCCTGTTTAGTCCAAGCAAAAACTTAGCTCTGCTGATTTTTGGACCGTCCACTAGCATCTTCGAATACCTGCATGAGACCAGGTCATGCCAGTATTCGGAATGTTGTTGGCGTAGAGCCGAATCCATTTCACGTTTGTGGACGGATGAGCAGCATCCTATGGATGGTTGTGGGCCAATGAAGGCTGTTGAAGAGCCCTTCCTGGCCAGAGCATCCGCTCTTTCATTACCCTCGATACCTGTGTGCCCAGGAACCCAGGCAAGTGATACCGACTTACATCTTCCCAGACGGTTAAGCCTAACCATGGTTTCCTCAACTATTTTTGAGTTGAGAGAGCCAGCCGAACAGGCTTTGATAGCGGGTTGGCTATCTGAGCAGATGTATAAGGTTTTACCCTTAATCCTTCTCCTTAACAGGATATTGGCGGCAGTGGCAATCGCAAAGATTTCTGCCTGAAAAACAGTTGTTTGTCTACCCAAGGCTGCAGATAGATTTATCCGACAGTCTCGAGAGTAGACCCCGGCTCCGGAGATACCGTCAATAAGTGAGCCATCAGTATAGACGATGACATCACCCGGCCTAAAGCCATTCCACCCCTCACTGTTCCATTCCTGCCGTTCAGGAAGGATGACCTGAAAACGGCGCTCAAAGACTTGCTTCATGCACACAGTGTCAAGTGCTCCTCCCCGATGGCCAGGTAGGCTGCCATAGAGAGCTCTGTACCTAGCACCTCTGGCCCCATCGCCGAGATTGACCTGCCGTCCAAGTACTACACACATTCGGTATAGTGATTTTCTTTCCTCACTTTCAGCAAGGAACTGCAAGGGAGGTAAACAGAGCAACACTTCCATAGCAGCAGTGGGAGTTCCTCTCATCGCACCTGTAATGCATAAGCACGCAAGGTGCTGTAGCTTCGACAGTTGACGTTTGAGGATGTGAGCTCTAGCCCACCATACAATCGCACCATACATAAGGTATGGCCTAACAATGCACGTGTAATGCACGTGATCCTCCGCATGTGCAGAGAAGGTGAAGTATAGTCTCCTCCTCCTCCTCGTCCATGCAACTTCTGCAGAAGTCGTTTGAGTGCACGCCAAGTCTAGATGTGTGCCTGCCTATTAAGCAGTGCCCTGTAATGACACCTATAATGAAACAGTCGGTTTAATGAGATTAGACACTTAGAGCTTCGCAGATCCAGCTTTGGCCAGATCCGCTTAGTCGCTAGACTTGTCCACCTAAGGTTTGTTCTCTCGATTGCGGATAGCTTGAACAAGAGTTCGCAAGTAGGGATTGGTATGCCTAGGGAACCTTTATCAGGTAAAAGAGGTAATGTGGTTCCTTTTTTGGCGAGATCGTCTGCCCTACAGTTACTTGGAATGTGTCTAAGTCCTGGCACCCAACAGAGGTGAATGTTGAACTGCTCTGCCATCTCCGAAAGAGATGAACTTCAATCTGGGGCTACGATGGAATTTGAAGAGACTGAGTCCAGGGACTTAATCGTGGCCTGACTATATTGAGAAGATACGGATATCCTTTGAGGATATCACATTCCTATTTAGCCACGTCAGGGCTTCTTTTATCGCCAAAATTTCCGCCTGGAGCACGCTACAATAATCAGAAAGACGGAAAGAGAGGAAGATTTAGCTTTTCTGAGAAAACGCTCCCACCTACCCCATCACTAGTTTTTGATCCATCGGTGTAGAAGTGGATCGATTTATCCTCCGCAAATGCATCATCATCCCAGAATGATCTGGAAGGAATGGTGATTTGGAAGCTTTTACCGAACTGCAAACGGGGTATGGTGTAGTCTATGTTTCTAGGTAGAGACTCAAAAGAGTCCAGAATAATGGAGTGGCCAATATTCTAATTGGTAAACTGTGAGGTAGCTTTTAAGCGGACAGCGGAATAGGCCGCTATTTGCAAGCTAAAGATGTCGAGGGGTATCAAGTGTAGCAGAATGTCAAGTGCTGCGGATGCACAGACAAGCTGACCGCAAGAGGTGGAGAAGTGGGAAAAAATGATTGGTGTTAATGGGCCTGGGCATAATTTGAACCCTTCGATTAGTAGGCCAACACACTTACCACTGAACCACTGCGCCCACAGTGGCTGGCAAGGTAACTCTTTTCTTTTATTACCCAACTCCACATGCCCATGCAGGGAAGGGCTAAGAATGTCACTGCAGCGCCCCAAAAAACAGAGCTTCTAAAAGGCGTAAGGGGAGTAAGGGGAGGAATCGATCCTAGGTAATTTTACCGTTCTTGTGAGCCTATCGACACATTTAACATCTTGAAACTGTCCCACAAGTGTACATGCAAGTCCGTCGTAAAAAAAGGCAGTGCTAAAAGCTCTTGAGCCGAACAAATGCAAAAAACAACAACCGATACTGGGAGACCTGCAAATATTCGTTGAGTTCGAACCTTATCATAGCCTTGTCGACAAGGAAGAAGGAGACGATGACCTAACTCCACCACAGGCGCAGTGGTTCAGTGGGTTAGTGGGTTAAAAGGTCGTGTCAAAAATATTGCTTTGCACACACAAATGGTTGAAGAGTCTAGGTTTTAGGCCCTACTTGGTAGAGTGGAGCGACATTTTTTTTTTCAATATTTTTTTTTCCCTGTGTTAAAAATTGTTGGCCCATGTTCTTAACTGTTTAAATTACAAATTTCAGTCTTCTACGTCAACATCTTCAGGTGGCGCACTAGACTTGAACTTTGAGGTATAAGCGAAAAAAGGTATCTCAAAACGGTCGCAATAAAATGCATTAAAATATTTGTTTTTTGTTTTATTAAATATATATTGTAAATATAAATAGATAACAGAACAGTAAATAGAATCTGAAATAAGTTTAATTGTTTCCATCACAAGTTGTTGGACTTTCGGTACGGTTGAAATACATATTGCGATTTTGTTTCAAAAAAATGTAATTCTTGCCTGGATTTGATCTTTGTTCTAATGTAGCCATGCCTCTTGACCACAAACAGATAATCAAGCTTCGGTTGCAAGCTTAACGCATCATTCTACAGCTTGTGTGTGGCAAGGGAACTTCTGCAAAAACATTAAATTGTCCTTTGAAGAAATCATGTTTGATATTTCTGTATCGTTGTATTTCACTGTCATCGGTGGTTCGGTTACTTTTTCCTTCGACCAGTCTAGTAGTCGTAGTAATTAGATGCATCTATTTGTAGTTTAGGTAGTTGAAACTCACGAACTTGACCGCCTTTTTTCAGAAGTCTTACCTTTATTAATCTTCGGAGAGCTAGTTCTCTTATGTGTGATTGGTCGTCTTGCAACATAGCTAGCAACAAATTTTCTGGGTGTACGAAGAATGAATTTCTTTGGATAGTTCTTATAGCGATATTCTTAAGGTCATCCCGCAAGTACAATGATCTTTTAAGCATGTTGAAAATGTGAATCGGACCATATTTACATGATGGCTTGGTTTTTATGTCAAACCAGGTTGGTGATGCGTAGACTTTCACAATGAATATGACAAGTTCTTTGAGGTTTTCGAAGGATTTTCAGTGTCAACATTTAACCGAAGAATCCTGTTTGCACAAGTTAACCATCGCGAATGTGCCAGCTTACCTGGATCCTTGCTACCTAAAGCGGACAAAATTGAACCTCTAGAAATTGCTGAGCACATTTGATGCAAATATTTTTGATCTGTGCTTAAAGATTCAGCATCGACATCCGGAAGTTCTGCATATACTGCTTCAAACTTCACCACTTTGAAGTTCAGGCACTTTTCAAGCATTTTCCCAATGCTTCCGGAAAAACTATTGGGGCCGGTTGTGGTTCCATCGAGACTTGCAAACAGATGACGAAGCGGTAGCTCATTTGCATGTAATAAGCACACAAACCATTGTAAAGGACGGCCGAAATGTGTGTTCTAACAATACAATGACGCCGTTTTTATGTCCTGTATTTACAGCAGTGCCATCACACCCAATTGCTACCAAAGACGTATGCAATTCAAAGTGTTTTTCTAGAAGGTCAACTATACTTCTTTCGATAGTAACTGCTTTTCCCGAATCAATTTAAAGATGTCCCATATACTCTGAAGCTGGCTCCGATATAAGTGAGATATGTTCTTCAGTAACAGTCTTTCGATGTGATATGTTGTCAGATGAATAGTGTTTTATCATTACGGCCGTCAAAATAAAGTGAGGATATAGGTTTTCTAAAACCTGCAGCTTCACATTGTAAACCTAGACGGACTTTTTGGCGCTCTCGTCGTAATTTACTGCGATCTATTAATTTCGATGAATTTTCACTACTTATGACGTTTAAATCCAATAAAGCAGCATTTACTATGAAAGCTGCCGATCTATCAGAAACCCCGGTTCTATCACAAGCTGTAGCCAAATTCTGTTGTTTGTTTCTCATTTGAAGAGTTTTTTCCTTTTTTTTACAGGGTTTTAACTGGCAAAATTCATCGACTTCAGTATCAGTAGAAGCACTGTCAGACAAACATTCCACAGCTGCAACAGCAGTAGAAGTGCTTGGACTATCAGCCGTAGTTTTGAAAATTTTTTGGTATTTTCGTTTCCTAAGATCCTTACGATGCAACGCTTTGGTTGCCAGCTGATCAACAGATCCAATATACATTTTACGAGAATTTCGTTGTTCTTTTAAAAATGGTTCTTCTGCAATGGGTACTTTGGTCTCACATTTACACAATACTCTTGAAATGCATTTACAAGTTGCAATATCAAACAGCTTTTGCAGAGAATCTTGATAAAACTCCTACTTTTATGTTTCATTGCGTAATTTCTTCGTACTCTTATACTTATTATAGTACGAAATCAACCTTGCGACAACTTGTTGATGACTGATGGTAGGAAGTGAAACTTTATTCCACATATTTTCGACGTCATTAGATACTATTTCACTTATCTCCTTGATTGCGGGGTCTTTTCCATTATTTGATGCAATTAAATCATTTCTTATCCACAAATAATGTTTAATTATATCAAAATAAGCTGGCGACATATTATCATTCAGCTTTTGTGGATCACCAAAAACAGGGCAACGAAAATTTCTACGAGTTTTAGGCATTTTAATAAGTCAATGGCAAAGGAATTTATTATTTTAAGAAATGTTTATGAAAGTGATGAAACGAGTAACTTAGCTAAAGGTATAAATATTAAAATAGTTTAATACGCACAACTAGACTTCTAACTTCTAACACATTACTTGATAAAATATTAAATATTACTCTGAATTGAAGGAAGAATGAAATTGTAGGCCTTGAATTTGTTTTTAATTCAAAACTGCGGCAACTGAAAGTAAAATCATAAGTTTCTGATTTAAAATAACTCTGATTTGAGGGCAGAATTTTTAAATATTAGGTATTAATTTCTTAAAATTCAAGTCGTCTGGTAAATAATGAATGCTAGCCTTAATATAATTTGTTGGAATGCTAGAGGCATTCGCAGTAAAACTTTAGAATTTTTTGCTTTCCTAAGCAAATATAATATCGATATTAGCCTAGTTACCGAGACTTGGTTGAGTATGAATGTTAATTTGTCAAACAAAGATTATAAATGTTATCGCTTATATAGAGAAGAGAGAAGGGGAGGTGGTGTTGCTGTAATCATTAAAAGAACTATTAAACATAAAGTACCTCCTGTGATCAAAACAAAATTGATCGAAAACATTGGTGTAGAAATACCTTTTACCAATGGTTGTTCTTTTAAAATTTTTTCTGATTATTTTCCGGGTGGCTCTGCATCAGTGAGAAAACGCTATGACCTAAACAATGACCTGCGTAGATTGGTTAGTACTAACGAGTCTTTCTTGCTGGGTGGAGATTTGAATTGTAGGCAGAGGAACTGGGGATGCCTGAGGGCAAATGCATGGGGCAATGTCCTGGCGGACCTTAACTCTAGACACCCGTTTCATATCCTTTATCCTCCGCATCCCACTTACATACCGTCAAATAGTAGGGCAAACCCATCAACCCTAGACCTCTTTTTGACTAACAAGCCAGAACTTTTCATCCAGCCCAGTGTTATTAATGAGCTCAGTTCAGACCATTTACCAGTGTTGTGTAGCGTCCTTTTAGAACCGGCGCAAAATAGCAATCTTGTCCTTGATTTTAAAAATGCAAACTGGAATAGGTTTAAGTACAACGTGAGACAAAAATTGAGGGACTTTAATGAAGATATTACTGACCGATCTGAAATTGACGATGCTGTAAATTTTTTTTCTCTCGCGGTTCTGGAAAGCATTGACCAATCAGTGCGAAAAAAAGTCAAATCTAGAGACAACGCAAGTTTGCTACCATCTCCTATACTAGAACTGATTAAGATAAGAAATATTCTTAGGTCAAACTGGATTAGAACTAGAAACTATATTTACCTCTACGAAATGAAAAGCCTCAATGATCGCATCAAAATTTTAATATTCACTTTCAGAAACCAGTCCTGGAACTATAAGCTCCAGGGTTTAAAGAAAGGGAGTAAACCATTCTGGAACATCGTTAAGATAATTAAAAAGAAAAACGGTCACATTCCTGCGTTCAGGGACGGGAATTCTATTTTGCTTACAAATGCAGAAAAAGCAAATGCATTAGCCCACGGTTTTTTTTTAAATCATCATATAACAAACAACATTTCTAGCAGTAATAACACAAATTCTGCAGTTGAGCGTTCTATGGAACTTCTGTATTCAAGTCCAGTAAATGCTGGGGACAACTTTATATCTACTACTGAGATGGAGACGGTATTGTCAAGATTGAAAACCAATAAAGCTGCTGGTCTAGATCAAATAAAGAACTTGTACCTAAAGAAACTACCAATTATAGGTATAACATTTCTTCAATGTCTGTTCAATGGTTGCATCAAACTGGGATACTTTCCTAAAGAATGGAAATCAGCAAAAGTTATCCCAATTTTAAAGCCGGGCAAAAGTGCTACCACAGCTTCTAGCTATAGACCGATTAGCTTGCTAAGTAGCCTGAGCAAATGCTTTGAAAAAATTATAAAATATCAATTGCTAGCTCATGTATATTCCCGTAATATCCTTCCACCAGAACAGTTTGGTTTTAGGACTCACCACAACACGAGTCAGCAGGTTCATCGGATTACGAGTCTCATTAAAAGTAACTTGGAATCGGGAAGAAGTACAGGTATGGTTTTACTTGATGTTGAGAAAGCCTTTGACACCGTATGGCACAATGGTTTGCTGCACAAACTTATGAGTTTTAATTTCCCGATTTACCTTATCAAAATTGTCGAGTCCTTTTTAACTGGGCGTACTTTTAAAGTGTCAGTTAACAATGGGTTTTCAGAAAACCACTCCATTGTTGCTGGCGTACCCCAAGGCTCGGTGATTGGTCCCATATTGTTTATCATCTACACCGCTGACTTTCCACAACTTAGAAATTGTGATACCGCTATGTTTGCAGACGATACGTGTATTCTGTCATCAGATGCAATCGGTTCCAACATTGAAACCAATTTGCAATCTGCCTTGAATGCAATTGAAATATATTTCAGTAATTGGAAAATAAAAATAAATGCTTTAAAGACTCAGGCTGTCTTTTTTACCAGAAAAAGAAAAACCTGTTTATTACCAAGCAACAGACTGCAAATAAGTGACATTCAGACAGAATGGAAGCAGAGTGCAAAGTACCTAGGGGTACATCTCGATAAAACTTTGACCTTCGGACCACAAATACAGCAAATAAAAGCGAAGGTAAACATAGCAATAAAGACGCTTTATCCGTTCATTAGTCGTAAGTCACAATTGAGCCTTGAAAACAAATTAATCATATTCAAGGTTATCTTCCAGGCGATAATGTTTTATGGATCCCCTGTTTGGGGGAGGTGTGCAAAAAGCCATATTCGTCAGTTGCAAATAACCCAAAACAAACTTCTAAAAATGATTTTTGATCTTCCCTGGCATTTTTCCACCGACGAGCTGCATGCATTGACAAATATTGAAAAAGTATCAGAAAGAATTTTAAAATTACATGATCGATACAATGTTGCATGTATTACTTCCGACAACATCCTGGTTTCAAATCTAGCTATTTGATTAAGAAAATGTGATAATTTATTTGCTTATTTATTTATTTATTATTTATTTATTTATTTATTTATTTATTTATTTATTATCTATTTATTATTTATTTATTTATTTATTTATTTATTTATTTTATTTATTTATTTATTTATTTACTTATATATTTATTTATTTATTTTATTTATTTATTTATTTATATATTATTTATTTATTTGTTAACCAAATTCTTTACTTACTTATTTTTGTTTACATATTTATCTATTCATTTGTTAATTTATTTATCTGTTGATCGGTTCATTTGTTTACTGTTTAGTCCTTAAATTTAAAGTTAAATTATTAATCAATTGTTACTTTAATTGTTGTCGCAATAGTTTGTAAACATTTTCTTATGAAATCAAGATGTCCTTGCGTTATTCACCGCCTCTCCTTCTCTCTAGCCTACGTTCCTAGGATCTTAAATTGATAAGAAGGTTTTTATAGTAGCTTTTCCTTCTTACATAGTTTAAATAAAAATTCTTCAAAACATTTATAATTAATATTTCAGTAGTAAGGGAGAGTATACAACATCTCTGTAAATTGTGCAATATAGTCTTAAGAACAATGTAATATTTCCGCTAAAATAAAAATACAATACAATACAAAAAAAAAGTCGTCTGCGCCACCTGAAGATAAAGTCATAGGTTCTTAATTTTTTTGCATAAATGATGTCCTAATCAATAACCAATTAATAACACAGGAACAAACAAATTTTGAAAAAAAAATTTTGTTGACATATTCACTCCAGCCTACTACTTGGGCCGTCAATTCCTTAGATAAATATATAATATTTGGTTTGAAAACCAGTACTACTCGTGTAGTATGTTTATTTGCCTATCTAGACATTTCGGGTGTCATCTCAGGTAAAGAGTATGGCTCGTTACCCGATGCGATACTTGGAATATGGAATGCGCGTTTGAGCATACTACGCTTCCCACGTTTGTGATGGTTCTACTAAATTGATATAAAGTGGAGTCACACAAACGCAAGAGGGGAATCCAAAAAACAGTCAATAAAGATACATCAAACGCAGTGGCGGATCGCCACCCCGGGTCATCCGGACCCCCCTCAGGGAGGTCCGAACCGACCTGAATCTGAAATGATGTTATTCTGTCACCAAAAATTTGCATATTCTATTTTACGATTCGAAAATCCAAAGAAAATTAAGTATTCGATGGGCTATAGAAACTGATTCTGGATGTAAAAATTCCGATCTGAAGTTACTCACTGATAGTGCATCGAGCGCATTTTGAATATCTTGATCGGAGATCCGTTGCCTCCACATTCTGATCTCTGAGATGAAATTCCTTTCTGAACAGCCCAATATTTCGTTATAAAACTTGTAAAGATCTGCTCCTTCATCAAATTCCTGCTTGGAAGGAAATAGTTGTCCGAAACTGTGGAAGATCGATTTGTGTTTTTCGAACCGACTTTGGAGATGAAAAATGTAAGTATCAAGGAATGGAATGTAGAAGGCAATTCTGTAATAATCTTCGACATCACGACAGACCACGACAAAATGACTGAATGGTCTGAATGACAGATGTATACTTTCACAGCTTAAGCAGTTCGGGGAAAATCTTACGCCGCGGCGCTGCCATCGCAGTATTGTTGGCGCCCTATTTAAGGTACGATCAGACGGTCATCCAAACTTGTCATCCGGATGACATCCTGACGTCATCCCGTGTGATCGCCTGTCATCCGGCATGTCATTGAACGTGTCAACCGGATGACATACCCGATGACACGATTTCTATGTCATCCAGATGACTGATTTCATTGACCGTGTGATCGCTTGTCATCGCTATTGGGACTGGATGACCAAATATTTTTGACAGCGTGTCATCCGAATGACAAGGTCCCATGGATGACATTACTTGATTTTCCACATTGTCATCTAACGTCGGATGACACGTTTGTATCGCTGAAAAAGTAAAAAGTTAATTTTGTTTCTGTGTTATAAAATGAGTGACAACGACGGTGAAGCCGATATTGAGGTCAAAAATAGAACACCCACGGTCTTAGAAAAAAAGGAGCAGAAAAATATTATTTTCCTGGGACCATCAAACAGAGTCTGCTTTAATTGCAGCTGTTCAGGATAATCCTGTCCTTTGAGATAGTGGGCGATAAAACAACCATTGCTTGTGTCTTTCCATAGACATAGTTTAAGTTTATTGGTTTCTTATTTGAGGAAACAAATAAAATTTGCAGTCCACAGTATTGAATGAATTGCTGAAGCAACCCTTAATGCAGAAAGTTACAGGCATTTGACTTTTTTTTCTATAATTTTGTCATTAATTTATTGTCTTGTTCAATTGTATTTAGTAGTATAAATGAATGTTTAGAAAATTGCTCAACTTAATTTGTTTCCAAACAAAAGTATTTTTTTGGCACAACGCGAATTTCACAGTTTTACTTTTATTTTTTGTACACAATCTCAATATATTGATAACTTTTTAGGAGTATCCAAAACATGGTTTGGATAGTCCTTCTTAGGCCAGACTCTTTTTTTTGTTAAAATTGGCTTAATTATATAATATTTATGAAATATTCACGCGAAACGTATTTCCCGCCATAGAAATTCGGGAATGTTATCCTTCATTGATTCGCTGTCAGGTTTTGTTTTTCATTTGACACTGACGTTTATTACAAATTGTCATCGGTGTCATCCGTGGCATTAGTGCCATCTCGTGTGATCGGCTGTCATCCAGCTATGTCATCCAGTCATGTCAACCGGATGACAAAGCAAGCGTGTCAACCATTTTGGGACAAAATGACACTCGGCTGACCGAAAGGATGACACTGTTTGATCGGGTGTCATCTAGCGGATGACACGCTCGCAGATGACATGCAGATGACAACCGAATTACAAAAGTTCTCTGACGTCAGCATGTCATCCGGATGACAAGTTAGGATTACCGTCTGATCGTACCTTTAAAATGTCGAACACGTGAGATATGTACGATACAGAAAACGACATTTCTCGATCGTCGGGTATATCAAGTCACCTGAAAATATGCACGAGGAGCTTTTCAATACATTTCCGTTATATGAAATTTAGCTAATGGAAAACTTTCCAAGGGTTTAAGACATAATCCGGATGATGCTGTCCAATAAGTCCAATACGAACAGAGACTTTTACCAACATTTAAAGCCCTACAAAAATCCCCGTATAAATTAAAAAGAAATGGTTATGAGTTATAACTACTGAAATCGTTAACAGGCTCAATCTAACGAGCACTTACTTTTCCTTGCTCTTCGATTGCTTTACTCATTTTTTGGCATTTAAATCCCCTACCTTTGTCACTGTCCGTTAACAAGAAGCGTAATATTTCGCTGTTTTTTTTATAAAACGGTCTATTATACGAGGGCGGGTCAATAAGTCCGTGACTTTTTGAATTTCTGACCTCTTTACTGAAACAGCAACACTGCTCCTGTCAACAGGCATCTGTCAGTTGACTCCTGTCAAAATTTAAACTTGCTGCGTCAGTTAGTTTGTGTTTGACAGCTACTCACTAATTTGAGGATAAAATGGAAAAAAGTGAATTTCGTGTGCTTATTAAGCATTATTTCTTGCGAAAAAAAACCATTACCGAGACCAAGGCTAAGCTTGAAAAATACTATGGGGACTCTGCACCTTCGATTTCAATGGTAAAAAAGTGGTTTAATGAATTTCGTTGTGGCCGTACAAGCACTGAAGATGCCGAACGTCCTGGACGCCCAGTTGAGGTCTCTACACCCGAAACAATCGAAAAATTCACCATATGGTGTTGGCCGACCGAAGATTGAAAGTGCGAGAGATTGTGGAAGCCGTAGGGATCTCGCATGGCTCAGTGGTTTCAATTTTGAATGATCACTTGGGCATGAGGAAACTTTCCGCAAGATGGGTGCCGCGTTTGCTCACAGTCGACCACAAACGCAATCGTGTAACAACTTCACAGGAAGGTTTGGCGTTGTTTAATCGCAATATGGAGGAGTTTTTGCACCGTTTTGTAACCATGGACGAAACATGGATCCATCACAACATACCAGAGACCAAACAACAGTCAAAACAGTGGGTTTCTAAGGGTGAATCGGCGCCAAAGAAGGCCAAGGTGGGTTTGTCAGCCAATAAAGTTATGGCGACTGTTTTTTGGGATGCACGCGGGATAATCCACATTGACTACCTTCAAAAGGGAAGAACAATCAATGGGGAATATTATGCCAACTTATTGGACCGATTCAATGACGATTTGAAAAAAAACCGACCTCATTTGGCCAAGAAAAAAGTTCTTTTCCACCAAGACAATGCAAGGGTGCAAACATGTGCAGTCGCCATGGCAAAAATCCATGAATTGGGCTATGAATTGCTCCCTCATCTACCCTATTCTCCAGATTTGGCTCCGAGCGACTACTTCTTGTTCCCAAACCTGAAGAAATGGCTTGGTGGAAAAAGATTTGACTCCAATGATGAAGTCATCTCGCAAACAAAGGCCTATTTTGAGGACCTTGACAAATCATTTTTTTTGGAAGGGATAAAAAAAATTGGAGAAGCGTTGGACAAAGTGTATAGAGCTCAAGGGAGACTACGTTAAAAATAAATTATTTTTTTTATCAAAAAATCTGTGTTTTATTCCAAAAGTCACGGACTTATTGACCCGCCCTCGTAGTACCAGGCAGAAATCTTCTTTTTGGTGTAGAGGTTGTAGAAAACAAGTTGTCATTCGTTTCTCTTCATAAATGGGTCCACACACTACTCGTAACTTCTACACCGTCGCCACCACTTCTCATTTGCTTAGTGAAAGCTTAAGGTATTATTACCCTAGCCTATTGGAGTCATATAAAATATGGCAAAATGTCTGCATTTATGACAAGCGTTATAACACTATGGTATATAAATATGACCAATTGATATGGCGAATGGCCTTGTCAGTTAATTTTTGTTGAACTGATCAAACGGAACGGTGGTTGTATTCATATACACAAGCCATATTAATATAACACTCGTACAACGTTAGATGTTGCTAGCGTGTTCAACCAACACCCAACAACTTCCACAAATCTGTTCACATAAATGCAAATTTTCAAAATTACAATGCGTTTTGAGTAGATCATTAAAATATTATCATCGCAATACCTCCTGTTAGCTGATTACATGTTATGTGGCACAAATCTGTCACAGAAAACTCCTCTCCATTAGCAACATCATGAAATTATGATAGATCCCCCGCCTCTGGCCTTGTGCGTTTTGATCAATTATTGGGTGATATCCGCATGAGTTATTAATAATTTTGGGAGTATATAATTAAAAATTCTCCCACTTGGTATGTTCATCTGTCAAATCGGCGTTAGCTGAGGCCGGGGCGTTGTTGCCGCTTCGAACTTATGAAATGTTGCTGCTTTATGATGTCCACATAAATTGTATCTGCATATAACTAATTAATGGGGTTTATGTTCTCTGTCAGATGGGCACTTAATTACTTAGTTACGTGATGATATTTTGCAAACACACGCACACACAGGGCCTAGCAGCATTCCACTTCATATTTGTTAATGTTATTTTCAGAACAAACCGCACGCTAGCAGGGTCGTAATATGCCGATGGAGAGGTGTCATTTTTGAAAGCGAATTAGAACATATTTACTTTTAATAGTTGGGGAAATTTTCTAAATTAAATTTCAAAGAGATTCCGTAGAATGTTTATGCGCAGACCAACGATTACAGCAAATATGTGTATTCTAATTGCTAAATGAGGCGTGCTCTTGCCATCTGGCAACGTGTGTGTGTGCCATGCGAGGGAAAAGGAGGAATCCTTTTTGGGGAATAAAAGCATAAATTCATTTAACGACCGCTATTACATAACATATGTATATTCCCTGCGAAAAAGCATTTCCACTTGTCTCAATCTTCTAAATAGCAAAATAAGTCGGTATGAACTGAACATCGGCATGCCAGCCGCCAGTTTGTAATTATTTTAAAGTAGGCTTTTGATTTTCCATATGGTGTACTTTTAAGTTAGGTAACATATTGTAATTGGGGCGTTGGCAAATAAGGCAAGGTACGTACAATTTCAGAGAGTGTTCTTTAATATATTTGTGGAATTCCTAATGGTCTTGTAACTTTACTTGGATGCTTGGTTTTTGGAAGTTGGACAATTTAATAATCTGTTGGGAGCATATTAAGGATATTAAGAGTGTTATTGCACCAGGGGATATTTGCCATTTGTTTTTTATAGCCACATAAAAGCGAATGTATAATTTTAAAAGTCGTAGATACTTGAGGAAAAAGTTGAGACCATAAAAAAAATTGGTCATCGTCGCAAAGTTTCCTGTCTATCACTGTGCTCTCCTTCTTTCTCTTTAACGACGAGGTTATGATATTGAAAAAAATTATCCTACTTAACTGCATCCCTACCGGTCCGCCTGAGCGGTTCGTCGTTTCGAATCACTTCGTCACCGACGCCAATCAAATGCAGGTGTTGATGCACTTGTGTGAATTAGGGCTGCCTCTTTTTCGCGATTGTATAGGTGCGCTTATTGATATTACCCTGTTTGACAAGGTTCGTAGGATCTCGACTTTGAATATGACAGTACCCACTGAGCAGGTCGCGCTCTATTTTCTTAGAAATATGTTCTTTGACGTGAAGGCTTCCTCATTATTTGTTACTCCTCCTGTCATGCTGTAACGTTGCTTCGACATTATTCAGGAAATCCCTTATGTTCTCGATGCGGCTGGTGCTAGCTTCGCAATTTAGTAGTCGCAGTTTTTGTGCCGTGCTGAAGTCGAACTTACTCATTTTGTTGTCAGGTGGGTTTACCAAGGGTTTTCGGAAAGAGAAATCCTATCAATTTGATGGAAAGATGAAGAGGCAAATGGAGAAATCCTAGCTCTTAAATTAGGAACAACTAATACCAAACTTTATTAAGAAAATAGAAGAAAGACCTCAAACCAATCTGCGAAAAACTTTTTTTTTGTTTATATCGTGGAGAACCATTCTAGTCTTATTATGGGGTTTTTTTTCTGGATATAATTTTTATTTTCTTCATTCTCTATATTATTATTATTTTTTCTCTAAGTACTAATCTTTATAAATATTAATTAAAACAAGCTATAACAGGGCTGGTCGCTTCTCCACTCGGTATCCGGCGTTGAACTTGGCCCAACATGAACATTAAGACCAAAGAAGAAATACTTTGGCACATGTCGAAGTTAACACAGCAGTAGCGTAAACCAAAAATTTGGTACTCCTTGCAATTAATGACTTGATGTTTATTGGGTTTTGCAGCACTCTGTGCAAACCAATCTTTGAGGTTCGTGAGGTGTTGTGTTACCTGATACACTACGGTGGGCTTGATTGGAAGGTGGTTGACACATGTCGTGTGCCTTCCGGGTTCCGTATTTGTAACTGGAGGAACACAATTAAGTGGACGCTAGTGTGGTCCCTTCACAATGCGAAACAACTTCATCTCAGCGACCATGAATGTTCCCTCTAAATATTGTATGCTGTCCAACATTGTGAACCGTATTTGAGCGCCAGGCGCACAACTGCGGTATAGAGCCTTCCTTTCATCTTAAGTGCATTTTTCGGTCACAGAAGATGGATGAGCCACTTCATCTACCCTACAGCTTGCTTTGCTATGGATTATAGATCGCAGATATTTGAACTTTTCGCACTTGAAAATTCTTTCTCCATTCATATTGATGTCTGGAATAGGTCGTAGTGTATCAGAGAACGGGCAGCACAAGTATTTAGTTTTTTTGGACTAATACGATACCCATTCCCCTCCTAAACGTCCACCCATATATCAAAGGCTCGTTGCAGGTACGTTTGATCCTCGCTAATGATGGCTCCATCATCGTCAGCAAAGAATAACTGGTGCCATTTGCAGTCCGTTTTCCTTCAAACAGATAATCAAGGACTGTAATAATTATCAATGGACTAAAGACGCCTCCCTGGTATACACCGAATTTGATCGCGAACTTCTCGGTGACTCGAGCGGCTCATCTTGTTTTTGTCTTTACTCCCTCATATATGTCCATGATCGTCTGCAGTTCCAGAAACCTAGGAACTCTTCGTTTTCTTAGCGCCACCCATATTAAATCTCTTGTTCGTCTATCAAAGGCTTTTTCGAAATCGACCAACACCATATGCAAATACTTTATGGAACTTTTCTGTCATGATGCCTATATTTTGAATTGCATCTGTGGTTCTTTTACCTGCGACAAACCCTTAACGATCTTCATGGTGTGTGACATAAGTTTGATTAAACGGTTATTTTCACAATTGAACGGTGTCTATCCCTGTGTTATAGATATTATAAATAATTAACTACCTCGAAGTTATTGTTATCAACAGTGACTGTTAATCCTAGGCGGTGGGCAGATGTTTGTTTGTTAATAGCATGTACTTGGTCTTGTCTTCATTTAAGACCAACCAATTTCGCCTGTTCTTCAATCGTCGTGAAAGCGTCTAACACGGCATGCTGGGAACGGCCAATGATGTCGATATCGTCCGCATACCCCAGTAGCTGGACGGATCTATTGAAGATAGTGCCTTCCATGTTGACACCTACCCTTCGCACTATTTTCTCCAGCACAAGATTGAAAAAGTCACATGATAGCTCATCTCCTTGCCGAAATCTGGAACAAGATTAAAATAATTCGGAAGAACTGCGTCCAACCTGCACATTACACCGTGTGTTTTCAAGTGTCAAGCGACACAGCTAGATCAGTTTGGCGGGATCCTGAGTTCAGTCATTGCCACGTAGAGCTCCTGACGATGAATACTATCATATGCTACGTTCACACAGTACTTTGGATAGGATCTTATATGCGACATTTAGCAGGGATATGCCTCGATAGTTCTTGCAAGACATAGGATCGAATAGCTCAGTTACGGTAATGTATTCGATAAGTTCAAGTGGCGAATAGTGTGAATAAAAACGAAGATATTATCGAACTTTATCGCAAATTAACAGTATTATGGCGAGTCAAGATTATTTTTTTAATTACAGGAATCGTGTTCTTAAAACGGATAGAAATGCAAAAATGTTATCCAAATTAAAAGAAATACATCCCGATGCTGATCGTTATATCGTGTACGCAAAATTAACAGTTTCCACAGCAGCTTTCATTGTGATTTAAAAAAACAAAGCCAGAAAAAATATTGCGGTAGGTACTTCGACCTTTTGCGATGAAGATCATTAAGATTCTCTGAAAGAAATATCCACATCTCTTCGCATGCTTAGGCAATTGAAATTGCAAGACAAGCCGAATCCGTCCTTTTTAAGTGAAACAACAACAACAACAACGATATTGTGTCGAATGAGTACTGTGCAATCTGCATGAATAGTGTGTGGAGGAAGCTTGATTGTGCATGCATTTGGTTGCTGAGTCGAATTTATGCTCAGGGCGTATGGCTTCCTACCAGGTTTCATAAAGTGGGTTGATTCGTAAATAAGGTTTATCAAGTCAAATTTAGAGGTTCGCTATCAGAATCTTTTATAGCTTAGTCTGGAGCTCCTCAGGACAGTCACTCGGTCTAATTCTTTTTTTACTTGCCATTTACGATGTTAAGGCATGTATAAATCACAGCAATATTCTGATCTACGCTGATGGTAGGACAATTCATAAATCGGTTATTAATCTGCAATGCTGAATGCTGCTTCAAACCGATGTTTATAGATTCGCCGTGTTTTAAAAACGGCTTGTTCCTTAACCCAACTTAATATCAACATGTGACATTTTCTAGAAAGAATATTCCTTCCACCTTTCATTCATTATATCAACATACTCTTTCTCATGTTGATTGTTTTAAGGATCTTCGACGATTCCGCTTAAAAGAATTAAAATTTTAAGCAGAGACCGGAGCTGTTCAAAAATAAGTTCGAGTATCCACCTAGGATTTATGGGTATACTGTAAATATATATACATACATAATTATATACGAATATAAGTAAAAAACGTTGTTGCTCTTTGAAAACACAAAACCACACACAGTGACAGTTTCTGAAGCAAAACCACGATCTACCCTTCAATTAATTAATTCGCATACGTGACAAGGTTATGCAAATGTAAAACACAAAAATACGACCCAAACATCCTGTGCCACCCACTAAGGGTGCAGAATGTGGATATACTCACAGTAGACTTTCTTAATTCGGATTCCCATTTGTGTATGCATATCCGTCCATACACAAACTCACCATAGCACTGGCACACACGAGTTCTTGTCAGTCAGGGATTTGGATTTCAACTAACTTCAATCACTATGGATACGGAACACATCAGGATAGAAGGTTTTAAGGTTACCTATCTCAAAGAAGTTGATGGAAATGGAATGCATAGTTAAATGCTTCCGCAGCACGAGCACTGAAGTCAGTGGAATTAGTTAGGAATCAAGGAAAATATGTGAGTTACAGGTGAACATAAATATTCACAAAGCATAAAAATCTATCCCAGCAGTTAGTCTTTGGATAATTAAAGGAAGGTAGGTATTATTTTTTTACGGTAGATTTGGTATATAATTTTCTTTGCTAAGAGGCAAAATCACCGAAGTTTTTCATTTATAGTTAAAACACGACAACTTTCGTATCTGCTTCTGCTTTCGCCAAAACTGGGCTGCTGTGTTTACTTTGACCCAGCATAATTTTTATTTTGTTAGGCCTGCTACACTTCTGAGTGACAGTATTCCATTAAATTTTTGGTCAACCATTTCGCAGTAAGAGGATTGATTGCGTTATGAAGGCGAATCACTAACTCTTTATCACACTTAGGTCAACAAAAAAATAAAACTCCTGTTTATATCTCGCTTCATACTGAACATTGTTTTTTTTTTCTTTTACTTTCAGAGCATTTGTGGACAACACCCACTTGCAAACTTTCGACCTTAATAACAATCCATCGTTTTCCGATCTTCCAATGCGTCTGTTTCAAGGCAATCCAAACATCATGGAGATTTCAATGCAGGGTAACAATCTACAAACTCTAGATGCCGCTCAGTTCCCAGTTGATCGAATACAAAGGCTCCATCTGGGTGATAATCCTCTGCAATGCAACTGTTCACTTCTTTGGTTGTGGCGACTAGTCACCGGTAACTTTGACGAACCAGGCACCCAACAAGGACCATCAGAAAACAACACCTTCCCTGAAAGCCCCTCAAGCTATCTAAAGCTCGACAATGAACGTATCGGCTGCGATATTTGGCAAGATAATAAGCGAACAAGACGCCTCCTGCACTCAATGTCTGAGAGTGAAATCACATGTCCTGCGCACATTGTGACCATTGTTTGCGCCATCTTGACTTGCTTGCTTGTCGTAATGACCGGTGCTAGCATTATCTTCTACCTAAGGTTCGTGAAGCGTCGAAGAAAACTCCTACAGGATCGTCGCGCAGTCAAGGCGGTGGTCAATGTTCATGATCGCATCATTCAACAACATCCATCGCATCACCATCACTTCCAATCGCATCCGCAGGTAGATAAACTCGAATTGGAACGATACTTGGCCGCACAAGCAATTGCCAATGAGTATCGTGCCTTAAAGCCCTGGGAGTTGCCCGTCAAGGAAGCCCTCGATGAACCTGAACATCTGTACGAAAAGTTCGATCACTACGAGTATCCCGATACGCATACGATGACAAAGCCACATGTTGTCTATGTATGACTTTTAAGGGATAGTAAAACTCGTTATTGCTTTAATCAGAACTACAAACAGTTAGAATAAATACAGTTCAAAAGAGATAAGGAGAAGGTGCCTAACAAAAAGACGATGACACCAATCAGTCAGGATATCCATGACAACGTTTTGTGAATAAATTATATTGGGATACGTGAAAGATGTGAGATTGTACTATTGTTAATTTTTTATACTGCTAAAATAAACTACAACTACAGGTGTTAACTAGCTAGTAGATAATATTAATAATATATGTATAGACATTAGATATGTAATACTTGAACCAACATTTTATTTTATTTTTTTCTTGTCGCCGATGTGTAGTAAAAAATGGTAACAAATTGTAGAAAAACAAAGTTAATTCAAACAAGGGATGCGAATGCAATATTTGCTAGAAAATAATAACTAAATCAAAAGAAAAAAAAAACTACATAATAGATATAATGTATTACAAAGTATTTTTTTTCAACAAAAGTGCAAATATTATTAAAAATATAAAAAAAAGTACTTAGTATGAAAATAAATAAAATTTATAAATTTACAAACAGAACAAAAAAAAATTATGTATGTGGTAACACCAAACCATGTATAGGAAGGAAAGACTGCTTAAAGCAATATTTGTAAAATCAAAATAAAATGGAAATGTTATGTGAAAGGTTTACGAGCACAAAGCTGAGTTGCCGATGTTGACAGTGGGGAGACATTCATATTTTTAGGCGATAGCTTAATGCGAACTTCCCTTATTGGGCATTCTATGTTGCCCGTTTTAGTAGGAATTTCTTTTATAATCGAGTTCAGGAATGGCACATCGCCAATTATAGGTCTAACAATCTGTTTTATTTTTTTTTCCATAGGCGTAATGGTGGAAGCAACAACTAATAATATTTTGATTTTATTTTTTAGGGATCAGGAACAAAAACTGTCGAAAACATTTCAACAATATGTTAAAACCATTTCAATTACTCAAAGTTAAGTCCGAGTGGGTGCTGAAGCCAGGGGCCGAATAACCTCATCAGCCAGCGAGCAATACGTCACTGCATTATTTGAGTTTGGCAGTATGGCTTAGGTTAGGTTAGGTTTAGGTGGCTGTCGGCAGAAGCCGACACACTTAGACCAATTTAGGTCCATTGTGATACCACGTATAATTATCTACCTCAACTCTGTAGATGGGACTGGCCAACGACACGCGGTTGTTCTCAAACGGTCCCCCATCTACGCACTAACCGCGCCCAACGTCGTTTAATTGCGGTGATCTGACGAGAACCGATTAACTCGACGTGGTATGGTCGTTGGTTAGGGCAGTGCGGCTTAAGCTATAGAGAATGATTTCGAGTAGCGAGTTCAATTGTTTGATATTTCCTTGTCAGCGATCGTGTATTTTTTCATCCGATAGCAGTGATGTAATCGTACGGCGGTGTATATTCGCAAATAGTAGAAATGGAATATATTTTTGTAAGTTGATTTTCAAAAAGCAACAATATTTTGACCAACTTGGTTTGGAAGAAAAGAACTCAAGAAAATTTAACACAAAAGGTCCGCTAGTTAGAAACACTTAAATAATTTCACGACTCAAAATAAAGAGAAGAATATAAAAATAAAATGGCATTTCTTCTCAATTTAAAATTCTACTAGAATTATTCCAATACAAATCAAAATTGTATTCGATACGTGATGCTTCGTAACACATCATCCCAATGTGTTTATTTAATTATTCGATAACGTATGGAAGCCACTCACTCGTTCACTCATGCAGTAATTCGGCCCCACGTTTATTTTTTTTTTTTCAACTTTCTACTTAAGTATACTCAAAAAAATTTCGAACTCAAACTGAATATGAGGTATGATACGACTATACCTACAGAATTCCAAAAAGTGTGTCCCGAATTTTCTTCCTTCGGTAGGCCTGTACCTCTGTCACCAAGGCTCAATGCGTTTACAAATTTACTTTACATTTCGTATTGGGTATTTGTAGGCCTATATCTTGCGGTTTTTTTTTCATATACATTTTTTCTGAATTTTTGAAAATTTCACCTTTTTCCAAAAACACCTCTAAGGATTTTGATCAATTTCTATGCCTTGAATACTTGGGTTGACTGTCACAAGATGGCTAATTGAGTTTCTTCTATTAATAATATCTCAAAAACGGGCGACGTAATTTCAAAGAAATTTAATGCATGCATTAGTAGGTAAAAATATGTAGACGAAATCTGCATACTCAGATTTAAGAGATATTTGTTTAATAAGTTTTTTGTAATTTTTTTTATAACAGTTGCTAAAATTTTGAAAAAAAAACTCACTTGATGAAACTCATGATTTGATGTAAGGACATGGAAATTTCGCAAAAGACTTGAATAACGGTACATCAGAAAAATGGCTAGATCTCCAAAACCGGTGGAGAGATTTCCAAACAATTTGACAATCAAGCTTATTCTACATTTTGGAATAAATTTGCATACGATTTAAAAAAAAAATGTCACTTTTCTCAAAAACGGATTTAACGATTTTGATCTCTGTTGGTATTTTAAATACTTGAAAAAAACTTTAGAAAAAGGCATTCTCAGTTTTTACCAAAATGCCGTCACGTTGTAAAATTAAAAGTGTGATATCTATTTCGTATAAAAATTTTGAAATTTGAAGTCATGAGATTTCGATCAGTGTCGAGCACATATCTTTCATAAAAATATTAACACAGATATTTAACATCATTATGCATGTCGTGCATACTCATACATCATATCCTCATAAAATGCGCCTTTACTTTTATAACCCATTTCCGGCCTTTGTTGAAAGGTATACAATTAAATTTCGATGTGCTTTTTAAGCTTACCCATTCGCAAATGCAATTGAGACAAATCAAACAGAGTTATCACAATGTGGATTATTATGTAATCGACATTGTAGAGTTATCACAATGTGGATTATTATGTAATCGACATTGTTACGATTCTTTTTTCTTGATTTTAGGAGAATAGAAAATGGCTTATGAAAAAATGTGATTCGACAATATAATTCTTATAAAAGCAAGAAAATTATCTTTGCATACCAAAACGAATTTCCGTTCCGAAATACATAGAGTGTTCGATAATTCCCTACAATAGTACCTATAGAAACATGTTTATCAACTTAATTTTTCAAAATAATCGGCTTTTAACTCGTTGCACTTACCCCAGCTATGCTCCAACTTTAAGCATTTCGAGATTCGAGTACGTAATGCGGTTTGTCGAGCTCTGCTAAATAGGCACTTTGTTGCGGCCGGCGACCACTAACTCTTCATTTAATGTGAATCTCTTATCCCCAATCGCACAAATGCATTTCTTTATGAAATTAGTCGCAGGGGCAAAATATTGAGCACTTGTTGGATGGAGAAGCAATTCGTTTCGCGATTCTTTCAATTAACTGTTTCTATGGCGGAGTTGTGAGCCTGACAGCTTTTTCATATCCCACATATCCCACCCACTTTAATTCTCCGATTGTTGATACATACCATGCTTTTTATCCATCGTTTTTGGTTTGATGACCTCAATTGGACGTTTGTGCTCACATCGCAGTATCTATAATTTCCAAATATTTCAACGGACGGTGTAGAACCCCCGTAATATAAGTCCAACTTTGCTTTGGTTTCGGAAGCCTTTTTTTTAATAATGTTTGATCCCTACACGAAATTTCCTTTTCTCCATGTTTGTGTAAATACGAGAAATCATCTGATTTCGAACAAAACTTATCTGTCCATTTTGTATGCCATGTTTTGACTTTTGAAGAATGTTTTTACATGAAACAACGTTCTCTTTGCCAATATGAAAGTGACTTTGAAAATGTTTTGGGAGGGGTGTTGTCGCTCTGAATATAAAAAACTTTAACTTCTTTCAGCCATAAATATTTTGTGGGCTTTGTTGTGTTATCCATTAAATTTGAATAAGTTTAATAAAAATGCGGTGTGCCACTTCAGCGCCGAAAAAAGCTCTTAACTTGAAAACTCAACAATCAATTAAAAATATTTCCCACATTAAAATCATGTTGCATCATTTTTTGCAAGCTAGATGTAAAGGGTGGCGTAGTTTATTTTTGATGATACGGATGACATCTATCTCAAAAATACAAACGCTTGATGATCTAAAAGCCAAAGCAGAACTTATGAGTTTTGCAAAACTGAAGAACTATTCAAATGAACCACAAACTGTGAAAAAAAAACATCTCTTAATGCATGATCGAGTATAAAAAGAGCATTACAAATTTGATATAAATATGAATGTATATTCTCCAATAGCAGGATATTTAATTTACCTAACAGAAAATAATGTGAAACTATAGTTAAAATAGTCAACTTTGGAACTAAAAACTTTATGTCGCGAACTAATAGTTAAGTAGGTACCTTTCTTTTTGAAAAGTTTTTCTTTTTGAAATCACTCGAAACTGCGACTTCATTGAGTACCTAATCTATGAAAGAGCAACATCATTGCTTCAACTTAACCGTGGCTAGGTAGTTAATCTCTGTTCGACTTGGTCGAATTCTTAATTGGAAACTATAATGTAGTTCATACACCAAAAAAAAGAAGGCTACCGCGTTGGGCTACCTACTGAGCGAGACATTCATTTCGAATACCAGTCATGATAAAGCTTCTTCTCTATGAGCTTCTGCTAGCGTTAAGTATTTAGTTTTATGAAACATTTGGTAAGAAAGTGGCACTTCATCCAAAATATAAATTTAGAGGCACTTAGCCGTTGTATGGACAATTCTAACATTATGATTCTTTACAATGTCGCAGATAATGCTGAGAAAACCCTAGAAAATCTTTAAATTACACAGGGTTCAAAGCTTAGGTAACCAGAGAAGTACCGCGTTCATTTCTGAAAAAGAAGAACTATCCGTTGGTCTTCATCATACCAAACTATATGGCCACAGATAGATGATAAAGCAAGAGGTTATGGTCTATGTCACCCCGAAACTACACTTGAGTTAATCTTCTGCAGTATTTGCCCTCATACTTTGTAAACGCTATCAAACATTGTAAATCGTGAGCGCTGGGCACACAACTGCGGGGCAGAGCCTTTCTTTCAGTTTAGAGCAATTTTTCGGTCACAGAAGCTGACTGAGTTTTCCGCCACTTTATCCACCCTATGCATGCGCGATATTTAATGTCATCTTCACAGCTTGCTTCGCTATTGATCATAGATCACAGATATTTGAACTTTTCATATAAATGTCTGAAATAGCTCGGAGTTCTGTACAAATTCAGTAAGTTGGTGATGGCGTGCAAAGCCTAAAGCTTATCATCTCCAGTCAATCGTGTGTATTTCGCGCAAACAAAACGGACCAACATTTTGAGATCGATCCAAATGTAAATTTGCGAAGCTTTTCATGACAATTTGTTCTCTTTGATATTTTCCAGACGGAAGCGAAGATGGAGCAGCGAAGAAATGTTTAGGTGTTCCTGGATGTTATTCAGCCTTATTGCGAAGATCAATCGACAATTGATAATTGACAATATTCAATGTGTGCTATTGTGAACGAACGATTCATTTGGTATTTTTGTCAATCGCATTTTTTTAATTGACTGCGATTGACAAAATCCTTTAGAATCGTTCGTTCACAATAACACACATTGAAAATAGTCAATTATCAACTACAACTGTCGATTGATCTTCGCAATAAGGCTCATTAGAACTTCGTTCGGTAGCCCCAAGCCAACGCACTGAACCACCATGCCGGTTAGATGGATGAATTTATCTTTTAATTTGTGGTACCTAAAGACGATGCTACTTTTCAATGACTTTTGGGGGAGTATTTTTCTTTACTTAAACTTGAATGCGTCCAAGTAAGTCCACGCCCTATTCATTGCATTTGAAGTGGACATTTATTACTTCGGATAGTGATACAATAGAGCATAAACCCTTGGATGGAAAACAATGCCTTTCATTTCGTTGCCTTAAGAAAATGGCTTGAATCTGAATGTCGTAAAGTATAAGATCGTAGCTTACGTCAAGTTTAAGGTTTTGATGAACTGAGCGCTCTCCAGTGCAATTAGACACCATCAAAACCAAATACATTCTGATTGCAATTTCAATGTTTGGGAATGTAGCTCTAAAATTTTGATCTTCAAGAATGTGGTAGTAAAATAACTCGGTAGATTGGTCTTTTCTATAATCCTTTTTGTGTAAGTTGATCAAAGATATAAATTGAACCAACTCATTACCAAGACTAGGCTCTAAATCATCTGTGTATACTTTCACCAATGCTTCTGCTGTAGCATGCAAATTTGCAGCCTCCATCTTCTCTATATAAGAAACACATACTGATCGATAACTTTCATAAAACCGGATACTTTGAATTTCTCCTTTGGTGACAGATTTGCGTCTTGGGCTTTCATATAATCAAGTGGATTCAACCTCACATTTCTTGTTCTGGTGCGGGATTATTCATATTGTTCAGTACTAAATATTTCTTTCGCTGCTTTCTCGTATTGATCAAAATCGTCTCATTTGGATTCAACGAATGATTCCAATGATTCTAATGCACGCATTGCAGATTCAAGAATCATTTTCGGGTCCTGCAACATCTTGTTTGTAGCTTCGAATCGCTCTAAGATGTCGTTCCAAAAGATAGCAAATATAGCGGGTTCGAGACAACTCATCTTTAGTAAAAGGTTCGATGCTTCATTCCTGACGACGCATTTTTGCTCCTTATCAGAAGATATGCTGGTTAGAGCTCCTTCGATTTCAGAATAACCATCGACAATAGCTTTCGTAGCTTCAGCTCGACAAGACCAACGAGTATCGTAAGCTTTTTTAAAACATAAAATTGTCCGCTTTTCTTCTGCGATAATTTTTCAAACAGAATTTAGTATCGCTCTGTACTTGCTGCGAAAAACGAATATAAATGCTGAACGGAATCGAAAAATTGAACAGCCGATGGACAAGAGTTAGCAGCTGCCTTTCCAACTAAATTGAGAGAATGAGCACAACATGGTACAAACCGATAAATGATTTTTCTCTAAAATAAGAGCCCGCATTCCTTTGTATTTACTACTCATGTTTGCAGCATTGTCATATGATTATCTAACAACTATAGTTAGTTGATCGATATGAGATTCGTCGGGAGTAGAATACACTACTCGTCGGAATTTGAAATATTGTATCCCCTATTTTGTGGAGGCCCAGGGCTGCAGCCCCGGCTGCCCTCCCCTAAATCCGGCCCTGGCTGGTATGTAAACTGTTTTTCAATAAGAGCGCTACAAAAGTTTTTTTTTAAATAAAATAAAAACGGTTTTGGATATCAATGAAATTCTTTATTCCTGTGAAAGTACGTTCGATGCCATTATGTATGGAACTCGATTTCTTTTGCATGGCCACCACGGGCACGCTTGCAGAAGTCCAGACGCTGAACCCAATTTTCGACGGTTTTCAAGCATAAATCGGCCGATACTGCTGCAATTTCACGTTCGATATTCGTACGAAGTTCATCAATCGTCGCTGGCTTGTTGGCATAGACAATAGACTTGACGTAGCCCCACAGGAAATAGTCTAACGGCGTCAAATCGCACGGCCGAGGCGGCCAAGCGACTGGACCATTTCCTGAGATAACACGGTTTCCAAACTTGGTTTCCAATAAATAATTAAATAATAAAAAAATTTAATAATTTCGACTCGTTGTTGGCGCTCTACTTTTGTAGCGTCCCTGTTGAAAAACCCTTTAGATACTCCACCTCGTACGAGTTTTTCAATCCAAAAGCTAGATATGTTTTCAGTTGTGAGTTATAATGCAAGTGCTCACCTCAGCTATCATCGTGCTCATTGCACACTCATACCATTGAAAAACTTAACTTTTCCAATTCCTATTTCTGGTTGCGAGATAGAACCAAACCAATACAACGTTATTATCGATTAGAATTTGTTTTCTATCTAATCGTTTTTGTGTTTCATATAAATTTGCTTCTCCCGCATTAAATCTTACTTTACGTAGTTGAAGGTACAGATACATGCGTGTATGAAACTAATTTCATGTCTTCCGAAAGTCTTATTATTTGTTGACAACGAAATAAATGACATTGATGCTGGCCTTCATCCCACGTTCACAGTCTTTGGCTCTCAACTTTGCAAGCATACTTTATCGCAAATATTCCTCAGCATTTTCTAAGCTTAGCATATAATATAATTTAATGTTGGCAGTCCAAAACTTTTAACGAATTTATTTTCATTTCTACAAAAAATTGACTTTGTTTCAAAACTTTTAATTTTTAAAGGAAAATTGACAATATAATAAAACTTGAACAAAAATGTAACCTTTGTACATATAAAATAGAATATTACTGTAAATACATAGTTAGAGCTTTTAAATTAGATCTTTCATTATATTAAAAGGAAAGTACTTGTATAGAATATAGGCATTTTCCGTTCAATTTTTATTTTTATTAAGATAAAACGCATTTGTGCTCCAATTTTTCTATGTTTTATAACAAACCAACATTAAACGTTCTTTATTTAAATATATGTTTCTTTCGAAATTAAGTAGATATTCAAAACAAAATGAAAATCAACTCGTTTAAGTTGACCTAAATTGTTTTATTTTAATTATTTGCACTTACACTTTGATATTCATTATTACTGATATATTTAAATATTATCTAAGTAGGTTATTGTAAGGAAAAAGTAAACAAATAACTTAATATGCCGTTAGCTGGTGCCATATTCAAAAGAATACATACAGGAATACAAACATGCAACTCATTCACTCCACTTACACTCAATTCACAAAAAGGTATTATGCTTAAGCTACCGGCGTGTTAAGAAATAAAATAACTCTATTGAAATATATATTCATAAAAAAAAAACATACAAATATTTTTGTTAATCGAACAAGTTTTACAACATACCTAAATAATTATTTCAATTTCCAAACCCTTACTCAATGGACCCTTAAAACCTTCAAAATGAATACATTTTTTTTTAAAGCACACTACACAAACAGAAAGATTGAAAACAAAAAAATCAACTTAAAATAATATTGTATATTTTAAACACAAACAAAAAAAATATGTAAAAAAATTAAATTGTATGATAAAGTATAAAAAATGTTATTTCTTATACAAAGACTGAACATATGCAGAAAATAAAACAAAAACATATATAAATAAAACTGGAATTTGTATTTATTTATTTTTGCCAGCCGCTGAATGTGAACTGCGAAGCGATGTGTTGTTATTGATGATCCTGATGGTGCATCCCGTTGCGGTTATGCAAATAAGGAAATACATTTTATTTTGTTGGTAACCCATCGATGCTTTCGTGTCTGCTGTTTCCAATACAAATGAATTTTTAAATTTATGGGTCGAGAATTTTCTTTTTATTGTCAGTAGCAAACCGAGTACCTTCAGTATCTGTAGTTGAGTCAGATTCGTACAATTTATGCACATTTAGGTCTTTCTGGTGTGATTGGTTGGTAAACTGTTTTTCGGTTTGTACCTACCAACCGCACAGCAGAGCTGCCAATCGAAGTCATTGAAATAATGATACTTTCACTTTAATTATAGCCATGTAATTAGACAAGGATTCATTTTGTATTTATTATTGAATATCTATAAATTTATATAATGTAAAGGTGTGTCCCTTAGAATATTTCAGAAACAATGTAACATTTCTGAAGTTTTTCTTTTGGTGTGTACGGCGATGAAACATTTACGAAATTTCCAATGCATTTTCATTCGCAAAGAGCAACCACTTTTGTTTCTTGAGTTCAACTGGCGGGTTTTGAATTATTTTTACAGAAAGGCAATATCAATCAACGTTCCCATACAGTCGCACAAATGCAACAAAAAAAACGTATTTGGATTGACCTCAGCCTTAGTTATGAATAATGAAATCGTTTCTTTTTAAGGTGAAACCGTCTGATCAGGAAGGATTTAGTGCCTGGGTGGGGAGGGGGGCGGCGGGGGGGGGGGGGGGTTCTTCATTCACACCAGATCAAAACAACATCGTTAAAGAATAGAAAAAGGTTACATTTATCTTTAATCTTGACTCTTGGTGCTTAGCATTAGGGCTCAGATTAATATGCACCAACAAATTCGAACAACACTGAAAATATGAAACTTAAAATGGCAAATACGGAGTAGCTTGTTTTGTGCGATGATATCACTCACGAGAGATCACACAGGTTTTTTGTCTATTTGTATTACGAGTAATCTCTCCGTCCTTCGTTTGTTTAGAGCGGCCACATTTTCCTAGTTATGGCATAGGATTCAATCGTGTTCTGTCTCTCATAAGTCGCTGGTAGCATTTAGTTCCCGAACATCTGTCTAGGTTAACCCTTAATTCACTAGGCGAAAAAAAATCGCATAAATACCTAGGTGAGTCCCAGGGACTCACTTAGTGTAATATTGCTTGTTTTCAATATTTTGGATATGTTTCTGAAAAAAAAATACTTTTGTAGGTACTTTGAACTCCAACTTCTTCCTGATAAAATAAAACAAAAATATTTATAAAAATGCTCTATAATTAAGATTTATTCATGAAAGTTTCATTTTTTTTTTAAAAAATCCCATTTTTTAAAAATATATAAAAAAATAAATAAAAAATCTAGCAATTCACTTTTCAAAACAAAAAAATAACGCTTAATACATATTAATACATGCATTTACTTAAATGCAGACTTGATTTTTGAAGTATTTGCACTTTTCGCATACTTTGCGGGAGCATCCCAGGCAAACTAGCTTCTTGCATGCGCAACAAAGGTATGCAGTCTTAGTCCGCCTTTTGGAGCTGCAAACATGGCAATATTTTCGCTCACCTCTGGGAAGTTTTTCTTCTGCAGCCTCGGGCGCGTCAGGTATTTCTCTTTTGGTAATCGATGAAATTGATAGAAGTAGTTCAAATGGCAAAATGGTGTTGTATAAACGCGAAATCAGGTTACTTCTGTTAAGCTCTTCACCTGCTTGGCCTGGTTTACTTAAATCCATACTTATCACTGAATTTCTTGTCAAAAAAAAACAAAAAATAATAAAGCAAGCACATATGCAAATTGTTACATAAATACCTACCTGAGTCAATGGAACTCACTGATCAGTTATCACCAAAAAGTCACCCTTCCACTTATTGTAAAAACACATCCGACCAGTATCGCGTTTGTCACCAAACTACATGAAGGTACTGTGGATCTTATATGTGTGTGTGTAGAAATGCAGGATCTGTGTGCGAAAGAAAAAGATGGGTGAGTCCCAGGGACTCACCTAGCGAATTAAGGGTTAAAGTGTTAAATCTTCACTGTAATGACGGCCTGGCTTGGTTCGAGTTCTGAACCCGGTCTGTCAATTACATACGCTTCTCTATCAACAAAAAAAGTAATATTTGTATGAGGTAGTGCCATAATTGCGATTTGTTTACCAACTGTAGTCAAAGCTGAAATTTGAGCATTTGTATAGTCCGGGAAGGAGTCAAGTGTAGGTAAATTTTTTTTTTGATAATTTATCATTAAAAAAAATAGACATTAGATATCTACGAGTAATAGCAAAAAATAGAGACAATGGCGCCTATTGCTGTTGTCGATTTATTGATCGATGAAAGACTTATTCATCATTGGTCGTCGATTTCTCTATTTCGTATGTGGATTGTCGATTGTGGCGGAAAATTTTCTGTCGATTGTAATTTTCTGATCGTTATGTATTTAAATATTCACAATATTCTGGTGATTTAACATTATCAATATCTGAAAGTAGACAACACTTTTAGCAATTATGTTACTCATACAACTTTGACTTTGACACAACTGCATACATTTTTCTAATCTTATAACACAACCGTTTGCAGCTTTAGTTCTTAAAAGTGTTGCTTACTTTTAGATGTTAGTTCTTAGCGAGCCTTTGGCAATAGAGCATTGCTCATTTGATTGACTTGCAATGCTAAATACTGTAACCAATCGATACAATCGACAAATGTCGCTTCGATTGAGTATCGACCACCGCAATCGGGGCCAATGTGTTTCTTAATGACTCGCCTAAACGAAGTGTTTAGCCACGTCCGCTTTTGGGGCGGTACGACCAAATTTTCAAATCTTAGGCCCAATTTATTGACCCTCAATTAAATTTAAACTCTTAATTAAGAAAGGAAAATTCGTATATTTATCGATTTATCCGCATTCGATTAAAGATTTTAATCGAGGCTGCCGCAATAACCTATTGGCGCAATAAATTTAAATCCGATGTTATATAATTGGTCAAAATCCACCATTAAGCAGGGATTTTTCGCTGTAATTTGCCACCTCAGTATTGAAATGTTAGAAATGCTTTCTAAGTGAAAAAAACAAGATCTTTCGATCTTTTGGGAAGAAATACCCAGGATTGATCCGCCATATAAGCCTTTGTATGGGAAAGGCCAGTTTTGTATAATTTTTTTTGAAAATGTTCAAAGGTTTTAAATTGCCCATATGTATCAACAATTGAACTAAGATATGCCACATTTGCAAACACAAAATTCAGTGCTGAAATGCTCTTTACATACAATTTTCATTCAATAGTGGTTCATAAGCGTGATTATTTTTCAGTATTTAAATGGTTATGCACATTTTTTTTTTCATTCAGTATTTACATAATTCAAACAGTTTATTTCCCAAAAGCATCAAAAGTGCCACGTAACACTAACAGAAGACGCATTTTATTGGGAAATGTATATCCAGCTCAACAAAATGTTACACTTTAAACAACAACAAACCACAAGTGAAGGTAAATAGGTCAGCACACGAGTGAACATTCCGAGTAAAGAAAAACTCTTGGAAAGTAAAAATTGGATTAGTTGTATGGGAATAATGAATTTGAGACTTGATTTCGTGAATGTACTTCTAAAAACACATTTTAATTTCACCGAAAATCAGATGTTTCTTAAACGATTAGAAACAAATCCACCTGTAGTTGAGTAGTAGCATGATTCCATATAATTCCAAATTTTACATTTTAATTAAAGGTGGATATAAATGAAAACATAACATTTTTTTGAGACTTCCATTTCTGAGCTGGAGATAAGTTCATGATAAAACGCGTCTTGTATTGAATGGTTTTCAGTTAGTTTGTGGTATGCATAGATACAATACTGACGGTGAGTTTTGCAATTTTAACCGGTCACTGCAATTTCAATAAAGTCACCTAATGCTGTATTTGGACCAGCCCAGAGTGGTCCGATGGAAACGACATCGCAAGCGCATTTTTCAAAACTCTACAAGGCGTCGTAAAAGATCTTTTCGAAGTAACCGAAGTCTGAAAGTTGTGGCCCACAGAACAAAAACCGAGTCAAAATGATTATGCTATTGAACACAGAAATCCAAACATTTTGAAGATAATTAATAAATACTTTTAGCCGGGATCTACCAGATCCGAGAAGTTTATAGTGGGTGTGTTTGTTTACTCAAACGTATATACGCTTATTCACATTTGCATGTTTAATACAACAACAATTTTGCTTATATACGCTAACTTTACGGGGATAACTATAGAAGCTAAGTTCTAAAGCGGATATAGACATTATGTACTTCCAAACCAAGTTTTCTACGAATTCCGCCCACTTTTGTTATCGAATATCCAAATTTTGACATTTCTGAACTGAACTGACACATACGATATACCCCCACATTTTACTTGCGTGTGAAGTTTTATTTTAAACAAGAAATATTCAACCACTGCCATTTCCAAACTACATGTCCTATCGATGTGCTTTACTTAGACAAATATGCGCTAATACCCAGGTTTACGTGAATTTGTGGTAAAAAAATATGGCACTCATTGCTGAATGGGTTTTTAATAAATCGCCTCACCTACCTACATACCTAGACAAATATGAGATCCTTTGTGAAAATATTGAATTTATCACTCTATTCGCTAATTCAGTTAGGCTGAAAACACACCGGATAAAGCAAAACTTTTTTGATTCGATAGTCAAAAAAACATTTTTTATTTCAACACACACCAAGCGAAACAGAATGTAACAAAACAAAACGTTTTGTTTTCTTGTTTCGTTTGGTGTGCGTTGAAATAAAACAAAATTGAATTCGCGACTTGCTTTTAGTGTTGTTCAACATAGGTCGGACTCAGACGATGAAGTTGTGCCAATCTTACATACAATTTTTGAAGCAATTGAGGAAAAGGACGCAAATAACAGAGAGTGGTGGGTGCATCCATATAATCTAAAACGAAAAGCTGAGGATGTGATTATAAACTTAACAGCAGAGTTTAGATCTTAACCTGAAAAATTTAATAATTTCACCAGAATGCGGATACATAATATGATTCGCGAAGGCTTGCTTCAGGAAATATATGTTGAGCGTGAAGCTATGGAATACGTACCTCAAGGAGAAACAAATGAAAATATTGGAAGAGCAAGACCATCAAATGCTGCACGTAACATACGCAATCAGTATGTTCAATACTTTAACTTTTCTACTGGAGCAGTTCCTTGGCAATACAAGTATGCCATTTAATTTTGGTTACATGATTTTTAAATGCAGTATGTCAAGTATTTAAAAGTAATTCTGTATACATATATATTCATACACATTATGTATATACATTAATAAACATGTGTAAAATTAAAAATTCAATAAAACTTACCTTGGCAATTAATTTCAGTTGCTATTTCTATCCACAGCTTATCAATAGTAAATTTATTAGCATATTCCTCATCTTTATAATATTATAGATAGGGATTCGTGCCTCAATTAAAAAAATCAATTTTTCTCCATCACTCGTACGTCCATATTTGCTAAAAGTAAACCAAAGTATATCCATATAATGAGTAGGGACACTCTCATATTTTTGACTGAAGGGTAATTGTAGAATTGAAGAAAAATAGTCACAAAAACCTGCACGTAGTGAAAAGTTATACACAACGAGGATCAAGTCGATGCGCCAAAAGCATTAGGAATTCCCACAATCATTCGTCTTACGAAGGAATCAAAATTTTGTTTTGCAAAAAACAACACTTCAGCTATCGGCAACGAAAAACGTTTTTATACTCTATTCTAAGGGTATATTAATTTTGACGCATAGTTTGTAACATACCTTAATATTGCCCGTAGACCCCTAAAAGTTACTAATAAGGGTGATATTTTAAGAGCTTGAGAACTTTTTTTTAAAAAAAAACGCATAAAATTTGCAAAATCTCATCGATTCTTTATTTGAAACGTTAGATTGGTCCATGACATTTACTTTTTGAAGATAATTTCATTTAAATGTTGACCGCGGCTGCGTCTTAGGTGGTCCATTCGGAAAGTCCAATTTTGGGTAACTTTTTCGAGCATTTCGGCCGGAATAGCCCGAATTTCTTCGGAAATGTTGTCTTCCAAAGCTGGAATAGTTGCTGGCTTATTTGTGTAGACTTTAGACTTGACGTAGCCCCACAAAAAATAGTCTAAAGGCGCCAAATCGCATGATCTTGGTGACCAACTTACCGGTCCATTCCTTGAGATGAATTGTTCTCCGAAGTTTTCCCTCAAAATGGCCATAGAATCGCGAGCTGTGTGGCATGTAGCGCCATCTTGTTGAAACCACATGTCAACCAAGTTCAGTTCTTCCATTTTTGGCAACAAAAAGTTTGTTAGCATTGAACGATAGCGATCGCCATTCACCGTAACGTTGCGTCCAACAGCATCTTTGAAAAAATACGGTCCAATGATTCCACCAGCGTACAAACCACACCAAACAGTGCATTTTTTGGGATGCATGGGCAGTTCTTGAACGGCTTCTGGTTGCTCTTCACTCCAAATGCGGCAATTGTGCTTATTTACGTAGCCATTCAACCAGAAATGAGCCTCATCGCTGAACAAAATTTGTCGATAAAAAAGCGGATTTTCTGCCAACTTTTCTAGGGCCCATTCACTGAAAATTCGACGTTGTGGCAGATCGTTCGGCTTCAGTTCTTGCACGAGCTGTATTTTATACGGTTTTGCACCAAGATCTTTGCGTAAAATCTTCCATGTGGTCGAATAACACAAACCCAATTGCTGCGAACGGCGACGAATCGACATTTCACGGTCTTCAGCAACACTCTCAGAAACAGACGCAATATTCTCTTCTGTACGCACTGTACGCATTCGTGTGGTTGGTTTAATGTCCAATAAAGTAAACTGAGTGCGAAACTTGGTCACAATCGCATTAATTGTTTGCTCACTTGGTCGATTATGTAGACCATAAATCGGACGTAAAGCGCGAAACACATTTCGAACCGAACACTGATTTTGGTAACAAAATTCTATGATTTGCAAGCGTTGCTCGTTAGTAAGTCTATTCATGATGAAATGTCAAAGCATACTGAGCATCTTTCTCTTTGACACCATGTCTGAAATCCCGCGTGATCTGTCAAATACTAATGCATGAAAATCCTAACCTTAAAAAAATCACCCTTTATATTTATGATCAGCATCGATAGTAATGTCGATCTGGCCATGTCCGTCCGTCCGTCCGTCCGTCCGACGGCAAAAATTAGGCCTTTAAACTGGGCCTAGAGAGCTGAAATTTTAACCATATACTCACTAGGGTCCCGAAATAATCAAATTTACGAATTTTTGAAATCCGCCCACAGACACGCCCACAAACTCAAAAAAACAATTTTTTCGAAAAAATCGAATTTTGAGCTAGAAAGCTGAAATTTTTTATATATGATCTATGACTCCTAAAACTGATCGGGAGATACAATTTTCAAAATCCGCCCAATGACACGCCCACAATTAAATAAAACAATTTTTTCGAAAAACCAAAATTTGAGCTAAGGAGCTGAAATTTACAATATTACTCTCCAGGGGCCTATTAAGCTCATGTGTAAATATTTTCAAAACTTTTTTTGAAAATCCAAAGTTTGAGCTAGGAAGCTGAAATTTATAATATATACTCTCTAGGGGCTCTTTATGCTCATATGTTAATTTTTTTTAAATCCGCTTACTGACACGCCCACAATTAAATAAAATAATTTTATTGAAAAACCAAAGTTTGAGCTAGGGAGCGTTTTTTTTACAAAAGCTCCGTTTTTTTTTTGATAAAATCCTTTAAAAGTCATATAACAAAATATGTAGAGCGTTCTTAATAATTCAACCATACTTAGACTTTTGTCACGCCCACTTATGAGGCATATGAGTAAGAATAGGTTATCCAACAGTTCGCCCAAGCGGACTGCAGCCCGTCCCTATGTTTTTGTTTTGCTTTTGTTTTTATGTTTCGTTTAATTTGGTGTGTGTTGCACCATAAGAAAGTAGGCAATTTTATGCTTCAAAAATTTTATGCAAGATTGGCACAACTTCATCGTGTGTGTCAGATCACATGTTGAACAACACTAAAAGCAAGTCGCGAATTCAATTTTGTTTTATTTCAACGCACACCAAACGAAACAAGAAAACAAAACGTTTTGTTTTGTTAAATTCTGTTTCGCTTGGTGTGTTGAAATAAAAAATGTTTTTTTGACTATCGAATCAAAAACGTCATATTCATATTCAAAAATGCTCGTATATGGATAACAATGTTTTCTCCATTTTCCCATACTTTGTTAATCAAATTTAATTTTTTTCTGACGTTTTAGAGTTCGCACTTCTTAAAAGCATAACTTTACGAATTGTGGTTGGGCCTTAAGTATTTACATGATGATTTGCCAAAAATATCCTAAATAAGACGATGGTGTCAGCTGTCCGATTAACTTTATGCTGATTTAGTGATGCCATTTTAAGATAAAAAAAACTCCTGAAAAAACACCGTTTGTAGTTTATCAAGTTGCTAAGTTGCTATTTATTAATATGATTTGTTGATTTCTTCTCAATTCCTATTCAAAACAATGCAAACATTGAAACGACTCATATCGAAAATAAATTTAATCATTCTCAGCCCGCCATCTGAGCTTTTTTTAAATATACTCTCCTTGTCTAATTATTTTGCTAAAATGTTACCCTGCATTCTACAGGGACATAAAACAGACAGTAAGGGTTAAACTTGATAAAAAAAACTATCCCCTATTCGTAAATTGTTGAAAAGTTAATTCACTACAACTCTGCAAAAAAAAAAAACAGGACGAAGCGGAGAAAATAAAGGAACACAATATTTTTTTTTCATAACCAAAGTCATGGTCCCCCGGGTGCTGCATGGTACCGGGTATCCTTAACAGTATCTTTAGCGTTTACTCAGAAAAAATATATAATAAATCATCGACTTGAGAGACATGACTTGCCTAACACTTTCCTAAGGAACAAAGCGAGTCCTGATCAGACATACACCGCTACCTTATGAATTTTCAGGATTAATGTCTCTACCTTCAGTAAAATACGAAAGCAGCAGAACTTGAAATAAACTTTCGCAATTCCAAGAAGGAAAGGAATTGCACCCGTAAAATTAAATCCAAAGGTTCTTTAAATAATTAACACCCTTTGTTGCTAAGCGCACTGATGTGACACCGAGCTGCGGTAGCCCCGTAAATGGGTTTACTGTCGTTACCAGGGTAAGCGGCATATAACTGTAGCGGTTGAAGGTTTGAAAGTACGCTTATTATAATGGAAACACAACAAATGTTTTTACCTTTTTTATCCTTGATGGCTGGTTCTTTTTAGGAGTTTATTTTTATCTTTTCCGAAAGTTGCCACATCTCTAATAGGTAAAGAAGAATAATAATTGCAGAAAAAGAATTATTGCCCGGTGGCCTACATGTTACCAGGATTTTTTAATTTTTTTTGACAGATTTCATTTAAAGTCTGTCGCAAACCCTGAATAATAGTCAAACGTTTTTTTGATCGAGTAGAGGATAGCAATTTAAAAAGTAAAGGAATTCTTCACAAAAAGTAAGAAATATATGTCAATTAGAAGACGGCATCAGGTTTCGGTATGGTGAAATGTAGATATTCCAGTTTTGCGCTGGCTTTAGGTAAGGCACAGTAGAAGCTAATTCTGGTAACTGGTATTAGACGAACTGCTGTGAGTACATTACATTAAAATTATAAAGACTGCTTCTTATAGGTTTTCCAGAAGTTTTATATGAAGTAAGAAGTATCTACAGTGGGCAATTACCTCGCCAACGCAGCAGTTCAGGAGTAGGGTATTATTTCAGTAGAAATAATAACTTGTTGTCCTAAACCTGGGTGCTGGGAAACGATGATGCTCTTGGCTGGAGCTACCAGCTCACCGTTCAGCATTCGGCGCCATAGAGCAGAACTTGCAGCAGGATCAGTGAATTGTGTTTGGTAAAGCTTGTATATACTTGATCTTCCGAGTTATGACTTTTAAACTAATTGCTTTTGCAAAACCGAAGTAACGAATCTCTACTACGGTGTTATTCGCGGAGTGGATGTTAACTCCGATGAAGGTAAACTAAATAAATGCCACAAAGTCGCTACCATCGACAGTGACATTTCGTCCTCGTCGGTGGACAGCCGATTGTTTGCTTATTGTAAGCATTTATAGGGTAAACTGGATTACACTTGACACTTAATTTTCAAAGTCCTGTATTTCCGAAACTAATAGATAAAGTTCAATGTTTGTCATTGTTTATTCGAGATCAAATGTTAAAATGATATTGATTAATAAAAAATAGTTTGACTTTTTTTTTTAACTTTTTTAAAAAAAGGCATCCGACTAGCACGGGGCATCTTTGATTTTATGAGAAGCACATTTGTCAAGGATAATTATCTCTATTTAATCCGAGTCCTATCCTACAGTCATGTGGTTTTAATTTAGAAAAAAAGTATGCGGCTGACTAATTGTGCCGCTGCTTGAACCGAAAAATACTGAGTTATACTTTTTCAAAACTTTCTATTAAAAAATAAATTTAAAAACAATCCATTTAGTTTAATAGAAAAAAAATACTTTTAACATTTCGTTTTAATACATACGAGCTATCAATTGTATAATAATAATTCATTTTATATGTGCATACCTATTTTTATTGAATATCTAATAACTTAAGGTAATTTATATTATAAGCAGAACCGCTGTGCACTTTTGCACTATAAAAATGTCAAAAGTACCCCAAATGTTTTTTATAACTATTTTCCTCTTTTTCATTTTTATATTGTTTTCTTTTCACATAATTCACTTATATTTTATTAACATAAAAGATAAGTGCTGCCATATTTGCTTAATCATTAAAAAGAAACCGTTACAATTATTTCACAAACTCTAAGACTCGTACGGTGGTCAAAATTTGGCAGCTTTGATTTAGGTTAGGTTAAAAAGGGGTATGTAATTTGCATACATCATTAGGCACCAGAAGGGCCCATCGCGATCCCTAGGGAACCAATGGAAAAAAAAGACTTCAATTGGAGAAACCCTAAAAAACCTGAAAAAATTCTCCTAGGCAAAGCCCAATCTTCCTGCAGAATTTAACCAGCTTCCTATGGTCTGCGCCGCTCAGCTCCCCTAATTTCTCGAAGAAGTATTCCCCTAGAAACCTCCTACGATTCCGTGCTATGACTCGCATTCACACATTATGTGTGTTATGTCTTCCTCGGCTTGTAGACCACCACAGAACCTGCACGTGTCCACATCCACCAGACCAAGCCGCCTAGCGTGCTTCCTTAGAAGACAGTGCCCCGACATAATCTCAACTGGTGTTCTAAGCTATTCCCTACTTAATTTTAGAATTTCCTTAGATCTTTTCTTGTTCAAATGAGGCCACAGCGCTCTAGACACCCTATGTCCCTCTAAATTCTGCCATCTGAGGTCAGCCAATTTTTAAGATCTTCTCATTGATTATTCCCTCAATAACGCCAAGGGATGGTTTAATGTTCACACCTCCACTATTTTCCAGCTCCCCTCCCCTTCTTGCTAGCTCGTCGGCTTGCTCATTTCCCTCTATACCGCTGTGTCCCGGTACCCAGCACAGTCTTACTCGATTCCGTCTGCATACTGCTTTTAGCATTGTGCGACAGTTTCTGACTATCTCAGAATTTATGTTAGCAGATTCTAGTGTCTTAAGTGTCGAATGACTGTCAATGTAGATGGCGATATCTCTTCCCGATATTGATTCTATCTGCCGCCCTTACAACAGCCAGAACTTTGTATAGACTCTCTCAGGTCTGGATCACCACAAAAAATGCCAGAACCCGTTCTCTCCCCCGTATTAGAGCCGTCAGTGTAGATAGCAACCTCATTTGTTGTGGGAACTGAAATTTATAATATAGACTCTCCAGGGGCCCTTGATGCTCATGTGTAAATATTTTTTAGTGTTTCTAAGGTATGCTTACCGTATTCCTACTGCAAATAGAACTACAGTCAGTGGTGTGCAGTTTATCAGCAAATAGTGTGGAAAATGTAGCTGAGTTCCATTCAAAAACCCAAAACGTCCTGCAATTGATAACAATCTTGATTTGAGTTCCAAATATTTTATTTTCAACTCGATGCCAGTATTCACGTTTAGTCCACTGTAAAGTCTCCATTTAATGCACGACAATCAGCTATCAGTCTTCACAAATCGGATTCACTACATATTATCTTTCGGAAGTACTGAAATCCAACACCAAACATCCATAGAAAGACGTATCCATACCCTTTAACTTAAATATACCTCGTATATATCAAGTTGACATTTAGATTTTTCAATTACTTATCAATGTTCTTAGCCAAATATTCACTCTATCTTCCTCCGTCAAGTACAATTTGCTTTTGAACTACCCCCAGGATTGTTTCCTTACATCTCTACAGACAAAGAAATACATAATAACCCCCGTACACACACATATCCTCAATCTAAACTATACTGAAAGACAAAGTCGTTCATTTTACCAGCAGCTTTCTATTTAGCTAAGAAAAATAAATCCTTAAAGGAATAAGATCTTCGTTAGTATAGAAAGGAAAGAAAAGGATTTATGTAAATTTCTCAATCGTTTTGCTTTCATTCCAGACTTCTGCAGTTTGAATTAAATTAACATCAATAAAATATCCTCTTGGGTATTGTTTGCTATAAATTTTCCAAAATATCAAGAGAAAGACTTTCGCGATGCATCAGAACAGACACCGCACACGCCACGGGCGATTCTTCCTTGCATATTATGCTTACATGTAAATAAATACATATTGGTATTGTTCTCTTATTACCGATTTATTGAGCGATTTATTATTCCATGTGAATTGAGTTTGTATTCAGCTTTGCCTTTGCTTTGTTTTGTTTCTTTTATTTCACTAAAATATGTTCTAAAGCCAATAAAGAGATATACACAGTCGTCCGGCTAACTACCATCCTAGCCATGATAAGGAATATTAGGCGTGTTTATTTTTCAGATTCAATATTGGCTTATTGTGCCATCACACCATGCAAGGAGGTGCTTGCAGCAAGCGTTCCGAAAATTCCGATTTTTAAATTTGCCGAATTATAGGTTCGAATTACTTTTCTTAATAAAACAAAGAAGTACAATATTTAAGTGTGTTTATTTATTGGCAGCTTAACTTCGACTGACTCTTCTAAAATCAAATACATCTTTTTATTGGAGATTTACAGATATACAAGTGTAGGAAATGGTGGCTTGATTTGTTACCAAGCTGCTGTTATTTAGACCGGGATCATGACTTATTGTCGAATGATAAAAATCTCGAAAAAACAAATGTTTAATCTAGAATGCAAAAATCTCGAATGCACAAGAATCTCGAATGGACAAACATCTCGAAAAAAAAGTTAATTCGAGATTTTTTTCTTACCTATTTAAAGAGTTTAAACTTAAAGAAAACGCATTACATATTTAGTTTATTCAGCAATTAATTTTTTTGGGTAAATTAACAACGAAAAATCAATATTTTTTGGCAAATATTAAAATCATTATAAAAAATATCAAAAACAAACAAAAAAGTTTTAAATTCATAAACATAGCTATAAATGCATATGTATGTTATAAGCTCGAGCTGTACGCAAGACTCCTAAGGTACCCCACATAACTCCTCTCTTCTTTTTCGTCTAGTACTTTTAAATTAGTTTTTCTTTTTTTAAATACTCCCGTCAGTCAATCGTGGATGTTAAAGAGTAGCTAGTAAATAATCTCGAATGAATATATTAATTTTTGAGATTGTAACCATTGTCTCAAAAATTAATACATTCATTCGAAATTTTTGCATTCTAGATTTTTTTTCGAGATTTTTTCAATTCTAGATTTTTGTTTTCGAGTTTTTTACTTTCGAAATGTTTGCTTTCTCGATTATTGCTGTCTAGATATCGTGGTAAACCCGTTTAGACCTGCAGACGCTTTTGTAATTCTGCACTTTCTTCTTTGACCGAGAATGGTGATAACGTGTTGGTCGCTTGGCTTGGGTTTGTTGTCAAGCTGTTTTGGGAGTTGGAGACGCTCTTTAATTCTGCACTGTTGAAAGGGAAAGATGATGACAATGGAAACGTGTTGGTTGCATGGCTTGGGTTTGTTGGCCAACGGTTGTGGGAGCTGCATACGTGTAGCTGTGCTGTAACTCGCGCAATTGCTAGCAGTAATCAGTCACACCATGCAAGGAAAGTGCTTGCTTTTTCTAGCATGCAACCAATCTTACTACGGGCATTTTTCGGGTCGTCACACTATGATGCAAGCGCAAGCAAATTGTTAGAAGCAAATGACATTTCGGTTTCGTTTCACCATGCCAGCACTTTTCTTGCTTTTTCTCTTTTTTTCTTTGGGTTGGGGTGGGGGGGGGGGGGGGGGGTCTGGTCTTGTCAATTCATTTCCTATTTTTTTGTATTGTAAACTTATGGTGCACGTACTCGTATCTTTATTATTTAGTACCTATCCCACTTTTTTTTAATAATCAACACGCCCTAAATGGGGTTTGCCAAAGTAATGAAGTAACACAGTTCGGGCAATAATGACATGAAAGACAAGAGACATTGCAAGGATAGCGGAGAGAGTCCAACGATTTCGAAATGACGCGCTAGCATATAAGTTTAACCGCGCGTTTTTGAAGTTATATCAACTATAAAATGAGAAAACCTATATCTTTATGGTCATACCCACGGAGGTTGACATTAAAAGTCATAGAAGCGGAAGATGAGGGACGTGAGCCTAGTAACGAGAAAGGAATGTAAAAATGAGAATGAAAGTCGGAGACTAAACAGATCATTGGGTAATGCCAGCATTAATTTGGTGAGTAGCTTACTTGAAACCATCCAAAACAACTTAAATTGAACGGCTCGAAAAAGTTTTCAATCCGTTGAAAAAGAGTAACATCGATTCCAAATGCACGCATGTTGATGGTTGATGCCAAACTCAAGGCCGGGAAGCGGGCCACCCAAACACTGGTTGATTTAAAAAAAAGAAGATATCCACTTCCGTTATATATTTTTTTTTTTTTTATAATTTGCTAAAAGAATTTCTTTTTTCTGTGACACAGTACCCTTATAGTGGAAACCACAGCGCAGGCATTTTGTTTGTTGCTGTATGTAGCTCCCAGCAAATAATTCATTGCCTATTTTTGGGTGCTACTTACTGTATGAAAGAATAGAAGGATACGAACGAAGTTTGGTTTTGAGATCTGTTTTTGTTGTATTAAATTTATAAAAATCATGGCCCTGGTCGGGATTCGAACGCACGACCTGCCAATCACTTAGTGATTACACTACCATCGCACCATTGACACCTGCATAAATGCCGAATTGTGGTGAATTTGACTTTATGCATTTCTATTTTGAAAGCGAAATAAAGCCGAAACGTGACATCAGAAGACCCCGAATAGCCTGCTCAGAATGTGTGTGGGGGTTCATGTAGAATACGGCGTTGCTCCGTCCTGCTAGGACCACATATCTTCCAGTCCCAATTCATTCAATTGAGGAATAAAAAATTCGTTGATCATGGCTCTGTAGCGCTCACAATCGTCCAGCGTAAACAGGACACCATGCAGTGACTTTGAGTGGATGTACTGGCTCCTCGTACATAACTCGCAAAATGTTCAGTGCCCCAGTACCGCAAAGTTTTATTTATTAACGTTTCCACAAAGTGGATGGTGATTTTTGATGCGAAATCGTATACTTCGTTGTTGAGATTAAGAAGAGCGTGGGCAGAGATTCACGGTCAGCTGATAAACTGTACGCACTTTTTAAGGGACATTTCAAGTCTTTCACCAAAATACAACGCAGATACGTGAGTGGAATTGCCAATTGCTGGTACGAGCGTCGTCTGGTCGATGTCGACGGAGCCTCCAAGACTCCTTTAGCCACTGCAGCGATATTCGCGGCCGAAGGAGATGTACGGGGCCTTCCAGGGCTTGAGCTCCTGATTTGCTTAAAATCTCTTCGATTGTTTTTTTAAGTATTGTTTCGTTGATATCCCACCTGTTAGTAGTTTTTAATCATTTTTATGAGAACTAACCGTTTTGAAAATGTTTTCGAATATCGAATTTCAGCTTTAAAATATTGCATACCTACTAAAATTCAATGCTTTCGTCGATACTGCCCCATGATATGTTTTTGGTGAACAAATTATTTTTCACAAAACTTTTAAACACAATTCAATCAAATGTTATAAACAACTTAAAAACATTGTAAAGACAAAGGTTTGACACCGACATGAAAACAATACCAATTAGAAACCACTGAATATCACTTACTTCGTTAGTATGCGAAATTACACAAAATCAAAGTAAACATGAAAAACCAGTCTCACGACCACATGTTAAAGGAGAGCTGTGGGAGTTCGTGTACCATCTTCAAGACAAAATACTAATTGCTGCCAAAACAAACACGCTATTTGGGAATAACAAATCGTATTCCCAAATTGTGAAAAATGCTCGTAAAGAAGAAGAGTTAAAGTAAAGGAATGCTTTTAACTATTATTCAAAGATAAGATAATCCAGATAAAATAATTAAGCTACTAAACAAAGAAGTTTCGACAGGAAAAAGAACAACAAAATAATAATGATTAAAAATCTGAAAGTTGCAACCTGGAATGCAAACGGTTTACTACAACACATATCTGAATTTCAGAATCAATGAAGACATTGATGTTTGCCTGATTTCCAAAAGCCACTTCAAACAGGGAACAAAGATTAAAATTCCTGGGTTCTGTTACCACTCTCCCTATCCAGCTGACAGCGCGAGGGGAGTGCTGTAATTGTAAAAAGTATTTTGAAACCTTATGAACTGCCAAAAATAGAAAAACAAACCATTTTGACTAAAAGCAAACAATTTAATATAGCTGCCATGTACTGCCCAACCAAGCATTCGCCTACAGAGGAAAATCTCAATGACCTTTTTCGAAATCTATAGGCAATAACTTTATCATTGGAGGTGATTTCAATACAAAACATACCTATAGGGGGTCAACAGCTTTACAAAGCAAGGCGGAATTTTAACTGTGAGTTTATTTCGACTCGATCGCCTAGTTATTGGCCATCCGACCCAGCAAAAATACCAGACTTAATTGACTTCTTTATAACGAAAGGAATCAATAGAAAAGAAGTAAAATTAGAAAACAGTGATGATTTATCGTCGGATCATATAGCCGTAATTCTAACGGTCAACGGCAAGTCTATAGAGCAGATAAAAAACGTAAGACTAACAAACAAAGTACGCCGACCTATCAACAAAAAAACCAAGTATCGGTAAAATATCCCACAGAAATTAGGGAAATAATATTAAAAAAGAGAAGAGCTCGCAGGAAATGGCAAATGACAAGATATCCAGGCAATAAAACTATATTGAATAGACCAAACAGCAAATTTAAAAAAAAAAGTATAGGTGATTTTAAAAATAGATCAATAAATAAATAAAGGTCTTCGTAACTTAATGGCTGATAAAGTCACAGACTACTCCCTTTGGAAGACTCATTTAAAGAGACCTCAAGCGCAAGATCCCCCATTAAAAACCCCTGATGGGAAATGGATCGGCGACCCAAAACAAAACGTCAAAATCTTTTCGGAGCCCTTACAAACCTTTTTTAAACCTTTTCCACCTAGCGTGGTAAATGAACGCCTTGAATTCTCTGATAGAATAGATGAGGACGTCATCACTTATGTCTCGCTAAAAGAGATCAGCACAAATATTCACAACCTATCTAATAGAAAATCAACAGTTTATGATATAATAGCTGCCCAAATCCTAAAGGAACTACCCTTCATAGCATTGTTAAAACTCAAGCCAATAATTAATGCTTGCTTAAAACAAAGAGATGTTCCATATAATTGGAAGATGGCAGAAATTATAGTTAAACCTAAACAAGGTAAGCCATTATCAGAAGTCGCCTCATTCAGGCCAATCTCTCTTTTTCCTGTATTATCAAAACTTTTTGAAAAACTGCTCTGTAGAAGACTAGATATAATCATATAGCAAAGAAGGCTTATTCCCACCCATCAATTTGGGTTTAGAAATAAGCATTCGACAATAGACCAAGTGCATCGTATATTTAATGTTATAGAAAAAGCACTAGAATAAAAACAAGTTTGTTCTTCATTATTCTTATAGATGTTGCACAGACTTTTGATAAAGTTTTCCATAAGGGCTTAGAGTATAAACTTCATAGGGATCTACCTAGATAGTACTATGAGATACTTAAGTCTGCCTAACACTGTCCTTCTATCAAATTATAGATGCGTGACTAGGGCCACAGAAAAGCTTCAAAATGTAGTTAACGGGATATGTGATTGGACGCAATGATGGCGAATTAAACTTAATGAATCAAAGTCCACCCACATAAACTTTACAAATAAAAAAATAACGAATATTCCTGTGGTTATTAATAATCAAGTAGTTCCTTATTCTAATATAGCTAAGTATCTGGGTATGAATCTGGATGCTAAACTGAAATGGAAAGATCATATGAAAAAGAAAGTAGAAGAGCTTAACATTAGATATAGAAAACTTTATTGGTTGCTAGGACATAATTCGGAAATGTCCACTGATAATAAAATCCTATTATATAATCAGATACTGAAACCTGTTTGGACATATTGTGTCCAACTATGGGGTTGTTCAAAGAAAACGAATGTACAAGTATTTCAAAACAAAGTCCTTCGAGGAATAGTAACTGTTCCATGGTATATTAGAAATATCGATTTGCATCGTGATTTGCAAAGTGATCCTGTAACGGAAGTAATTAAAAAGTACGCAATTCGTCACAACGATTGTCTGTGGATGCATATTAATCCTGAAATAGAAGACGTCTTAAATAAACGATATAAGAAGAACTAAACCCCATGAACTCATATTTTGAAAATATATGAGAACCCATATTTAAATTAGAATACCTATACTACGTTGAAACTAAAATCATTTGTCGATCTGTTTAGATTGGTCATGATTAGAAGGTGTTTTTAGTGCGGTTAGAGTCCCACTTCTCTTCGTTTCTAACCCAATTGTGTCTTTCGAGATTTTCACCTTCACTACAAAAAAAAAAACAAAAAAAAACTCACTTGTGCTGTTCTGTTCTGTTCTGATCTAGTTTTCGTTCATAAACACAGCTAGTGTCAATTAGCTATTGCACGGACTATTATTTTTTATTAACAAGAAGTCTTAATTCGCGAATTAACTTTTAACCGCCAAGTTGACTAAGTTAATTTAATTAATAATTGTTTCTCTAAATTCTGAAAGCCTTTAATTCTATGTCAAATAATTAAATACAACTTTTGAGCAAACTGGGGACAACTCAGATCCAATACATGTATCAAGGAAATCATACTGAAACTAGAGAGTAGGTACCATATTTAATTTATATTCAATCTTAAAATATTTAATTCGTGTATGTCAATATATAGTATTGATAATATTAAGAAATTAGTCTTCGCTCAATTTGAATTGGACGCACTGATTGATGTTGCTTATGAGATCAATCATCGACCAACCGTCTCCCAGAAAAGGCAACAAACAAAAATGTGTTTAATGGAAAAATTCCTGTGATCTCAAAAAAGTCTTCGCGAAGCGCACAAATATCCATTAGATATATTCGACCCAAAACAATAAAAAATTCATTCTTCTTTTGTGCTTGCCACTTTTCACGGGTCGGTTTGTAGCCTACTTCCTTTTCCTTAAAATTTGTTGTCGCTTTTTTTGGCTTTTATACTCCCCCAATTTAGGATGGAGGATTGTTGGCAAACTCAATGACTAAGATGTTTACATTGGTATTCGTTTTGTTACACGCACGTCCTTGTTCCTTTTCGTTCGAGGATGGATTGGCGATAATAAATTTCCTTTGTTACCACGTTTCTTCTCCGTTGGGTGGTGATCCTTTTTTTCCGTCTGGATAGAAGGGTGGCGGATGCTGAAGACTGCAAAGAAAATAGAAAAGCATCAATCTTTCATCGTTTTCAATATTTCTAAACAAATATTTAATATTGTGTATCTGCACTTTTTTCCCCTTGCCAGGGGATACTGTATCTGGGTACTTACTTATCTTTCTTTATTCCCGGCTGAAGATACGATTCCAAAGGGCGCAGCGATGGCGTAACAAATGATTGAATATAAAGTTCACTATTGTAAAGTTGAACGAAAGTAAGTGTTTCAATGGAGATGGGTAATGGTTGGTCTATTTGTTTTAGCGAAATTATGAATAACATGGATCATTGGGTTTGTATACTGTTCGCAGCGTTATTTCCCGGATGAATCTAATGGATTCCGGAAATGCGATGCAATCTGCTGATGGAAAAGAAAAATACACATTATTTGTGGAAGTTGAGAACCATCTCCCATCGACAAATTAACTTGTGTACTTTTGTTAGTAAGGGGTTATTCTACGGGGGCAGTACAAATAAGACTCTTTTTTGTTATAATTGATGTTATGTATGGCTGTATGTATAGCGTCATCCAACAAGAGAAGTAATCTAAAATCAATAGAAAAAGTATGGCGTTGTGCTTTCTCTGCTGGCTTAAATTCTCTTAAATCAACTGGATCCTGGCCAAAATGTGCGCAAATTCGTTGCCGATTAGCCCAATTCGTGTGATCGTTTCAGTCAAACCCGCATTGCAAAGAGTCTATTAGTCTATCGTAATTTCTCCTTAAGACACTGGAGACAAACGTTGAGAGCCATATTCGCATCCAACCTGAAAACCAACTTCCTTTTGAGGTGCCAACATGTTTACCGTTAGGGTTTTTCAATGAAAACAGCAGCGTGTACTAGAAAACAAAGAATACCAGGATGGTGTCCTTTATCGATATAAAATGAGCTTTCAACAATGTGAAGACAAAATTTGTCATAAAGGCACTTCCCAAACTGGATGTAGGCAATAGTCTCTGCGCCTGGATAAAGAACATGCTTGATAGCAGAATCGTGCTGGCAGAGCTCGGCAGTTTTGTGGTCAGGAGATCAGTGCGCAGGTGTAAACCAAAAGGGCAGTGCTATCGCCACTACTTGTGAAATTAATAGCGGACGGTATCATTTCCGACCTAGAGGACGATGGTTGCTTAGTGTCGGCCTATGCGAACGACGTTGCCATAGCCATATCGGGAAAATTCCCCCGCACAATCAACGAGATTATGGAAACAGCTTTGAGAAAATAGTCCTCGTGTTCGCATGACGCTGGTCGCAACGTTTATCCAGGTAAAACCGACTGTTTTTTTTTTAGATGCTAGAAAAATTAGTCAACAACAATCCACTTATATTTCCAAAGCAAGCTGAAGCTACACAGCTGGAAATAGTCCTAAAAAGCAAACTCAGGCTAAGGCGACGATTGCCATTTACATCAGCAAGAAAGCTTTAGGCTCTCAGATGGGCCCTGCAGTTTTAGATATTCTATTGGCTGTACTTGGCGAATCTCAGACTTCTCCCAATATACGGATTCGTATAGCATGGCAGCCTGGATACGCATTACAGGAACCTTAAGTTCCAATCCGACAGCTGCCTGGGCACTATGCCTTACCTCCACCTCATTGACTCCTCACAAATGCACTTCTCAAAATGGTTGCAGACAACAGCCTCTGCGCCTGGGTTAAGAACATGCTAGAAACGAGACTCCTCCTGACGGGGTTCGGCAGTTGTGTGACCAGGATGTCAGTGTGCAGGGGTTAGTCACAAAATGTGCGATAAAATGTTAAGCGAAATCGTTAAGTGGTAAACACGTTGCGTGGGCGAAACCGAATTTTGGAGTTTCTTAAATATAAGGGATCTCGTTGTAGTTCACAAGTGTTTCAAATAAATTTTATGTGTTATCCTGTGTTAAATTGTGAACATAAAAAAAATACCAAAAATACGATGTGAATTTGCATCGTGGTACGGTGTGACCACGCGTGGACAATATATTTGTACATGCTTATAAGAATGTTGCTTCATTTTCAGAAATCAAAAACGCCAAAGCGTCTACGTCAAGCTGAATTGGAGAGAAATCTTTACAATATGTAATGAATTTTCAATTAATTATCAGAGTTTTTTTTCTGATATTAGTTTAGGTTAGGTTATAGTGGCAGTCGGCAGAGGCCGACACACTTAGACCAATAAAAAGGTCCATTGTAATACCACACGGATCTATCTTCTTCCTACTCGTTGAACCAGTTGGAGCGTTTGATGAAACTTGACAGACTTTTGATGTCGATGTTTATGAGATCGTTGAGATCATTGTAAAAGAAAGATCCTAAATTGAGTTTTCTTCTTTGGGAGAGAGCAGGGCATTTGCAGAGAAGGTGGAGAATAGTCTCCTCCTCCTCGTCCATGCAGCTTCTGCAGAATTCATTTGTATAGACGTCAAGCCTTGTTGCATGCTTGCCTATGAAACAGTGTCCGGTGATTACATCAATTGTAGCACCAATGTGCAGTCTGTTCAGGGATATCAAACACTTAGAGCGTTTCAGATCCAGCTTTGGCCAAACAAGTGTTGCACTTGTCCCCTAGTCCGCCTAAGGTTAGTTCTCTCAACGGCCTCCCTCATAAACATGAGCTTGCATGAAGCAATTGGGATGACTAAGGGACCTTTATCAGGTAGAAGGGGCAGTATGGTTCCTTTTCTGGCGAGTTCATCCGCACTACAATTCCCTGGAATATCTGTATGTCCTGGCAACGAGCATAGGTGAATGTTTAATTGCTCCGCCATCTCCGCGAGAGATGATCGGAAGTCACGGACTACGATGGAGTTTGTGGAGACAGAATCCAGAGATTTTATCGCAGCTTGGCTATCTGAGAAGATCCGGATGTCCATAGCTGATATCACGTTCCTCTTCAGCCACGATAGGACTTCTTTAATCGCCATGATTTCCGCTTAGAACACGCTGCAGTGTTCAGCGAGGTTTTTCCGATATTACATACCATATAAATCTACTTTTTTGTCTATTAATATAATCCAATTTTCTAAGGCCGATATATTTCGTAGTACACCTAGGGACCGACGACCCGTGTGGCAAAAAAAAATGCATAGTTTTGTTTCTACCCATGGATACGAAGGGCTGAAGTCATATAACCAAGTGTACAACCGGTGAACCCCACGGTATATTTAAAAACTCAAAAATGTACCACTGGCGGTCACATGGGAACCAACGTGTTAAATTATATTCACCATTTGAGCTTAATTTTGTCCTTGATAGCTGTTCAGGGCCAACTTGCATATGGGACTGCAAATCTCAAAACCGTTCATCAACAACTTAGGTACCCGCGAAAACGAATTATATGCGTTCCATAACGATTATTATGAGTACTATTCCCCTTACACGCGCCGAATTATGTATGGCATATTGCTAATGGCACGCTCCTTAAATCTCATAAATTATTCCACATTGCATAATTTATCGATGCACATTACTTGACACCGGACATATTACAAAAGTCACAACTGGAGCCAAAAATGAAGTCGTTCTATTTAATTCATTTCACGAAACCACACAGACGAGTGATCTAATACTATACACCGCCGAAAAAGGGTAGTAGTTCATCAAAATGAAAACATCCTCTTTTCCAGATCTGTGGCAGGAGAAGGTGGTACTGTATTGTTGTTGTGCCCCCTTTGAGCGTATCCACCCAGTTTACTCAACTCTCTGACAAACGCTTCTGATATATTACAGAGATTTCTCTTATTTCCCCGGGGATAGCGAACAAAAAATGGTCAGTCATTTGGATTTCTAGAGCTTTCTCGCTCTGTGAATATTTGTAATTAAATTGCAAATACGAATGATACACTGATGTAATCCAGTGCTCTGCTTGTGTCAGACAATTTGTTCTGCTTCTGTAGAATCGTACTATAAAGTTCAGGCACGGAGTTTATTTTTGGCGTTTATTTATGAGTTTCGGGAATATTCCGAAGTAGATTATCCGGATAAGTTGCTGTTCCGAAAAAAAAAAATACCAAAAAATAAATGGTATGCCCTAAATCAACCAGATAAAGGTTTGGAACAATCAGGTAATAAGATAGAGAAAGATATAGCATCGACTAGCTTATGCCTTTTAAATGGTTTCAATTAACTAAGTTCTATGATAGGTAAGGTATATGCACCGGACTTGACTTGTTAAAGTGAGGTGCTACAGAGTTGTGCTGAAGTCTGCTAGGGTAGAATACAAATTTTCAATTGTCATAAAGGGGATAACGTGCAAGAATAAAAGTCCTCGCTGATACTTAAAACAGGAGAAGCATTAATTTGGATATATTTTTGAAACCGACTAATCGGGTCGGGATTAAAGAAAGACGCTACTGTTCTTGGATTTATATTCGACCAGACAGTGGCCGATATCTTTTAAAGCCGAGGATACCGGATTGACCTTAGACCGCTGCAATCGAGATTAGGTCAGGCCCTTTGGTAACAATGAAACACACGCAACACTTTATTTAAGAATAATAACATCACTTCAAAGAAGCTACTAACGAAGAAACCTGTCAGAAAAAGGATTTCCCAAAAATAGAATGTTCATGTTATATTTAATACTGGCGACAAAGTGGTTGCCCCATTTTCATTCTTAAGATTGGTTTTTTTAAAGTACAACGTTGTGTCCGGTGTGCATAATGAGTAATTAGACTTTTAATTTTGGGTTTAGTAAAGATTTAAGAAAAGAAAGTAATCGCCTTATATTTCTGATACAAAACATCTGTAACTAAAGAGAACGAACCAATGGATCAGAGCCATGTTGGAAAGCCGAATAATAACGTCCCCCTCTGCTCGGTGAACTGACACGGAAAATCGATATTGAATCCATGAGTAGAACAAACTTTGGCCAGCGGAAAACAAAAGGAAATCGAAGGTCATGATCGGGCTGAACCTCAAGGCTGAGGGCGCACTATTGTTGCGCCCTCAGCCTAGAGTCTAGAGACCACACGCACACCTAATTCCCACGAACTGCCCATGTAATACGACGGCATAGTTCCATTATGCGCCCACATATTCTAAATGTGTCATCGGTAACAAAACCAATACTGGAATAAGAATGCGGAGGGAATCGAACTTTGCCAACATTAAAGCAACACAACACACTGCGGTGTCACATTACTAACGTAAGCAGTACTGACCCTCCGCAGCGTGGACTATGTCAAGTGCATATGCTTAGGGTTACAATGACCACATGTGTTCGCAATTAGGCAAGTGAGTAATGGGTATGGCACAGATTGCGTGGTTGACCTGTAACTGGTGACGATCGTAGGCAAGAAGGCAATATACGCACGATCTAACATCGGTGGCGCACGATCTAACACTATTCGTCACCTACTATGTGAATGCCCTGACCTTGGAACCAACAGATTCAATATTCTTGGCAGCTACTTCTTTGAGGAACTGGAGGATCTGACCGATATTGAGCTGAGGAAACTCCTGAGATTTACATATAGATCCGGGTGGTTCTAATACAGCGGACCACTGTGCTGTGAAACAGCGGCATACTTTTTGTTTATTTGCAGGTTCTCAACATTTTGGAAAATCCCAACAATGGACACAATGAACCCAAACTAATGGTCTAAGTGAGCCGTGACACCAGTCACAAGGGCATCCATTTACCTACCTAACCTCCTCCTCTGGAATAAAATCGTTGTACTCTCCCCCTCTTATGGTCACTAGTCATTTTTCATTTCATCAAATTCTTCATTTACATATAATAGATTATTTTAACAAAATTCATAGAATTTACATTGACATGGCGATTATGCCGTCTGTCGGGTGAAACATTTCAAAAATAAAGATAAAAAAAACATACATATACATATAAGCAAAGTTAAGAGTTTGTTTTAAGTTAAATTTAATTAATTTGAAGAATGTGGAAGAACATAAGAAAAAGAAAGTTATCTGAATCAGCATATTCACAATATTTACTTTAGTTCAATAAAAGGTAAACTGTCTGTAACTATTAAAAATATTAAATTGATTACAAAGTTTCGAAACTATTTCGGTAAGAGAGAGCATGCTTGCAGTACTGAAGTAAAATAGGCCAACCAAAAGAGCCATTCAAGATGTCTCTACACACACTAATAGAAAACGAGCTGACATTGAAATAAAACCGGATTTCTTGCAAAAGAGGGCAAACAGCGAGAAAATGGTAGATATCCTCTCTCTCATTTCTGTTACAAAGGGTACACAGATCAGAGGTTGAGTTTCTATGGGGTAAGAAATTGAGGTTGAGAATTTCAACCCTAGCCCTAAAAATGGTACTTATGGAAGAAGCACAGTGAACATTAGAAAAGTAGCTATTATCCAAACGATGGCTTAAGTTTTTGTAAATATGTCTTGAGTTCGAGGAGGATGCGCGGGCCAGGTATTGCAGATACTTCGTTTCATCAATTTTAGCTATCACATCAGAGAACATTCCGTTCCATTCATCAACGTTCGAATCACTCAGATTTAGGCTTACTTTGTGGGAGAGCGCAAGTTGGTTCCATTACTTGAACGGGGAAGCATTAGTTCGGAGGAGAGACACCAATATTGTCTTGTGTAAGTTGTTACCATTGCTCCTCATAACTCTGGTGATATATTCTGAGTGGGCTTTTAGATTCTGGATGTAAATCGGGGCAATTCCAGACTCCACATGTATCGCGTAAGTCGGTGTGGAGTTTGGTAGTTTGAACAAACGTTTGAAAAAGAAACGTTGAACTTTCTCGAATTCTTCTAAAGGGATGTAACCAAATGCCTGCACTCCATAGCACATACAGGTTTTAACTGTTGCATTGAACACACGGTACTTGCACACTAAGTCTATGTGCGGATTCCCGAAAAACTTCGGCCGCATAATACTTAACGCTGCCTTAGCTTCGGTGCTTTTTACCTTTGCATGCTTCGCTAGGTTTAGATTACTATTAATCAGTACTCTCAAATATTTGAATTCTGTGACCACTTCGATACGTTCACCAAGAAGAAACCAATTCTCTTCTGCCAGACGACGGCGACGATGACGCTGTTCAAATATCATAATCTTAGTTTTTTGGACATTAACCTGCAAGTCCCATGTGCTGCAATAGTCTTGGAGCCTATTGATTTGCAGCTGCAATGAACAAGGGTTGTCAGCCACCATGACGAGATCGTCTGCATACAGTAAGACATTTATCCAAGTTCTAGCAATCTGCACTCCTCCTGACAAACAATTACATATGTCATCGATGTAGAGTACAAAGAGGATCGGACTTAATATACAACCCTGTGGTACACCAGAGGATGTATCAAACCAGTTATACACATCCACTCCATCATAGACCGTTGCACTAGTAGAGGCGAGGAGATTAGCGTAAGTCGGTAAGAATTTATTAGATAGTCCCATTGTTGACAGCTTGTAAATTAGGGCATTTCTATTCACGGTGTCAAACGCCGCTTTGAAATCCTCGAAACATGCATATAGCTTCCTCTTTTTCTCTATAAATTTTTGGGCGATACTATTAATAGCAAATACGAGTATGTGATCGATCGTAGAAAATCCAGCGCGAAAACCAGCTTGGAACACGCTCAGACGACTGTTTGCTTCAATCCATTTTGCAAGTCTATTATAGAGAATACCAACAAATATTTTTCTGATTGTTTTAAGGATTGAAATACCCCTGTAATTTTCAGCTATATTAATATTCCCCCTTTTAAAGATAGCAACTATCAGTGCCTTGTTGAAGATTACGGGGACGTTGGACGTGTTATAGAGCATGTTAAAAAAAAGTAATACTCGTAGGTACTGTTTGAACTGCACAGTTGCATTTTTATAAAACTCGGAAGGAATTCCATCGATACCTGGGGCTTTGCTATTTTTCATTTTGAGTAATACAGTTTCTAGCTCGGACATAGATATAGGGCTGTCCGTGTCATGCACTGTAATATTAGGGATGGCGTATTGAAATGATTTGAAGGCATCAGCAGTCAACAGCGAGCGAAAATGAGAGGCTAGTGCGTCTAATTGGATCGAGCTATGGGAATGTCGACTATTACCAGGCAGCTCGCGAACATTAATCCAAAATGTTTTTGAGCTCTTGCAGTCTACTAGCTTTTTGCCAAGATCCTTTAAGTATTCTGTGCGTTTATGCATACACAGCCGTTTATATTGCTTATTAAAGGAGATATGAATATTTCTGTAAAAAACTGAGTCGGTGAGCCGAAATAAATTAAGAAACGCAAATGATTTTTTACGGAGTTGACGACACTCATTATCGTACCATTTATTTACGGCCGTGGTATTATGCCTTCTGTGCGAGGTAACTGACAGCTGAATGGCTTTTACTAGGCTTTTCTCAATTTGATCAGGCGTATTAGAGGCCAAAGAAGGAAGAAATATAGAATTTTGGTCAAAACGTTTCCTGCAGTTGGCCGAGTTATTCTCAACCCATTTCAGCTTTTGAAAATTATCTGATCTAACCTGCGGCGCTTCTCCATTAAAATTAGCTTTGATTAGGATGGGTAAATGGCCAGAGTAACTTTCAGCTACTACTTCGAAATTCTGTACTGAATAGAGCCACTTTCCAGTTATAGCACACAAATCGATTACAGAACTACCTTGTCCACTGACATAAGTAAATTCACCTTCCGAGTCCCTTTCAAAAACCCCGTTTGTGACGAAAAGGCCGAAGTCTGCAAAAAGATCTGTAAAATAACTATAGCCGATACATTATCATCGAATCACCTTCGATCCTTCGGCAGCATAACTGTCTTTTTAAGATATTGATGTTAGTTCATTTTGTAAATCAAGTTCCGGTCAAGCGGTAGACCTGAATACATTGGTAATTCGATCAGAAGCTCTGTTTTAAATTGGTTTTATATTAAGGTTACACTACTTTACCAATGCTTCCAGTGCAGATCTCGAACGGTTAAGAGATACTTTGCACTCCCACTTTATCTATAATAATAGTTTTTGCATTTTCAGTAATATACCTTTGTAAGCTTTGGAAGCCATTACTACTACAATTGGGCCAAAAGCCTAGCTTCTCCCGAGTTACATATTTGTCATGAATGAAAGGACAGCTTTATGACAATTCCGAGTAGCATGACAATAATTTTGTTTAGTCATAACCCCATCTCTGTCTCAGTGACTTTGTTTATAGGCGCAATTGTCGCACTCCGATGCACCCTGAAAAATTTGCTAAATATTCGGTGCGGCTTATGAACTGACATCATCTACGAGGTGTACTTCTTCAAAAATTAACAAAATGTTTGTTCCCAAAAGTGTGTTAGCATGGTCTGCATCAGGCTGAGGTTCCGGTGCAAGCGAATTTTACTTGTGCGAACTAAGCGAATGTAGGCGAATACAGCTCGCTCGCGAATAGAGTGGTTCCGGTGCAAGCGAATTTTGGTCCCGCGTAGTTTTAATTTATTTATATAGATCTAGATATTCGTATGTCGAGGGAAGAAATATTTATATGCAGGAAATATTGCTAAGTAGTTGCGTTCGGAAGTACTGTGTCACTAAACACGTTGTCGCTCACTTTGTGAACAACAATCTTTGTTAGAAAATACCTTTTTGAAATGCAAATACATTAAAAAGCGTTGTGAAATTAATTAAATTTATAAAAAAAAACGCAATATGGAGAATTTCACAATTTATACAATTCGTTGATCAAAGATGAGAGACTCTTTTTTGAATATTATAGAATGATTCCAGATATCTACATTCCATTGTATTTTGTCAAGTTAAGAGCTCACGATAGAGAAACTGTCAACCAATTTTGTTACTGCGATGTTGCCATTGCGCATTGCACCCTCTTCTACCAAAGGTTTTGATCCCCCAACCCGCCCTACTCTCATACCAACATTGCAAACTTTATCAACTTTTAACTTTTTTATTTTAAATCTATCACATTTTCTTATATTTTATTACATTTGAGTGTAATCGCAAAATTCACACAGAGTTTTGATATTATAATCTTATTTCTGAATAATGTCATAATATGATGTTAAAAGGAAAACAGCTTGGTAAGAAAATAATCTAGTCGAAAGGAAAGAGATTAGGAAAACATTTCATCAGAAAAAAAGAAAAAAAAATAATAATAATAGTAACAGTAATAATAAAATAATAAAAACAATAATAATAAATAAATAAATAACATAAATAAGAATACGAATATGTATATGCAAGCAGATTCTTAAAACAAATATCACAGTAGGAAGGTTTTGAAATTTAATAAATAGATATTATCAAATAAATTAATAAATAAATAACAAATATGTACAAAATAAATAAGTAGTACAAACAACAGGTAAATAATAAAAAAATGTAACAAAATAGTATAAATAAATATTTAGTAATTTAATATGTAAATAACAAATAAATAATAGTAGATAGGACAGAAATAAATAAATTCTACAAAAAAATAAAAAAATAAACAATCATATAAATACACACAGAGTCAATAGTAACGAAAATAATACTCAATAGATGAACAATACGAAGAGCATGAAATAACAATAAGAATTAGGGTGCTACGTTTGCAACAAGGTTATTAATGAGCACGTTATCGGACATCTCACAACTAATTGTGTATCTAGCTGTAAGTCTTTCTATTTTAGTAGAAACCAAATCGACATTGGCTATTTCGTGGAGTTCAAGAGTTGAAAAGTGCCAAGGAAGCGTAAGCATTAGTTTTAATAGCTTATTTTGCGCTATTTGTAATTTTTTGTTGTGCGTTATTGCACAATTTCCCCAAACTGGACTCCAAATCATAAAACATAAAGGCCCGAAAAATGAATTTAAAAATGATTAATTTATTTTCTTGGCTTAGCATAGATTTTCTGTATATAAGAGATTAAGAGGATACATTATTCCTATAGTTTTATTTATTTTGTCTATGGTATTTGTTATATGTTTATTGTACGTAAGCTTTTTATCCAATGTAATGCCTAAGTATTTGACAGTGTCCGTCCAAGACGTGTAAGCATTATTAATAATTAAGTTATTGGTGGGCAAAAAACAAGCGTTTCTTTTTTTAGTAAAAAAGATATCTTGGCTTTTAGAAGCATTGACTTTTATCTTCCATTTGTTGAAGTAGGTAAGTCATAAGAGTATTTAGTGCCGATTAAAGGTTGGTTTGGAATGTAAAACCAAGCACATCTTACAAATAAATACATGTATCGTCTGCAAACATTGCAGACTTACAGTTGGGAATATGTGGAAAATCAGACGTATACACATTAAACAACATGGGACCCAGGACGGATCCTTGGGGAACTCCTGCAGGAACTGCCCTTTCGGTTGAGTAGGTGTTATTTACACAGACCGTAAAGACGCGTCCTTCTAAAAAACTTTTAATTATTTTAATAATATACATAGGAAATTCACACAACATCATTTTATAAAGTAGTCCTGAATGCCAGACAGCATCAAAAGCCTTTTCGACATCGAGGAGCACTACTCCCGTAGATTTATTGGATGTAAATCCTTTTTTGATGTGCTGAGATATTCTGTCGGCTTGTTGCACAGTATTGTAATGAGACCTAAAGCCAAACTGTTGATGAGGCAATATACCTTTCTCACTAAGTACTTTGTCGATTTTATTTTTTGACAATTTTTTCGAAAATTTTACTTATAGAACTAAGTAAGCTAATGGGTCTGTAACTGTTGGAGTTATTTGCGGGTTTACACAGTTTTAAAATCGGCATAATCTTAGCTTTCTTACACGCATTTGGGAAGTATTGTAATTTTAAGCATGATGTTGCCATGGCGCATTGCACCCTCTTCTACCAAAGGTTTTGATTACCCAACTCGCCCTACTCTCATACAAACGCTGGAAACTTTATCTATCATGTATAGAAATGAAACCACGGAAATTTGGCCTATTTAGATTCGCTAAGTTTGCGCTAGTAAATTTTATGCAACGGACCCACAAAATTTGCTAATCCGTGCGAGTAAAATTCGCTTAAATTCGTTTGCAGTGGAACCACGGCCTAAGCCATACTACCGGCGAAACCATCGAATAATTGAAGGAAGTGTTCGACGATAACCTTGTCTCCAGAAATGGACCTTTGACCTCCAAGATCATGTGATTTGTCGCCGCTGGACTTTTTTATGTGGGGGTATGTTAAAACGTTGTTCTATGTAGACAAGCCAACACTGATTTGAAACGTTGAAGTCAACATGGAACGATGCAGGTGCTCAGGTCGTTGTGGTTATTTATTGGGATACCTGTATTAATATTTTTTGCCATGAAACGAAAACACGAATACGTACTTATGTGATAGTGTTAACATTTTGTTGGTATATTAACATTTTTTCTAAAACAACCTGCGATGACGACACTAATCGTCGCGTTAGCATAAATCGATGGAGTGGGGGGAAGGATTAGCCATCATATGTTACCGAAAAGTGCCCCTAACGCTGAGAGAATGCTCATATACAAATGGCAGCTGATTATGAAGATGCTTCGCACGAAAGCAGGAGCAACAAAGCTTGATCGAACTAGAAGTTCCAAGATCCGCGAAAGCCTTCACGTCAAATAATTTTTCTGAAGGAAATTGGAACCGTCATGTTCAAAGGGGAGATCCTACGAACCCTGTCAAAAAGGCAATTTCAATAAAAGTTCCTATATCGTGAATTATATGCAAGCATAAAAGCTTCTGGATTTTCCTTAAATCATAAGTAATTTATAATTGAAAAGATATCTTCACACTGGTTCAACCCAAAATGGAGAGCTATTTACTTAAATTCCATCCCTAAAATATAAATCCAACAAACCATAATCCCTAGACCATCAGTAAGAAACATTAACAGCAACTGCATCCAAACTTCCACCCAGTCACTGATAAATTACTTTTCCGACGTTAGCAAAAAAAAACTCATCCATTCACTGAAAAATGCTTTTGCGCTTAATCCATTCAAATATCCTTTTCCAATTATTGCTCGTCATAACTGTGCGACTCTTAAAAGAAAAGACCGCAGATACGGGATCATAAACACATTTTCATTATGGTCATTAAAATATTTAGTGTCTACGGTTTGTGAGGAAAATTTCATTGGAAATTCTTCACCCGGAAAAGGATAACCATTTCCGTTGGTTGTTTTATTATCCCTTATCATGTTAAGTCAGCACAAACGATTGGAAAGTTCTTAAAAGCTAAAAATAAAAATAATAATACTAATGGGACGAACCGCTACCTTGTCTTATATGGCTTTGCATCAAGCTAATCTCGAAAATGGGAGGGAAGGTAAGGTACCTCTTAAAGTTAAGAAGGAATGCGCAATTCTACGTTTTGATGTGCTTAAAGGAATTTCGACAGTAGAATGCTGCCACACAAGTGTTTCTAAAGTTTGTGCTTTAGTTTTGTCACTTGAGCACGTTTCCAGTTTTGTCGTGTGTTATATGTGTGTGAACTTCACTATGATAGTACTTTTCGATGAGTCTCCAGGGTGTTTATGTGAAGTGTGTCACAATGTTTTCCATAAAGGGTTGGTTGGTACTTTTGATATTATGCAATTACACTTCAGGATTATTAATTTTACTTGATGAAATAGAAATACATACATGCATTAGACGCGATGTATTGGTAAGTGAATACCCAGCAACAACAAACCGAAAGTGAGAACGAATAGGTCAGCCTAATAGTGAACATGTAAAGTGTGAAGATAAAGTTTTGGAATGTCGGGAATGAAATGACACCCAAGTGGGTTAGCTAAGACTTTCAATGTCTTAGCTGAGGTTCGGAAATTAAATAAATATACTACACCGCAACCATCGATACTCATTCGCTCACAGTGGATAAATACACTCGACAGCAAATAAACCGGGCCACCCGCTCTGATTCGATTTTCTTTTAAAGTATAAAATATACAACTAAAAAAGTAGTACAAACAGAAAGTGGGTTATACGAGTATGTTGAATAAAATGAATGGAAACTCATTGGGATTATTCAATTAATTCAGTGTTTATTTAAGGTTATACAAAAAAGAGTCGTTTTCCAGTTGTGTTAATTAATGTAATCATAAAATGAAAAAATATGTAATCCAATAACAAAAAAAAATCAAAAAAAAAATGTTCGTCAATATCTGGTATTGCCTCCTCTTGCTTGGATAATTGCCTCCGACGTCGATCACTTACGTGTAGACTCGCCCTGGACTCATCAGTAAAGAGTTCATTACCCCCACTGCTCCAACGTCCAATCCCTATGCTCTCGAGCAATTTCAAGGCGTGCTCGACGGTGGGCTACGGTTAATGCTTTGCCTGTTGCAGCTCTCTTTGGAGTCAGGTTCTGTTCAAAAAGTCTCCTTCTGCCGGTATCTGAAGTTATGAACACACCGCTTCCTGAGGTGTCGTATCCATTATTAACAACAAAAAAATGCAAAAATACAGGCGACTGAGCAAACACTGGACTAAATCTAAAAAAATTATAACAGACACTGACTAAGCTCATTGTAGAAGAAAGAACAGCAATCGCGAAATCTAGACAAAACAAAGCTAATCGTTAGCATTGTGTTTCCTGCTTGATTACAATGTGAGTTAACGGTACTTAGAAATAAATTTTAAATCATTTTAATTGCCATGAAAAGCACTTGCTGTAGGCACCACTTTTTTAGTTGTATGTGTAATACGTTTAAAGAAAATCGAATCAGAGCTTAAACGTAGCGGGTGGCCCAGTTTATTTGCTGTCGAGTGTAGTAGAAAGCACACTTGATTTAGAAAGTTACAACTAGATAAACTGTGCGGGAATAATAAATTCGGGAATTGCTTTCGTGAATGTACGTCTAAAAACACATTTTAGTTTCTCCGAAAACCAGCTGTTTCACAAAAGCGTGGAAACAACGCCACCTATAGTTGAGCACTGTGTATGATGGCATATGTTTTTCAAATATAAAAATGAATATAATGTTTTTCTAGAACTTGCGTTGCTGCTCTTTCTTATGACTATCATTCCCATAAACGTTAAGGACACAAAAAGAATGCATCTTGTGAATGTAAGACATTTTGGCAGACAGAAAAACAGCGTGCAATCTAAAACACAAAATTATTTCTCTTGTATCAAACCGTTAAAATTTGGGTGTCCAGTGCCGTTATGTTCTGTAATTCAAATATCGATAAACCTGCTCGCTTACATGCACAAAAACGCTGTGAATTTTGACTAACATCATTTTCTCATATTCGACTGGTTCTGAAAATAATTTTTGTTGTATGAAATTGCTTGAATGCCTTGGAAATATGTGAGCAAAACGGCTTCTGTAAAAAACCGCCATGAAAATGTCTCGACTTATCTGTCAACATTACTCGATAAACGAAACGTAGGTGGGAGACATAATATCAAGAATTGTTGGCCATAAAGAAATAGAAAATATAGGAATAAAGGTTTTCCTCTGGCTTTTAGCCATACGAGGACTCCGTTCGTTATTTAATAAAGAAGCACATTCGCAACTCAATCGATATACCGTACGAAATTGATCTTTAGGGATTGCGAAAGGGTCGTGGTTGTCACGTAAACTCCGGCGTTCGATGCACGTTACATTTCGACGATTAAAATGTTTTACAGCTGTTGGTTTGGAGGCTAATTGAGAGACTCTCGAAGCTGACTTTCTCATATGGGTTATCTGTGCGTAGCGTAGGGCTCAAGGGCCCAACCCATTCAATCCGTTGAACAAACGTTGGGCAATATAGGATACACGCATTCTCTTCTCTTTTAAGGTGATCATTTGGCTTTTGTACTTCTTGAGTCAGCTTAATCTTGTAAGGGTGTAGGCAAAGATTCTTATACAAAATTCGCCATAATGTGTTCTGGGAGAGGTCCAAATCTTGAGAACGCCGTGAAATTGACTGATTTGGCTGGTTTGCGACGGACGCCCTTTACGGCAGCAATATTCTCCACACTTCGAGCAAAACGTAGTATCCCTGGCACGGCAACATCAAGCAGCGAATATTGTGACTCAAATTTTTTTACTAGACTATGAATTGCTTGTCTACTGCGACTAAAATTACGGCCGAAAATTGGTGTTAGCGCTCTTAAAGTTGCGACCACCGACTCGGAATTTCGGTTGTAAATTTTAATTATTTGTAAAAGTTCTTCCTTAATGTCACCATGATGAAAATGTTGATATTACTGAATATTTTGACAGTGACAGTTCGGTAAGCAGTTTAAGGGTGCGTTCACACTAAAAGTTTGAAGTTGTCAAGTCGCTAATGAAAGGCTCTTTATATTCATATTCAAAAATTGAAGCGCACACATTCTAGAATTAATGTTCACGTATTACAAAGTTGAGAGAGAGACATACATTGGTCGAAATATTTTAAAATAAATGAAAGAATTGGAAAAATAGAGAAAACATTAGAAAATGAGCGAAAACAACGGTAGGTACCTACTTATGACACTGCTACAAGCAATATAAATTGTAAAGTTTTCAATAAATTTACGAATGGGTAGGGTGATGGCACCAGTAGTCGGCCCCTTAACTTTCATTTTAGGTTTGACTTGCTTTTAAAAATCCGTTATTCAAAAAGTGAATAGACTATTCGGCTTAAGTAAATATTTGAAATGTGTAAATTATGTATTTCTAGATTTTTTAAGTTTAATTGTTACCCAATTTAAACTATTTACAAAAATGTAAATAAACATAGTGACGGGCTACAGTCCGCTTGGGCGAACTGTTGGATACCCTATTCTTATTCCTATCCCTCATAAGTGGGCGTGACAAAAGTCTAAGTATGGTTGAATTGTTAAGAACGCTCTACATATTTTGTTATATAACATTTAAAGGATTTTATCAAAAAAAACGCTCCCTAGCTCAAACTTGGGTGTTTCAATAAAATTGTTTTATTTAATTGTGGGCGTGTCAGTAGGCGGATTTAAAAAAAAATAACACATGGGAATAAAGGGCCCTTAGAGAGTATATATTATAAATTTCAGCTCCCTAGCTCAAACTTTGAATTTTAAAAAAAAAAAAAAATTAATTTAATTAATTTAATTAAAAAATATTTACACATGAGCATAAAGGGCCCATAGAAAGTATATATTATAAATTTCAGCTAACTAGCTCAAACTTTGGATTTTCAAAAATTAATATACCCTTAGAATAGGGTATAAAAAAATTGTTTTATTTATTTGTGGGCGTGTCAGTTGGCGGATTTTGAAAATTTTTTATCCCGAGCAGTTTTAGGAGTCATAGAACATATATAAAAAAAATCAGCTTTCTAGCTCAAAATTCGATTTTTTCCAAAATTTTGTTTTTTTGAGTTTGTGGGCGTGTCTGTGGGCGGATTTCAAAAATTCGTAAATTTGATTATTTCGGGATCCTAGAGAGTATATGGTTAAAATTTCAGCTCTCTAGGTCCAGTTTAAAGGCCTAATTTTTGCCGACAGACGGACGGACGGACGGACGGACGGACATGGCTAGATCGACATTACTATCGATGCTGATCATAAATATAGTAACTTTTAAGGGTCTACGGGCAATATCAAGGTATGTTACAAACTATGCGTCAAAATTAATATACCCTTAGAATAGGGTATAAAAAGCACATTCTTCAGTAGTCGGCCCGCCTAACTGTAGTAGTCGGCCACATAAATGCTCAGTAGTCGGCCCCCATTTTTACTTCTGTATTTTCAATGTTTTGACCAAGTTAGGAAAGAAGATTTTTTTTTAATTTTCAATATATGTATTTTAATTTATGAGAACAATAATAATACAAACTCGTTTAAAAAAAGAAATGTTTATTACATTAAATATCATTTGAAATAAATTGCACAAGGTATGCCATTTCCTTATAAAAAAAACGAAAAGCACAATAATTTCCTTCGAAAATTAAAAGAAATGGCTCTTTCAGACATTATTATAGGAAAAAAAGAAAACAGATTGGAGTTCTCCTGTACTGACTATCAGATAGGTGCCAGTTATGGTTCCATCTAGCTCAGATGGGCCCGATGGTGTTGATGTAGATGGCAAGGAAGCTACAATATCCGTAGGAAGCTCAATCGTTCCATCTATGGCCGTCATTGTGTCATTTGACTCAGATTGAGTAAGGTGACTACGCTCCATATCTTCTACTATTTTTGATGTTGTTTTCTCTTAGCCACCCATTAAAACTGTTCGCCACGTACTCATAAAAGGTCTTAGAACGCATCCAGCCACTTTTTGATCTACCTAAAATCCATGTTGGGAGAATGCTTTTTATTTGCGCGATTCGGGGGACGCACGTATGGAGTGCCATCAGCACTGAACACAAACAGAACGGTCACTGTTTCCTTTTCGTTTCCGTAGCTTACTTTGTAAAGCTTTTTCCAACCCTTTGGCGCAAAGACAACACCAGTTTTCGGAGATAGGCAAAACGATGTTACATCCCCATTGAAAATTCTGAAACGGTCTTCCATAACATCTAGAGCATCTATTTCATGAAGATAATTCCTTAAATCTTCAAACCACTTCCTTACTGACTCCTCGGTAATGATTGCACGGCCTTTTGATAGACCCTCTGGTGTTCTGAGGGACAGTTCGGGATGACGCTTGAGAAAGCCGTAATACCAACCCTTACCTGGCAATTCATTAGCGTTAGGTTTTTGGGGAAAGCCACATTTCACTAGCCAATCTACAAGACTTATTTCTTCGGCCGTACTCAGCACAGTATCCGGCCCCATTTGCCTCGGCTTTTCGGCAGCCCTGCCATGAATACGGTCTTGTATTGTTGTCCTTGGTACTCCGAATTCTTTACTGGCTCTCCTAATTGACCAGTTTTCCTCCCGAATCTTCTTTAATGCTTCTGTAAGCGCTTCTTCCGGGTACTTATGGAAATCGCGTTTAGCCCCTTCTTTTGAATTTTCCATTTTTTATAATGCTTAAATAAATAATAATAATTTCTTCATTTCTAAATTTAAACCTGTTTTATAACTTTAAATATAAAAAAACTCGTAAATTTAATGTAAAAAATGAGCGGCCGACTTAACAATATCTGTCTTCCCTAGTCGGCCACCCATTCTTTCAATGCGATAATAGGGGGCCAACTACTGAAACCAAGCAAAAAAAACTGGAAATTTTGTCAAAAATGAATGTAGGATGAGGTAAACCTTCAATCTGCATAATAACTTAAGCAAAAACAAAAAAAAACATAGTCTTCTTTAGTCGCCCGAGGTGGGCCGACCCTAGAAGAACCATGCAAAAAATGTCTCCTTAGGTCGGCCCCCTCTGGTTTTATTTTAAATAATTTTTTTTCTCCACTTTCGGGCAAAAAACAATGAAAAGAATCTGTAGACAACTCAAATAAAATCATAAAATTCACTTACCGATAGTATTTTATGGAGGGTTTCTGACATTCACTGCACTATTTTTTTTTAACTCAAAATGACAAATATACCACTTCCAAGAACTTGAATCAAACTAATAATTATCAAGGAGAAACTAGCAGCTGCATGGCATCCTGACTTTGCTCACAGACAGGAAAACCGTTAGCCTTTTGGGGAAAAAAAAATCTGTGTGTATTTTACAAACGCATTTGCTATTACGCATCATTTTATGGCGCGCCGGCCGACTACTGAAGACGGCCAACCTCACATGCCATCACCCTATAACTGGGAGTTTTAAAATTCTTGTAGATCAGGTAAATTGTTCTTATCAAGAGAACGAGAACGTCGCCTCACTATTCTCTTCGCATTGTATCACAAACATATAAAACATTTATAAGCTAGAAATGTGCAATTAAAATAACAAATATGTTTTCTATGCTTTTTGGTCTTATTCAATGCGAGCCAATGTATTTGAAAGTGTGTATGTGTACTTAATTATCACAAAACTTATTTGTTTTTTTTAATCAGTGTTGTAATATGCAGTGTGGAAGCAACCTAAGAGAATGGGCAGGATACTAATACGATAATCCTTCTCATTCAAAACGCCCACCCAACATTTCCTCGCTTAGGACAACTCCCCATCGTCAACATAGTATACCTGTTGCATTTTGGAGTAGTTTCGACGATGTGGCGGAAAAACTTAGCCCCCATCTGAGATCATAGCCCTCCATTGGCGTGATGTCCATAGAAGCAGATTTCCACCGTCTTTTAAAATTTCCACCAGATAATCCATCAAATTCAAATGAAACTGTTTTAAAATTTTTTACTGGATAGTTGCAATTAAGAAGAAACTGTTCGCGAACTATCTATTCAATTTCTCTCTCAACTTTTTTCTACTTTTAAATGAATTTTTTATGGGTTTTTAAATGTCAACTTACATACCTACTAGACATAAAATGATTAAATCCAATTTAAAATTAACAGGATACTCATTCTAGATTATTGTTCCTTATGCGGACGCCCTAAATTTAACAATATCTTATAATTATTGCTTCTCGGCCTAAAAACTATTTTAAGAACTAATCTTACAGTTTTCATCTAGAAAATTGTTAAGAAAACTCGGCATCTTTATTAAATTTTATATTTTTATATAAAAACAGATAACAAACCACTTACTCTACTTATTTAAGCTAATTAACATATTCTAACTATAATTAGGATTCTGAGCACTCGTCCCATTCCCAAATGCTTTCTGAGAGCCTGGTAGTCGGCAACGTGCACACGCGCCGACGTAAGCCGACTGAGGCCTTACAGCGTCAGTCACATCCCGGAAGCACCACCACAAGTTTGCGAGCCCGGCCTCCCACAGAAACACCCTAGCTAACTAAATATAACTTATAAACTAAGAGGATATAACCTAGCGTAACGCTACGTCTTGGGAGGGCATGATGACCCCTAACCCCTAAAAAAGTCACAAAAATTCGGCAAATTAATTTTCCGTATCGAATTCATCCCTTTCCACTATTGCTATACTAAAACGGAGGAACTCGTGAGCATTGGCGACGTCGCCGCCGCGGATCAGCCGCTTATCTCCTGCGCTGCGGTAGTGGTGGCATAATACCGGGATACCATCCCTAGTCTGGACCAGCACTTTAGCATAAATATGGACAAATGCCTCCCGTAGGATAAAGCCAGATCGGAGCGTACTCTCTATGTACATTTCATTGGGGTAGTAAGCCCTAAAGATCAGGCTATTGTCGCCGGCCATCGCCCTTGCAACGTGCCTTCGAGTCACCTTAAAAAGGAAATTGTCAATCCTATTCAACTAAGCCCCATCGTATAGGACCTTGTTGGGACTATCCCAACAAGGTCCTATACGACTTTAATATTTGGATTCAGGAGTTCGGAACAACCGGAGACAGGCCCTATGACATTGTCTTTACAAAACCCGAATCTTTTCCATATAACTAGGCGCTATATTAAACCACAGTGGACAACCAAAAGCGATGATCGGCCTTATAAGAGCCACGTAGCAAATGGAGTTGACTCCTATGAAACAGTCTCCTTGTCAGAGCATAAGCCTTCTTGGCCCCAGCAAGACAAATAACTACATGACTATCGGAGTACAGATGCTGGTCAAGCCAGATACCCAGATATCTAACTACGCTTCTCACCGCCATTGGCGGCTCATTTTGTCCAATAATGGCCAATTTCTTCCAGTTTTTTCTAGTATCATTAGAGGCCTCAACCAATGTTGTTCTGACAAAATTGTTTAAGTCTTCTGAATGTTAATAAAACATCGGTTGTTTTAGTTTTCGATAGTATCGATTGTTTTTTAAAAAACAATCGATTGATCGATAGTGTTATTAATATAAATAATTAATAAAATAAGTTTTGCGAAAAACACAATTTCAAATTTTTTAAATAACATTTTCATATTAAACAAATTAAACATTTTTCAAATTTTTAAAAAGACGTGAACTACTTCTTTTTTTAAAATGCTGTCTTTAATATACATAAGTGTTCATATAAAACGTTTTCGTAAACAAATTTCATTTCAACCGGTTAAAAGGCTTATGAGAAAATATTCCATGGCCGTTTTCCATGTTTGACCATTACCCCGAGCTCCATTTTTTTCTGAATCCAATATTTACTAATAAATAAAAAATTAAATGAAATTCACAATCAAGTTAAATAATTTATTATATTTATTTTAAATTAGATTTCACTTTACAAATTAATTCACAGCACATTTAAATATGTAGGTACGTAACAGATACGTAGGTAGGTACATATGCATTTTATATTTAACAAATTTACTTGAATATATCATAATTATGATGTGTAAATAGCAGTGTATCTAAATTTTTATCTTTCAATCTGTTTCTTTTGACATTCATGATTTGGCCAGCTTTCGAAAAAATCTTTGCAGAATGAACAGATGTCCCTGGACAACACAAATATTTATTTGAGTGGCTGAGGACGCAATAATACCAGCATACTCTCTTTGTAGAAGTTGGGATGCGTTGTCTGCTTCTTGAGACGACCTGAATCCTTTTTTTTAAATCTGGGATCAATTAATGTCGAAAGCATATTTATAGTCCTGGTATTAAACGGTTTCAATCTCTGGTTAATTGAATTATTCAAGGAATGCAAGACCTCTCGTCCTTCAACAGTTGTCAAACTATTTTGCAAACTTATCAATTTTACAGAAATACCTCGTATAAGAGGTATAACTAAAGAAGCAGTGACAGAAGACTCTCCTGAGATTGTAGTGGTTGCGACTTGAAAAGCTTCTAGAAGTCCTACAATCTCCTCTATAGCTGTAAAGTTTTCTGCCGTGAGATAAGAATGTGCTTTTGGACATTTTCTTATTGCAATTGCGACCTCACTTCGCATTTCCAAAATTCTTTTCAACGTGAAGTAAAAACTGTTCCAACGTGTAGATACCTCTTGTATCAGTTTTAACTCCTGTTTATTAGATGTTTTTTGAGCAATGCGAAGTTTGTCACTAGCAAGTGTAGAACTGTGCAAAAAGCCACAATAGCTTTTGTTTTTGATAAAATTTCTGAGAATGATTTCACTTTAAAACAGTCTTTTGTACTGTTAAGTTGATGCAGTGAGCAAAACATGAGGAATGTTGAATTTTTAGTATTTCGTCAGTTTTTTTCATAGCTACAGCATTGTCCGTGACGATAGATACCACCTTTTTGCGAATGTTATAATTCATTAACGTTTGGTCGATTGCCTAAAACAAGTTGTTTTTTTTTTATAAATAGCTGTGATAAGATAATAGGACAAACAAAGTGTTGAAAAAAACTTACACTTGCCATCGCTTCCGCTGTATGACTACCTTCAATTTTTGTCACGTTCAAAAACGCTGAAACCAATTTGGCGTCCTGTATAAAGTGGCATGTCAATGCTAAAATTCCTTCATTTGCATTTTTTTTTTTTTTTTTTTTTTTTTTTTTTTTTTTTTTTTAAAAGGAAATCCAAATCCCAGAACACTCAGACTCGGTAACGGTCCATTGTACTACCAGGCAGAAATCCTCCTTTTGGTGTAGAGGCATGTGATTGGGTGGCGTATGTTGTTGTTCCCCATGGGGATTGAACCTGCACCGCACGGGTCACAAGGCAACACACTAACCTCTACACCGTCGCACCCAAAAAATTTGCATTACTTGTCCAAACATCTGTTGTAACACTTAAATATTGACATCTAGATAGAGCTTCGTCTAATTTTGTCATCATATTGTTGAGGAATAAGTTTACATTTCAGTGTTTTTTTGTCAGGTAACTCATACCTGTTGTTAAGTGCTTGGATAAATAATTTTAAGCCTTTGTGCTCAGAAGTCCTGTATGGAAGCATATCAATAGCGATCATCTGTGCGTACAGAGAATCAAGTTGCTTTTTAATTTTTGAATTTTCGTCGAATTTCTGACTCCTTTGGAAGTAATTTTTGATTGAATTTCTAGAAGTTTTGGGTGGCATTGGCACGGTCGCAAGTTGATTTCCATCTGCATCTGCATCAGCATCCCATGAATCCTCACCGTCTACATCTATATTAATAATATCACCATGCTTTCTTTTTAAGTGGTCTCGTAAATTGGATGTATTTCCTGAGTCTATACTCCTGGCCACAGAATTGCATGTGCAAAATTGCCTTTTTATGTTAAAACAATTCCAAACCGACGATTTGTTTTTCTATTCATATTTTTTTACAAATAAACAGCGACACTGAAAACACGAACGTCGAACAACTTGAAAAAACCGTATTGCAATGAAATGCCGATGCGGGACTTCCCCCTTTAAAGCAGTGAAGGTTAGGTCAGGTGAACTGAACTGTCAATAACAGAACAGTGTTAATAGAGTAGGGGCTAGGGTACGTTCAAGAACTAACTGAAGTCTAAGTTTTTCTTAACATTTTTTTTCCAACAACATAAACACCTCAACTGGACGACTATTGATATTTTTTCCAAACTATCGATAGTCTCGATAGTTTAAAACAATCGATTAGTCTATTAAACTATCGATGTTTTATTAACACTTTGTCATGCTGCAAAAGAATGTTAATGGCCTCGATTTTGGGACCTGATCTGTATGCCACCAAATCGTCGGCAGATGCTGTAGCATGTCTGAGTGAACCCACCAGATCACTCGTGTAAATGTTAAACAGGAGCGGAGAATTTACAGGCCGCTGCTGTAAACCGTTTTTAATCTTAAAGACTTTGCTCGAAGTCACGTAGCCACATTTGACAACGCACTTCTTTCCCAGAAGCATATTATAAATAACATATAGCAAGAGTTTCTGCATCCCCAGCCTAGTCACTTTTCTACAAGTTGACATGAATGGGTTTAATTCATCACTGAGGTCAATGAAGTGCTGGTGTTGTTGCATTTGTGTGTTCCAAGAGTTTTTAGGCCTTCCACTTTTTTACAATTTTAACTCGTGCATGCTCCTAGTATTGGTTTTTTGATCGACTTTTTGTGACAAAGGCGATTTCCAGTCTTGCCAACCCACGGATTTGCACGCACACTTGCCGGGACAGTTTTAATATGTTAAGCGTGTCGCATGTGGGCCATGATTTGTAAAACTGCCTGAATGTGATATATCTCCCGTGTGGCTTTTTACGACAAGCTCTCAAAAAAGGTTTCTAAAACTCTTCGTTTTCTTAGCGCTGCCCATGACAAATCTCTTGGTTATCTATGTACTACGCATGGCTTTTTCAAAACCAACCGACACCAGATGCAAATGACGATTTTTTCGACTTTGTTCCTTCTACTTTGGATTGCTTCTGCGGTTGATTTGCCAGTGACAAACAAATACTAAAAATAATCGAGATATCAAATAGTGATACCTCGATTATCGTGATTTTTGAGATATTTTAGCAAAAAAAACTCCTGCTTTAATCTTCCCGATTTTTAATGAAATTTAATTCGACAATAACAGAAGGATGTTTCTTCTTATACATATTACGAAAATATTGTGCTCCATCATTAAATTCAGATAACAAAACGCCGAATATCTTAGAAATTATAATAATCGAGTTAGGTAAATCAGGTGAGAATTTAATCACATTCCTCGTTTACAGATTTAAATCGAAATGGAGGAGAAAAATATCGGTCTTAATCCACATATTATGTAGTGGTACCCACCTAGTTAAATCTGGTCAGAGAAATTTGCTTACAAACGTTATGTAGTCTGAAACTACAAAAATTTGCAATACAAGTGAATATATCTATTTCAAATTTATTTGATTAGTCAGATAGTAACCGCCAAGGACTGTAGAAAAAAACAAGAAATTTCCTGGCACTATAATGGGTGAGTTAAATTAACCCACCATCTAATTCCTCAGATCTATCTTACAACACTCAGACTTTTTTTGTTCCGCACCTTCAAGTGTCCGTATTGGCACTTATGTCATTGATCGGCATAAACACGCATAATATATTTTCAATGTTTCAGTGTAAGTTAAAAAACGAAGAATAAAGGTAAATCAATGCATATATCTGCATACCTAGGCGCACAACAAACATCGCTTCCAGCTACACCACATTTGCATAAAACTCCCTTCTGCATAAATTTATGCAATTTATATTTTTATACATTGGAAATATCTTTACAACTCCTTTGAGACGAATCTATAAATGTTTTGTGACATATTTGAATGCGTGCACGCACGTATAGACTATCTCATCTGACACTCACTCCATTCAAAATGAAATCTGTAAACTTAACCCGCCACCAACACTGTCTACCGCAAAAGAAAGGACCCGACCGTGGAAGGTAGGTACACGCTTTATAAAATGAAAATCATGCTGTTCATCACATCCTTACGACTTCATTTCCACATTTTGCCACCAAACAACACTACGCCAGGGATTGGAAGGAGGATTTTTTATTATGCCTGAAGTGAGCCTACAAAACGAACCATACAATATTCAAGCAAATATAAATAACTCATTCGAATATATAATACGGTTGGCAGAAGGGGAGGGGACCCAACTGCTTCGAATATCCCAACTGGTCTCGAGAAAATCCTACGAAAACCTTAAAAACCTTTATGTTTCGAGTGTTTCCCTCCCATACCAAGGTTTTGCCGTACCCCGTGAAGTACGTGAGGGGATTTTTAAATTTCGTTTTAGAGTTGATTTTTCTTATTCCTTACCCCAAAGTGCCCGCGCGGTTGTAACTGAATACACTGTTTACGATACATTGGCAAACGAACCGTGGAATACGAAAGAAAAGGGGTGTTAGTGTAATTCACAGGAAATATGATGATTACATCCGGAATTACAATCTGTACTCGATGATGGAAAGCTATTTGAAATTGGTTTAATGCGGATGGGAATAGGGATGAAACCCATTTTAGTATATACTTCTCACATTTTATCTAAACTATAAATCTATGATTACGTGTACCGAGAACTTATATTTTGAATCTGCTATAAATGTTGGGAAACTATAAATCTGACAAATATTAGATTATGAATTTTCAGTTTTCGGGTATCACAACAAAGACGCGATAATGGAATTAAGTAAAAGAAATGCAGTCATCGTTTAGAATCATTTCAGGAAACATCACTGACGGTGGCCAAGAAACTTTTAAAATGTTCGCGAAATAAAACAAACCTTGATTGATACTCTTTGGTGTTTGTCAGACTTTCGCGGACACTGTTTTGAGAAAAAGGACGCATCAAACACGTTTGTAAACCAAATCTTTCATCACCTATAATCTATAAGAACGTAAGGCACAGGTTGAAATGGGCTCCCACCAGTTTGTGGTTCTTCGAAACAATTTTTAGACATATGTATGGAAATAATGCAATGCGCCCACCGGCACAGTGGCTAGTGTGTTGGACTACTTATCAAAAGGTTTCCGGTTAAAATCCGGTCCAGAGTTTTATTTTCGCTGCCCCACCTTCTGACGAACGTCTGACAAACGTTTAAGAGTATCAATTATCTTGAAAAGCTTGTCAAATTTGACTTTCGAATTTTGCTTAGTAGATCTCTTCCGCGCGGAGTGCATGCAAATAGTTGGTAAAGGCAGGTTTTAGGCCCTATATGGCCGTTAAACTCGTACAGCCTTATTCATAACACTTAATTAAAGCTGAATCAGACCTAATCTTAGTTTAATTTAAGAAAACTTTATTCAAAAACTTTTCTTAAAGATAATTCACACTTAATCAAATGTCAAAAAATTAAATGCCTAATTTCGCATTTAGCAGTGAATTAACTTTCATTTTCCCGTTGTGCTCAGAAAGAATATAAAACCAGATAAATATGGCTGATACGTTTTCGAATTTTTTAGATAATTTTAATATATTGAACAATAATATTGGTAACAGAAGGCGTTTAAAAAACTATAAACCACGTTTTAACCCTTTTGATCTCAATGAAAGTGAATTCAGAAATAAATATAGATTCTGTAAAGAAAACACAAAAAATTGAAATCGTTCGAGGTGATCTGGAAGGTGACCCGAGAGGTGGGCATATCGATGTTGAACTTCAGGTAATGGCAGCTATTCGTTATTGGGGTCGGAATGAAGTAAGCCAGGCATACATTTTTCCGCTTAAAATGTAATCCTCTATTCATTTCGTAGATTCAAGATGACAGCGCAGATATTCATGGATTTAGCCAACCTACTCTCAGCCGAATATGTTCGAAGGTTTCGAGAGCATTTGCCTCGAAAAGACCAATTTATATAAATATGCCATCACTGGCTTCAGAACAAATTGATGTGATCTCAAAATTCAGAAGTATCAAAGGATTTCCTGATGTAATAGGTGCGATTGATTGTACTCACATCAAAATTCAAAAAATAAAAGGATAAAAGTCAATACTACATAAATAGGAAAGGATATTACTCTATAAATACACAAGTTCGTTGCTGTTAATACGTGAATCTAATCATCTTAAAGTAAAATTATTCTTTAGGTTGTCTGCGATTCGTGTCTAAAAATTAGAGATATTGTTTGTCATTGGCGCGGAAGTACACACGATTCTCGTATATTTCGGGAAAGCCGCATTAAAAAGCGTTTTGAACGCGGAGACTTTAAAGGACGTCTACTTGGTGACGGCGGATATGCTTGCTCATCGTATCTGTTTACTCCCATACTGAACCCTCGAACAGAACAAGAACGTAGATACAACGCTTCTCATATCGGCACGAGAAACGTTGTTGAACGATGGTTTGGAGTCTGGAAGCAAAGGTTTCGCATACTGCTCAATGGTATGAGAGGGCCTATAGATTCCGTTAAAACTACTGTAATAGCGCTAGCAGTTCTTCATAACTTAGCACTCTATTTAAACGAACCACAAGGCAATAATACCATTCACAGTTCATTTTACCACTTAATACCTACCTTTTTTATTACCTTTATAGAACCTTATAATCGAGAGGAAGCTGAAGCAGATTGGCCAATATTGTCAAACCCAAGCCGACGAAAAATCAATCGTAGATTATTTGTTCATTTACATTTTTAATGATTGTTTTTAATAAAGCTTATTAAAATAATACAAATAACAATTGTACATTTATGAGAAAATTTCTTTATCGCCGAGTCATGCTCTTCTTGAATACCTCAGTTCCCTGATCATCGAAATCGATTTAATTTTTTCCGCATGTTCTTCTATTATATTTCCCTTCGTTAGAAGAAAAAGTTTAAATTTGTGACAATAATTCGTTCTTTGTTTTCTTTTTCAAATTTATATGAGCTGTCAAAATTTAAAAGTAACACAGAAGACCGAGAGTGCTGCCAGATTTTCAGCTTAGTTTCGCTTAATTGATTGATTAGCTACTACATGGCAAAATAAATTTAATGAATAAACTTTTTTGAGATCTAAGTTAAAGTCAAATTAACTCATTTGACGTGACTTATTGGAGACACTGTTAATCAGTTGATTAAGGAAATCTAATGAATAGGGCAGTTAATATGTTAATATGTTTGTATGGACATAACAAACTAAGCTGTATTCGTTTGATTCTAGCTCTTGACACAGCCGATTTCATGTTTTTTTATTTATGTCGCCATCACCCAAATCTCCTACATTCCGAGCTGGTTGACATTTTGTGAGAAAATGAAAGTATAGATAATACCACCTTCCACCATGTTTGACGTTTGAAACGTAGCGTAAACGAATCTCACCGTGCCTTTAAAAACGCGTTCTCTGTGGCGAAGCATTTATATGGAATTTGTGAGGAGTTCAAGTGCGAAGAAAAGTCTTTCTCACTGGTTTTTTTCTTATTGTTATTTATTCACAATTTCTTTATGATATTATAGACGCTGGTATTAATTTAACAATTTTTGAGTTCATCAACTTTCACCGCAAAAACGTATAAAAATGACACAACTCATAAATGTGAGTTTTCTTGGTATTCTATGTAGGCTTAGAAAAAAATGCATGCAAAATATATCAACAACTAAGCATGTCATCGGCTAAGAATTAAATGAGTAATAAATATTGTTGGCAAATTGAAGTTGAAGTTTAGCTTACTATATCTTTTTTTCCAGCATTTATTTGGGCTACTCTTTGAATTCAACATCAATCAAGTGGGCGCTTCTATTAACCAAAGCAAAATGCCATTTTTTCTGCATGTACCATCACATTTTCTAGCTTATCGGGTGCTATAGCGATGATTTGTCACGAATGTAACTGAGGATTGCTGGCGTATACTTTGCTTTTTAAATAACCCCAATAACCAGTCAATGCCCAAGGAATTTTCGTTGCAGAAACTGCATTGTTTGATTTGCAGTGGGCACCGTCTAGTTGAAACCAGTAACCGTCCGGACCTTTTGTATACATTTATGGGCAGACACAATGAGCCAACATCCACCGATATCGATTCTCATCGACTGTTTTCTCTGAAGAAAAATTGCCCAAACTGGTTTTTTTTTTGGTCATTCAATGTCATGGATCTCGTGTCGATTCTCCGTTAACAAAATACGGCAGTTTTGCTTCTTAATGGCACCAGAGAGTGTGAAATGGAATTCGTTGCCATTAAAATTTGGTTCCAATAATCAGGTTCAGTGTCAACCATTCCAGCGACTGTTTGGCCGTATTCCAAGCGACGTGGACCGTCGGTCAGAAATATTCCTTGAGACAATTGCACTTTATACGGAAACAAGCTACTGCTCCCTCATACCAAAATAATAACGGACACACAGTTAAGGACAAAACTTCAACATGTCGAAGTGCCAATATAGCTGACGGTTTTATCTTATTTTATTTAATTTCTTTTTTTTTTAAACTTAATTTGTGAGTTTTATCTATCAAATAGTTGAAATAGTTGTTTGGTTCACTTAATGTTCACTTTTATTTATTTATTTGTTGTGTATGTAATAAAGATTCCCCTGAGGAAGGTGGCAACCCCAGCCGAAACATTGGGAAAGTAAATGGAATAATCTTTCATTTTACAAAAAAATAAATGACCAAACAGCCGAAGAACACAATAAAGGATTAACATTTAATTTGGTCAACAAATCACACATCGGAAACAAATACAAAACATTATTCAAAATGCCCCGCAAGGTGATTCCACTGACACAAAAATGACGAGCGTGGTGAAGATAGGTTAGGTTAGGTTTACGGGCTGATGGAACAGAGCGAATCTGCTACACCACACTTAGGTCCATGTGGTCCCATTGTGATACCCTTTGTTGGGAGTGTTGGCCTCGCTGTTCTGGCCTTGGTCTTTCGTCCTTAGTTTCCTTCCTACTCCAGTTTGTCCAGCCATTTGGATGTCCGTATAAACCTGTAAAGATTTGATAGTGAGACATCAAAAAGTTCTTGAATGTCTTGGAAGAAGTATCTTCCAAGTGTTCTGTTCCTCAGGTGACAAAGTCTTGGACAGTGACAGAGAAAGTGAGGTGTGTCCTCATGGGTTTCCTCATCACCGCAGCCTCTACAGATGTCGTCATCATTGAGATTTAGTTTCATTGTGTGATTCCTTAGCAGGTTGTGGCCAGTAAGAGTGCCGATCAACTTTGACAGCGATGTCCTGTCGTAACGTAAAAGTTTGTTGGTTCGGCCCTTATCATATTTTGGCCACAGCTTGCGTGATATGTCACAAGTGGTTAGTGACCACCACCTGTTGTTGGCTTTCATTCGTGTTTTGTATTCCACTCTTTCTCTGAGGTTACAGAGTGGTGGTTTAACCGACTGAAGTGCCTGTTCATGATCCATCGCAGACCCCTTTCTTGTCAGTTCGTCAGCTTGCTCGTTACCGGATATGTCCTTGTGTCCAAGGACCCAGCAGAGGCTCGTTTTGTGCTTCGAGCCAAGAGCTTTGAGCACCTCGCGGCAACGGCGAAGAAGCAAGGACTTTATTTCTGTAGCTGAAACCGCTTTAATGGCCGCCTGACTATCAATAAAAATGGTAATATCACTGCGTGGTATCGCCATCATTGATACCATGCTTGCGACTTCAGTGATTGCTAAGACTTCTGCTTGGAATACACTACAGTGATCAGGTAATCTAATCGATCTGTTAATGTGTAGTTCCTCTGAGAATAGTCCAGCACCCGTTCGACAGTCCATCTTTGATCCGTCTGTAAAGATGGAAATCGATTTCCTTTTCATGGGTTCGTTGGCGTACCATTCCTCCTTGCTCGGAAATGAACAAGAGAATGGTTTTTCAAAATCTAACTAAGGAGACATGTGTAGTCAGATATGACGTTGTTCCCTATGTACATGTTCAGAATCAGTGCATGTACAAAATGACTCCGGTTCCAGCTGTTTGTTTGGCTGATCCTCTAGGCACTTTTTGCAGCCGATTCCTGCATGTATAGATCCAATGGTGGCAGATTGAGAATGGCTTCCAAGCCAGCGGTTGGGGTTGTTCTCATTGCACTGGTTGTCCCTATACATGCTAGTCTTTGTATTTTTGCCATCACCTTGAGATTGGTTGCCTTGTCTGTGGCTTGCCACCAGACTAAGCTGCCGTATGTGAGTATTGGTCGCACAATTGCCGTATACATCCACAGAATTATTTTAGGATTTGGACCCCATTTTTTCCGAAGATACGGTTACATGCGTAGAAAGCGTTGGCCGCTTTCCTAACTCTGTCATCGACATTTGGCTTCCAACTCAGCTTCCTATCGAGGATAATTCCTAGATATTTCGCACTCTCCGCCACCTTCAATGGTATTCCCTCAATTTCTGGTGGTTTGAATTCTGGTATTTTCCTTTTATTAGTGAACAACACCATTTCAGTCTTTTGTGGATTGATCCCAAGACCGCATTTTCTTGTTCACGTAGTGAGCGTCCGCAGGGAGTTTTCCAACAGTTCGCTCAGTGTTGATAGGAATTTTCCTGTCGCAAGCAATACTACGTCATCCGCGTATGCAATTGCTTTGACCCCTCTGTTTTTGAACTTTAGGAGTATTTCATTGACAACAAGGACCCAGAGTAAGGGGGATATGTCTCCACCTTGTGGTGTGCCTCTGGACGCCACGACTCTTAGGTCATTATCGCCTAGTGTTGCATAGATGTATCTTCCATTCAGCAGGCTCATAATCACCTTAGTGAGAGACTGATCGACGTTGGAGTTCTGCAATGCTTTTTCCACTGCTCGCGTTTCCACATTTTTGAATGCTCCTTCAATGTCTAAAAACGCTGCAAGTGTGTATTCTTTGTCCTTGAGAGACTAGTGCTGACGACGTCGTGTAGCGCAGTTTCCACTCCTTTGCCTTTAATGTAAGCGTGTTGGGCGGTGGAGATCGCGCTATAGTCGAGTCGACTGCGAATATGGATGTTCATTAGCTTTTCAAACGTTTTTAGGATAAAAGATGTCAGACTTATCGGTCTGAAGTCCTTGGCATAGATGTGACTAGGTTTTCCTGCCTTGGGAATGAATACCACCTTCACTTCCCGCCAGGCTTTAGGAATGTAGCCGCACTCCAGACTTCGTGTAAAAAGTCGTTTGAAAACCGGTATGATGACGGTCTTTGTCTTCTGGAGCATAATAGGAAAAATCCCATCTCTCCCAGGTGATTTGAAGGGAGATAGTGTATCAATTGCCCAGTAAAGCTTTTCTTCGGTTATTACTCCTTCTGGAACCGCTGAAATAGTTGTAGGAGTAATATCCGCCTCTAAGTTATTACCTAGACTCGGGGTGCACCCTGGAAAGTGAGTCTGTAATAAGAGTTCGAGGGTTTCTGTGCAGGACTGTGTCCAGTTTCCGCAACTGTGCTTAATAAAACCTGGAACACAGGGTTGTTTGGACGGAATTTTCCTAAGCCTGGAAGATTCCGTTGTGCTCTCGATGTCACTGCAGAATGTATGCCAAGCCGTGCGTTTAGCACTTACTATGGAGCTCTTGAATTTCCTGTGACTGGCCTTGTACAGGTCCCAGTCCGTTGGGGAATTGGAGGCTTTCGCTGCATTAAATAGAGCTCTAGTTTTTGTCCTAATTTTAGACAAGTCCTTTGTCCACCATGGTGGGTGCTTTGTGTTCTTTATTGTCCGTAAAGGACAGGCTTTAACGTGCGTATTTGACAGAATTTTGTTTAAGTATTCTGTACCTGCGTCGATTTCATCTGGTGTGACCAGTGTTTGTCGCTGAAGTTTCCTACTATTCTTTTCTACTTCTTTGAGGAATGTATCCCAGTTTGTTATTCTGGGATTCCTTAATTTTTTTATCGGGTCTGCTTTCTCGTCCGTTAGGACCTCTATAATCCTGTGGTCTGAAAAGGATGCTTCAGTAGAAACTTTCCATTCTCGCACATTCATAGTTTGTGAGTTGTTACAGAGTGTAACATCTAATACCTCACGTCTATTCCTAGTTACGAAGGTTGGTTCATTGCCACTATTGGCTATCAATATATTGTGTTCAATAATAAATTCAAAAAGGGGCTCACCTCTCACATTTGTGTCGGTGCTACCCCATTGAGCATGATGGGAGTTAGCGTCGCATCGTAGGATGAAATCCCATTTTTCACGCTCAGCTTTCACAACCAGCAGCCTGGTTAGATCGGACGGTGTCCTTCCTGGAGAGTCGTGTGGCATGTAAATCGACGCGAGTATCAGCGAGCTTCTACCTGCTCGCTCCCATATGACTACTGTCTGGTCTGTATTGCTGTAGCTAGATAAGAGAAATAGATTAATCTGTTTTCTAGCGACAATACATGTGCGTTTCTTACTGTGATCTGGTGTGTTGGTGTTGTAGACGACCAGATTCTTATAGTTCAGCCCTTTTATCTCACCCCGGATGATCCAGGGTTCTTGAACCAGGGCGACGTCTATACTTTTTGTTCTCATGAGGAGAACAAGATTGGCGCTGGCCGCCTTACTGTGGTGAGAATTGATTTGTACTATCTTCATGACGGCCAGCTCCTTCTTTCCTGTCCTTCTTGTGAGTTGTCGCCAGTAGCCGTAGTTTACAGCGCGTTATGCCTACGCGAACCTTGATCTGTTGGTTACGTAGTAGCGGCAACGATTTGTGGCTGAGGAGTACGGTAACTTACATTCCATTCTCAGTGTGTTTCCCCGTTTCCAGAACTTTCCACTCCTTGCTTTGTAATTCCGGGTTAAGGAACTGCAGGTTGCGTTCGATTCTTTCCACGGGCAAGTACGGTCCTTGAATAAGAATGCGTCCTTTTGGTCTTGTTATATTTAGACCTCTTTTGGAGCAACCAGGAGCCCCCTCAGGTTCGGACGAATCCTTGCCTGGGGCAGCTACCGAGCGCTTTGGACCAGCTGCAGTCGAGGTGAAAGGCGTTTGGCATTTCGTCCTTGCTGCAGTCAGTCTCACGCTAACCCCTCCAGAGGCCTGCGCCCTAGTTGAGCTAGGCCCTAACCTACCTTTTGGCAGAACCTTCTTAGAGTCGCCAGGTTCCTTTCCAGTTTGGGACGTATCCTTTGGTGGATCGGCACGTGGCTTTTCGGGTTCCGATCTACTCAAGGCGAAATGCGTGTGGCATTTCTCCCTTGGTCCAGTCAGACTCCCTTTACCTATCCGGTTGTGCGTCCTGTCTTGTAGGCTGCTACGCCACGCTGCCTCGGTCGACTTTAAAGTCTCCCGAGCCCTAGCTAGCTGTACCGTTTCCCTTTCCGTGAAGGAGCTAGGGTCACGGTTTTTAAACCTATTAAGCAGTTGGCGCGCGTTCTTGCGTGGTGTCGATACGACACCTGCGGTTTATTGGCAACACTCTATATTACCGCTTCTACAAGTTCATTGGAAGGTATTGGGCGTTGATGAACGGCATATCGACGATCTCTCACTGCACCGTGTTCACAAAAATTCCAAACAAAACGGCGAATGGTGCTGTCAGACGGTATGCTTGTTGGCCACGATATTTTCGAAGTTTAAGTTAACACAACTGAACGACTATTTTCAGTGTAAAGCGTCACTATTGCGGCGGCGCGTTGTTTCGGTGTGAAGCGACTCATGATTAAATTTGTACTAAATCGGTTGATAAATGTCAGTGTTATTTGATGTTTACATACCGACATAAAAAATAGCGCAGCCTGTTCTAAGTACATTGGAAGTTTTAAATAAGTTGGGGAGAATACAAAAACGACGGCGAAAAAAAAAATTATAAAATGTAGTAGGATAAAATTCAAGCATTTCTCAGAGGGGAGGGTTCTATTTCCCCCTGTTAAAAATGAAAAAAAAAATATATCTAAAAACAATAGCAACATTTACAATAAAATACTATATTTTGAATGAAAGTGAGAAATCGGTTATATTATTTGTAAATCAAGTTATTTTAATGAATAGTTTTTGAAGTAAATACTTTCAAACTCAAAGTTTTGAAGCAAAAAAAAAAAGAGAAACAAATGTTGCTAAATTTTTTTGAAAATCTTTACAGTAAGAACTAATTGGGCTTTTATTTTTCATTGCGCCTGTGGAACGCAAAAAATCTGATTCTTTTATACCTTCCAGTTTTTGTGAAAATCGAGAATTACGAAAACTACTTTTTATAAGAAACTAGCTGCACCCGAACGGCTTTGCCGTGCCCGAGAATTCTATTGGCCAATATGTTCGAGTAGACTTCCTTATTATTGTCTATAGCGGGTATCCGGCGTATGTTGTGTTGCTGCGCCTAAAAAAAGAAGACCGATTTCGACCGAACTTCCCAGAAACACTCTCAGGCCAATACCGAAGATTGCCTGATTTAAGCTCAACCGGTGAAAGGGACTGCACGTTTTTCTCCGCATGGCTTAGGCCGCTCACGCAACTTCGTTGTTCCGCTTAGGGTAGGTGCTTGTGGTCTGGCAGGGGCGTATGTCAGCATACTTGTGCGAATCAAACAACAAAGCGAAAGTAAAAAACTTCGATAGAATCACTTTTCACACCGATCGTTATCATTGTGGGAAAAAGAACTTTCCGATGTCCGATTCACAAAAAAAAAATTCAAAAAAATTTAATTAGAGTTATTTGAACAAAACATTAAACACACGATATCTCAAGAATGAAATTGCGCACAAACACCACAATAGGCTTGAAACGTTCGTGTGGTCTCCCTCTTTCATATGCGCGTTCGGATAACAAAATAGTTGACGTCTGTAGCTGTACGATGGTTTTTTATATGTGTGGTGTCTGTATCTGCATCGGTATTTACACGCATACGCACATATAAATGTGTACTCACTCAATTGCCCTTAATTCACACACCGATGCAGATACAGACATCGCATATATAAGAACCTTCGTACAGACGTCACCTTTCATGGAAAAAAACTTTCATTGCGATCGATTAACGCGTTTGGCCAAACACCGGCAACAAACAAAAATATGAATTGATTTTTATATATATATACAGGTACATGTTCAAAATTTTTCGCAAGTTTTAGTATTTATTTCGCGTATGCAACCCTCGATGAAACCTCTTTATTTTACATATGACAGTTAAATTATTATCAAAAAAACTCAATTTTTGTATGAAAATGTGGCTTATATAAAAAAAACATTTTACATACTACAAAAAAATAATCACATACCGACATAAGTGTACACACGCATTTTATTATAAATAATAAAAAAGGAAAAAGATAGTCCGTGGTACACGCACCTGTGCAGTGTAGAGTGTAAAAAATGTGCAAAAAATGTTAGGCCAATTCCTCAGTTCCCACCATTAGCTTCTGCTTTTCTTGACTAAGGTAACCCCAGGTTTAATTTTTTTTTGTACGCCCATGTAATACGTAAAAAGCCAGCTGATCTGTCACAGAGCGAAACACAGGTTAGTGTTAGCTCCGATTCAGCCTCCCGGGATACAACTTCAACCACAATACGGCCAATGTTCCGATCCGAAATTGAATTTCATGCGGCTAAAATCTCATGTCATGTCAATCAGCAGTAGTGAATTACATGTCACTACTGCTTTATTTATAAAAGGTGTTCAAATTTGACATATCATTTTAAATTGGCCGTCACTTTTTTTTACAGCTTAGATTACACCGAAGTTTTTTATGAAGTAAATAGGTACATTCCCGTTAGCTAAAATGGATCGCTGCACTATTGAGCCACGTGTTTTTAGTATTAAAACTTAAACTTATTTTAAATATGGTGAAAGTTTTGCAGAAGTTAAAGAAAATTTCGTTCAAAATACGTTAGAGAAAATGCTCCGTCAAACCGTGCTATTAAGCTTATCTTTCATAAATATGAAGAAACTGGTTCGGTTCAAGATCAGAGAAGTAAAGCCTGTCCTCAAAGTGGTCGTTCGAGTGGAAATATTGAAACTGTTAGTAGAGGTGTTGCTGAAGAGCCAAGGACATCAATTCGTCGTCGTTCACAGCAATTAAACCTCAAACCAATAACTTTGTTTAACATGTTGCACAAAGATCTGCATGTTAAGGCTTACAAAATACAGTTAACACAAGAATTAAAGCCAACTGACCACGCAATGCGTTAATTGGGCCACAGAGAAGCAACAACAAAATAACAATTTTTTCAAGCAAATTATCTTCACCGATGAGGCTTGGCGGTTATGTCAATGAACAAAACTGTCGCATTTGGGCTGAAGTAAATCCTAGAGGATTGTTTGAAAGGCCAATAAAACCAAAGAAAGTTACTGTATGGTGTGGATTTTGGTGTGGTGGCGTAATTGGTCCATTTTTCTTCCAAGATGAAAATGGCAATTCACTTACTGTGGATGGAGCTCTATATCAAGCGATGATAATAAACTTTTTGTGGAGTCAATTGGAAGATATTGATGTGCATAATATGTGGTTTCAACAGGATGGTGCAACATGACACACACTACACAGCAACGAACTCAATCGATCTTTTGAATGAGAAGTTTAACAATCGAATAATTTCCCGACGAAAAGACGTGAATTGGCCACCAAGATCATGCGATTTAACACCACTGAATTTTTTCTTATGTGGTTTCTTGAAGGGTAAAGTTTATGCCGATAAACCTCAAACTGTTCAACATCTCAAATACAACATCATGGAGCAAATATCACTTATCGAACCATCATTATGCGAAAAAGTGATTCAAAATGTTGGTTAAAGGTTGACAGTCAGCAGAAGCAGTGGAGGTCACTTGCACGACATTCTTTTTCATTATTAACCGGAATTATACCTCAAATTTAAACACCCTTTAGAAGCCCAAATCTTGACAGAAACTCATCTTATAATGAGTTTAATGCTCTGTCCGACTCCATTACTTGAATTGTGACCCTTTATCCTCTTACTGAAATCGTCGTTGCGAGCGATTTCAATGTACACAATTCAAATTGACTTCAACTTTCTGGACAGACAACACCCTAGGGAAGGTACGACGAGATCTTTACTGAGGTAAATAATCTAGAACTAAAACACGAATTTTGAATATTCTTCCTAGCGCTGTTTTCCAACCCATTATACATAATTTACAAACATTTAAACCCAACTTGCATCGGTCTCTGCTCTGTCATCCTTACCCCCCTTTCCTTAATGCCCGCACTATTTATAAATATATCTACATTGTAGAGGTACTAAAATGAGTGGCGACGGTGTAGAGGTTAGTGTGTTGGCTTGTGACCCGTGCGGTGCAGGTTCAATCCCCATGGGGAGCAACAACATACGCCACCCATTCACATGCCTCTACACAAAAAGGAGGATTTCTGCCTGTTAGTACAATGGAGCGTTACCGAGTTTGAGTGCTCTGGGATTTGGATTTCCTTTTTTTTTTTTTTTTTAAAAGGGGTACTAAAAATCCCTTTAGTTTGCGTTAATTATAAAAAAATAAACTGTTAGTGGTAAGAAAAAACTGAAACCAGCAACAGAAAGATCTAGTAGGAAATTAAAATAATGCATTAAAATCCGAAAATGCAAAAATTTGATATATGACAACTAAATTCTCAGCTAACGCTGTGCTACCAAACTAATTTATTCGGATTGGTTATCGGAAATGTGAAAACGACATGTAGGAAGTGGAGAGCGGGGGCACGTTTGATAGCGCTATTAATAATAATGACAATAAAATAAATTGCTATTAAAAAAATTATTTCAAATTGTAAACCAAAATTGTAACTTTGGGATACCGAGTGAGGAGTTTTTTATGAACCCTTAAACCACTAAGACCGTCGACAGACGGTCATCACTAAAATCCAATTAGATTCAAATTTACAATTTTTCGCGCTCAATCCGAAAATCCGTTTTTCGTCGTAAAATTAATCTATCTTACGGTACCAATTTGAATGCATTGAGTTGAACAGTTTGGCAAGTATGGTTTCAGTTCAGATTTTCCTGAAGTCGGACGAGAAAATTATTTGTGATTTTAGTTGAAATTAAAATTTTAAAAACTATACTTTTATAAAGCTAAATCGTGTGAATTAATTTTTTTTAGTAAGTAGTTTGAATATATTGTTTGATATTTTGTTGCTGGTTTGAGTTGTGAAAAACTTTTTTGTTGTTTTGTGAGTGTTTTATGAAGACCGTTTGTAGACGGTTATAGTGGCTTAGGTGAAAAGTTGCTTATGTTTTTTTGTTTTTTTTTTCTTAGAAAATGTCACGAAGAAGCGGAAAAAATAAAGACTGCAATAATAGGCAGCAAAAAATAAATTTATCTTCTATGACTGATGAAGAGATTGAAGTTCTGATGAATTCAATTGATACTGATGATGATTTCGAAGATTTTGATGACACAATTGAAGATCCAGATTATCGTTTTGACGAGCTGGAACCTGAAGACAATGAAATGATAGCCGATTGCTTGCAACAAGAAGATTCATCAGCAATTGTAATTGCAATTGAATTGTCGATGATTGTTAGCAACCTCAGTTCGAACACAATTGATTCATCAAAACGAACATCCACGATAGCTCCAAATGAGGAGGTGGTAGCAACACCACAGGATGAAATAGCTGTTGGTGGTAAGATAACTGAATTAATATCAAGACGGCAAGACCCAGTGACAAGTAATTCAATTAGCTGGCGGCTTCACTGGACGTGATTTGGTGAATATCAGTAAAGATTCGACTGAATTCAAAATTATTCTGTGGTGTAAAATGAACATGCAGTTGCATGTGAACGATGTTGAATTCAGAGGAAAAACTGATTTGCCATCTGAAGTGAAAAAAACTGCAGACACCTTTGGATTTTTTTTTCTTACTTTTTTACTGACGATCTCATCGATTTGATAAGCCTGGAAACGAATCGAGCTGCAATCACAGAAAGCTTGAATACACAATTCAAAGTTGATAAGCACGGAATTCGCCGATACATGGGTCTTGATTTTTATGTCAATTTTTCGTTACCCAAATATTGAAGCACATTGGAGTGAATATGGATTTCGACACATACCAGACTATATGTCAAAGAACAAATTTGAGCAGATAAAGAAATATTTAGCGTTCAATGATGAATCAAAACGGGTCAAGAAAGGTCATGCCGGATATGATCCCATTTTTCGAATAAGAAAAGTTTCGACATATTTGATTGAACGCTTTGATTCAGTTCCGAAAAATGCTCGTTTATGTATCGACGAACAAATGTGTTCAACCAAAATGGCCGTGGGGCGTAAAGTTATTTGTTTTGTGTGACAGCAATGGTTATTCGTATTTGAAATTTACACTGGCGCTAAAAACGATGACAACATTTTGGCAGATACTACAAGGTGGCGCAAAAGTTGTCATCTGTTTACTTCACAAATGTCAAAGTAAAATTGACATTTGCCGCTATTTGCAAAAATTATAGCATCTTCCGATGGGTTTTCAGCCCTTGGGTGTGCCTTAGGCAATTCTGTGTGCCAATGTTCTAAATGATCCACGACGTTTGACATCTATCCTATGTAGGTTTCAGTCGGATTGGTGAACGCCACTGGGTGATGACTTTTGCGCCACCTTGTACAAACATTGGAGCAACAGGAAATGTTGTTATTAGGTTGTCGCAAACTGTGCCAAATTTTGTAAACCATATATTGTATTTTGATAATTTCTACATATACATCGCTACAACTTATGGTATATCTGAGAGCGCGTGGCATTTTTAGTCTTGGCACTGTGAGAGTGAATCGGATTCCTAAATGCAAACTTCCATCTGACAAAAGCGAAGAGCTGAAAAAGGCTCCAAGAGGTTATTCAACGGAAGGACACGAAGAATGTCAAAATTTGTTCAACATATGTTGGCACTAAGCCATTTCAGAGATCTAATTCAGTCGGTAAACCATCGAAAATTGCTCGTTACAACCGAAAAGAAAAATCGTATGATGACGTTGATTGCCCACAAATTATTCGAGAGTACAACGCGCATATGGGCGGTGTTGATGAATTTTTTACCACTTACTGGACATGTCTATAACAAACGGATTCGCCTTGTATAGAAGACTCAACGCAGAGAAAAATCTAATTGCTGATGAAAAGGTAAAAGATAAGACCATGTATAAATTTCGCTTGAACATTGCGAAAGAACTCTGCGCTTCTCTTGAAAAACGATCCATTGGCCGTCCTTCATCCACCGGACAGCCAGCCAACAGCCATAATGTTGGTAAAAAAGCAGCTCATCCCGTGGCTAGTGTGAGATTTGACGGTGTAAATCATTTCCCAGAATGGGGATCCAAAAAATCGTGTAAATTGTGTAAAAAATCCGAAACACACACGTTTTGTATAAAATGCAACATCCACTTGCGCTTTTCCAAAGTAAAAAACTTTTTTACTAATTATCACGTAACTCAATAAATCATTATCAATAATCAATAAATCATTATCTTTTACTATTTACGTGTTTAGGTCAATATTTTGTATATTTTCTTTGAATACATTTTTTTTTGTAGTTGAATTTTAAGTTCATTTTTTTTCACCAACCCACTAAGCCAGTCCACAGACGGCTTTTTATTTTTCCCACCAGGTGCTTCCAGGTATTTTTTTTTTGGCAAACGGGCTCATATTCGTGTTTTTTAGCGTAAAATCTGGCTAGAACCAAAATTCTCGGAAACAAATACCTTATATTTCGATTTCAGTGGTTAAATGGTTAAGTTGCATTTTTTTATTATTTGTAAAACTGTTGGTGACCTTTTCTTTTTGTAAAAAATATATTTGGAAGGCTCAGCTTCATTTTGAACCGTGTAAAGGTAAATTTTTCAATAAATATGTAACATATAATTGTTTACGCCAAACGCCATCACATTAACTGAAAAAATGTCCCTCTTTTGATTGCAAAAATAAATTTAATATTACAAATTTTGTTATACTTAATAACAAAAAATGGAGACTATATTTTTTCCATAAAACGAGATAATCAAAAACTTACCATCTGTATATAATACTGTCGTTCAAAAGTGCTCCAGCCTAGTCCTTTTTTATACTATAAGATGTAAAGTTTACCCAAAATGTTTTTGTGCTTTTGATTTTTTTATTATTTAAACAAAAACTATACAAAATTAATACTTAAGCTTGTAATTTTATTTAAAATATTTTTTTTTTGTATCTATACGTTGAATAATACCTTAATAGACATAAAAGAATATTTTCTTAACATGTTGGAGCGTTTGAAGGGTCATAACGACCTGGACAGGTATTAGAACGTGGAGAGTGGAGAACGGCAACGACAGCTGCTCCAAAACTAAACAGAATTTTTCTAGCTACTTTTTGGTTATAAATGACACGTGTTCTGGGCATGTTGTATATATTTAAGAGTAAAAGTTGTGTGTCTTTTTGTTTATTTCTGACAAAAGTTTTATTGAAGACGTTTTTTTTCTATTGAATTTCTATGTAAGATTTTTATTTGTTCATTTGGTAAGTAATCTCATTAAAAATCTGCAGTTTATTATATTATCATGATTGTTATAATATGACCATAATGATTATTAGATAATAAATTAAATAATAAGTACATAGATAAATAAAGAATTATTCAAGTAAAAGAAAAACAAATAAAATGTAAAAAAATAATTATTTAATGTATTTAATTGTGATCTATTCATCTAACAATGGATGAATCAAGGACCAGTAGCACCACTTATGAGTACAGCTGCATTATCTGTGAAAAATTGGGTTCATCTTCCGCAACGCAAATCCAGGCGGAGACTCAACTTACGTGCATAGTATCCGTTTTCCAAAGGTTTGACATATCTGGCAAACTGGCACAGGCTTCGAATAACTACGATCCTAAGTCGATGGAGTAGAAAATGCATCAAGGACTTGCCCTCTCAAAAGTCAAGTGAGTCCACGTGAGACCTGGATGAAGCAGCTTTCTAGCTAAACAAAGTGCTGCTAACCTCCTACGATAGTAGTTGTGTCAGTAAAACCAGTATGAAGAAACGTAAGGTTTCCTGGTGGAAGCACCAACCAGCTTTTTTTTTTTTTTTTATATATATAATTTGCGTGCGCTAAAGGAATTTCTTTTTTCTGTAGTGACACAGTACCCTTATAATGGTAAAACCACAGCGCAGGCATTTAGTTTGTTGCGCAAGTAGCTCCCAGCAATTCATTGCCTATTTTTGGGTGCTACTTACTGAAAGAATAGAAGGATAGGAAAGAAGTTTGGTGCGATGGGATTTTTTTTTTCTCAACAGGTGGCGCCTAAATTGCTTTAGAGAGATCAGTTTTTGTTGTGTGTATTCAATTTATAAAAATCATGGCCCTGGTCGGGATTCGAACGCACGACCTGCCAATCACTTTAGTGAATACACTACCATCGCACCATTGCCACCTGCAAGCTAAGTTCGGGATGAATGTTAGGAAATAAATAAAATTGTGCGACCATTACAGGATCGCTCTCACAGAATATAACTCAGAGTGGAGAAGATCGAAACGAGCTACATGGACTAAATGCACGGAAGACAAACCAGACATGCCAGTCGCAACGCGTATCTATAAAGCTCTGGGTAAAGAGCATACAAACTGTGTAGGATTACAAAAGAAACAGATGGTACCTACACGACGTAACCAGAGGATACTATAAGAAACTTACTTCAGGTTCACTTTCCAGGTTCATCTATCCGTGCTACACACGATAACTCAAACGCCACAATCCCCAAGGCCTTTGTAGCCAGTAGATTCAACAGTTTCTTCTTTTCCCGTAAATTAAAGATTTGAACTCAGTGAGGTTCAATTTCTTTGTAAAAGGAACAGCCAAAAAAATAAGTGTCCTTTTGTCATTATATTCCAACAGCTGATGCAGCTTTTGAACACCTAAAAGTATATCTACAAATCCAGTTATGGTTAAGAAATGTAGATATTGAAAATGTAGACATTGAAAATTGGGGCTGGAAGTATTTTAATAACATGCTGATCCCAATAACAATGAATCAATCACCAGCTCCAGATAATTTATTGCAAATGTTGTTTTGTAGCTGCAAAAAGGGTTGGGGAGCTGCTTGTGGATGTCGAAAGAGTGGCTTATACTGCAGTGTAGCATGTCTACAGTGCAGCGAAAATACTTGTTTTAATACTCTGCCAATCATTGAAATAGGTGAAGTAGAAGAAAATAGACAAAATGTAAATTAATTTTGGGGTAGAAACATATTCTACAGCCTAATATTATGAGGTATTGTATCATTTAAACTATTACAATTATAATTATTTCATTTTTTTTTTTTAATCGAGATCACAATTTTTTAATAGGTAAACTTTTTTGTATATATTATAAGCTAAACATTCCACTTTGAATTATAAAATTTCATTCACTGTTACGGAAATCCGAGGTTTTCATGTTTTTAACGCCCAGGCGCTCCACTATAAGACTTTAAAGTTCTTCTTCTTCTTTAACAACGAGGTCATGATCTGGATTCGAGAGATCATAACCCTCCCACTTAACTGTATACCTACTGGTCAGCCTTTGTGTCTCGTTGGTCGATTTGACCTTTAAAAAGTATCGACAGAGTTCCCGGATTCGTGCCACTTCATCACTGAGGTCAATCAAATACTGGTGTTGTTGCATATGTATGATTTACGAGGATTAAGGGTTGCATCACTTTTGCTATTGTGTAGGAACATTATTGTATAGGAACATTTTTAGCGGGGTTCGTAGGATTTCTCCTGGAAATTTAAAACTACTAACTGAGCCGGTCGCGCTCGATCACTCTGAGATAGGCTCTTTGTTTTGAGGGCTTACACTTCAGACGTAATCCCTGCGAATAAAACAATTTTGAATGGCTGCAGTTATCCTTTAAAAAGGTTTTTTTTTTGCTTTCATTTCATTCAGAAACATAACATCCACCTTTTATAATCAATTATTTATCTCTTCTCGAAAATTGCAGTTCTCCACATGTACCTACACATATTTATTCATTCAGAAAGCTTTCACGTTAAATTAAAATAGCACATATATCTATCCATTAAAAATGACAGTTGAATCCACACTTGCTGCATATCCAATCAATTAAAAAAATAGTCTCCTAAAAAGACGTGCCGTAAAATAATATATAATTTCGGTGAACGTTAAAATACTGCATCCCAGAAAGAATCCTGCCAATCCGCCAATGTAAACTGCAATAAAGATATCAATAAAAGAACACAATAAGAAAAAATGTCATAAATAAACGATATGCCATACTATACCCAACACATCGGCAAATGAAAACAGCACATCCCTTCGCAATTGCATTTTTGGGTAATCAGTAATCCCCCACTGTAAGTTTGCTCCCAAGAACCAAAGTCTTGATCTCTGCAATCGACAAAAAATAAAAAAAAAAAACAATTCACTTTGCACATTAACTCAAAGATCCTGTATCCTTTCGTCTATCTGTCGTCACCATCATCCTCTATCCTCCTCCTTGACAGAACACAAAAGTCAAGTGGGTGCATCACCCAAAAATCATATCATATCGCAAGGAAGGATCTTCAGCATTATATTGAATTTTATTCGAACCCATAAAAACTATCGCAATTGTTGCAGATAAAAAAAAGGACCAACTAGAGTGGCGAAGATAAAGAGCGACTTTCAGAATTCAGAACTAGCAAACTGCTACAATTGGCAGTTTTCCTTGGGAAAATCATCAACGTAACTGAGATCCATTTAACTTTTAAGCAAGTTTTCATAGTCCCGCTCGTGCTGCTCTGTGTTCACTGTAATTGCAAACATACTCGTACGTACGTACACATTCGTTTATCCAGGAAGAAATAATTTTGCTGATGCTCAGAATGATGTCAGTTGTTTCTGTAATAACTTTCAATAACATACAGTGAATCGAAACATTGTTCATCGAGTAGTAAAACATATTTGCAAACGTTATGAAATAGTTTCACAGTTTACGATAGCAATTGGATATGCCTTGTCAATAATGTAGTTTTTATTGCATTAATTTTTACAAGAAAAGCTATAATATTTTGTGGCCACATTATGCATCATCAAAACCTTGGCTAATAAAAGTTGTATTAACTGTCACAAATCCCAACATTACCTAAACCTTATATTGCTTAGATAAACCATTGCCGATGATGTAATAAGAAAGCTGTTTTGATTGGATTAGCTTAGACGGTAGCTTGGTTCTAAGAGCAAATGAATCTGAATCACACAGACCTGAGTGAGCCCTAATTAGCTTAGGCTACTTTTTCCCTAAGGAATGAAATAACTTTTTTCTAAGATTTTCTACCATACGATTACTTTCAGATATTGGGTGGGATGGGGTAAACAAAAAAAGGTAAAAGCTTTAAATGTTTCGTTAAAAGGCAAAGCTGTCATCAATTACTTGAAAGAATGGACCCTTTTATCAACAACTAATGTGAAGTTAAAATTAGTTGTCCCATCTTTTTAATTTGCCTTGGGATGATAGTGCAGTGAAAGGGACTACAAAATAAAGGTTAACACCTTATTTTGTTATTGGTATACCCATAGACTTATATATAGATTTGTTATTGACATATTGGGCGTAGTGGTTAGTGCGTTGGACTACTGGGGGAAGGGGCGCATGTTCAAATCATGCAGATGCCCCGTAAAATCTTAAGATTTTTTCCATTGCCTCGCCTTTGACAAACATCCAAAAGTATCAATAGTATGATCTCTCGAATGAGAAGCTTCTAAAATTTGCCGCTCGGAGTCGCCGTAAAATTGTAGCTTCCTTCCACGAATAGGGAAGGGGTTGGGAAGCTAGGTACTAGGCCGTGTTAAAGCCTTTTATATTTTGTTAGTATCTGTGCTTTCGCTAGAACATTTTAGTTGTCGCTGGACAACTGTTTGTTGAGAATCAGTTATACAAAAAAACATATGTAAATAACTAGTTTTTACTTAATATTTGAACTAAGATATGTTTTTTCAGCATTTGCTTCTGCAATTTAATTAGAAACTGACTGAAAAAAATAAACTTTTAGTTAATTATTTTGTTTACTTCAAAAATAGCATTTGCTGTTAAATTATTATTTTTAGTTTTTTCTTTTTTTCACACAGCCTATTATATTCCGTGTGTAGTAGCTACGCGCTTAGCTAGTGGTTTAAATTGTAGTACCAGCTTAAGTTTTATTGCCTCAACCCCTAGATTATTTTTGAAATTTTTAAAACTCCTTTATTTTCCTGCGAGTGATACCAGTTGAAGAGGTAGACCCGCACGGGCAAGGTTCTGTTTCGAGATCAAGATCTGTCCATCGTTTTTTAATGGTAGACACAATTTTTCCAGAGTTCGTTTTGGGATTTTGTATGTTATAAGTTCAGAATCGTTTGTGGACTTATATCCCACCTAGGCGGGTCATTCGTCTATTGTGGTCTGTTGTCCTGTGCACTAATTCGCTATCTTAGACATATTGACGATTCCCAAAGTAAAGATAAAGACAGATGCCAACGTCTAGCCTCGGACGATATATTACGCATACCATTGGCCAATGAGCTTTAATGGTTTCCTAACAACAACAAATCTCACATTCGTCGAACGCATATTGTAAGACGGAGCTTCGATTGATATTATTGAGATAAAAGAACGTCTGCATTTGTCGGTGAGAAGGTAAAGAGGGATTGCTCTCTTTTCACCGCGCTTGGCCGGTCTAAAAATAAACGTATTGAACTTTAAAAAAATTTTTCACATCCCAGTTTTTGCTTTAATTCAGTTTCGGTTAAGCCAATTGATTCATTAAGTCGTACTTGGCGTAGATAAGCTTGAAGGTTCCTTTTATATGTGTTTCAAATAATACTTCACTTCACAACACAATAATGACAACAGGAGGTATGAAGAAGTGGCTCTAGCTTAAGACCCTGATGTATAGGTTGTTTACTCTCCAATAGTTGAATCTACTTTCGTACATTAAGCTATGAGTGTGTAGCAAGCGAATAGTACTCTGTCCTAATCTTTTCGACTTAAATTCAGTTTGTGTTTAGTTTGGTGGTATCAACAGAGGAAAAGATAAGAATTATGCGAAATAAATCTGGGGAGCCGTTTTTCCCACTTTAACATTTGAAAAATTCGCATGTCCCAGAGACTATTTCGTCACTGTTACTACATTTATCAATTTTGTACATCTTCGGTTGTTATCAATTTTCGTGTAAGCTCGAACTTGCAATTACAATTTAATTTACTGCAGAAAACTGAAGGGCGAAAGCTTAAGAGAGCATCCGAGCATTCGCATAGCAACAAAATGTTCTTAATCTTAAGCGCAAGCTTTCGTGTCTAGCACTAATATTACTCTCTGGCTACATAACTAAAGTAGCCTATTACATATGTATGTAGATTAACATTACTTTCTAGTATTTCAAATTGTTCGATGGATTTTGAACAGATTTGGGAATATAGGATTATTAGATTTTTTTTTAATATAAGTACACCATTTGCAAGCCTTGAGTGCACACCCATTATAATCCTGCCACTTATTAGAAAAATCTTTAAAGTAGTAAGATACTATAAGAATAAGGTGAACTTAAAAGGAATATACCAAACTCAGCTGGGTTACTGCCGTCACTTATCTTTGCCAAATAAAATGATCTTCTTCTTCCTTGAATGGCGGTGAGGCTATGATCAGGATTAAAGGGATCATAACCCTCCCATTTAACTGAATCCCGCCTGTGGGTTTCGCCGGCCAATTAAAATGATGTCTCTGATATTATTTCTGGAGGTCGCAAAGGCAACCAAGTCAATAAATGAAAGCCTTTTGACATAGTACATACCTTCATGACTGATAACATATTGTTTTACATGTCCCACAAGGATAAGTTTCGGCCCCCTTTTTATTAAAGGAATCAATTGCACTTAATGAATATAAAAAAACATGTTTATTTAAATATTTAGCTAGCTCATCAAATGCTTATAGGCACAATATGTTATCCGCTCTATCAGAACTGAATAATTTTGAGCTATAGGAAGTCTTTCGCAAATGAATTCGAACCCAATTAAAGCCGATAAACTTCTTTGCTGTACCCCCACCAATTTGTATCAACCTTTCTCACAACAAACGTGTTCCCAATATGTAAGATCTAGGTTTCGTTTTTATTGGACATCGCATGTAGTAGGCCCTGTGGTTCAGTGTTTTTAGCACGTTTGACTACTGACTTCAAATCACGCAGTGGCCCAGAAATACCTTACATTTTTTCCACCACGCACGACGCACCTCTTGCGAAAGTCAGACAAACATCCAAAAGCATCAGTTGTCATCTAGTCAACGGAACAAAGTCTCCCCTGAGTCTTTCCAATTACTGAAGAATGTAGCAGGCGGAAATATTTTCGATCAAAAAAAGTTCTCTATTGGCTCAAGTGTATCGCTGAGTACGGTTTAGCAGAGTCGGCCTGTTTGATCCACCTGAAAACCTCAAGAAAAATGTGATATCAGGCAAAGATATCCGCATTTTCTAATACTGCCAAGCTACCATCAAATCCTTGGAATAGTCTCTATTAACTTAACCCAAAGACTAAAAATCGTACCTTAATGAGACGGCAAAGCAGCTATTCCCGGGCATAAAGAAATTCCAGGAAACTGCAATGCTTAAAAACGGGCGAAACTTGGAACTACTTAATACTTATGTACCTAAAAAACAAACCTTAGGTTAAGACAAAACAGATTTGACAACAGGACTTGGCGTATATTCAAACAAATTTTTCAGAAGCCGCATGGTCGGGGAGGAGGGGACTATTCTCTACCTTCTCTGTTCATGTCCTGCTGTCTTCAAGAAACGCAAACGCCATAACGGTGCTTTCCTCTACAACCATCTAAAGGACCTAACTAACACTGATTTCAGAAGTCTCCTAGTCTTCATCAGAAGCTCAAATGGGTTTAACGAGTAAAACAAAATATATATAGAAATAGTAAGCATTCAGACCCCAAACAGGGCCTAACACCTAGCTTCTGCAACCATTTGCTTTTACAAAGTGGAAGGGTAAATTAAACAAGCTGTCCATGACAATTGATACTCTTGGATGTTTGTCAGACGTTAGGTGGAGCAGTGGAAAAAAAACTTAAGGTGTTACTGGGCCCTTGGGATTTGAACCTGAGACTCTCCCTTAGAATTAAAACGCACTAACCACCAAGCCACTGTGCCCACGATTAAATAAGTAGGGGGAACATTATTTCCATATCCAAGTGATAGCACAATGAACCTCATGTCACATCAACCTAGCCTTACATGTCAATTGTTATAAGATGCTTTTCAAATTTGCATAAATCGGCATAAACTTGTAGGTTCTTCCATTCATGTTGAAAGTGTAGCTTTGACCACAAAAACACACAAATGGGTGGAGAAGCTGGACTTTAAGCTCTGGATGACTCATACACTCGACAGCAAATAAACCCGCTACGTTCAAACTCTGATTCGATTTTCTTTTAAAGTATAAAACATACAACTAAAAAAGTATTACCACCAGAAAGTGCGTTATATGTTGAATAAAATGAATGGAAACTCATTGGGATTATTCAATTAATTCAGTGTTTATTCAACGTTATACAAAAAAGAGTAGTTTTACAGTTGTGTTAATTAATGTAATCATAAACTGAAGAAAAAAAAATGTAATCCAATAACAAAGAATAAATTTAAAAAAAAAATGTAAGTCAATATCTGGTATTTCTTGCTCAGATAACTGCCAGCATCCTTGCATTCAACGACCTCACGAGCCTGACGATGAAATCTTGAGAAATAGCATTCCACTCCTCTTCAAGTGCGATTCGCAGCTCTGGAAGCCTTTTTGGAGCAGGTACCCGGGCTCGAACCCGACGTTTCAGTTCATCCCATAAATGTTTTATCGGATTCAAGTCCGGGCTTCGAGCTGGCCGGTCCATCGTACGAATGCTGACGTCCAGTAGATACTGGGTCACCACATATGCAGCATGAGGCCGTGCCTTATCTTGCATTACCAGCATATCCTGCCCGATATATATTGCGAAAAGTATCACATGGTCTGCGAGGATTTCAGAAATGTAGCGATGAGAAGTCAATCCATTGGTTCGATGAAAACTAAAGCTATATGTACGGTTAAGGAGATGTCACCCCAGACCATTACAGATCCTTCTCCATAAGCAACAGTTTCCTCGATGCAACATTGAGAATATCATTCATCAACGCGACGATATACTCTCTGACTTCGATCACCTCCATGTAGACTCACGATGGACTCTTCAGTAAAGAGTACATTACCCCACTGCTCCAACGTCCAATCCCTATGCTCTCGAGCAAATTCAAGGCCTGCTCGAATGTGGGCTACGGTTAATGCTGTGCCTGTTGCAGCTCTCTTTGGAGTCAGGTTATGTTCAAAAAGTCTCCTTCTGAGGGTATCTGAACTTATGAACACTTGGTGTTCGTCCCGCAGACTTTGTTGAACTTTAACTGCATTTAGGCGGCGATTTCGCAGAACAGTACGTTTAATAAACCGATCATCTGCTGCTGATGTAGCCCTAGGTCTGCCCGTACCTGGACGTCGATCAAATGCGCCAGTCTCTCGGTATCTTCTGTAAACTCGTTGCACCGAAGATCTGCTAATTTGAAGTCTTCGAGCGACCTCACGTTGCGCAACGCCTGCTTGAAGTAGTGCTACAGTCTGAGCTGCTTCCTGATGTGTCTATCCATTATTAACATCTTAAAAAAACGCAAAAATCCACGCGGCTAAGCAAACACTGGACTAAATCTAAAAAAAGTTATAACAGACACTGGCTAATCGCATTGTAGGAAAAAGAACTGTAATCGCGAAATCTAGACAAAACAAAGCAAATCGTTAGCATTGTTTTTCTTGCTTGATTACAATGTGAGTTAACGGTACTTAAGAATAAATTTGAAAACATTTTAATTGATATGAAAAGCACTTTCTGTAGGTACCACTTTTTTAGTTGTATGTGTTATACTTTTAGAGAAAATCAAATCAGAGCTTGAACCTAGCCCGGTTTATTTGCAGTCGAGTGTATTTATTTATTTCACATCGCAAATGGAGTTCAAAATAAAAACATAGGGACGAGCTACATTCCGCTTAACCGAACTGTTGGATACCCTATTCTTATTCCTATTATTAATTTAATTATTGATCATTGTATTTATACCTAGTCTTATCTCTTTTATGTTAGAAGTTGATAAAGAAAGTAAATAAAATTCAAATTCAAATTCAATCAATCATAGGTGGGTGTAACAAAAGTCTAAGTATGGTTGAATTCTTAGGAACGCTCTACATATTTTGTTATATAACATTTAAAGGATTTAATCGAAAAAACGAAGCTTTTGTAAAGAAAAAGCTCCCTAGCTCAAAGATTAAATAAAATTGTTTCATTTAGTTGTGGGCGTCAGTAGGCGAATTTAAAAAATATATAAACATAAGTATAAAGGGCACTTAGAGAGTCTATAATTTAAATTTCAGTTTCCTAGCTCAAACTTTGACTTTTAAATAAAATTGTTTTATTTAATTGTGGGCGTGGCAGTGGGTGGATTTTAGAAATTTAGTATCCTGAGCAATTTAAGGAGTCAAACATCATAAATACAAAATTTCAGCTTTCTACCTAAAAATTCGATTTTTTCGATAAATTTGTTTTTTTGAGTGGGCGGATTTCAAAAATAAACTTGATTATTTCTGGCCCCTCTAGAGTATACGGTTAAAATTTTAGCTCTCTAGGTCCAGTTCAAAGGCCTAATTTTTGCAGACAGACAGACGGACATGGCTAGATCGATATTACTATCGATTCTGATCATAAATATAGCAACTTTTAGCGGTCTACCTCCCTCTTAAATCAAAATAATGCAGTCATTTGTGGTCTCGCCATTATCTTTTTTTTCTGGGAGCATTTACCTAGTTGCAAATCGTGCAGAACATAAAATGATAAAATATAGCCTCAACGCTGTAGTTGTGCAAGATACACCGCAGGGCGAAGTCATACCACGGGTATCTCATATTTAATGTGAATATTATTAATCACAATAATGCAACTTCTTATTAAGATTTTTCATGTCAACTGTATCCTGTGGACAATTTAATATCAAAACGTTATATATACTTACATAGGATTGCACAAAAAAGTTGGAATCATCACAATTCGACATGCACTTGCAGTCTATATTCAAGGTGTCAGATTTTAGAGAGATTATATCCCCTGTGCGTTACGGTGCCAAATAGATGAATACCATCACCAGTTGCCATTATTTAATATCAAGTAAGGATTTTTCAGCGCCATGGCATTTCCGGATGATGAAAAGTATCCCCGTGCAAGCATAGAAAAAAAGGAAGCGAGAAACTGTATAATGTATTTATTTTTTTTATTTTACACACTCGAGATGATGAAATTAGGAAGAACAGCGAACAGGTGCCAGCCCCGTATATGTGATCTGTGGCGTGCGATGCAGCTCTGGAGAGTGCCCGGCAACACAGCTTCGGATTGGTGAGCAAGGCAGGTGAACAAGCTGAAATCCGTGCGATTATTATGAATGTGATATTTATGGATGCAATTGCAGCAGCAGGCGTCGCTTAGAGGTGAGCTTGTATGAAAAATGGTATCATTCCGGAAGGAAGGAAGGAAGGATACCGGATGATGATGCTATGCGCATACTGCACCATGAAAGTTTTCACATATTGCCATCAACTGGGTTGGAGTGGGGTGGGAGGGGCAGGACTGTGAAATCATCGCTCTTGACATGGGTAACAGAGCAGCAAATACATGAAAACTGCGCTGCAATATTTTGGATAGATGCCATGTGCAGCAGGTGTGCGATTTCTATTTACCTGCCGCTTTCACCTACGTTCTATGAAAAAGATATCCACTCCACACAAGAAAAAATAATATTTTTCATTTCACCCGTAATAGCTAAAGGGATCACCTTGGTGCGCTTAGAACGGTCGAATATCCAGTCTCCTGGGGTGGATAAAGGATATATTCCTTGGAATCAAAAACTAGCTCCGAACCCGATGATAAATATTTCCTTAATTTGGTTTCCTTCAAGTGAAAATGCAATTTAAGGTGGAATCGCAACGTCGATTGTGCAATTGGGGAACACGAATTAATGATTAATGATTTTATGATTTAATGATTTTATAGGCTTGAATGCGTTGCCAGCTGCGGGCTTCTATTGAATAACGCCCTTCCAAACATGGTGTAGGTAGCGAGGAAAAATAAAGTCACATTTAATTCTGTTACGAATATTCCTTTTATTTACAAAATGCGCAAAATATACCTTCGCCATGTACAAAATCTACGAAGAGATGGTGACGCTAAAAATCCCCCCGTAGGAGGAAGCTTTTCTATCCCAAAGCGCTAAGAAAACCAAACAATTTATGGTGAAAACCACAACAAGCAACTACTTTCAACTAATTTTCTTGGTACATGTTGGGTAGGTTGCAGGCAGCAAAATCAGAGCCTGACTGTTCTTTTGGGTAGAAGTTACAACGAACCCATAAGAAGAATTAGTTCGTACGTACAAAATGTCATCATGTCCGATCGAGGAGAAGTTAAATTTTAAAGTTAGATCCTACCCTGAGCCACACTCGACTAAAATGGTTAATTGCACATAGAAAAAAATACTTGAGTAGTCAGGCGTTGGTTGATTTATTATATTGAAATACTTCAGAAGAAACGGAGAACAGGTTGAGGTTATTATTATGAAAGCAATAACTACGAGAAAGGAGCAAAAACTGTTTCATAGAATCTGGGAAAATGTATTTTCCTCTCGAACAATGATCATCCTTTCCATCGATTTTAGATAGGAACCCTCCTGGGTCCTAGCTTAACAAAAAACTGATTACTTCCTAGGTGATTGTTTATTTTGGTTGTGTGCGTTTTACAAGAAAATATCAACACATTCAAGTGCAAAATGTTGAGGAAAAAGATATGTACTTACTTTTTATTTCCGCCAAACATGAAAGACCATTGAAATCGCAAACAGGCAAAATCCTCCCGCCTTTCACTATTGGCCATTAAAGGATTTGTTTTATTTTATTATTTCTCCATGGACGGAGTACCATGAACAGCATTGCATGAAGCATGGAATGTAAAGAAAAGAAACGAAAGAAGCGAAACGAGAAAATGAAAAGAATAGCATTATTACTTAGTTTGTGAAAATTGGATTAATCTAGGTCCTTAGCAATAGTGTGATTTCCGGACTCATCCAAGCAACACGCGTAATGATGGCTAACAACATCGCCGTTAGGGAGAAAATGGCATGCAATGGCATGCAGTCCAGGAGAAGTAGAAGTGAAATAGTTCGATAGTATAGACTTCATAGTAGTAGAGATTGGGGCGATGTTGGAAATCTGTGCAGAGTTGTCTGGTTTTTCTAATGGCTTTTAGAAATACTTGGTTCGATGGGAGGGTATTACATTTAATTTCGATAATATAAGTTAACTGAGTTGTTTTCATATAAGTAAATGGGAGGATAACTCCCGTGATTAACATTTGTATCATTTCTAATGGAGCTAACCGATTAAAATGGTTTTACCTGGATTTGATTTCGTCAATCTAAGCTAATTGAGTTGTTATATGAGTGTGAATAGCACATTCAAAGGTCGGTTGGTAAAAGGTATCCTTGCAGATATTTTGCCCAAGCTTGTGGGCGATTGGGCGCAAAACAATAACTGTAGGTGAGGTGTTCTCCCTTGGTCTGAATATAATTTTATTTCGAATAACTACAGTTTAATGCACACTTCTTCGAGATTTTTCCTACCACTCTTTAGAAAACGTAACTTTTCGTTGGCAACCTCAAACGGTCCAATGTACAAAACCCGGTTGCACCTTGTTCCACAGGCGGTTGTACCTTGGACCTAAAATTCTATGAAAAGTTTTCCTTTAGTCAAAACATGAACTCGTTATTTTTGTTACTCAAATAGTAGCAAAAAAGAACAATAAATGTTTGCTACGGTTTTTGTGTGAAGTTAAAAATATGCAGTCTCTGTGTTCCTAAAAAAATGAAAAAAAAAATTGTTTAATGGAAACACAGTATCTAAGTAGTAAGTAATTGTGTTAAAACTGAATTAATAACGTGCAGCTTGATCCTGTTCAAGGTACAATCACTACGATAGGTCCAAAGTGCACGAGCATCACTTATTAAATTTGTTTTTTAAAGTTGTATTCAACATACATTATGACAATGAGTATCCACCAAATGAACATAAATTAAATACAATTACGCAAATAAAAACGATAAGAAAACATAGGGGCGGGCTACAGTCCGCTTGGGCGAACTGTTGGATACCCTATTCTTATTCCTATATATCATAAGTGGGCGTGACAAAAATTTAAAGGATTTTATCGAAAAAACTAAGCTTTTGTAAATAAAAACGCTCCCTAGCTCAAACTTTGGTTTTTCAATAAAATTGTTTTATTTAATTGTGGGCGTGTCAGTAGGCGGATTTAAAAAAAAATTAAGTATGAGCATAAAGGGCACCTAGAGAGTATATACTATAAATTTCAGCTCCCTAGCTCAAACTTCGGACTTTCAAAAATAAAAAAAAAATAATTGTGGGCGTGTCAGTAGGCGGATTTTGAAAATATTTCCACATGAGCATAAAGGGCCCCTAGAGAGTATATATTAAAAATTTCAGCTCCCTAGCTCAAATTTTGGTTTTTCAAAAAAAATATTTTATTTAATTGTGGGCGTGTCAGTGGGCGGATTTTGAAAATTTTATGTCCCAAGCAGTTTTATGAGCCAAAGATCATATATAAAAAATTTCAGCTTTCTAGCTCAAAATTCAATTTTTCCCAAAATTTGTTTTATTTAATTGTGGGCGTGTCAGTGGGCGGATTTTGAAAATTTTATGTCCCAATCAGTTTTATGGGCCATAGATCATATATAAAAAATTTCAGCTCTCTAGCTCAAAATTCGATTTTTTCCAAAATTTTGTTTTTTTGAGTTTGTGGGCGTGTCTGTGGGCGGATTTCAAAAATTTTTAAACTTGATTATTTCGGGACCCTAGAGAGTATATGGTTAAAATTTCAGCTCTCTAGGTCCAGTTAAAAGGCCTAATTTTTGCCGACGGACGGACGGACGGACGGACATGGCTAGATCGACATTACTATCGATGCTGATCATAAATATAGTAACTTTTAGGGGTCTACGGGCAATATTAAGGTATGTTACAAACTATGCGTCAAAATTAATATACCCCTAGAATAGGGTATAAACATAGCGACGGGCTACAGTCCGCTGGGCGAACTGTTGGATACCCTATTCTTATTCCTATCCCTCATAAGTGGGCGTGAATTGTTAAGAACGCTCTACATATTTTGTTATATAACATTTAAAGGATTTTATCAAAAAAAAAACGCTTCCTAGCTCAAACTTGGGTGTTTCAATAAAATTGTTTTATTTAATTGTGGGCGTGTCAGTAGGCGGATTTAAAAAAATTTAACAAATGAGCATAAAGGGCCCCTAGAGAGTATATATTATAAATTTCAGCTCCCTAGCTCAAACTTTGAATTTTCAAAAAAAAAAATTAATTGTGGGCGTGTCAAAGGGCGGATTTTGAAAATATTTACACATGAGCATAAAGGGCCCATACAGAGTATATATTATAAATTTCAGCTCCCTAGCTCAAACTTTGGATTTTCAAAAAAATTGTTTTATTTATTTGTAGGCGTGTCAGTGGGCGGATTTTGAAAATTGTTTATCCCGAGCAGTTTTAGGAGTCATAGATCATATATAAAAAAATTTCAGCTTTCCAGCTCAAAATTCGATTTTTTCCAAAATTTTGTTTTTTTTGAGTTTGTGGGCGTGTCTGTGAGCGGATTTCAAAAATTCGTAAACTTGATTATTTCGGGGCCCTAGAGAGTATATGGTTAAAATTTCAGCTCTCTAGGTCCAGTTTAAAGGCCTAATTTTTGCCGACGGACGGACGGACGGACGGGCATTGCTAGATCGACATTACTATCGATGCTGATCATAAATATAGTAACTTTTAGGGGTCTAAGGTATGTTACAAACTTCGCGTCAAAATTAATATACCCTTAGGGGTATAAAAAAAACTTAATCCCATAGACACTTTTTTTCTAATTTACGCGCACTTAAGGGATTTTTAGTATCCTTATAATGTGGACATGTCTATAGTCACATAGTGCGGGTATTGACGAAATGGGAATAAGGATGACAGCGGAGAAACCGATGCACGTTGGTTTTAAATGTTTGCAGATTACAATGGGCAGAAAGAAACAGAAAGATCTAAGTAGATTGCCGTTCCACATTCGTATCGAATGGCCAAGGAAATATTCTTTGCGGTTGAACTTTTCTAACAGCGGAATGCAGCCTTCTATTTCGTTTGAGCACTTGTGGTAGAAATATGTACGAAACAGCTAAAAGCAGGACACATTGCCATGATGACTGAGAGTACTCGATAGTCTGTACCTTTTATCGGTCGTTTATGTTTTCTGTCAAGTAGCTCCAAAATATGTTTGTGAATGCGGCTCAGATATGAGGGTTGTACTCAAATTTGGGTCGACTAAACGCCTTATAAGTTGAAGCCAGATCAGAAGGGGTGAAAAATGTCTTGCATCGCTTCAAGAATCCTAGACATTTCGCAGCGTTCTTGGCGACATGGAATATATGGTCATTCCACCGAAGGTTGTTATTAACACATATACCGAGAGCAATGAACAATGCTGTCAAGATCGGAATTGAATGAGCTCAACATACATTGCCGTGCCAGTTCCACAACCGAAGCTGTGGGCGTGAACCAGGAAACGAATATGGAAAGTTGAGAGTATTATCATCAGAGGAATGAATTGGATTAGAAGTAACAGACAGGAGATCATTTATAAAAATGAGAAACAGGGTCGGAGACAAAACGAAGCCTTGGGGAACACCATCATTTATTGAATTGAACTTGAATTGTGGGCGCAATGGCGCAGAGCTTAGTGTGTGTTGGACTACTAATATAAATGGCTCTGGTTCAAGTCCCGTCGAAGTCAAACAACATCTAAATGTTTTTCCACTGTCCCGCCTCTTGCGAACGTCTGACATTTATATCCAAGAATATCAGTTGGCATGCGAAGCTTCTCAAATTTGCCGTTCGGATTCGGCTTAAAAATTGTAGGCCCCCTTATGAATCTCTACATAACAGCCTACATAAGTGGCTCAATAATCAGGAGGCAGTACTCACTACTATTCACTGTAAAAGTCTAAAAATTTAACTTTAAAACATCTTTAAGGCTCAATTTATTGAGTCTCAATTAAATATTAAAAAGCACCATTAAAAATTTAAAATTCATACTTGTTTGATTTTGTTTATTTTTTCTCCATTAGCGATTTTAAAGGAGGCTGCCTACATTAAGGCTGCGCATTAATTTTAAAATCAGCATTAGCTGAACGCTCAAAATCGGCCTTTTAAAAAGGATTTTTAGTGCTTAAATTAGTTTAATAGAGCGTTCTAATTTATTCACTCTACATTAGCTCTCTCGCCAGGTAGACAACAGAAAGAGAAGTGCACACTCAGGTTCTCAAAATGAAGAAATTCGTATATGTATTACATGCGGTTCAGTGTGCGGTTACGTACAATTAAGTGTCACAAAAAGAAGTTTTCCGCCCGGATCGAACTGGTACCTTCCACGTGTTAGGCGGATGTGGTATCCAGTGCACCACGGAAGCACACAATTTTTGTTTTTCGACTTTTACTATCTGAACTTATATTAATTAAAAGTCAAAACGATATAGAACACCCTGAGAATTTTTCTTAAAATTTATACAAATTTAAAAGCGCCATTAAACTAAAGGAGAGTGAATAAATTGATTTAATGCTGTGTTGTTACTGACGCAAATAGCTGAATGTTAGTTAAAACTCTATAAGCCGCTTTTTAATGGGAGCTGAATAAATTTGGCTTATTGTTTCTTTTTACCATTTAAATACCTAACAGGTCAATTTTGTATATGTCCTTGCAAAAATGATTCAAAACATAGGGACGGGCTACAGTCCGCTTGGGCGAACTGTTGGATACCCTATTCTTATTCCTATCCCTCATAAGTGGGCGTGACAAAAGTCTAAGTATGGTTAAATTGTTAAGAACGCTCTACATATTTTGTTATATAACATTTAAAGGATTTTATCAAAAAAAACGCTCCCTAGCTCAAACTTGGGTGCTTCAATAAAATTGTTTTATTTAATTGTGGGCGTGTCAGTAGGCGGATTTAAAAAAAAACTAACACATGAGCATAAAGGGCCCCTAGAGAGTATATATTATAAATTTCAGCTCCCTACTCAAACTTTGGATTTTCAAAAAAATTGATTTATTTATTTGTGGGCGTGTCAGTGGGCGGATTTTGAAAATATTTATACATGAGCTTAAAGGGCCCCTAGAGAGTATATATTATAAATTTCAGCTACCTAGCTCAAACTTTGGATTTTCAAAAAAATTGTTTTATTTATTTGTGGGCGTGTCAGTGGGCGGATTTTGAAAATATATATACATGAGCTTAAAGGGCCCCTAGAGAGTATATATTATAAATTTCAGCTCCCTAGCTCAAACTTTGGATTTTCAAAAAAATTGTTTTATTTATTTGTGGGCGTGTCAGTGGGCGGATTTTGAAAATATTTATACATGAGCTTAAAGGGCCCCTAGAGAGTATATATTAAAAATTTCAGCTCCCTAGCTCAAATTTTGGTTTTTCAATAAAATTGTTTTATTTTTTTGTGGGCGTGGCAGTGGGCGGATTTTGAAAATTTTATATCCCGAGCAGTTTTAGGAGTCATAGATCATATATAAAAAATTTCAGCTTCCTAGCTCAAAATTCGATTTTTTCCAAAATTTTGTTTTTTTGAGTTTGTGGGCGTGTCTGTGGGCGGATTTCAAAAATTCGTAAACTTGATTATTTCGGGACCCTAGAGAGTATATGGTTAAAATTTCAGCTCTCTAGGTCCAGTTTAAAGGCCTAATTTTTGCCGACGGACGGACGGACGGACGGACGGACGGACGGACGGACGGACGGACGGACGGACGGACGGACGGACATGGCTAGATCGACATTACTATCGATGCTGATCATAAATATAGTAACTTTTAGGGGTCTACGGGCAATATTAAGGTATGTTACAAACTATGCGTCAAAATTAATATACCCCTAGAATAGGGTATAAAAAGAGATACATTTTATGACCTTATTCGAAAAAAATGTAGAAAACTGAAAGTTTTCAACATAACCGTGAATTTCTCCTTACAACATGATCGCTATAAATATCCTTCTTACCTTAAACAAAAAGGTTATTAAATAAAAGCGTTCTACATAATAAATGAAAGAAAGATATCCACAAAAATGATTACTGAAATATTTTGGAAAACTCACGAAATGTTAATTGCGTTCTCACTCGGAATCCCAACAACACACCCGCCTGTTGGTGGGTTGAAATGTATTTTTTCCAATCTGTATCAGATGCGCCGTCCGAATCATTAAAACTCATATGCTTTAATACCAGTATGCCGTATTCCTTGTTCTTGTAATGCAGGCAGTGTTAATATTCAAAAATGCCTTTTCATGGTCTATAATTGATGGAATCTCATAGCAGAATATGAAAATGCGTTGTTATTTTTGTAATTTTAATTTTATGCCAGCACTTTAGGGATAATTTATTGTTTAACACAGTTCATTGGAAAATAATTGAAAAGTTCACCAAACAGTGGGAAATTACTTCAGAATATTAATTAAAGTTCCTTATGCGGCTATGATGTGCACGCATTGGTAACATATTGGATTGTATGGATACGGTACTTGCAAGTTGCAACTATTAGTGAAGAGTTGTTTTTATTATCGATTGAATATGAATTCAGATGAATTGTTATTGGGTTTATATAACCCAACAGGTTTTGAAATCAATTCAAACAGAAGAGTATTTTTTATTTTATTTTTTAAAATATTTCAATAACAAACAATTTTCTATCTACTGAATTTCCATGAAGGAATGATCGAATGAATTTGTTTATGTACTTTGAGTGAATGGTCGTACAAAAGTTTGTAATTAAATTATATCGATGAAGCAGCAACATTTTAATTAGTCAATGGAAAAGCTGGAAAATTGTATATGATAAGAACAAAAGTATTTTATAGACATACATTATATTGAAAGAGACAGGTGCATTTATTTAACAATGCCTGTGGTGAAGTGAATGCAATTAATTGATGGTGCAAAGGAATTTTAATCAAATGGAGTACCAATTGTTAATTTGTATCAATGGTTAGAATGTGGACCTTTTCCGAATATATTCAGACCTCGAAATTTAATGATTTTATAATTGATATTAAAAACAGAATGTACTCTCTGCTGGTTGCTAATAAGTAAGAAGCTTACTGGTTAATGGTGAGGTTAATTTCCGACACATTGAAGGCCACTGATGTGTTGTGAAAACTACTTTTCATATACATATAAGTAAATTATTTAGTAAGTAAGTACATAAGTAACAAGTTCATTTATTTTGAATTGGTGAGTCATAAATTAACAATTATTGTATGCATTTTCAAAAATAGCCAATCAGAGAAGGAAAAATGTGCAGGAAATCCGTTCACCAAAGTTCATCAACAAAGCTCAAAAGCTGTTTCTTTGTACAAAGGAAAAGGCGATACGCGAGACAAATACCGTTAAATCAAGCTGGTGTCACATACCATGAAGATCGTTGAACGGTTATTATGTAGCCTAATGGGTTTGCCGCAGGTAAATCAGCCACGGATGCAATCCAAAGTATAAGGATCATGATGAAAAACATCGTGATTTTTGTAGGAATTTGCATATGGTATTGATTGATTTTGAAAAGGCCTTTGATAGAAAAAAATTGAGCCGTTATGGGTGGCGCTAAGACAACGAGGAGTTCAGAAACGCCCCGAGGCATTCGCTATCAAAGTCCATGTAGACCAGGGAAGCGTCTTAGGTCACTTGATATTTATTACAGTCCTTCATTATCTGCCTGCAGGAAAAGTGACTGACTCCAAAGTGCATCCGTTATTCTTTTCTGAAGATGGAGCCATCATTAGCGAGGATCAAACATCCCTGTAACGAGTACTTGATGTATGGGTGGAAGTTTTGGTGGGGAATGGGTATCGATATAGTCCGAAGAAAAACTGTGATGACGATATTAAGCAGTTAAGTTTTTTTTTTATAATGTACTCGCACTAAAGGGATTTTTGAATACCCTTATAATGTAATAGCTACACAGTGCGGGCATTTTCGTTTGTTGCTGTAAATAGCACCCAGCAATTGATTCAGTGCCTGATTTTGGTCTGTATGAAAGAATAGAAGGATAGGAAAGAAGTTTGGTGCGATGGGATTTTTTTTCCACAGCTGGCTCCTAAATTGCTATAGGGAGATCTATTTTCTTGTTTGCAATTTTGTAAAAATCATGGCCCTGGTAGGGATTTGAACGCACTACCTGCCAATCAGTTACTGAATACACTACCATCGCACCATTGCCACCCGGATGAAGTGACGGGAAAACTCAGCCATCTTCTGTGATCCAAAAATACCGGTTGCTGCACCGCAGTACTCCAATGACAAATATTGATCCCAAGTCTCGTTGAATCAAAAATCAACAAGAAATCCTCTTGGGAATAAATCCAATTTTATTTCTGTGAAAATGGTTATAATTAATATCTTAAACGATTAGAAACTTTGCACTTTCAAATTGGTCTGCGACACAAGTGATGAGCAACGATTGTAAGGCACAAAAAATTGTTATTAAAAATGAATAAGAATATAATACGTCACGAAACAAATTGGGCTTGAACAATTCTCAAGGTTAGGAAAAAACATACTATGGCTCGTTGACAATACCCCCTAAGCTGAGAGGAAAGCTCAACACCGCTTCATCAACGTTCCAATACAAACCTGTAAGAGATGCAGGCCCAACAACTTCTGGATCATACAAATGCAGCAACACCAGCATTTCATTGGCCTCAGCGACGAAGTGAAATATATAATATATATTTTCTAGGGGCCCTTTATACTTATGTTTAAATATTTCTTAAATCCGCCTACTGACGCGCCCACAATTAAATAAAACAATTTTATTGAAAAACCAAAGTTTAAGCTAGGGACCGTTTTTTTTACAAAAGCTTCGATTTTTCGATTTAATCCTTTAAACGTTATATAACAAAATATGCAGAGCGTTTTTAAGAATTCGACCATACTTAGACTTTTGTCACGCCCACTTATGAGGGATAGGAATAAGAATAGTGTATCCAACAGTTCGCCCAAGCGGACTGTAGCCCGTCGCTATGTTTTTAAAATAGTAAGAATCGGGACTCGCTATTACTCCCGAAAATTATTTATAAAGACATTCTAGCGTCAGTTCTTTTGACAAGGATAATCTGCTTGCTGCTCTTTTTGCAGTAACCAGATTCTCCTACCGACCAATTGCACTTATGTATGTCTTTTCTTTCCAAAGGAATCGAAACGCTTATAAAATATTTTTAATCAAAAAAAAACTTCTTAACGACCGGCTGTTGGGTTTTTGCAGCAAGAGATCCACTGCTGATTCGGTGGACCTACCTAACCGAGAAGTGGAAACAATTTCATCGACACGGTGAAAGTAGGTTCGTTGCGCCTGACATTTCAAAGGCACTTGAAAGAGTTTGGCATCACGTTCTTTTGTCGAAAATGAGTGCATTTATAATCGAAAACAATCTTCGTTAATGGGTTAGAAACTGATTTTCCGGCATTCACACTTGCTGTAATTTGGTAGAGCTCTATTATCGTAGAAGGCACGAATCGCATCAGTAATAACAATTAAAATGTACATATATATTTTGATGGCATTTTAAGAGCTATGGGACGATTCGAAAGAACCGAAAAAACAATATATTTTGTAGGTATCAATATGTATTTGAATATAAATTGGTTTCTAAAGGGGATTATACATGATCGCATCCAAAAGGATAAGAACCGTTCATTGTGGTTTTAAATTTAATTCACTTCCTCACCGTTGTTTCGATAAAAATGCGGAACACATTTGCAAATCCTTAGCGCCAATTTCATTCGACACTCTGCCATACATAAACCGTAGCTATAGACTGGAACCGTCATCATTTCATCGGATTCATGTGGGAAACGACACTTCCTTTGGTTAACCTTCATTCTGCCAAAAGTCAAACACAAAATGTTGTAACTTCAGTTTGGAAAATATTAATAGTACACTTACTGCCTTGCCCTCTCCGTTGTAAAAGTTTCCAAAGCAATCAGCTCAACTGTTGTATAGTCGCTCTCGGGAAATGTGTATCTCTGTTTCGACATATTGGGGATGTCAGTAGCACTGTGAAAGTACACATCGTATCCTGTTGATAAGTTTATAATCTGTGCATAGATTTCCCCATCTAAGGGATGCACAGTCACCCTACCGCCATGGTCCAGCAAAGTCCAATCATTATTCCGCCAGTATCTGTTGGCAATGAAATTAAATTCAAATAAATACAAAGATATGAACAAAAAGATTCCCTACGTACTCAAAAGAGTTATATTGGCCGACAAGTGTGTTCACCGTTTGGCAGATGCCCAATTCAGTAATTATCTCGTAAATGTTCATTTTCACAATCGTTCCACTGCTCAGCTCCGGTACAAAGTTCCACTTCAATTCAAAGAGTATATCCAAATATTTATCACTGGGTATGCTGAAAGTTTTATTCATCGGTAAACTTTCAATATTATCGTAGGACAGACTGGCTAGCTTCTCGATAAAAATACGGAAATCCTCTTTATCCTCGTCAGTTTTAAAGTTTTGCTCATGAATTCTATAGTAGAACAAGTGAGAGATTAGAAATAACTTGTACGTAAGGAGACATGCATTCAGTTGTCGGGCATATTTTATCAAAACAAAATAATCTTATATCGCCAGATTTCTTAAGCGTTAGATAACGTAACGATTGAAAATATAGGCATATGTATATCTTGACAATTATTTGTTCAGTTAAATCAAGATCACCTTAAAATGAATCTCTAATATAACAATCCGTTTTTTACAAAAGGTATCAATCGTTTTGAATGTTTTTTTTTTTTACTTAAGTTGTGACTAATGCAATGGAATGCTCTTGGCGCATTCGATGCTCTTCTACAAGGTGGCGCAAAAATAACCTTAAGATGATTTTTGGCTGTAATTTAAAAAAAAAATGAAAAACTTTGATTCTTCTTGTGGATTATTTTTATTTGGTCTCTTAATTTTTTTTACATCAAGTCGAGAATATGATGTCATGTAAATGGCCGCCGCCACAGTTGATTGTCATTTGAGCCCTTTTTATGGCATTTTCCATCACTTTGGCCAAAACTTCCGGCGATAGGTCCTCACATTGTTGACGGATATTGTCTTTAAGAGCTGCAAGAGTCTGAGGCTTGTTGACATAAACCCGCGACTTCAAAAAGCCCCACAAAAAGAAGTCTGGAGCGGTCAAATCAGGCGATCTTGCTGGCCAGTGCAAATCGCCAAAACGGGAGATTAGGCGCCCGGGAAATGCATTCTTCAGCATATCGGTTGTGGCACGTGCAGTGTGTGCCGTTGCACCGTCCTGTTGGAACCACATGTTTTCCAATCCCAATTCATCAAGTTGCGGCAAAAAGAACTCGTTGATCATTGCTCTGTAGCGCTCACCATTCACAGTAACCGTTTGGCCCGCGACGTCTTCGAAGAAAAAAGGTCCGATGACTCCTCCAGCGAAAACAGCACACCATACAGTGACTTTGAGCGGGTGTAATGGCTCTTCGTGGGTTACACGCGGATTTTCAGTGCCCCAGAAGCGTAAATTTTGTTTATATACGTACCCGCTTAGATGGAAATGGGCCTCATTACTCATGATTATTTTTGATGAAAAATCATCTTCCTCTTGGTGGTGATTAAGGATGGCTTGAGCGTATGTTAGACGCGATTGGCGGTCAGCAACTAACAGCTGATGCACCGTCTGGACTTTCTACGGAAACATTTTCAAATCTTGTACCAAAATTCGCTGTAAAGACCGTTGACTGATACCCATTTGCGTGGCACGTCGTCTGGTCGATGTCGACGGCGCTTCCATGACATCTTCGGCTACAGCAGCAATATTGTCTACAGAACGGCTACTCCGGGGTCTGCCACGCCTGGCAGCATCTCGTGTTGTGCCAGTCTCTTCGAGGCGAGCGGCTAAACGTCGCAGTGTTTCACCAGTAGGCGTTGGACGGGTAGGAAATCTGCGACGAAATTCACGTTGTGCCAAAGTCACCGACCGATTATTGCTCAAATAAATAGTCACCAATATTCCGCGTTCTGGAGCAGTGTAGCGTAACATTGTTTATTAACGTGTATTTCGCATGTGTTTACTACACAAATGTCAAAACAGAACTGACATTAGGGGCCAATCGCAAAATTTCTAGAATTTTCTGATAGGAGGATTACTTTTGCGCCACCTTGTACAACCATGACTTACTACCAACAATTTCGATTTGATTTAAGGAAAGGCATTGGCCTAGTGGAAACGGCAGAACAGCAAATACGACAGTAAAACGGTGAGGGCTTATTTGTTATTAAAGCACTTCTGGTATCGCCTGATCGTGGTCCAATAAAGCCCTGAATGAACTTCACCTCGACTTATAGCCCAGATCACTACCGTACCGACACACGATATTATGTATTGTACACCAACGTATTTACCAATGACTGATATTTTTTCCCGAACAATATAGATGTTTACGTCATATACCTAATTGGAACGTACTTCTTAATTTACAGTAATAATAACTTTTATATCTCGACTGAAAAGGTAAATCATCTTAAGTCGACTTAAGATGTTTCCATTTTTTTAATATACACTATCGCCATTTTTGAAACACATACTTCTGTGTTATCGCTGTCCTTTTATCACACTCCTATCCCCATATATAACGGATAATAGTTTCATCTTAAGTCAGAAAATCTTATGATGACACGAGGTAAAATATCTTATGTCAACATAAGGTGTTGATATTCCTCGAGCTTAGAAACTTTGGTAGAGTTAAGATCGTTGCATCCTTAGATTTTATCAACACTCTGAAACGGTAAAACATCTTAAGTCGACTTAAGATACTTTACATGGTGCAAATCATTAAAAAACGTGACCCTAAGTCGATTTAAGATAAAATAGGTGCCAAATATTATTAAAAGTGTGAAAAAGCAAATCATCTTAAGTCGACATAGGATGTTTTAATAGATTTAAAACTTAAATTTTTCCTGGCCTAAGTAGACATACGATAATTTACCAGGTGCTAACAGGAAAACAAAGGACGACATAAGATAGATTTACTATGCAGTCTGATTCAAAATTTTGCAGTGCGCGCAAGTCTGTGTGTATGAATAAAATTAAAATTGCTATCCAAACATTTTTTTTAGTGAACATTCAAGGAAATAATATTGTTTGGTAAACAAGTTTAAATAAAAATAAACATATCTATAGGTTTATCATCAAATTTTGAAAAAGAAATAAACGGTAGGTACACAGGTTTCACTGGAATACGTTAAAAAAATAAATTTTCCCTCTATATTCTTATTACCTTTTTTTGTTTTATAAAACATTAAATACATTTTGCAGCAAAAATGTATAAAAGTTCCCGTTTAGCAGCAATTTTAAGAATGGTAAAAGCAAAAAAGGACCGGGAAATGCAAAAAATGGAGGAAGATCAATCACATTCGTCAAAAGATATTCCTCCCGAAGACGTAGCAAATGAAGAGCTTCAATTTCTGACGGATGAAATTTTCGATGACGATATAGCAGACCCGAACTATGGCTTTTCCTCTGACGAAAGTGTGAGCTCAGACAACAGCGAAAAAATCGATTCAAATCTGGAACAGCGAAACAACAATTAAAACTATCGACCACAAATTTCTTGTCCCGGGACATACACATATGGAGTGTGATGTAGATCACTCTCTAATAGAGCGGAAGAAAAAAAAACTCATGCTCAAATTCATCATCGACGAGACTGGTATTTGTTCATTTCAACATTGGGAACCTAAAACGTATTTGAGGTGAAAGAAATGAATCAAACAACGTTTTTAAACTTTTCGGCAGCTATTAAAGAAAAATATAGGTGGCGAAAGACAAATAACAATGGAGAACCTTTTAAATGGAGCTCAGTAAGATGGCTTAGGTACACAAAAACGTATGGTGAAATTCAATACAAGACCAGCTTAAAAAAGGAAGAGGAGTTTAAAACTTTAAATATAAGGAAAAGAGGTGACCTGAAACTAGCATACAACGCGCCAGTCAAAATTAGCGCAGCAAAGAAAAAAGATCTTATAGATATGCTGGATTTAATCAACTCAAACTATTACGATTTCTATATAAATCTGCCATCGGATGATCAACCTGATATTCATCCAGAAGTTTCAGAAGACTCGGAAGAAGAGATTTGACTTTTTTACAATAATAACTACACTACCTTTGTTTTCTTATTGTGTTTTGATAACTTTACGCAATAATACTAAATATGAATTCACTTACGCTTTATTTATTTAAACTTTTAACTGTTCTTGCTAAAAAGTACCCATTACAAAACAAATCCTTATTTATATTTTCTGCAAAAATAAAAAAAAAACATAGGGACGGGCTACAGTCCGCTTGGGCGAACTGTTGGATACCCTATTCTTATTCCTATCCCTCATAAGTGGGCGTGACAAAAGTCTAAGTATGGTTAAATTGTTAAGAACGCTCTACATATTTTGTTATATAACATTTAAAGGATTTTATCAAAAAAAACGCTCCCTAGCTCAAACTTGGGTGTTTCAATAAAATTGTTTTATTTAATTGTGGGCGTGTCAGTAGGCGGATTTAAAAAAAATTAACACATGAGCATAAAGGGCCCCTAGAGAGTATATATTATAAATTTCAGCTCCCTAGCTCAAACTTTGGATTTTCAAAAAAATTGTTTTATTTATTTGTGGGCGTGTCAGTGGGCGGATTTTGAAAATATTTATACATGAGCTTAAAGGGCCCCTAGAGAGTATATATTATAAATTTCAGCTCCCTAGCTCAAACTTTGAATTTTCAAAAAAATTGTTTTATTTATTTGTGGGCGTGTCAGTGGGCGGATTTTAAAAATATTTATACATGAGCTTAAAGTGCCCCTAGAGAGTATATATTAAAAATTTCAGCTCCCTAGCTCAAATTTTGGTTTTTCAATAAAATTGTTTTATTTTTTTGTGGGCGTGGCAGTGGGCGGATTTTGAAAATTTTATATCCCGAGCAGTTTTAGGAGTCATAGATTATATATAAAAAATTTCAGCTTCCTAGCTCAAAATTCGATTTTTTCCAAAATTTTGTTTTTTTGAGTTTGTGGGCGTGTCTGTGGGCGGATTTCAAAAATTCGTAAACTTGATTATTTCGGGACCCTAGAGAGTATATGGTTAAAATTTCAGCTCTCTAGGTCCAGTTTAAAGGCCTAATTTTTGCCGACGGACGGACGGACGGACGGACGGACGGACATGGCTAGATCGACATTACTATCGATGCTGATCATAAATATAGTAACTTTTAGGGGTCTACGGGCAATATTAAGGTATGTTACAAACTATGCGTCAAAATTAATATCCCCCTAGAATAGGGTATAATAAAGAATATCATCTTATGTCTCATTTATTCTTTCGTCGACATTATCACTTCATCTTAACTTGACATAAGGCATGGTAATAGCATTCAAAAAAATTTGGCAAAGTATCTTATCTCGACTTAAGATTTTCAAAATCGAAAATAATCAAAGTTCAAAATAAAGGCAAACTATCTTAAGTCATAAATTTCTATTTAATTCAAAAAGTATTAACTTAAAAAGTTAAAAGTAAATTTAAAAAGAAAATTTAATACTTTTTACTTCAAAAAACTTTTTCTTTGTGAGTTAATGTCAAACAGATGTTTTGCAATTCCTCTTTTTAACTCTTATTCGCTCTCCTGAAAAATGTTGAAAATTGACTTAAGATATTTTACCTTTTCAGTCGAGATATATTTAATTTTTTATTAATATTTGTTTTTAGAATCACAAAGTATTATTTATGGAGATTTTTTTTGGCTAAGTATGGAATATAATGTCCCTCAAATTAGCACCAGCTTCATGCTCACAGAGATAGGCTCTTTCTATAGCGTTTTCCATAACACTTCGTAGGACATCTGGGCTCAGGTTTATTTACGTACACTTTACCCTTCAAATAACCCCACAGAAAAAAGTGTGGTGCAGTCAAATCTGGAGAACGTGGAGGCCAATTAAATGCTGATTGCGTAAGCAACACGGTTTTGAGGATCTCCTGGCTTTAATTCTTTCCCAAATTGGATTTTGGTTGGAAACAGCTGCAATTCCGTTCTTAGAACTCTTCGCAAGGAACTGCGGGACACACCGAGTTGACCAGAGTGCCTTCGTGTCGATGTTTCTGGACTCTTCCCAACACTTGCAAGAATGCGTTCCACATTCGCTTCGATTCCGGCACTGTGAGGTCTTCCAGCTCGAGGAAAATCAACAGTTCCTTGTTGACGAAATCATGCCATCAGTGCCGTAATCATGTGCGCAGAGGTTTTATTTCGCAGATTAAAATGACGCCGATAAGCTCTTTGGGTTAAAATAATCGAGGGATTATTTTCAAAATAAAATTCAATTATTTTGGTCCTCTCTAAGGTGCTGTAGTTCAATTTAGTAAATCTCCCAACTTTGTTTCATAAGTACCTTAAAAAATAAAAGAAAAAAAAGAAAAACAAAGGAACAAGGCTATGATGGTTGTTCGATCATGGCGGGAAAAGACAACGGTGTGCAGGCCATTTTGAGAGAAAAATACCTTAATGCTTTGTATTTTCAATGTGCAAGTCACAAGTTAAATTTGGTAGTTAATGATCTGAATGACAATCGGAACGATCAAGGATGTCATCAACGTCTATCGTAGTTCCATCACAAGAAGAAAGTATGCTCCAAACACTTCTGATTTTTGCGAAACTCGATTGTCTGAAAAATACAAAAACATTGCAATCTTCAAAGATAATTTCTGCAGCATAGTCAAAGGATTGAAAGAACTTTCTATTGAAGGAAACTCTGCTGCAAAGACAACCTCTTTCAGGCTGCATTGTGCCATCATTCAAACAACGTTCATTACAGGTGGCAATGGTGCGATGGTAGTGTATTCATTAAGTGATTGGCAGGTCGTGCGTTCGAATCCCGACCAGGGCCATGATTTTTATAAATTGAATACACACAACAAAAACAGATCTCCCTAAAGCAATTTAGGCGCCACCTGTGGAGATAAAATCCCATCGCACCAAACTTCTTTCCTATCCTTCTATTCTATCATAAAGTAAGTAGAACCCAAAAATAGGCAATGAATCATTTGCTGAGAGCTACTTACAGCAACAAACAAAACGCCTGCGCTGTGGTTTCCACTATAAGGGTACTGTGTCACAAAAAAAAGAAATCCCTTTAGCGCACGCAAATTATAAAAAAAAAAAAAAAAAACCTTCATTACATGCCTTGTACTAATAGGAAAATATTCTGCCTACCTATAGCCAGTTGTAAATATTATTCAGTCAATAAAGTTGGACCTCCTCAAGTGCACAAAACATGTTCATAAAATCATCAAACTGGCAAAGGATCATCGTACTCATGTGGATTCAATAATAGAGGAACTTATGGCTGATTCAAAAATGATTGCAGAAGAAATTGAAGTAGAACTTCAAATGCCAAGAATAGTGAGCAATCAAAAACATCATTCTAATCATCCTTCATCATATGCTGCCGAATTTTAGAAGAGATCGCTCTAGATTCCGTATTTATATTCCTTCACTTCGGCACTTGAACATAGTTCACTTCGGCACTTGAACATAGATTCCCGGATGAAAACCTACCAGCATATTCTTTATTTCTTTTGCATCCATCCAATATGTTGAAATTGAACATTCAGGATCTTAAAGAAAAATCTAAAAACTTTTACCGAATTTTACGCGTTACAAAGTTTTAATGGCGACACTGAATTATGGTACAATCATTGGAAAGCTATGAATTCATCCACCAGATCCACAAGATCTAGTTCTAGAAACTCGACTTTTGTGATGTTGTACAGGTTAGGTTAGGTTTAGGTGACTGTCGGCATAAGCCGACATACTTAGCCCAATTTAGGTCCATTGTGATACAACGTGTATTATCTAACTCAACTTTGTAGATGGGACTGGCCAACGACACGCGGTTGTTCTCAAACGGTCCCCCATCTACGTAGTAACCGCGCCCAACGTCGTTTAATTGCGGTGATCTGACGAGAACCGATTAACTCGACGTGGTATGGTCGTTGGTTTGTCATGATGTTGTACAAGAAGCAGGCATTTTTTCCCGAACAACAAAACTTGCTCTCTGTATTGTCCTAGCGTCACCACGTACCACAAGCTCCATTGAAAGGAGTTCATTACGTTGAGAAGAGTGAAGACTTGGCTTCGTTCAACAATGATCGCAAATCGTTCAAACGGTAAATGAATAATCCAATAATTTTATCTAATAGATAGGTGATAGAATGTTTAAATTTGCAGGTTTATGTATGCTGAGTGTCCAAAGGAAATCTGTCAACGAAAATGAATATGAAACTGTGACATATGTGTTGGGAAGATTCGCCGAAGATCCATGCCGTTTGGCTTTAATTTAGATGAACGTAATATATGTGTATTAGAGTGGCTTTTACTTTATTTTTTGCAAAATAACTTTAATAAAGTAAAATAAGATTTTAAAATATCGCATTTATATTGGTTCATAACGAGCGACGAAGTCCATTTCCACTTTAGTGCTTATCTATTTGAATAAACAAAATGCGCATTTCTGGGCTAGGGAGAATCCACATGGCTTGTTACAACAAAATACAAAACTTGTTAGTCATGAAAGTCAACATTGAAGAAGAGATCACCAATTTGTTGCCGGATGTTTTGCGAGCAACAATTGAAAATGCCGTAAAATGAGCACAATGTGAGGTCGTCATTTGACCGATATCAATAGTTAAACTTAATGTCATCAATTATACACCTTCAAATAAACTTTCCTCGAAATCAGAGCCCATTTTTTTATTCCTACCAAAATCGCAGCTAATTCAGTTTACGATAATACTTTTGCCCTACCATTTACTTTTGGATGTAAACGGGTTGATTTCGATGGGTAGAGTAAAACAGGGTGCACACAGCACACCGCACAATTTTGAGGGACAATCCAATTGCAACGGGCTCTCGACCTGTAAAGAGTCTCTGCCTGAAACATTGCAGCCTTATAGATTTAGCTTTTTGGACTCATCCACATCGTGGTATAAGTCATAGATTTTGCGGTTGTATATCTTCTCCTCCATTCGCTTTCCTTGCACTGCACACAGGATCAAATATTATACTTAGTTTTTTTTTTGAGAACCCAATTTTAGCTGCCCTGGAACTGGGAGGATTAAGTTTGGATAGAGCATGCATTTTGCATTTCGAGGAAGGAGTTTTCAACCCAATTGATTGCCAAACCATATTCAGAGCGGTTTACTAAGGTAATTCTCCACTAAGGTGCCATTCGTGGAGTTGACGTTTACTACAAGATAGATGAACTCCTTACTTACTCGAAGTTGTTGCAATCAACAGTGACGTTTTGTCCTAGCCGGTGGACAGATGTTAGTTGGTTTGCTTTTAGCATGTTTTTGGTCTTGTCCTCATTAACTTTAAAACCAACAATATCGCTTGGTTTTCAATCACCGTAAAAGCCACGACACACTGGGAGCGACGGATTCTGTCGATATCGTCCGCAAACCCCAGTAGCTGTCTATCGAATAAAGAGCCTTCTGTGTTGACACCTGCCTTGCGCAATATTTTCACCAGACCAAGACTGAAGCAGTCACATGACGGCGCATCTCCTTACCGAAATTTGGTGCAAGTTTGGAATAGTTCAAAAGAGCTGTTTCCAAACTGGGCTGAGGTCCATAAGGTTAAAAATATGCGCATCGTGCGTGAATGCATAAGTGCCCTGGTAATGCGTTATTGTGATGCTTTAATTTGCAGTGCTTTTATGATGCAATATAATGGTTAACGGTTTATAACTACTTGCAGTTATTACACATAATACTTCAAATTAGTGAAAATAACATTAAACACAGAAATACTGCGCGGTTTTTAAGCGCATCTTTCTTAGTCCCAAACGGCTGCATTCATCCTCAACGTAATGGCGATTCATATGAGAGCGACCTGGGCCGAGGGATTATTCTCAAAGTTTGACACTCTTCATTCACATGACCCAGTTTTTCGTCGCGGACGACAGTGAATTCCAATAGGAAAACCACTAGCTAATGATATTCGGATTCTTAGTTTAAGTTCGAAAGATTTTTTATGTCGTCGGTAGGTGGAACGCAACGAAATGTTGTGGATTGCGACTTAACTTCGACAAATCGCGGCAAGGATGTTATTGTTTGTCGCAAAAAGTTTGAAATTCGTCATTTGGTTAATTAAACCATAAAGAACCCTTTTTGAAATAAAACTTCTTTACGCATGCTTGACTTGGGGAGTAAGCTGGTAAATGCGTGACGAGAGCGTTACGAAAAGTGTGATCGGGCGAGGCGAACGAAAGTTGAGAGGGAGATATAAGTAAGTGGAGATAGAAAGAGAGAGAGAGAGTTACGTTTCGTATATTACTGTAGGGGCAAGAGAGAGAGGTGCGAGCACACATTTTCTTTCTCTCATAGCCAGTTACGTTTCGTATATCTAAGACACAGAGCAGGCCTATTGTCTGTAGAGATAGATAGATTTTAGATTAGATAGATAGATAGATTAGATTCTTTATTTCATGAAATATATGTATAATAGTTTGTGTTTGAGAACACGAGCATTGCAGAAATAGCCGTCTGCCGTCTCTCTTGTCTGTATCACACTGTACGAGCAAGAGAGAGCAGTGCGCGCACACATTTTCTTTCTATCTTCCTCTCATAGCCAGTGCATGAAATATATATATATCTCAGCAAGTTCGTTTGCGAGTTTGCTAGCGTTACGCAAACGGTGATTTCTAGATTATTTCGTAATTTCATTTCTTTCTTGAACAATTTTATAAATTAATATTTTGTTCAATACTCAATAAATTTAATATTTTACGTTTAAAGCGAATAAAATTATAAATTCATTTTAAAGTTCATATTTTGTGAATTTTCGGGTGAATAATAACAAATTATGGCAGGAAGTGACACAGACTCTGAATATGAAAGCGTTGCTCCAGGAGTCCAGGACCATCAACTAAGAAGAAATTACGTACGGAAATTGTGCATAAAAAGTGTGTGACAACATATTTAAGGCAAGATTTTAATCCTAGTGAGACCCAATCAAGTTTTACTTCAGTCGTGTGGTCTAAAGCACACTCCTTTTTTATACCCTATTCTAAGGGTACATTAATTTTGACGCATAGTTTGTAACATACCTTAATATTGCCCGTAGACTCCTAAAAGTTACTATATTTATGATCAGCATCGATAGTAATGTCGATCTAGCCATGTCCGTCCGTCCGTTCGTCCGTCTGTCGGCAAAAATTAGGCCTTTAAACTGGTCCAAGAGAGCTGAAATATAATAACCATATGCTCGCTAGGGTTCCGAAATAATCAAGGGAGCGTTTTTTTTTTTACAAAAGCTTCTTTTTTTTTCGATTAAATCCTTTAAATGTTATATAACAAAATATGAAGAGCATTCTTAACAATTCAACCATACTTAGACTTTTGTCACGCCCACTTATGAGGGATAGGAATAAGAATAGGGTATCCAACAGTTCGCCCAAGCGGTCCGTAGCCCGACCCTATGTTTTATATATATTTTGATGAACTAGATACATATCCCGCTCATCGAATAGTAATATTTGCAATTTTCTGTTTATAAATGCATTAAAAGTAGTCTTCTCCGCAGTTTGTACAATCGTTCGTTCGTGCAAGTCCCTGTGTAAGGTCTTTAAGCCGATTAACTTAACTTGCAAATACGTATGTAATGTACTTAATGTACCTACGGCTTATAAGGGTTTTCCTTTTTTTTTTTGTCTTAATCAATAAAGGATCACATTTCAATTGTTCAGTATAGTTCTCTATAAATAAAGGTTTAATCCATTTTCTTTTCTGCCATAACACAAACTCATCAGAATGAGTTCCGCCTGTTCTTGTCTTGTCGGGTCGACTGCGGCAGCCATGCAGTTGAACTTTCGAAGATGACTGCGTTTACGAACTCAAGGAAAGTCATGTCACGTAATAGATTCCAATAATTATTCAAATTTATTCATTTTGCTGACAACCACACAATATTAGTAGTATATTTAATTAAAATTCTTGAAAATATTGTTTTAATATGTACTCAATTTCCTGGTGACAACTTTGCGGTTGATGACAACATTATTTTTTGGTGAGGGCGATTCCAGGTTTATCATTTTAGTTTTGGGAAATCTCACAAACACGGAGTGAAAGTAAAATTGTAAATATTGTTTATGCGGAATTCGGATAGCTGATATAAATGTTTACCTAACCCGAGCTCCAAAGTACATATAACTAAAAAAAATCTTCAATTAACTGACTTGAATATCCCAGGAATACCGATCACAGCATTAAATAATTTGTTTAAAAAAATCCCAACAACATAACGAAGCAATTACATCGTAAATTATTATACGAGTAGTGTTGGGCGCTGTCTTTATTATAAAGGTTCTTTCATAAGCGACTTGACAACTTCAAACTTTCAGTGTGAACGCACCCTTAAAGCGATTACCGAGCTGTTAATGTCAAAATATTTAGTAAAATCCACATTTTTATCGTGGTGAAGTCAAATAAATTAAATTTACAACCGAAATTCCGAGTCGGTGGTCGCAACGTTAAGAGCGTTAACGCCAATTTTCGGACGTAATTCTCGTCCCAGTAGACAAGCAATATTCAAAGTCTAGTGAAAAAATTTGATCCAGAATATTCGCTGCTTGATGTTGCCGAGCGAGTGAGGCTACGTACTACGTTTTGCCCGAAGTGGGGAGAATATTGCTGCCGCAGGGGCGTCCGGATCTTGGCCTACAACCGTACAAGATCAAGCTGACTCAAGAAGTAAAGCCACTTGATCATATGAAGCGACGTACGTTCTCGAATTGGGCTCTGGACATGATGAAAGAAAATGATAAATTTCATCGCAAAATCATCTTCAGCGATGAAGCATATTTTTGGATAAACAACTTCATCAATAAGCAAAATATGCATTACCCTCATGTGCTTCATGAAACAGAACTTCATCTTCTGTTTGGTGAAGTTTTCATGCCGGTGGCATCATTGGGCGTTTTTTTTGGTCGATGAAAATGACCTTCACGTTACGGTGAATGGTATTCGCTACAGAGACATGCTGGGACGTTATTTTTTTGAGCAATTGCATGAATTGAACATCAGTGATATGTGGTTCCAACAAGACGGTAACACAAGCCACACAGCTGGTGCAACAATCGAGTTATTGAAGTCTTAGTTCGGTGAACGTGTTTTCTCGAGAAATGGACCCGTCTATTGGCCGCCGAGATCGCGTGATTTAACGCCTCTAGAATTTTTTTTTATGGAGCTACATTAAATCATTGGTCAATGCCAATAAGCCGGCGACATTAGAGGACCTCAGAGCTAATATTGAACGAGAAATAGCGGCCGTGTCTGTCTAAATGTGCGACCAGTCATCGAAAATTGGGTTCAACGTAACGACCGCTGCATGCGTTCCCGTGGTGGACATATGAACGAAGTCGAATTCATAAATGTTTTGATAGTTATTCAAACCAATAACTTTTCTTTTTAGATATCTCAAGTAGTTTGCATTTTATTTAAAAAAAGAAGTTGTCAAGTCCTTAATGAAAGACCCTCAATTTCAATTTCACGCGGAGTTGTTCAAGTATAAACTAATAATTTTTGTAAAAATAGTTAACAAGTTTTTTCAGTTAAGCGGGTTTCAGTTAAGAGGAGTTATTTATATGGACAATTTTAGAAAAATGCTCCCTGATACATTTTGTGTTTCAGTTAACCTATTTTTCAGTAAAGCGTAGTTCAGAAAAGCCAAGTTGACATGCTTTGTGATTGTGACAACAATGAAGCTTAATCTAAGCTGAAAAAGTGAGTTAGGCCAACTAGCGCATACGCGAATCGATTTAAGCCTTGCTTATAAGTGAACATATGTCTGTATCAATGGCCAAATTACTAATGAACGTGCGGCACTTCTCGTTGGATCTCTTTGATCAACTGATTTAGAAAACTGAATAACTTGACAAAGACTAAACTTCAAAGAGGAAACGAAATCGTTGGACGGGAAAACTCGGGTATAGTAGATTGAAAATCTTGAGCGAAAAAGCGCATTTTCCACCTGTACGGATATGCGAATAAGATTAATTAATGCTTTGGATTTTGGGACACTAAAAGTCCACCTATTATAAAAATAGAGCAAATACCTACATACCAAAGTTACTGGTTGATGGGTAGGCAGCCGCTTAGATAAATAAACGAGGCCGGCGTTGTCGTCGTCAATGTTGTTAGTTACTGTGACTGATAAGCGCTTCGGAACCATGATTTTTTTTGCCGCCACATATGGACGATGGACGATGTAGGTTTGGAGAATACGTGATTCAAGCAGGACGACAACACACAGAAGAGCGATCATAGTATTTCTGCAGCAGGCGTATTTCTGCAGCAGGCGTTTCTCGTTTTGGCGATTTGCACTGACCGCCAGAAAGCCCGATTTGACCGTTTCAGATTTCTTTCATAGGAGTCGCCATATGCAAATGACTGTCGGTGAGGTGAAATAACGCCAACGAAATGCATAATACCAAATTTTAAAATGTTGGTCCTATTTCGCATGCCATCCTGCTTGGGCTCATTGTTGGATTTTGTGGAGGTTGGGTACCGTGCGAAACATGAATATATTTTGTTCAACCTTATCCAGTTGGAGTCGCTAAAAATCATTTTTCGCATGGATTCCAACAAAACTTCACCACTCAAAATTTAACAGTGTGTCCAAGCGGGAGGGTTGCAAGGGCCAATTATGAAGATTCGGTCTTATTTCGTTCTGCGTTATTTCACGTCACCGTGACTGTCAGCGCCTCCAGTAGAAGACTCTGAACCTTATCGACAGTTAATAATTGACTATTTTCAATGTGTGCAATTGTGAACGAACGATTCTAAAGGATTTTGTCAATCGCAGGCAATTAAAAAAATGCGATTGACAACAATACCAAATGAATCGTTCGTTCACAATAGCACACATTGAAAAAAGTCAATTATCATATTGTCGATTGATCTTCGCAATAAGGCTGTATACGAGTAGCAAACAATATTCATTTGTTGTGAATGTTTGCAGTTCGTTTCGTTTCGGCGGAAAATATTATATTTGAGTTAAACGTTAAAAATTCTGAAAGGGTCGGTTGTAAGAGTTTTAAGCATAAAGATGTACATATTTTTTTCCTTACAGAGAAGTCGAAGATCTCGTCTCAGGTGATGAGATGGAAAAATCAATCAAGCCGGAAAAATCGCAAATGCAGTTAACGTAAGACCGGACGCACCTTGTATGTTTGTTGGTTGACGACAGGTCCCACAATTTCACTGTGTATGTTACAGGTTCCTTTACGAAGGGTAGTCACCTTGTCGAGTGCACCATCCATTGATGGTGCCGGTGTGAAGGCTTAACGATGTTTCATACATCTACTAAGAACTGCCCAAAGGACATTCAGTCCTGCCCCAATTCCCCCTTTCTCCCCTACCTCTCCTCACTCCTGATTGCCTCCCTCTGATTCTTTCTCTCCTTTTCCCTTTCCACGATCCGCTGGGCAGGACTTAAGGTGTTACACGACCCGTGCCGATAGTCGGCCAGGCTGAGGGCCCAGTTTAAAAAAATAGCTCAGTCGTCCACGGAGTATCCGGATACCTGGCGATCTCCGGATTAACCAGCCTTACTTGCATATTGCAGATCTCTGCGCAGGCGGACCTCCTTTCTCCGCTACTCGTGGGTTCAAAACATGAATACAAACATAAATAAAAACAAAAACATCAAGACCGGTATCTCTACTAAACCGGGCGGTAGCACGGCGACCTTACTGTCTACTGACGCGGCTCCTGCAACGAAAAGTAGCACTGCGACTGTGAGTAATCATGGTCCAGTTGCTACCAGCAGCAGTGAGCCTAATATAGGCAAAACAATTCCTAGCAGCGGTAGGATTGTGGCACTTCATGGCCCTTCCGTTGCTAGCCTTACAAAAAAACCAACCACGGATCCTAGTACGTCTCGCAGTGGATGTTCGCGACAACGCACTCCCTCGAGGGCGTACTACAAGGACAGGCGAAATGCCATAAGAACTCTGAAGGTCTTTGGAGATATTCTGGAGACCGACAGAACTTCCCAGCAGATCGCTAAATTAAAATGGGCCCAAGGCCTCCTTGAGAAGGACAAGAGCGCTTACAAGGACTCCACGTCCAAGCGCCAGAGATCGGTGGAAGAAACCACTTCGGTTTCCAAAAAACCTAAGGTGCATAACACCAGGACCACCTCACATTCCGCCCCTAAATCTCAAAAGTCCTTCAGCGATGTCCTAAAGGACAAAATTGTGGTCGCGGTGATCGACCGCAGCGATCCGGAGGGTAGAATTTCCCCCGAACGATGGCACAAGATGAAGAATAAGCTACTTAGCCTCTATCTGGCCTTCATGAAGGATCATCCTGGACCAGCTCCAGTAACTGAAGATGCCGGACTACACCAAGGGCATATCCGGCTCGTCGCCTGTGACGATGTCAGATCATTGGATCTGTATAAGATCGCCATAGGCAAACTCGGGGAAGTTTGGCCTGGAGCGAAGCTTGAGGTTGTTACGAAGGAGGATATCCCGAGCAGACCGAGGGCTCGCGCGTGGATCCCTGCTGAACCCCCCTCAGCAAAAGAAGTATTGGCGGTCATCAGACTGGGCAATCCCTCACTCCCAACCCATGACTGGAAGGTTGCGAAGCTGGAAGAGCATAGGGGATCCTTCAGATCAGCTGTAATAGTGATCCATCAGGAATCCCTGGCTCCTTTGGCGAAGACCAACGGCGCAATCCAGTTCGGTTGGGATAAGATCACACTTCGGGTGTACAAGAAGGATGACCCTGACGCTAACAAGTCTCCGCATCCCCCTGACACAGAAATTAACACCCCTGATCGTGGAGCATCAATCTCCCTTCCATCAATGGAAGATGATGACCCAATTAAGGCTGCTCCCACTCAGCCCTCCACGTCCACTGCTAACACCATCTTTAGTATGGACACGGAAGGCCTCCTCAGCAAAGTCCTTAGTGAGGACGAGCTTTTAGGCTCGTCCTCGGACTCAGACCTAAATAACACCGTGGTGGAGGTTCCTCTGCCTGATTGCGGCGATCAAATTTGCGATTAGTACCTACAGATCAACCTCCACCACTCCAAAAAGGCTTCGGCCTCCCTTCTTATCCGTCTTTCTATAGATGGAGAAGATATGGTCCTGATCCAAGAGCCATGGATTGTTAACGACCTAGTTCGAGGACTCCGGACTCATGGATACAAATTGATGTATGCAACAGACCAAGGTAAACTTAGAACTTGCATACTGGCAAAAAGTAGCTTAAATGTATTTCTACTCCCTAATTTCAGCAACCGTGATGCAACCGTGGTGAGTCTAGAGACTGCTCGCGGCACCCATTGGATAGCCTCGGCTTATCTGGCCCATGACCACGTAGGGTGCTTACCTGGTGTCAACCTAGAGGGACTGATCGCGGCAGCTGAACATCAAAAAACTGGACTCATTATTGGATGTGATGCCAATGCGCACCATTCAGTATGGGGCAGATCCGACATCAACGACAGAGGTGAGTCTCTTTTTGATTATATTCTTAATACTAATCTCATTGTGTGCAACACTGGTAGTGAACCTACCTTCATTACAAAAGATAGACAGGAGGTTCTAGACATAACTCTGGCCTCCGACTCAATCCATCAGGAAATTATAAACTGGAAAGTCTCGGCGGAACACTCCTTTAGTGACCACCGTTACATTCAATTCAGTTTAGCTGATGACCCTCCTCGCCAACCAGTTTTTAGGAATTATAGGAAAACTGACTGGCTCAAGTATAGAGAAGTGCTGAAAAGTTCAATGAAATCTGAACTCCTACGTCCTCCCTGTAACACAATGGAGCTAGACAAGAGAGTCATGGTACTCACCTCGGCCCTCAATAAGGCTCTGACTTCTGCCTGCCCGCTCATACGGCTTAGAGGCAAAAAGAAGCCGCATTGGTGGACCCCAGCACTAGGACCTCTAAGAAGCAATTGTAGGAAACTGTTCAACCAAGCCAAGTTCACAAAAGCTGAAACCAACTGGGCTTCATACAAAGCATCTCTCAATGCTTACAAAAAAGAGCTGAGGAAAGCCAAACGCTCGTCTTGGAGACTCTTCTGTGGTAAAATAGAGGAATCTTCGGAGGCAGCTGGGCTAATAAAAATCCTCTCAACCAACCCAGGCATGCCTAGCTATTTAAAAAAGGCGGACGGCTGCTGGACCACTTCCAGCGAGGAATCGCTCAATCAACTACTGGATACACATTTCCCTGGTAGCTCCCACGTTACTAGCAATAAAAACCTATCTAGGTCAATTGCACGTACCACTAACTTCAAAGGTCTGATTACTAGGGACAAACTGCTTTGGGCGATACACAGCTTCAAACCATACAAATCCGCGGGACCAGATGGCATAATACCAGCTGAAATTCAAAATACCTCGGATATCATCTCGCCTTTGCTTGAACTAATCCTGAAAAGCTGCATAGAAATGGCTTACATTCCGCTGTTATGGAGAGAAGTAAAAGTAGTTTTCATACCCAAAGCCGGTAAATGTTCCCATGTTCATCCTAAGGATCTCAGACCCATAAGCCTATCGTCAGTCCTTCTAAAAACATTAGAAAGGCTGACTGATATCCATCTTCGTACTAACATTGATACAAGACTTCTGTCTCCGGCTCAACATGCATATTGCAAAGGCAAATCTGTTGAAACAGCCTTACACACGTTAGTACGTTCAATCGAATACTCCCTTCACCATAAAGAGTACACTATGGTTGCATTCCTGGACATTGAGGGTGCTTTTAACAACGTCAATACATCCGCGATCGCAAATGCACTGTCAGAGCTTATTAATCTACTTGTCACAAGTCGGATTATAAACTCGAAACTGGGTATGACATCGGCCAGAAGATCTGTCAGTAGAGGAACGCCACAAGGTGGAGTCCTATCTCCCCTCCTTTGGAACTTAGTGGTGAATAAGCTGCTGATGTGCCTAGAAAAGGAGGGCTGCAGGGTGATTGCCTATGCAGATGACGTTGCAATTGCCGCCTCAGGGAAGCACCTCAACACCCTGAAAGAACTTCTCCAAAACGCTCTTAACAAGCTAACTACATGGGCATATCGTTGTGGGTTGGGTGTTAACCCCCACAAAACCGAACTTGTTCTATTCACTAGGAAACATAAAATTCCACACATAGATCCCCCCTCTATCAGGGGCACAAGTCTAGTCTTTTCGAACGAGGCAAAATACTTGGGTCTCATTCTGGATAGAAAGCTTAGCTGGAAACCTAACATTCAAGAAAGAGTTCGTAAAGCTACAGCAGCACTCTTCTCCTGCAAAAAAGCCATTGGTAATAAATGGGGGCTCCAACCCAGCATTACCAACTGGCTATACATCTCGGTTATAAGACCGATACTTATGTACGGGGTGGTTGTTTGGTGGACTGCCCTAGACAAAGCAATAAATCGCGATAAGCTTGGCAAAGTCCAACGAACAGCTTGTCTCTACCCCCTCTGCTGCAATGGCCATTCTGTTTCACCTGACACCCCTGGACATCTTTAGCAAGCATGTGGCTGCTAGTGCGCCTATCCGCCTCAAAACAACGTTCCAATGGTCCGAGAATGAAATCGGCCACGCATCTATTCTGAAAAAATTTAGAATCCTCCCTAGTAACATAGGCTACACCACCCCTCAGACCCTTTTTGACAAAAACTTCAATGTCAAGATCCCTCCCAGAACATTCTGGGAAGGGCCACCCGTCGAAAATAAATCGATCCATTTTTTTACTGATGGATCCAAAACCGACAAGGGGGTAGGAGGTGGTGTGTTCTCTTACAGGCTGAATCTCAGCCTCTGCTTTCGACTCCCTGATCACTGCAGTGTGTTCCAGGCAGAAATCTTGGCTATTAAAGAAGTCCTGTCGTGGCTGAAGAATAATGTGTTATCCGTCACGGATATCTGGATCTTCTCAGATAGTCAAGCTGCATTAAAATCCCTGGATTCTGGGTCCACAAACTCTATCGTAGTCCGTGACTGTCGATCATCTCTAGTGGAGATGGCGAAGCATTTCAACATCCACCTATGCTGGGTGCCAGGACATACAGACATTCCAGGAAACTGTAGGGCGGATGAACTCGCCAAAAAAGGAACTACACTACCCCTTCCACCTGATAAAGGTTCATTAGGCATCCCAATCGCTACATGCAAACTCATGTTTATGAGACAGACCATTGAGAATTGTAACCTTAGGTGGACAAGTGGTAACACTTGTCTAGCGACAAAGCAGATTTGGCCAAAGCTGGATCTGAAACGCTCTAAGTGTTTGATATCTCTAAATAGATCTCACATTGGTGCTATAATTGGTGTGATCACCGGACACTGTCTCATAGGCAGACATGCAACAAGGCTTGGCGTCCACACAAATGACTTCTGCAGAAGCTGTATGGATGAGGAAGAGGAGGAGACAATTCTCAACCTTCTCTGCACGTGCCCTGCCCTCTCTCAAAGACGTAAACTCCACTTAGGATCCTTCTTCTACAATGATCTTAACGATCTCATTGACACTGACATAAAAAGTCTATCAAGCTTCATCAAAAGCTCCAACTGGTTCAACGAGTAGGAGGATGATACATCCGTGTGGTATCACAATGGGCCTGTCATTGGCCTAAGTGTGTCGGCCTGTGCCGACTGCCACTACAACCTAACCTAACCATGTTACAGGTTATCCAGAACATGGGATAATTCCGGAAGTATACAGACTAAATAATGACAAGCTTCAATACAATTTAGGCCGATTTTTTTCACAGAACCAGCTGTCGTATATTCAAAAAATCATTACATTTAATTGAACCATTTATAACTTGGCATAAACTACAGTTTTCGTTTAAGTATTTTATGGAACTCCAATAAAGCCCACTAACCCCACTCATACATATTATTATCTTAACACATCTCAGGATCACATGCCAACATTATACTTACTCTAAAAATTCCTCGACCTTATTTTCGTCGACCCGTTTATGTGGACACACAGTCAGGCTGGGAAAACTCGTATTCCATACGAGCTTATTGCGATCCATTGAGATAACCATGGGTGATGTTTGAAAGCGCTCCCATGTCCTGTGGCTAAGCGATACGATTCCAAAAAACGCAATGCAGATGAACACCAGCCATAAAATTCTGTTGGAGAAGGACCAAAAAAAATATAACATAAAGAAAAGCTCATACAATTACAAAAAAGGAAAGATACTAAATGAGGACGATGAACGAAGCAATTTTTCTTCCTGGCTTAAAGATGCACATAGCCCAACTAACACTACACACCATACTTATGTATATCCCTGCCAGGATGACAATTTCACACATAGATATAGTCATGCACACGCATATTATGCCCGGTCCCGAAATAATTTCCAAAAAAGACGGTTGAAAACTTTATGAGCCATTATGGCAGCAACCTAAATTTACTTTTGGATATTCCTGGACCAATTTTACTGTCACATATACAACAGAAACTACCGAAACGACCTCCCTTTCCATGATTTCGAAAACGTAACACTCTGTTGTGTGTTGCCAGGGTTCGCGTCGACAATCTCTTAAAGGTGGCGTGACAGCCGTGCCTTTTGTCCGATGCCCGTCGCCACAGGATTCGCACCAAATCGATTTCGGATGTGGCACAGTTTTTTGGTGAGGCTGAGACACACTAGTTTGGGACAAAGCACGAAAATTGCCAAATTTTATATTTGGTTTGAGAAAACATCGTGTGGGCCAGGAGTATACACCATATACTTTTCTTAGTAGGACGACTATTTCATTGAATATTTTCCTTTCGGCTCATTGCCCACATCCTCATGATTATTGTCGTCATCATCGTTCTCGTGGTTGTCTTCTTTCAAAGGGCAGTTCATTGGCTTATTCGTTTTAACCAAGGACCAGTTACGATGTGTAATTCGTTTTTAGTGTAATTTAAGTCAAGTCAACGAATTGGTTTTCATGGATCTCAGTTGTGCCTTAATGAATGTGTCCTGCCGCTGTGCGGGGTTATTATTGGCAATGAATTGTTACAATCAGTTGTAATTGATATCGTCGCAGTGGTTCGTTGTTAATGGTGATGAAGGGCAGTGTTGAAGTCGATTTTATGTTCCGAAAATAACTCTTTTGAGTTTGATTGTTATGGGCCCATATTTCAAATTGAATTGGCCTACGTTTCGAAAGGCATTTGAACATGCTCTTAGCTCTCCATTGACTTGCTATAAAAGCTATTTTTAGAGAGAGGGATGTGGGTAAATAGGTATCTGTCTTTAGGCTTTTCGGATGAGTGTCGCACAAATTATCGGCAAAATTGGATTTAGGTAAATTTGAAGTTGCTACCAGTCAACAAAGAGTTGCCATAGAATAGCTTTTTATTCAATTACTTATTATTTTGAGCAAAAAGAGAGTCTTTCAAGTCTGACACTATTCATGCCGCGTCGAAACTGGTTTCCGATATTCAGTTGAATAAATGCAAGAACCAATGCACGGCTGCTTGTCTGGTTGATTTTGAGAAGGCTTTCGACACCGTATGGTTAGAGGGACTTTTCTACAAGTTGACCAGGCGGGGGATGCACAAACCTTTGCTATATGTAATTTATAATATGCTTATGGGAAAGAAGTTCGTTGTCAAATGTGGCAAAGTGACTTCGAGCAGAGTCTTTGAAATTAAAAACGGTTTACAGCAGGGGGCGGTCAATTCTCCGATCCTGTTTAATATTTACACGAGTGATCTGGTAGGTTCACTCAGACATGCTAAAGCGTATGCCGATGATTTGGTGGCATACAGATCAGGTCCTAAAATCGAGGTCATTAATATCCTTTGCAGCGTGACTTCGATCAAATTAAGCGATATTGCGACGACTGGAAGTTGAAAATCAACTTTCAGAAGACGGAAATAATCTTGTTCAGAACTCCATTGGCTGGGGCCTCTAGGGATATCAGAAAAAACTGGAAGAAATTGGCCATTATTGGACAAAATGGGCAGCCATTGGCGGTGAGAAGCGTAGTTAGGTATCTAGGTATCTTGCTTGACCAGTATCTATATTTCGATAGACATATAGTTGCTTGTCTTGCTGGGGCCAAGAAGGCTTATGCTTTGACAAGGAGACTGTTTCATAGCAGTCAACTTGACTCCAGAGTGAAAGTCATTTGCTACGTGGCCCTTATAAGGCCGATTATCGCTTATGGTTGTCCATTGTGGTTTAATATAGCGCCCAGCTATATGGAAAAGATTCGGGTTTTGGAGAGACAATGTATTAGGACCTGTCTCCGGTTGTTCCGAACGCCTGAATCCAATTATATAAAATACTATCCCAACAAGGTCCTATACGATGGGGCTCAGTTGAATAGGATTGACAATTTCCTCATTAAGGTGACTCGAAGGCACGTTGCAATTGATGCAAAAGGGCTGGTACAGACGAGGGATGGTATCCCGGCATTATACCACCGCTTCCGCAGCGCGAGAGATAAGCGGCTCATCCGCGGTGAGGACGTCGCCAATGCTCATGAGCTCCTCCGTTTTAGTACCGCAATAGCGGAGAGGGATAAATTCGATACAGAAAAACAATTTGCCGAATTTTGGTGGCTTTTTGAGGGGGGAGGGGTCAACATGCCCTCCCAAGACGGTGCGTTACTCTAGGTAACATCCTCTTAGTTTATAAGTTAGATTAAGTTAGCTAGGCCGAAAGGCAATAATTATAAGATATAGTTAAGTTTAGGGCGTCCGCATAAGGACCAATAAATAAGAATAAGTATCCTGTTAATTTTAAGTTAGATTTAATCATTTTTGTCTAGTACGTAAGTTGATATTCAGTAACAATTAAAAAATTAATTTAAAAGTAAAAAAAAAGTAATCGGTTCTCGTTAGATCACCGTAATTAAACGACGTTGGGCGCGGTTAGTACGTAGATGGGGGACCGTTTGAGTACAACCGCGTGTCGTTGGCCAGTCCCATCTACAGAGTTGAGGTAGATAATACATACGTGGTATCACAATGGACCTAAATTGGTCTAAGTGTGTCGGCTTCTGCCGACAGCCACCTAAACCTAACCTAACCTAACCATCGTAGTTAGCTGATTGCTGATACGTCAACGACAAAATGTGTTCTCTAACGGGGTAGGTACAGGTTTTTTCGGTCTAAATTATCTTACTTTTAATTTTAATGCAACATCTGTTGTTAAAACCTTTCAATACAAAGATTTTAGGAGTATTGAGCATCCTTTACTGGATGAGAATGCTAGTAGTGTAATCTTGGAATCGAATCTGTTCTACTAACTTATCAAATCTGTCTCTTTAGTTCATTATATCTTTCAAGTCAGCTGTTTTTGCTATTTGTGACCATACAGTGTCTTTTTGTTTCTTTGTGTTTTGTATTATATTCTACTAGCTGACCCGGCGAACTTCGTTCCGCCCAAATTCGTTAATGTAGGTAGGTAATGAAATTAATAATTCCGAGCTTTCGCTTCATGTAATCCGGTCAATTAAAATTCTTTATTCAAAAGTTATATTAAAATTAAATACAATTCCAAAAACCGTAGCGATTTACTTGTCGGCCAACCTACTGCTTTTCCACTGAAGTGCTTTATGGTAAACAACATTTTTCGTTCCATTATCGGGTGCGTACACGTACAAAGCGCGAGGGTGGCCGACACGTGAGCACGCCACATACAATTGACCATGGGAGAAACATGGAAATTCAAGATTTATGCCACACACATCCAGCGATTGTCCTTGCGACTTATTAATTGTCAAAGCAAAAGCGAGACGTACGGGAAATTGAAGACGCTTAAATACGAAAGGCAAATCGTTCTGAATAAGTGGAATCCGCGGAATAAGAACATCTTCGCCTTTAAATTTTCCAATCAAAATCGTTGCTTGAATAATATTTGATTTTAGATTCTTCACAATCAAACGCGTACCGTTGCAAAGTTTTGGTGCATTTAGGTTGCGCAACAAAATTATTACTCTGCCGACTTTTAATTTCAAATTGTGTGGGAAAGTTGGTGGCTTCATTTTCATCCATCACGGAGTCGACTGATTTATATGAATGTACGAGTAACTCACCAGCTATTTGATTTTGAATGACGAAATTTAAATAATCGACATTCTTGTTTTTCGCAGCCAAAATCGCTCTTACACTCAGCCAATCATGGTCAACATAATTCGGAGCGATATTCGGGAAAACATTCATGATTAGTTCTTCATGTGTCGTTGTAAAGTTGCAAACATTTTGTGGAAACTCAATCAGGCCTTTGTATAAGTCTGCTGAAATCTCGCCATTGCCCATCGCCAACAATTGCCTGGAGAACTCTGCAGCGGACTGGTAATTTTGTAAAGCAACTCGCATGTTCGTTTTCAAATGCAATTTCTTTACGTATTGCCATAAAGCAGACGCCTTCAAGCAAGCATTCAATTCATCTGCCGGAGTTGATCTCGGAATGACAGGCAGCGTTTGACGAAAATCGCCTGATAGCAAGATCATTGCGCCACCGAAATGTCGGTTATCATTACGTAAATCTTTCAAACTACGATTCAGGGCCTTCGATGCGCGTTTGTGAGCCATTGTGCATTCGTCCCATGTGATAATCTTACATTGCTGCAGTACTTTCGCCATCGCAGTGTTCTTTGAAATGTTGCATGTAGGTTCTTCATCCACTTGCAGATTCAGTGGCAATTTCAATGCAGAATGAGCTCTTCGACCGCCTTCTAACAAAGTAGCCGCTATCCCAGAAAAGGCGAGTGCAAAGGCAATCGCAGATCTCGAACGAATCGTAGCTAAAATCAGTGAAATCAGGAATGTTTTCCAGTTCCACCGGGCGCATCAAGGAAGAATATTCCGCCATTTTCGTTATCGACTGCTTGCATTAATTCATCGTACACTTTCTTTTGTTCTTGAATCAACATTGGCACATTTGTTCGAACAGCTTGACTCAATGCGATTCGATCGAAATCCATTTCTCGCCCCAATTCTCGATTAATGCGTCTTGCATTGCGCGATTTGGCTGTGGCATCCCCAATTTGCACAACAAATTGCCACTCATGAGCAGACACACATCCTCGATCAAAATCAAAGCTTTGTTGCGCATTTGATCTGACATCTCCAGTTCATTATCTGATGTCACAGTGTGAATTCGATGCAAAATATCATCGGCCATATCATTCTTGTATTTATTCCACAAATCTTTAGGATTTGATGGAAAACATGTCGAAATTATGATTGCGAAGAGTGTATTGAGTTGATTCGCAGGCGCAGTGATAGTGGCATCGGCCAGCGTCATGTCCCAATGATTGTCGTTTTCAAGCTTCTCGATATGTAGCACACAACACACCGTCAACAGTCCGCGGCGCTTCGAACGAAGTAGGGCCACAAACTTTGACCAAAGGCATTCTCAAATAGAAGCATTCGTCGTTTTTCGGGTGAACTGTGTATATTCTACCAAGTGCATCACTTGCATAAACACCACGGAATCCAGGAACTACGTCACCTTGTTTCCGCCGCTGGAACATCTTCGATGACGCATTCCATGAAGGATTCAAACACCATCCAACAAATCAAAGTATCAACTACGTTTCAAAAAGTTACTTTGTGTAACATAGTAAACATAAACAAACTTAATAGATATATTTAAAAAAAAAATTCAAAATTGTTGACAACAACAATTTGCTTGGCAAATAATTAAAATAATTGACAACAACAATTGCTTTTAAAATTTTAAATATGTTTTTTGTATTTGAAGTGTCACTACTCGATTTGTACCCAGTTTATTTTTTTCAAAGTGCATTAAATGAATTTATTGGAATGGCGGTTGCGCCTTCTTTCAAAAATGTATCATACTAATATATTAACCTTCTCTGTATGGTCTATTAACCAACAAAAAAAAATTAATCAAAATCGGATGCCTACCGACTGCCACACACACATTTAGCAAGTTATTTTTATATATATAGGGATAGAGTAGGTTCTGTTTGGTGCTTTCTTTTAAATTCGGTAACAGTTTTTCTAACGTGTTTAACTCCATGAACAAATTTTGTTTTCTTATATACTTTTTAAAATATGAATTTATTTTGCATAGTACAAGTGGTAATAATAATAAAAATATTATATAAATTATTGTCGATTTCGATGTGAAATCATTCAGTGTTGCTGATACCGCTGCGTTGTTGTTGTTTATAATCTACGCTTTGGCCTCCTTTCCACCAGCGCTGCCACTTTGCTACGATCGTAGCAAAACTGCTACGCGATTTCCAATTTGCTACACTGCTACGCACTCTCCCTAAAAACCTCTATTTTGCTACTTTTTCTTAAAGCACAAAATTTCTACATAAATCTCGAATTTTTTCTTGAAAAAAAAATAATCGAAAGTATATTCAATCATTACTCACTTTCCAACACCAACTTTTATTCTTTTCTACCATACCCAACATGTACCCATTTCTTCAATTGTTTTAGTGTTTGAATTTGACTGGAATCTGGAATCGGTCTGGAATTGTTTCATATTTGAGCTTGACAAAGAACAAAAAGACGAACTAATTTAAAATAGAGATTGGTTTCAAAAAGAAACGAAATATTGGGGTGTCAAATCCTTAATTTTTTCTAAAAGGTACTTAAAAACTTAATTTTTGAACTTTAAAAAAAACTGTATTTCTGCTGCTGTTCCTTAAAATTTAGCACCAAAATCACCCGCTGCAAGAGCCAACGATATTGAGTTTTCAAATGCTGAAAAAGTATTTGCTGTTGAAGTTGATACACCGACCAAATCAAAATCGGTGTCTTATGTCTACTGCTGTTCCTGCGATTTTGGTTCCTGAATCCCCTGCCAAAAGAACCGACGATGTTGAGATTTCTGATGCTGATGAAGTTGATACACTTAAAACATATTCTTTAGAAATAGCAAAGTTTTGGTCAGAGATATTTGTCTTAAAAAATGCCCTAATGAAACACTTTTCCCTCTGACAAGGGATTTTGTAAGTGCTTTGTTCAGTATTCCGCGCAGCAGCGCAGCGGTAGAACGAGTTTTTTCTCAAAAGATAAAAACGGAACAGATTGTGTAGGTAAATACATTGAATGCAAATCAATGAAGCATTTTTAAATGAAGTTGCAAAAAAAAATTATGTACACATTTATATTTGAAGACTAAAAATTGTTTGTACTACTATTTTTTCAAAATACTCCCCATTTTTGGCTGCAGTACTACCTTATAATATTTCTCTCCGGTAACACTGAAATTGATTACTCTCCGTAATTCTGGACACTCTTCTAGTGCTGGCGTTTTCTGTATCCTCTCCTCTTTTTGTTACGTGTTTGGCCACCAATTCTCTTATTGCCCTGTTGTTTTCTTTTCGCTTCGCTTTTCTTCTCTTATAGTCCTCTATTGTATTGTAATGGGTTTTGGTCCTACTTTGATTGTGTTGGGGTGTACGCTGATATTTTGGTAGCAGTTTCACCACTTATTGGACGTTGGTAGTACTCCAACAGTACTATGCTCGTAATTGGTAAGACTACAAATTGTATTCTATTGGTACATGTTTTTGGCAGGATTCCTGATTGTATTTGCAGGATTCCAAGTTGTATCTGCAGGATCGCCATTTTATAGGTTATTATTATATGTTCCCAAGATAAGTCCGATCATTAAAACGCAGGATTTGTTTTAGTATTTACTGAGCTCTTCAGCCGCTAATGATGAGTCCAGTAGTAGATACTACAAGTTTAAGATTAGGATTATGATTATGATTTCTTTATTCCAAAAATGTTTTCTTTATATACAGATATGAATTGGTTCAATTCGATTTAGTTCTTTTTCAATTTTATTTTGCTTACGCTGTTCTTCTGTTCTTATATTGTTATGATTTACATATGATGGCCCATGTGAAATCACATAAGAATCACATTGCCACTTGAACTGAATGAACCTTCAGTTCAATCCAACCAAATGCAATTCGATTCCTTAGTCACTGCGACACTGTGCATCGTTAACACTATGAACAATCAACAACGATAATGTGTAACATGATCAGTCAAAACAAACGATTAAGTTAATGAGTAATGACTGACCATCCAGAACATATTCAGATGTAGGTCACTGTGCCCAAGTATGCTGCGATTGTTGGATGCAAAGGCACACACCACTATCAACCGCAAATTTTAATCTGCAACCTCACAACCACATAATTCTATGCGGTCTTCTTCAAGTCTTCCAGACAGTGAAACTTTATCGCCTCTAACAGAGGCTCTTTGTCTCGGCTTCAGAACAGTAGACTCTGTTGAGGTGGTTGAAAGTCTCCTCTCAATAAAGTCCTCAGCTGTAGGACAGGACGAGACTAATTCTTTTTTTTAAAGATTTTATTGCCAATCCTACTTCCATATTATATCACATAATGTATTCAACTCAATTTCGACAACTGAAGGAATTTGGCGAAAACCGTTACTTTTCACAAAGGTTCTAAAGGTGACGAGTTTAGACCTTCCTCAATTCTGCCATTTCTATCAAAAGTTTTTGAAATATTACTACGAAATCAAATGACCTCAACAATTTCAATTTGTTGACTATTCAACTACACGGTTTTCGAAAAAACTGCTGTACGACGGCCTTAATAAGTGTAACTAAGGATATACGGCAAGCTATCGAGAAAGAGAAGGTGACCTTTTTACTTCTACTCGACTTTTTAATTGTGTTTGACACTATTGTCCACTCTCATTTGTGCGATAAGTTGTTTAAGTCTTTAATTTGTTCAGTAGTGCAGTCAAATTGATTCATTCCTACTCATCAAGGAATGCAAGCTGTTCTGTGTGATAGGATTCAGTCGGATCTTCGAGAAACCCTAAATGTTATCCCGCAGGGATCTATTATTGAACCACTTTTCTTTTCTCTGTACGTTGAGAACCTTCCATCCATTTCTAAACACGGCGTATTGCATATGTATGCTGATGATGTGCAAACGTACATGAGCTGCCGACTTGGCCTCATCGAGCATGGGGCGGCCGGCGTCAATGAGGACCTCTAAAATTGGTCTAAATCAAATGGTCTTTCGTCAAACCCTACAAAATAGTTGTGCCTAGTTGGCTCAAGGTATCCATTGGAGCTTTTCTATTTTCCTCCTGTAGTCTTAATATGTATATGTATATAGTAATGTTTTTTTTTAAATATGTAAGAACTGCTGAAAACCTTGGAATGCTTTTTTAGCCGCAGCCTAACCTGGGATAACCATATCAACGTCGCGATCGGAACAACTCGTGGTGTTCTCAGAACTTTGTGGGCAACTCGATAACCTACTCCCGGTAAGATCCTTATCATGCTGGCAAAAACCTTGGTCATACCAACACTAATCTATGTGTGCGAAATTGTCTGTAGATAAGTGTAGCTTTGCCAGTAAAAGAGGACTCCGTGTCACCTTTAACAATGCATAAAGTACGCTTTTGAAATACGAAGCTATGACCATGTATCAATCTATTCCAGCACTGTAGCTTTTGCTTTGCTCTCATACATCCTGCGAGCCCCACAACCACCGTATCTCTATGAGAAGCTTATAATAGCTTCCTCAAACAGATCTGGCCATTTAATTCATCCACGATACTCTTACCTTACTTCCGAGTGTCAGTGTTTTATTAATGCTATCCGCTTATAGAATTCTTTTCGTCGTTCTATTGGACAAACTGAAAACCCAGCAAGTCTTAAATTATTTTTTTTTTGTTCCCAAACATAGTTAAACAATAAGGCAATCCTTTTTAACTTAGCTCATTCTTGTTAATATTGTCTAATCATGAAAATCTTACTTTATATTGTAGCTTTTATCTGAAGTTTTAGCCGAAATAATCAAGTTTAGGAATTTTTGAAATCCGCCCACAGACACGCCCACAAACTCAAAAAAACAAATTTATCGAAAAAATCGAATTTTTAGGTAGACAGCTGAAATTTTTTATATATGATCTTTGACTCCTAAAACTGCTCGGTAGATAAAGTTTCTACAATCAATTTTATTAAAGAACCAAAGTTTGAGCTAGGGAGCTGAAATTTGTAATATATACTCTCTAGGGGCCCTTTATGCCCATGTGTAAAAATTTTCAAAATCCTCCCAATGACACGCAAACAATTTAAAAAAAAAACTTTTTTTGAAAAACAAAAATTTGAGCTAGGGAGCTAAAGTTTATTATATAGACTCTTTAGGTGCCCTTTATACTTATGTTTAAATATTTTTTAAATCCGCCTACTGGCACGCCCACAATAAAATAAAACAATTTTATTGAAAATCCAAAGTTTTAGCTAGGGAGCGTTTATTTTCATAAAAGCTTCGTTTTTTTCGATTAAATCCTTTAAATGTTATATAACAAAGTAGTCTACCTACTTTGTTCCTTCTTAACAATTCACTTTTGTCACGCCCACTTATGAGGGATATGAATAAGAACAGGGTATCAAACAGTTAAACCAAGCGGACTGTAGCCCGTCCCTATGTTTTTTTTTTAATATAGGTATGTAGAAACCGCCTTTGAAATATTTGCGAAAGTCTAACAATTATCCATGAGTACCACTTGTCATGAGAAGCTTTTAAAATTTGCCGTTTGGAGTTGGCGTTAAATTGTATAGGTCCCTCCCAATTGAGCTAGAAATAAAGTCTCGCAAACATAAACGTTAGGAGGCTAAAGGATGTATCAAAGCCCTCAACTTCGAAGACCAAACCACTCGCGGGTGTTAAAGCTCTTATAGTGGGGCCAGACCACGTAATATGGAAACGATCAAACGACATCGTTTTGATCACAGCTGCCCCTATCACATCTAGATATAGACAAAGGAGCTACCGGCGAAACAATGTAATTTGAGGGATTTCGTTTTGCTAGATCTGGGCAGGAATGAAAGCAGGGTACCCGAGAGTAAAACGATATTTGTTTGCACCAGAATAGCAAATTCGATGTGAAGCTTAAATGTATAGTCCCTTTCACTCATATGCAACTTACTTACTTAACGGGCTTGCGACCCGTGGGGAGTCTTTGCCTGAGACACTGCAGCCTTCCATCCTCCGCCATCCCGGGCACGCTGTTTCCAGTTATCCAGACCAAGCGCTTTGGCATCCGCGATAGCTTGGTCTTTAAAACGGAGGTTCGGTCTTCCTTGCCTCTCATATGCAAAAGAAAATTTAAAAGAAGGGGATCACTTATTCAATCTTCACATCATTCATTGCAATTGGAAAGGGCCACTGTGTCTTAAGCCGATCCCTTATCTTTAAGTAGTACGCTTATAACTTACATATGAAAAAGTAAGGTTGAGGCCATTTCAGTTTGATCTTCATTTTGTCCTTCACACTTCAATGCACATAATGTTGTCCCAGAATTGAGTTGACGTAAACGCCATTTTGAAGTTTTAAGTTATGCATGCAGTAATGGGTTTTTGAAGAATATGCTCTTTCCATTTATGAAATCAGTTTTGTCCTGTCCGATATTGAGTATCGACTTTTCCGTAAACGACACAACTTTGGTACCTTGTTCAAATCGGTTTGACTCATAAACTTATTTGCGTGGCGTTTAGGTCAAATCTTAGGAGCGAACTTCTGTCAAAATTGGTTCCCGTACGAACATTGCCTTTGGATATTACAAAAAAAAAACTCTCAAAACTGGTGTGCCTTACGGTCATTGTTGCGCCCTGACCGATGATATAGGTCCAATGACCTTACGGCCGATTGGTAAATTATGTTTGTTTCTTTTTATAATATACATGCACTAAAGGGGTTGTTAGGACCCTTAAAATGAAATAGCAACATAGCGCTGGCGTTAAGGAAATTAGGGTGAGAAGAAACGGAGAGATGCCAATGCAGGTTGGTTAATATGTGGATGAAAAACAAAGCGTGGAAGAGTATTCCACATTCGTGTTGTACGGCTGAGCAAAGATTCTTTGAACTTCACTGTACGTCCGAATGCAGGCTGGAGGGTGAACTGATGAGCATTCCTTGCATGGCGGGTATTGCGGTTGAAATTTTCAATGGAAGCAAAGCAACGGGCTATTTTGTTTTAGCACTTATGCTGGAAATAACGATAAAATAACGAAAGACAGGAGACATTACGACGATGACTAAGAGAGTCAATCGATCTCGCGATGTCTCGATCTCGCGATGTCTCGGGCGTCAATGAGTTTCTGGATCCTGTCAAGTTTCAAGTAGCTCCAAATAAGTTATTGGTGCGGAAGAAAGATATAAGCGTTGTTCTCAAGTTTCGGGCGCATAAACGCCTTATAAATTGTAGCCAGATCAGAAGGGGTGAAATATTTCTAACATCGCTTAAGGAAGCCTAGACATTACGCAGCGTTCTTGGCGACATCGAATATGGGGCCATTCCAATTCCAACGGAGGTTGTCATTAACACACATACCGAGAATGAAAAGGCTTTCGGTTTCAGCGATTCAAGTGCCATTCTTGGATAATGGCAGTGTGTGTGGGTTTTTGCTTTAATGACAGGATATAGCATTGTGTTTTAGAAGCATAAAATTCCACTCTTTTGGTTGTACCTTACTGTGTTATGCTGTTAAGATCCGAATTTAATGAGCTTATCATACGTTGCCTTTCCAGTTCCACACCCGAAGAAGAGGAGTGTGACCCATGAAACGAATATGAGTAGCTGAGGGTACTGTAATCAGCAAAGGAATGGATTGGATTAGAAGTAACAGACAGGAGATCATTTAAAAAAATGAGAAAGATTCGGGGACAGAACAGAGCCTTGGGGAACACCAGCCATTATTTGGTGAGTTGCAGACTTGTCCCCGTCCAAAACAACTTGAATTGAACTCTCCGAAAGCTAATTTCTTATCCATTGAAGAAGAGTTTCATCGATTCCAAGTGCACGCATTTTCGACAAGAGAGCTTGATGCCAAACTCTGTCAAATGCCTTTGAAATATCAAGCGCAACAATCTTACCTTTACCACCGTGATGAAGAGATTGGCTCCACTTTTCGGTTGGATATGTCATCAAATCACCAGTGGCCCAGTTGCTGCGAAAACCATACTGCGCAGGTCATTAAGAAGTTTTCGCGATTCAAGATATTTCATTAGCTGACGGTTGATCGGCGTAAGTGTAATTGGTCGGAAGAAGAAGATTTGCCTTTTTTTTGGTAGAGGCTGGACAAATGCTGTTTCCATCTTTTCGGAGAGAGCCTTGAATAAGACAGATAGAAAAGCTAACGCAGTGGTTTTGCCAGCGAGGAAGAACACCTCTTCAGAACAATAGGGGAAATATCATCTGGACCAGCGGATTTGTGTATGTCAAGATCTCGAAATACTCTAGCCACTGTACGATTGCGGAAGTGGATAAGTCCCATGAAGTATTCTATGCGCTCGAGTACAGGGGGAGACAAAGAACCGTATGCGAGAGTTTAGCTGACTGCAAAGTGAGCAGCAAGCAGATTGGCCTTATCTATAGAGCTGACAGCTGAAATGTCAATGTAAATGAGTATCGGGATTTATGATGAGGCCGAATTCTTGAAGTTCTTAACAAATGACAAAAAGTTTTTACTACCTGTGAGACTTTGTAGTATTTTTTGCTTCAACTTTTGGGTTTGAGTTTTTTTAGTTGTAAATATAAGTGCAAACTCAGAGTCAAGACGCATAGATGGAGGCTTTCCACCAAGATTGTACTTTGTTTGCTTTTATTTGTTTTATTGATAAACAAAAATATGTATAACATTATTAAGCCTCCGAAAAAAATTAAACTTTGATTCTGATGTTGAAAGCAGCTGTTCGTCGTCCGATTTCCCAAGTAGTTTTATTATATTTTCCCTGATGCGGTGTCAGACTTGACATTATCTAACCCTGCAGGGCTGTTATGTTCAGAATGTGTACTGTTTCATATGGGATACAGTAAGCAAGACGATATTTACACCAGAGGAATAGATCCAGATTCGAATGTACTGCTTAGTCGTTCGGGACGCTCATGAAGACGCGGTTTCTGACTTTATATTAAATAGTCGTAAAAGGCAAAACAATCGAAGAATAGTACCTCGAGGATACAGCTCTTCAGTTTTAAAATACAACAATACAAAAAAAAAGCTTTTATTTTTTTTTAATTTTAAGGAAAGTAAAAATAGACCTCCACTCACAAAAAAACGACAGAGACGACCCAAAATATCGACTTAAGTACTTCAGAAGGTATGCCGTAAGGTCTGCAGTGGTTTCGCTGCAAAAGTTTATTCTTCTCCGCTAAAGAGGAGAGTTTAATGTGGTAGGACCAAGATGTCGGGTGGCCGAATAGAATTAGTTGGGAACAGTCTTTCAACTATAAGCTCCATCGTTTCTTGTCTGAATACAGGGCATTATATCTGAAATACCAAACTTTCGCATTACGACTTGGTATATGTAGTTCCTCCTACTTCCGCTTTTGCTCGTATTAATATCCCTCTTGACCTCGGATCTCATGGTCTTGAATTTAGCAAGCGCATTGGCCTTAGGCACCGTGTGTCTTCTCCTTCCACTCGTTACCTTCATTCTGAGGTGGGGGCATCTTCTTCGAAGTGCGGCTATCTCGTAGGTCCACCAGTAGACTGAATGCCTTCTTCTACTTAGGCATAACGGCGTCACACGCTCACGAGGCATAACGGCGTCACATGCCCGCAGTAATAATTGCATTGCCACTTCAACCTTTATTTGAGCCCTACATTAAGGGCAGCGCCTTCTTCTTCCTTGGTCACACTCCTCAGAAGCTCTTCTTTGAGCGTGTTGACCTCTGTGTTCGGCTTTGGCTTCGGGTGGAAACGCGTAGTTGACTTAGAATTCCGAAAACGGTATATTGGTGATCGCTGCCAATGCGACAAGCGATAACTCTCAATTTTTCAATCCTTGCGGAGCTCATTTCGATGCTGTCCGGATCTCCTGAAGGTAGGTGTGTTGCCTGGGTGCGCTTTGGACAGCGCTCCTCTCTCAGCCATCTCGAGTCCTTGCCTTACTCGTGGGCATTCCCATGTGCTATTAACATATTGTTAAACTTACCTATGTACATACAATAATAAATTAATGAAAATAAACTGTTTTCAAAAAGTAAAAAAGCCGAAGCGTCTTTTTGTGACTTAGTGCCTGTTTCCACGGTACTTCTTTTCGTGTGTATACGGGAGGATACCTACTTGGAGTATTTCTGTTTTCTCTAACCACGGTTCCTCATAAAATATGGCGACAACTAAATTTTCGAGTACACATCTTATACCAGGAATGATTGAAATTAAAATTCCATAATGGCTGCAAATGAGAAAAATGGTTCAGATGGCGATTTTCGCGAAGAGCGGTATTAAGTGAAAACGATACAGTCATTACTTGTACGAAGAATTCGACAAAAATTCGGCGTTTAAATTTATCAAACTGTTTTGGTATATTTCCTCCCCCGATTGCTTCAGCCAAACTACCCTTCTCGACAACAAAAACCGGTTTAAAGCAGAAAAAAGTAACGTCAACACAAGTATTCAGTCCCTGGCAACATGTTCATGGAAATTAAAGTCATGTTCAGAGAGACAGATAGATTTTAAGTGAGTTGAAAAGAAAGGGGTTGATTGTAATGAAATTATGTATACCGAAAATCCACTTTCTGAAATAATTCTCGGCGTGGGCATAAAAGAAATTCTAGGAAAAACGGTTTTTTGTCCAGCAAGTTGCTATGGAAATCAAATTCGTGTGTAGCAACGGTGTTCATGGAATAGATTTTAATTCTCACGAACGTGTGGGAGCCGCTTGGATGTAAAATATAGTCACTTAAATGTCGTTCTTTTCTCTATTGTTCAACTTGATGGAAAATCTAAAGTTGGTCAACTTCGGAGCTGTGATCAACTTCTTTCAGTTGTGCTCAAGTTCGAGTGAATAAATCGGCCCTAAATATTCATTGAATGAAAATTTATTTGCCGTACCTTTATTGAAGATAAAAGTGGTAAGTAAGCCATTTTGGAGTTTACGCCTGAGGCGTCGATATGTGCACTTCCGCGATCTATTAGTTTCGCCTTCAAACTGAACACTTTTTTGGAATGGTAATGAGACTTAAATATAAGATGCAAACGTGGATGACTTGACATCCTTATTAAACAATCACAAATTACAAGAACGCACATTGATTTAACCTCTCTCGCTACTCTCATTTGAAAAGCAACATTAATTACTTGTGTTAATCATAAACAAGTAGCAAGGAAAAACCCGTCCTACCGTATACAGATTTGATTAATGCATCTCTTCCCGAAACAAAAGTACAAGCTTTCCAAAGAAATACGGCACGCAATCCAACGACAATTCAATTAACACAGCTTTCATCACGTGGGCACTTCACTAATTCCCTCGGATTACATATTCTTCTTCTTGTAATGAATAACACTGTCCGAACCAAGCTTGCATACATACTATGTATTCCGAGAGCCATAAGACAACATTTTTTGCAGAAAATTAAACGTAATTTATGGCATGTCTCTTGAATTGAAATTTCTTTCCGATTGCCGTCGTCGTTGTCGTTAGTTGTTCTAGTGCGTGTAGGCAACATCCATATTTATACTTGGATTGGAAGCACAACATATTCCAAGGGCAGCGAAACGTCTCTTGGTTCTGAGTACATGCAAACATCCATCAGGATAACCGAATTAAATTACACAACGTCAGGGCTTAATCACGCAAAATGTCCAAGAAGTATACGGTGATTTTCGTTTTCGATCCCGTGCGCTACAAGGCCAGAATTACGCAATGCTGAGGAAAATCGGGTCAATAATTACGTGCCGGGAAATTTTTGGTCGATACGTATAATTGAAAAGAGGATATGTACTCGTACGTGATACTGATACGTGTACGGGTGGCGTATTATTGGACGCATGCAGAACTTGAGAAAGGATGTACCAGGTCGAAATGTAATTCCGCCAATCGAAAAGATCCGGCGGACATAGTGTGAACCCAATTAAGGCCACATCTCCGTCTTGCCTTTTCTGTGTGATTTAAGATAGGTGTGGTGGAAAGGAAATTTAATGCTTAAGCCGAAGAAGAAATTATTTCATTACCGTCGTTGAATCATTTCCAAAAATATATTTCATATTGGCGTAGACTATTGGCAGTGGATATTGTTCGTGCCACGCATTCCCCTTCCCCACCCCCGCCGCCGGCAAAAAAAATCAACAGCGTTTGTCGTAAGAATCGGCTAGGGGTTAGCATTGCCAGGTTTAGCAACACTCCTGGATCAGACGAATGCAACAAGACAAGCATTTGATCGGCTTCAGTGATGCAGTGATTCCAAACTGCAAGGCCTACCAATGTCCATTGACGTCGAGACGGATAAATACCACATGCGGACCAATAGGTAAGCAGTAAAGTGGGTGCGATATATGATTACGGTGACCATCCGTCCTTTGTTTAACAGGACATTCCTTGCTTCTTACCTCTGACCTTTATTTTTTCCTTTATAATAAAGGATCGGTTTTGTCCCTTATTTTTGAAACTGTCATTTAAATCATGGAGAAAATTGTATAAATGAAATAATTGATTTCGGTTTGTGCAAACTGGGTTCTTACACGCCAATTGCAAGAGTATATTGAATAATGAATAGTGTTTCAACCAGTGAGAGATCACAAAAGAATTTAAATACGAACGAGTGAATAGACACCCTGCGGAGCAGATCACTTTTAATGCATTTATAAACAGAAATTCGCAAACACACACATATTACTATTCCAAGAGCAGGATACTTGATTGGATCATCACAATATATATAATATATTAAGAAAACAGGATTCAGCACGGTTTGAATTACCAAATTTCGAATTCCAAACTTTTTGCCACGAACAACAATACCCTTGGTTCGAATTGTCAAAGTTTAACCACAATGCAAAAGATTTGGTCGCGTTCCACATACCGCCGAATGAAAAAATCGTTCGAACTTAACCTAAAAATCCGAAAGTAATAAGGGTTTGCTTGTAGGTTTTGCAATTGGTATTGGCAGGCGTCTGCGACCAAAAAAAAGTGTCAGGTGAATGAAGTGTCAAGGTTGCCGAATATTCATTCGGACGCGGGTAATTGGTCGCTCTCAGTGGAATGGTCCTTACGTACCTCTAATACTTTCTGTGAATTTACGCCGATAGCAAGATCTCTGCTGTTTATGTTTTTTTCTCATCTTAATGTTGATTTTTTTTAAATTTTTAATAAATGCAAAAAGTTTGTAACCAAAACAAGTATTTTCCTTTATTTTGCTTTGACAAATATGTATAATACCGTAGTTATGATCCCTTTAGTCCTTCTCACAGCCTCGCTGTTAAGGAAGAAAGTTATTGTAGTAATGGATATGTACTCGTATCTATCACTATGCCAAATCGATTGGCCTTAATATGAACAAGTGTCGAGATCCTTGGGATATTCTCCAGCACGTTATGAGCGAAACAATTAATTTTCTAAGAAAAGAATTGTTCATATTTTTATAGTGCTAGGAACACAGCGTAAGTATTTGTGTTTTAACAGCAAGCAGCAACTGGCAATATCGTATTTCATTACATGTTTTTCGGTGCTACTTACTATTAGAAAGAATAGAGAGATAGAAAAGAAGTGTGTGGGTGCAGTTGTAGGGTTTTTCTCCACGGGTGGTGTCTAAGTTTGCTTAGGGAGATTACGATTTCATGTATTCGATATAAAGTAATGGCCTTGGCTGGGATTCGAACGCACGACCTTCCACTCAGTAAGCGAATACACTACTACTGCACCTGTTGCCACCCGCAAATATTATATTATTAAATATATTATTATTATTATTATTATTAATTATTATTATTTATTAAACTTACAAAAAATGTACAGAGTAATATTTTTTATATCAGCTGGAGTATCTTGGGCTTTCTGCTGAGATTTAACAAAAAATGGGTGTACAGCTTAATAATATAAGTAATATTTGATAAAAGATATTTGGTAAAAGATCTTGTTAGAAATAAGAAGATAGAAATATCTATAGTGTATGAACTAGAAGAACTAGCTAGAAGAGCTAGAAGAGGGGGGTGATTGGGGATGCACTGAAAGAGAGCGTTACCACTCTTTCTATGCATCACCCAACCACCCCCCTCACGCGAGGGTTCTAATTTAAATATTGTTCTCTTGTTTCAGTATTTCCAGTATTTTGTAAACGTTTTTTATGTTTGGTTCAGAAGGAACCAAAAGTAAATATGATAGCTTATAGTTAAATAATGATAAGGAAATACTGTTGATTCCACTGCAACCTGAAGTTAAGGGATTGATTGTTAGAGTTTCGTTTGTTTGGCAAAAGTGGCATATAGGGGGTGGCTCTTTACTCAGTAGATGACCATGTGTTAGTTTTGTGTGTCCAAGAAGTAGTCTCAAAAAACATCTGTTCATCTTAGTGTTGGTAGTTGCAGGATATATAGCTGGGATACCTTCTGGATTATTCGATTTATAGTAGTGAGTGTATTCATTCCATACTTCTGTTTTTTTGTTAATCGAGTGTGTCATTATGAGCTTTTTGATATCAGTTTTGGAAGGCCGGTATTGTTTCATTTCCGCATTTGAGTTAGTAGTTATTGCTTTTGCTTCGATGTCCGCTGTTTCGTTCCCTTTTACTTCAATATGGGATGCAATCCAAGCCAGGTTTATTTTATCCTTAAGAGAAATTGTGTTATCGCGGATGTTATTGATAACGGCGGCAGGCTGATTGATGTTGCATATAGCTTTCAGCGATGATAGACTGTCAGTGCATATTAAGGTTTTTTGTTAGACTTAGCTGCAAGTTGTGTAGCTTTAAATATGGCCAAAGCTTCAATTGAGAAAATAGAAAAATATGGTAAAATCTTTTCAGCGCATAGAAGAACTCCGTTGCTTACGAGGTTTCTTTCTTTTCATTATTTTGGCAGCGTCATTATGAATGGGAGATGAAAGTGATCCGCAGAGTTTGGGAATAAGTAGAGATGTTAAGGTGTCTCTACGATCTTCGCTTGTTGGGAAGCCGCCTTCAGTCATCAGGTTTTTAATTGGTGTTGCGTTGTAGGAGTTGTCGGTTGGAGGAGTTTTAGGTTTGATTTTGCACACTTTCCAAATATTGTCAATCCGTACTCAATTTTTGATAATAATATTAATTTCGTTATGTGGATAAGAGTATTAGTGTGGACATAGCTATATTTAGATGACAGATATCTTAAAATGTTAAGTCTAGATACAAGATTGTTTTTGAGTACCATTCTTAAAATTAAACTTACTATCAAATAATACTCCTAGGATATTTAAATTTGTTACATTTTGTATATAGGTGTTATTGAAATTAATACTGAAACTAGAGCAAATTATTTTTCTGGTTTTTCTGGATTGGATAACTGGAGTATTATTTATTTCATTCAAAACTGAATTTAATTGACATTGGGTACGGTTTAGATCGTTGCATTTAGACAGTAGCCACAAGTCATCCGCGTATAGAGAGTGATCGATATTTTTGAATCTGGTGACAATTTCGCTTAGATCATCTTAGGCAATAATAAAAAGTATTGCCGAAAGTGGCGATCCTTGGGGAATTCCGTTATTTAAATTATGGATGTTTGAGAATGTGTTATTTACTTTGGATCTGAATTTGCGATTGGAAAGATATGATATGTGCGCAATAGCAACTGAGTTTGCTCAACATTTTTTGGCTGCGTCCTCAAAAATTCTGCATCATTGTTACCATACAACTTCAAATCATACAAATCGTGTAAGACAAAATTCTACATTTGTTGAAGAAACAAACGAAAAAGAAGTATTTACCATCCTAAGTAAACTGAACACAAATAAAGCACCAGGTGTAGATGGAATCAGAGCCCTATATCTTAGGGCCGATGTCTTTGCACCAATAATTTCGAAACTTATAAACCTAAGTATAATACAGGGAAATACTCCGGAAACACTAAAAACTGCAGTCGTGAGACCGATCTATAAAGGTGGAAAAAAGAATTGTATTGGAAATTATAGACCAATATCAATACTACCTTCAATCGACAAATGCCTAGAGGAAATAATAGCGTGCAGATTAGTGAAATTCGTCGAAAAATACGAAATTTTACACAAAAACCAATATGGATATCAGAGAGGCAAAAGCACCAACCAGATACTAGGGGAATTCGCTAATTTTGAGAACAATAAACTTGATCAAAATCATCACGTACTTGTTCTTTTCCTAGATTTCAGCAAGGCTTTCGATACGTTAGACCACAACAAACTAATAGCCGTTTTAGAAAATGCAGGCATAAGAGGCGGGCTGTCCATCTGGATGAGAAACTATCTCAAAAATAGAAGATTCGTAGTTAAGATTGGAAAAAATCAATGCAAAGTAGAGGAAATATATTACGGAGTTCCACAAGGATCCAAACTAGGACCAATACTTTTTATAATATACTCCATTGAATTGCTACGAGCTCTTCAAAACAGTTTTTCGCTTGCATTTGCCGATGACACTGCGATTGTCGTTTCAAGCAAATCGCTTCAAACAGCGGAAAAAAGCCTTCAAGGGGAGTTGAACACTGCAGTGCAATGGTGCCACGATATGGGTCTAGTAATAAAGGGTGGCGACGGTGTAGAGGTTAGTGTGTTGGCTTGTTACCCATGCGGTGCAGGTTCAATCCCCATGGGGAACAACAAAATACGCCACCCATTCACATGCTTCTATACCAAAAAGGAGGATTTCTGCCTGGTAGTACAATGGACCGTTATGGACCGTTACCGAGTCTGAGTGCTCTGGGATTTGGATTTCCTTTTTTTTTTAAATAAAAAAAAATAAATAAAAAAAATGTCTCAAAAACAAAGGTAATGCATATAAGGCAACCATATTACAAAGAAAGTAATGTGCAAATAAAATTCGAGAACCAAAACTGCCCTAACAGTTCTGTGGAAGTATTAGAACTATAGTAAGTGAATATAAATACCTCGGAGTTATTATAGATAGCCACTTCTTATGGCATAGACACATAGAGAAGGTAAAAGGGGACTTGAAGAAGGCAATGTTCGCAATCATAGTTGAATCAAAGCTCAGGTATGGAATTTTTGCCTGGGGTACGGCAGCCGAAAGTCATCTAGACAAACTGCAAAAACTACAGAGCACAATCATTAGATTAATTCAGCAAGGTAGTCAACATGGCGAAACTCTTTTCGAATGACAGTCACACTGGAGTATTATGAAGATGGTCGTTTTAAAGTACCGATTCGACACGAAGTCAACACACGAAGGCGAGCACGATGTCTATTTGATATACCACCTTATTGTAACAAGTATGGTAAAAAACAACTTAAGTATATAGTTCCACAAATATTGAACCAAGTACCACAAAACTTAAAAAATATAACAAATCCAAATATACGTAAAAAAAGCTTAAAATTCATTTCTTAAACTAATTCTTCTTTTCTGTTAACTTTTTTCTTTGTGATTGTATATGCGCTTTTAGTATCTAAACATACATATATTGAAAGATTAAGATGTATTGATTTTCATTAATTTCGAACTTTTTTATATTTTTATTGAAAAGTCACTTTTTATATTTACACTAGCTGTACCCGCCCGGTGTTGCCCGTGCTCAAGAGTCTAAATACTCAGTGTTCTCTGCGCCTAAAAAAAAAGAAATACTTGTCTTTTTTTGATGAGAAACAAAATTGCAAGTCAAACTTGGTGGACCGATTTTGACCAAACATCACAGAAACATATTCAAGTCAATACCAAAGCTTGCCTGATTTGAGCTCAATCGGTTCCGTGGTTAAAGGGACTGCACATTTTTTTGCGCTTTGCTTAGCCCGATTACGCTACTTCGTTGCTCCGCTAGGGGTAAGTGCTAGTTGCCTGGCAGGCGCCTATGTCACCTGACTTTTTTGAATCAAACAACAACACAAAAGAAAGAAACTTCGATTTTTATTTTCTTTCAATCAATTTGTTATGCGCACGGTTTATCAACATGCAGCAATTCTAATTTAATGTCAACAACGAAATCGACCAACATATACAAAACTGGGAATATAGCGCCACCTATAAGAATGCAACTTAATTATAAATATGTATCTCGATATTTTGTGTGTTTTATACACACGCTGCAACTGATCATTTTGGCGATATAAAACTATATCTCCTGCTTCCAAATTTTCTTCAACCATTACAATGACAACTTCATCGATTGTTGGTGCACTGAAACGTCTCGCATGTTGTCCTACAGGAGTTTGTATTCAACCGTGCATTGGTATTGGAATGCTACTCGCCGCAATTCTACATTCACGACGTTTCTTCTTCTTCGTTGGTTTTCATTTATTTGAACGCTATGCTGATGACGATTATGTTGTTGTCTATCTCGGTCTCCAGTTCGGACGACTGCACGTTGTTCTTGCGATATTCTTTCCCGAAGTTCCGACACCCCCTATTTCATCCTGTCAAAGTTTTGTTATCGAGATAAAAAGTAGCATTCGTCCTTCCTAGGGCCCAAACGAAACCGTCAAGCTCAAAATCGTTAAAAACTAACCATTCTGTCTCGAGCTATGCGCATGAAAACTGAAAACGCTCAACAACTGCTGTTGCCTGTCATCATTGTCCACGTCATCTCAATCACCCCTACATTTCAACTTACTCACACATAGGTACTAATGCAAGGATCCTGAAAATACTTGACAAACAAAAATGAAGGATTCAAACACCATCCAACAAATCAAAGTATCGACTCCGTTTCAAAAAGTTACTTTGTGTAACATAATAAACATAAACAAACTTATTAGGTATATTTAAAAAAAAAAATCAAAATTGCTGACAATTTGCTTGGCAAATAATTAAAATAATTGACAACAACAATTGATTTTAAAATTTTAAATATTTTTTTTTGTATTTGAAGTGGCACTACTCGATTTCTACCCGGTTTTTTTTTTTTTTCTTCAAAGTGCGAAAAATGCGAATAAATCGATTTTCCGGAATTTTCTTAAACTGCAGCGCCATCTGCCGGGCTGATGTGTGAATCTAAACAATCCATGGCGCCACCCACGCATACAAAAAAAATTATTAAAATCGGTTAATGTTTGACCGAACAAATAATTGGTTGGTTTGTGAAAGCTGAAGTAGAAGCCGTACACCGTCGACTCAAGTGTGTCGATGTACCGGGAAAATATAGCATCGATTGTCGTTTACGTGACATTCTTAAATCGGCCATCGGTTACCGAAGTACAAATCGATATTTTTCCTCTTACCTTCAACTGATGTACAACAAACTACAAGCTATACAACCTCAATTATTTAAAACAAATCTACTTCCACACAACTTTCCGGTGTTTCGTAAGGACATAATAACCTCTAAAATTAAACATACATAATTAATAAAACAAAAACAACGACACGCGGTTGTTTTCAAACGGTCACCCATCTACGTATTAACCGCGCCAAACGTCGTTTAATTGCGGTGATCTGTCGAGCAGCGATTAACTCACGTGGTAATGAAAATTAACGGGAAAATCTGACGATGACGGTGACGCTAGATATTTCCAACTAGCCCCTACCGAGAAAAAATATATTTACACATCAACGAGAGCAAAAATGTTTACACATTAATAACCGGATGCAGACAAACCAAATGGTTTTGCGGGCAAATCAAATGTTTTTGTAAAAATTTATGAACAATATCTAATAAAATACAAAATACAAAAAAATTTAAGTAATTTGTTTAAGATGACATGAATACCGATCCGATCGAAAGCTTTCTCATAATCTAAAGATACTACGGATACATGATTTTTGTATGAAAGTGCTGTGGAAATAAATTCGTCGATGTGTAGAAGAGCGTCTATGGTGCTACGGCCTTGCTTAAATGCAACTTGATTGAGGTCGATAAAATTCTGACTTTCAATATACCAAAGCAGTATTTTGAAAATAATTTTTTCCAATAGTTTTCTGATACAGGGTAGTAATGAGATAGGTCGGTAACCGTTAGTCTCTATCAACTGTTTTTTTTGGTTTGGGGATGGGAACAATGGTGGCGGTTTTTCATGTTTGGGGTGTTATGCCTTGTTTAAAAATGTTATATAACAGGGACAGTATACGTTTTTTAACTTGAAGATGTGAATTTTTGAGGAATGGATATGAAACTCTATCATAGCCAGGGGTTTTCCTTTTAACCGAATTTAGGGAGTTTTCAAATTCTATAATGTTGATAGGTAATTCAATAAGTTTTGCAGATTTTGATGGCTGGAAGGTGTTGTTTTTATTGTTTATAGAAGAATATTTGGAGTCACAGAAAGAAATAGAGAAATTGGAGTCACTTGAGTAGGCTGACCAACAATCGGCAAAATGCTCGGCAATTTTATATGGTTCTGTTATAGTTTCAGTGCCTGTATTAATTGCTTTAATCGAGGGGGATGAGTAGTTACCTGTCAGCGTCTTAATATCGGACCATATTTTTTGGCATGTAGTGCTTGGATTCAGATTGGCTGTAAAAATTTTTAATTTTTTTTTTTTTGACTCTTTAGCTTTCCTACGGAATTGTGCGTTGGCCTTACGATATTTAATGAGATTAAGATCATTTGGCCTTGGGTGTTTTTTAAATACTCTCCACAAATATTGTTTATTATTTTGCAGTGCGGCAATTTCTGGGTTCCACCAAGGGACAATTGTTTTTAGCGGGGTGTGTTTTGTTTGAGGAATCCATGTATTGGCGGCATATCTTAAACCTTTTATAATTGTGGCTGCTTCTTGGTTAATATTTGTTGATAAATCAAGTGAACTGGATTGAAATCGAGTCCAATCAGCACGGTCAGTTAGGAATTTAGGAGTTGGTTTGGAGGTGATTTTTTGTTTTCCGAGAGAGATACTGGTGATTATGGGAAAGTGATCGCTTCCGTGCAGGAAATCATCTCTATTCCATGTTGAAGAGGGAAGAAGTTGAGGGGAGACAAAAGTAAGGTCAACGTGGGTAAAAGTGTTGTGTGTGGATAAATGAGTCGGTTTGCCGTCGTTTAATAGGGAAAGATCACAGTTGGTTAAGAAAGACTCAATTTCCTTACCCCTAGCGTTTAAAGTGGGAGAGCCCCATAGGGGGTTCCAAGAGTTGGAATCCCCTGTAAGGATGACAGGAGCGCTTACTGTTCTTAAAATGTTTTCCAATTCAGACGAAGAGAAAGGTTGGGTTGGGTGGATACAAAGAGACACTACTGTGAGTTTAATGTTAAGTAGGATTTCGACTGCAATAACAGATATATTAGAACTAATATGAAGAATCTTATGTGGGACTGATTTGTGTACTAAAATGCTCGTGCCTTGTTTTGCAGTTGTAATTGTGTCAAAGTTGTGGAAGTATGATTCATATTGTTTTGGGGCTTGAACAAGTGTGTTTTTTAGAACATGGGTTTCTTGAAGGCAAATAACTGTAGGCTTGTGTTCTCTTATTAAGAGTTCAAGCTCAAGGTAATTATTTAAATATCCATTGAGATTCCATTGAAGAACCTTAATGATTGATTTTATGTAGGTAGAAGACTTTTGAGCAGTATAGAAACGACTATACTGCGAAAAATCTGAAGGTGTTAAGTTTATTTTTTGATTTGGTTGACTCTGTCGCCTCGACGCTGAAGCGTCCAAGCTCCTTGCAGAACTTGAACGATTCAACAACGAAACGACAGAGTCATTGTTTGATGATTAGATGTCTCCATCATCATTACCGTCGTACGTTTTTTCAAGGTAAGTGTTTGGTTGCTCATCAGTTGCCATTTGAGTGGCATTAATAGAATTCGTACTCGTTTTTTCATGTTGGTTGATGTTATGTTGTTTATTTTGTTTGAGAGAGTTTTGAGTGGTTTATGTTTGGGATAGAAGAGGAGGAGTATGTGGTTGGTGTATTTGAAGTGGAAGAGGTAGAAGCTGTGTGCTTAGCTGCTTCTGTCTCGATTGCATTTGTTGGATTTTTATTAATATTGTTAGTAAGAGAGGAGTTTGATGGTAGTATTGAGTTAGAAAGTGTTACATTCGGTTTGAATGGTCGGAGGGGAACCGTGGGGGGTCGTTGCTTAGAATTTGAGTATTTTGAGAGGTTTCGTTAAATTTTGTTTCAGATGATGGATTTTTTTCATTAGAAGAGGGAAAGCTAGTTGTATTAGTTTGGTTAGAGGGTTGTTGCGGGGGGAGTTGGACTGATTTCTTGACAATAGAAGAATAAGAGAGTTGAGAGTTTAAAAGAGATGGACTTTGCTCGCTGAATATTTTTTTTGCCTCGGCCATGCTACATTTTTTGATGGTTTTAATTGTAAGTGTTTCTTTGGCTTGTATATAACGTTTGCATTGTCTTGATGAGGCAGGGTATTCTTCGGCACCGGAACATCTTTTTATCGTATGGCCAATAACCTGGCATTTTTTACACCGCATAGGATTCGGATAATATTCTTGTACTTTGAGGTTGTACCAGCCTACATTTACAGATGAGGGGGGACGGAAGAGGTCAAAAGTAAAAAGTAAAAGACCAGTGGGTGTTTTTTCTCTGTTTTTGTAAATTTATATACATGCGTAACACCTTGATCCTTCATCTCTTTAAAAATTTCCTCGTCAGGGACGTTCATTAAGCACGGTGCATATACCTTTTGATGAATTAAGTTGGTTGTGAAGGGAAACAGTTATTGGGCAAATATTTGAAAGGAAGGTTTTGGCAAGAAATAAATTCGCTACGCTAGAAGATAATAATTTTCCGTCACGAAGTTGGGTAATGGATTCGTAGGAGGTGCTTATACCATTAATGGCTTTTTTTAAAGCAAACACACTGAAACTGGAAAGATTTTTCTCTGGGTCGGTATGCGATAACACAATAAATTTGGGATTTGATGAGTTTAATTGAGAGGGAAGTTCTAGGTTATTTTCGATCGGAGAGAATGAATTATTTTTTTTTCTTGGGGGTCGGATTGATGATTAAATACATCAAAACGGTTGCCCGAAAGCACACGTGGCCCAGAGGCCATTTTGAGATAGGTTTGCATTAATAAAGTTCATTTTTTTTACACACTTACAAGCGCGAAAATTAGAAAAGGAGGACGAGAGAAAAGGAAGTTCGGAATTAAGAGAAACTGTAGCTAACTGAGTCCAATAAGCGGTCGGAAAACGATGTTAACGGCTCGAAGATAAGTCGACGACTGTACGTTGTTCATATAAATAACAGGTTCTCTACGATAAAAGCAGCAAATATAAGATTTAATAAAACATCAAAACGAAATGTTGTGCCATACATTTTTCATTCTGAGTGGGTTTGGTTGAGCCTGCCGTCTATAGGCTAAACGAAGACTACGTTGGGCTGCATAGGTAATTTGTAGCAGTAATGTTATAACTAAAATCCATATTTCGGTAGCTGTGCAGCATTTAATAGTAAAAGTGTCACTGAGATTAAATTAATATTTATCCAAATACGAGTAGACACTCTGTGGCGTACACCACTCATCAATATTTCATCATGGCAAATAAATTACAATACATTTCAAAAATAACTGCCGACCGGATGTCCCGATACACAAACAGGATCCTCCAGACGAACACTGCTTTCGACTACTGCGATCAGCTGAACGCAAAGCATTTGTATAAACGAGTATTTTTATTTTTTTTGCTAACACACGATTTATGACGATCTCAAACACATAGACAACTGGTCATTATTAATACTAGTGGCAAACAGACTGCGCGCCTTTTCTTGGCTGCACTTAACTCAAGCTGGTTCATCTGATAAATTTTCGTTGATCGTTGATTATTTGTTGAACCAATCTATAAGTTTCTCGGTTTTATTCCTATTAATTTCTGAAGAAATATAGAAAGATTTAAAGAAACCGGACAATAAAAATTAAGTGTTTAAACCGACGCCGTTCAAGGGTTGGCAAGAAATTTTGTTTGCACGTGGATCAATTAATCCGCGGAATTAGATTCCCTAAGGTAAGCTTTGGAATTGCGTTCCTTTGTGCACTCAAATAGAGATTTGCATTCATCCTCAGGAAACTGCGGATATCTTTTGTGAGTTCTGGCGACCGCCAACGTGTTCGACTCAATTACACAACGGGGCACTTCAGAAAGAACAACCCCTCGTCTACCAGCATTCACCAAGAGAATCCGCAGCACATTTTATCGGAGCTCCTGCCAGTCCTGATCTGCGGAAAGCACATGCAGCCATCTAGTGACATAACCTAGTCACATACCCATCATCAGCCCGCAAGAAAGAAGCTCATCTGATCAATCCTCAAACCGCTCGCAGTACGCAGTACACTTCCAGCAAGATACTGGCTAGCAAGGAGTACTGTATCATTAATTTAATTCAGTGTAGCGCACATCTATCTGTACACAGGAATGAATAATATATAAGTGCATGAAACATATGTACACACCAAGATATATATATGTATATCATCAGTAAATGTACACGTCACTTACGCGTACAATTTTAATTTCGAGACAAAAGGATTCCAATTAATTTACCAACTTCTTGAATGAGATTATCTCACTATTATAACTAGTCTAACCTAAAGTATTAAAATCAATTTTTTTTCGCTTACACCGTAACATAATCTAACCCCACTTTAAGCCACAGAAAAGCATTTAAGTTCATACCTGTACATAACCAATAATATAAATTCATAGTAATCAAATCAACTGGTCCAGCGAGAAATTTGTGCACAAACTTCGACGCAGCAAGATCATCAAATGCAACGGATACAAAACTGAGTACATTACATACACGACATATATTCTCATTTACTTCCTAGTCCGGTCATTACCTATCTTACATTTTCATATTCATTAAACTTACATATTTTTTTAAGCTAATTTTGCTTAATTAAAACAAAATTGATAATTAGTTCAACACCCACTTTCATATTATACTACCTATTACCTACTTAATTGCTATTGTTATGTGAGTTAAAATAAATCTAAAAATACTAAGATTCAGATTCTTCCGCGTTACACCTAAAATGATAATTTCTTTCCTGTTTATGAATTTATAATACATTCCATTAAATAAATATGTGTTGATCTTAAGAGATTGTTGAGATGTGTTAGTGCATGTGTTTACGAATCAAGGGACTATCCTCAGAGAATACAAGGAGGGGATAGTCAAGTGGCATTGGCTAATGCCAGTTGCAAGCGTAGGGTTCCTCCAGGTGTCATAACACCCACGCCATATACCTCTTTTCTTTCCAACATTTTTATACCCTATTCTAGGGGTATATTAATTTTGACGCATAGTTTGTAACATACCTTAATATTGCCTGTAGACCCCTAAAAGTTACTATATTTATGATCAGCATCGGTAGTAATGTCGATCTAGCCATGTCCGTCCGTCCGTCGGCAAAAATTAGGCCTTTAAACTGGACCTAGAGAGCTGAAATTTTAACCATATACTCTCTAGGGTCCCGAAATAATCAAGTTTACGAATTTTTGAAATCCGCCCACAGACACGCCCACAAACTCAAAAAAAACAAAATTTTGGAAAAAATCGAATTTTGAGCTAGAAAGCTGAAATTTTTTATATGTGATCTATGACTCCTAAAACTGCTCGGGATAAAATTTTTTCAAAATCCGACCACTGACACGCCCACAAATAAATAAAACAATTTTTTTGAAAATCCAAAGTTTGAGCTAGGGAGCTGAAATTTATAATATATACTCTCTAGGGGCCCTTTATTCTCATGTGTTAATTTTTTTTAAATCCGCCTACTGACACGCCCACAATTAAATAAAACAATTTTATTGAAACACCCAAGTTTGAGCTAGGGAGCGTTTTTTTTTTTTGATAAAATCCTTTAAATGTTATATAACAAAATATGTAGAGCGTTCTTAACAATTCAACCATACTTAGACTTTTGTCACGCCCACTTCTGAGGGATAGGAATAAGAATAGGGTATACAACAGTTCGCCCAAGCGGACTGTAGCCCGTCCCTATGTTTTTTTCTTCTTTTTCTCTATTCCGCGTTAATATCAACGACATCTTGTCATTGGTAACCTCCGATGTACGAGATCATAATCTCTTTCTCTTTGTCTTCCTTTATTTGAGGATCCTTTCTCCTTATCCCCGAATAGTTTTTGATGTGTAAACATCTTTGCTCTCGTTGATGTGTAAATATCTTTTTTCTCGGTAGGGGCTAGTTGGAAATATCGAGCTTCACCGTCATCGTCAGATTTTCAACGTCACCATCAGATTTTCATACCACGTGAGTTAATCGGTGCACGCCAGAGCAATTAAACGACGTTGGGCGCGGTTAGAACGTAGATGGTTGACCGTTTGAGAACTACCGCGTGTCGTTGTTTTTTTTTTTTATTATTTATTTCGTTATACGTTTTAATTATGTTCAATTTTAGAGATTATTATGTCCTTACGAAACACCAGGAAGTTGTGTGGAAGTAGATTTGTTTTGAATAATTGAGGTTGTATAGCTTGAAGTTTGTTGTACATCAGTTGAAGGTAAGAGTAAAAATATCGGTTTGTACTTCGGTAACCGATGGCCGATTTAAGAATGCCACTTTTAGTTGTAATAAGGTTATTTACCAAGTGGACCTTGGAGAACCAAATAAGGTCCTTAAGCCCGAAAAAAACATTTTTTTTTCAAAAACTCCTAGAAACCGGGCAGTATATTGTGTTCAATGTTATTTGACTAACAGATCCTTGGAACAACAAAAAGGTCCTTAAAAATAGAAAAAAGGATATTTTTCCAAAATGCCATTAGAATCCACACGGTATATCTGTGTTCAATGTTATTTTACTAAGAGGTCCTTTCAACAACAAAAAAGGTCCTTAAAAGTCGAAGAATAAGGATATTTTTCGAAAATGCCGTTAGAATCCACTCGGTATATCTGTGTTCAATGTTATTTGACTAAGAGGTCCTTGCAACAACAAAAAAGGTCCTTAATAGTCGAAAACAGGATATTTTTCCAAAATGTCATTAGAATCCGCACGGTATATCTGCGTTCAATGCTATTTGCCTAAGAGGTCTTTGGAACAACAAAAAGGTCCTTAAAAGTAGAAAAAAAGTATATTTTACCAAAATGTTTGTTGTTCCTAGCACCCCTCATTCAAATAACATTGACCTCATATATACCGTTCCGTTTCTAAAGACATTTTGGGAAAATATTCTTTTTCGGGTTTAATTATTGTGGCTCCAAGGACCTCTTTGTAAAATAACCGGATGTAAAATAAAATGTCATTCAATCAATTTTTATTTTAAACGCAATATGCATAATAAATCCCAATAAATTATCACCATTATAACAAAATAAAAAATTTTGATTTAGTTATTAGTTATTACACAGACAGCTAAAAAGCTACAGCTAAAAAGTAACCAACTTTTAGTTGTCATCCGCAACTAACTTTGACAACCTAACGAGCTTAGTTACACAACCTGCGACTAATAGCTAATAGCAAAAATTAGTTGTCATTATGATAGCTAACCACCAAATCGATTGCATTTTTAGCACACCTAATTTAATTACGTTAGTTACTTAGTTATGGCGCTAGCTAGATAACATATTAGGTAGCTAACGCGCAACTGTGCCTACATGTTTACACATCAATTATACCGTGAGTGCAGCGTGACTTACACCTTTTTTTATCAACATTTCTAGTTTGCATGCTAGTTTTTTTAAAACTATTGCCATAAATAATTTAATTTAAATTTAGGATTATATAACAGATTTCTGGCTTTCAAAACCGGTATAGAACTTTATTGTAAGTGTTGCCTTTGTTTGTTAATATTTTTTTTTCAATAAAGTTTGTTTTTATAAGATTGCCCCAACCTCATAAACGAGACAAGATAGACCCCCCTCCCATAGTAAAAAAAGATTGTTTTTGACCCTTCTACAAAACAACCGTTATCAATTCTTGGCGCCCAAGTTATCGTACTCGTGCCTATCACTGAGATCTGAGTTAAAATTTTAAGTTTATTAATTATTAAACTACAATATTATTTGGGGGCGAACAATTCATATAATTTAAAACTCCTGCCTTTATAACCAACATTCATAATCCTCTGATGGTACTCTGTTTTCCTTCCGGTTACATTCAAGCATTTTACTGATTGAGTTTTTCTGTCGTTTTTCCTTCTACTGTAAATAAACTTTTGTTTTCGCAGGGCACATAGTACGAGTAAGTACGAGAGAACGATGGAAAACAATTGCCTCGAGGAGGAAATTCCTTGCGGTGTACTTAAGATTATTGGCCAGATATTTTTTCGAAAACTGGACTAGGTTATAGGCTGTGCGATTGGCAAAACATTCTTTGGATACCAGGGAGCCATTATATTTTATTGCTTTGCCTGAGAGCGGAGCATTCTGCTTTGCCACACCAATTGAAACTAAATAATTGTATCTCTATCGGGGACCCTATTGGGAATAGATGAGCAGGAAATCAGTTCGGAACCAATTGGATAGAAAGTTTGGTGTAACCGGTGAAATCGATTGATGTTGGTAGCGGCCCTAATTGCAAAAATGCCTATAGGAACTTTTACAAAAAAGAAAAATGTTCATATCTAAATATTTGAAAGCGTGCTTTTCGAAAAAGATTTTGCACGGATCATAATGTATCAGTCAACTCTAATGGGATTTAAAGAATTCATACCAATGCAGAAAATGCTTGATAAATATTATCTGGAGCGGATTTTGCACATTGCTATGATTGCAGTACCGCAACTTTATGCACAATGACAAAACAGGATATTGCATTGTTCACTTGTTTCCGTTTTTCAAAAGCAACTGCCACATATACGGATAGATGATAATGTCCTCGTACAATCAAATTTTGGAAACTATCCAACATATTCATTGCTAATAAAAGCATAAAAGCAATCCTTAACCACCTTCGAAAATTAAACTTATTCATTTGAATGCTCGACGACAATTTGAATTTAAGGACACCATTTGATCAGGACACATTTTCATCAGAACACATTAAAGATAAGTTTTCTATAGAGAATTAAAAAAAAATAGGTTAGCTGCAGTTTGTTCGATTTTCCATTTTCCTATTTTCTCGTATTCATTTTCTACTTATATACAAACATGCTCCTAAATATGTATATGGATTTTCCTGTATTTTGCTGCGGATGGCGTCTGGATGCCAATATAGCGCTGTGATGATTGCCAGGATGCTGCTGGTTTTTTGCTCGACGCTTTTTTTTTTGTTAATAAAATTAACATTCGAATGTGATCAGCGGATGGGAATTGTACCGGGATTCAATAAACAGGGAGCGAGGTGTGATTTGAAGGGGCTGATTCGTTGCACCCTTCTGATGACGGTGTTGGCTTTAAGATTGATTTATCATAGCAGTGTATGGCAAACCAAACAAACCGACGACTGCAGTGGACACACGATTTCAAAAGGTGCTACTCTATATCACGTATGAAAAAGCCGCAATAGCGTCTGGTTGTTTGCCATTGGGGGAAATCAGAATAATTTAATTGAATAGAATCCACGTTCTGATTAATGAATGATTTAATTTGAAAACAAAAGGGCCTCAATTATAGCACAGAATAATCTCAGTTTAAAAAAAGGATTCAGGAAATAATCTATCTTGTTTTTCTTTCACACACTTTTACCTATTTTATACGGAATGTGCAACGTCGCTCTCTCTCATAACTATCGGTTGCATCAATCAGCTTCTCTAGTATAAGGGCGATATAGATATCATCGACCACTCCAAGTTCGCCGTAAAATAAGGTTTTAAGGGCTTTTATTATTTATTTATTTATAACATCAACGTCTTACAAGTTGTATCTTGATTTAGACTACTTCTAATACTAATACAGAAATTCATATTTTATATCAGCCGAAAGCCTTGGTAGCTAGCGCTGGTTAAAAAAAAACTAAATTAAAATGTAAATTTATCTATGTTTTAATAAATAATAATAATAATCTTCTATCTTCTATAATATATAATTCCTTCGGGGTGAAGCTCGATGACGTTTTAACTCGATAAACGGTAGGCCGAATTTCATGATTCTTTTTTTGTTTTGTTCGTATTGCTGTATTTCAGGTTTATGCAGAAAGAAAATTCCGGAAAATCGATTTATTCGTATTTTTCGCATTTTACACACTTGATTTGTATTACAAAGTAAATTGAATGAATCGAGAATTAAGGTGGCGTTGATTTGTATTACAAAAGTGAATTGAGTGAATCGAGAATTTCAGGTTAATGTATTACGTTTGTCAACAGAGCTGGTTTTTGATTTTGTGCATCGCTTCAATAGTTTAACCGCTTTTAAAAAGTTGATTTAAGGTAAAAATTAAATATATAAAGTTTAAACGCGGTCAAAATAGTTATTTAGAAGTTAATTTCACTGATTGAAAAGTAAATTTCAGTGATTTTTTCAAAATAAAAACACCAAAGCGCTCAAACATTGGCCGACGAACAAGACAAGAAAGACGACAAAAATTATATCAACGAAGCCAAACTGAAGAAGGACGCGAAGTACATAGAGTAGTCGACAGAATGGGACATCGCATAAGACCCGATCAACAGGCATGCAATTTGAGAGTGAATCTAATAAGAACTGCGTCAAATCGTACTGCTGCTGGGAGAGAGCAAACAAGTTCACATCGAAGAGTGACAAGACGCAGATGGTTGCCGGCATACGAACGACTGGCATTTCGGTATGAACCAACAGAAAACTACGGTGGTGATGCGATTTTCTATATTGGAGCGATGACTATTGTGTGGCAACATTGCAACGCGCTGAAATTCAAAGGCGAAACGCCCAGCCTTTGCTGTGCCAGTGGCAAAGTTAAATTGGTTCCGTTAGATAGGTACACCTCCGAAGCTATTGAAATCGTTTTTTGAATCATATGATTTTTTCAAGAACATTCGAGAATACAACAACTGTTTCCGTATGACTTCATTCGGAACAAAAATCATTGAAGAAACTGGTTTCATGCAAGTCGGCATTTTTTCGGTATTTTTTCTTTTAAACATCATGCAAACACACCTGTTCTAACAATGACAAGGTATTCTACACTGCACAATTAGAATTCACAGATTCAAGGCCAAATTTACTATCGGATGGGTGCATTCTTGCCAGCAAACGAAGACGCACACCAATATCTGCAGGTGTACTCCATTTCGTCGGAGGATGATCAAGTCGATAGGCGGTATAGAGGGCATACATGAGTGACAAAAAACGTCATTCGACAATTGCAACAATTCTTTAATGCAGACAACGCTTTGATTACGGTGTTTAAAACGGCGATGGAGATAATGAACTCACACGATCGTAGATTTGTCTTCAAACCTGATAGCGCTCCATTAACACTTGATACTTCAACTGTTTGATTTCGCATTTACAGGCCAACCGATAAATAAGAATCTCAGCTGAGCGTGAACTACTACGCCTATCGAATGATGCATCGCCCGAATGATGAGAATATCATTTTGAAGTGTCGCCGTTTGTTTCAACAATATGCGGTCGATATGTATGTCAAAGTTGAGAGTGAGTCACTACTATTCATTAAATTGAACTACGATGCGACGACTACATCCACTTGCAAGATGCTGTGAACACTGATGGAAATGCGCAGCATATTGGACAACTGGTGATTTTACCATCGACTACTGTTGGAAGTCCTCGCCATGTGCATGAATATGCACAAGACGCAATGACATATGTACGCAAGTACGAAACACCAGATTTATTTATCACTTTTACGTGTAATCCGAAGTGACGAGATTAAAAGGGAGTTGTATCAAGGACAAAAACTGGAAGACCGTCAGATATAATTGCGAGAGTATTCAAACAGAAAGTGAGGGTGATGATGGATGTGATCGTGAAGCATCGAGTGTTCGGCATTACAAGGTGTTGGATGTATTCGGCTGATGAACAAATTGCGGTCTGATGAAGTACACCATATCATATCAGAGGAAATCCCAGACCGAAATCCCCGACCCAATCGCCGATCCAGAACTGCACGAGATTGTCAGAACGCATATGGTGCATGGACCGTGTGGTCAATGCGCCGAAATCACCATACATGGTTGATGGAAAATGCATCAAATGATACCCACGGCCATTAATAGCTGAAACAGTAACGGGATCAGATGGATATCCAGTTTATCGACGACGCTAAAACGCCAATAATGGCCGGACAATCGTTGTAAAAGTGACAGGTCATCGTCGGAGTCGAGAGGTTGAGATCGGAAACGAGTTCGTTGTGCCGCATTGTCCATTGTAATGTACACGTAACTGACCCATTTGCCGCTACATTGTTGTATGCTTATATGCCCAAATATTACACTTGGAATCAGTTAACGAAATAATTTCAGAGTCGCAAACAAGGAGTTCCAGTTGCGAATTGGTCAGGTGTGTTCTCAACTGATGCGCATTTACACTGTTCATCCATCGAATATGAGTGCTTCTACTTGCGCTTACTGTTGATTAACGTACATGGCCCAACATCATTCACACATTTACGAACGGTAAATGGTCATCTTTGTCAAACATATCGAGAGGCGTGTCGGCGTTTGAGCTTATTGGAGAAGGATTCCCAATGGGACCAAACAATCGCTGATTCCGTTGCCACATCGAATGCGCATCAAATAAGAACTTTGCAGGGAAATAAGTCCACGGGAACTAAGTCTACTGAGGGACTTAGTTCCCACTTAGTGGAAAATAAAACCACTTTCGCGAAGTGGACTTAGTTCCCACGTAAAGTGGGAACTAAGTCCATTGTTTTATGGGAACTTAGTACACATTCAAAAATAAGAAGAGGGAACTAACATCCAACATTTAGAATTAGACAAAAAACTGTAAAGTGCAGTTAGTTATTACACTCTTTAAGCAAAATCTTAAGCTTATCATGGTGACATAAAGCCAAAGTTTCAAAACCGCTCCTCGCACCTATTCCAAATCAAAAAGTGACCCCAAGCAGGGGGGTTGCTTATGCATTACACTATTTATGGAATCTACTTGCGATTTCGTAACTAATCTCATAAACAGTGCAATGCTTATGGGGGGGGGGGGGGGGGGGCATGCTGCCCCCTGCAACCCCACTGCTTGGGGTCACTGCTTGATTTGGAGTAGGTGCGAGGTCACGGTACCTATATTACTCTGTCTCAGTTAGAAGTTAATTTCTATTTTGTTAATAAAAATTGCAAAGTACCTACTTGACTCTTTAATTTTATTTTGTTCTTAGTCGCCAGTGAGAATTTACTTCACATTAAAAGGGAACTAAAACCACTCAGAGTTTTGGGAATTTATTTCCCACCTTACATGGGAACTAAGTCCACTTCGCGAAAGTGGTTTTATTTCCCACTTAGTTACCGTGGACTTATTTCCCTGCACAAATAAGAACGCTATTCGCCATCATTGTGACGACATGCTATCCGACTCAACCAATAGAGTTGTGGAACAAATACAAGGACGACATGTGCGAAGACATATTGCATCGCGTTCGAAATGCATTACATAATACGGAAATGGCAATGTGTGACGAAATATACAACGAAGGACTGGTTGCAATTAAGGATTAATGTATGACGATAGCAAATAAAATATTAATTCAGGTTGGTGTGATTGCATCGAATCGACCCATGCATGATGCCATCGATCAAGAACTTAAATCTAATGTACCATTTCTGAATGATCAACAAAAAATGCTTACGAAACATTGATGTAATCGGTGCACAACAACACTGGTGGGATCTTTTTCCTGGATGCGCCTGGTGGAACAGGAATGGCATTCGTTATTTCGTTGATTCTCGCAACGATTCGATCGCGAGGTGACTGCACTTGCTCTCGCATCATCCGGAATAGCAGCGACGCTATTAGACATTTAATTTTTTTTTTTTCATTTCATTTTCATTTTGTGTGTGACGATTGACGAATGTACAATGGCACGCAAGAAATCAATTGAAGCACTAAATATCTCACTGCAAGATATTCGACGCAACAACAATATATTTGGTGGTGTAATGCTTCTGTTGGCAGGAGACTTCAGACAAACGTTGCCAGTGATTCCCCGTGAGACTGCTGCAGATGAGATCAATGCTTGCCTAAAGGCATCATCGTTGGGGAAACACGTGAAAATATTGTCGTTGACCACGAATATGAGATTTCAGTTTCAAAACGATCAAAGTGCTGAACAATTATTTTCAAAGCAATTGTTAGAAATTGGTAACGGAAAAGTCCCAGTAGATGCGACGACGGGGTTAATAACGTTTCGGAATGATTTCTGCCAATTCGTGGATTCACAAACGGCTATCAAATCGCAAGGAAATTTGAGCTTCTGCATTTCGGATCATGTCTTTTAACTTAACCCGCATTCCAAAATGAGCTAGAACTTTAAAATTTTGTACAAATATTTTTCGAGTGTTTCTGCTTTTCGAATGTATAAATCGACCGACTGCAGCGCCCTTTTCATGGCTTCTAACCCTAACTGCTTTCTCAATTGAGCTTTGAAATATTGCACAAATGTATTTCAAGGGCTTCGGCATTTCGTATGCAAAAACTTACCGACTGCAGCGCCCTCTACATGACTTTAACCTCTAACTTCTTTCTCAATTAAGGTAGAACTTTGAAATCTTACACAGTTATATGAAAAAATACATACATATTATATTATGTAAAATGTACGAAAAGTTTACCAAACCTTATGGCTTTTAACTCTAACGTCTTTTTCAATTAACTTAAGAAATGTGAAATTTTGTTCCAATTTAACCATTTAAATCAATTGTGTTTTTATATAAATTATAATTGACGCAAGCTTTAGTAATGGTCCCATTCCGATCATCATTTGTTCTGTGTGAAACATAAAAAAATACAGTGTCAAATACATGTCAATATGAGCGGTAATTACATCATGTGCAAAAAGTACTGAGTAACATGTCCTTTTTTTTATTCTATTTGAAAGTCATAACGGAGCATTTTTCAATATTAAAATATAACCCATTTAAAGTAAACCAGTAATTAACTTGGTTAAGATCTGATTGCAATTGAATCGCATCAGAAAGCGAGTTTACAGATTTAAATATTTTCAAATCCTCAGTATATAAAAGGAAATCAGATTCAGATATAAAAGATGGTAAGTCGTTTATAAAAAGAAGAAAGAGGAGCGGACCAATATGGCTTCCCTGGGGGACACCTGAGAATTTTAAAATTTCATTAGACAGAGCGGAACATATCTTCAGATACTGTTTTCGGATTTGCAGATAGCTTCCGATCCAATTTAAAATATTAGAATGGAATCCAAACATTTCAAGTTTCTTTAACAGAACATTGTGTTGGACCCTGTCAAAAACCTTCGAAAAATCTGTATAAATACAATCAACCTGAAGACGATTTTCAATTTTATGAAGACAATAATTAGTGAAGATTACTAAGTTGGTATTAGTTTATCTACCAGTCAGGAAACCACGCTGGTCTTGCGAGATTTGATTACACACAGCGGCATATATCCGTGTTTCTTCACAACAGCTTCAAATATGTATTTTCGGAATTAGTTGCAATTTAGCTATAGGTCTGTAATTGTCAATTATTCTTTTAGATCCAGATTTATGAATTAGGGTAATAAAAGAATGCTTCCAGCAATCAAGAAATTTACCTGACCTCAGAGACTTGTTAAATATAATCTTAAGCGGTTGAACTAAACTACATTTGCTTGTTTTATGAAACAATTGGGGGGGGGGGGGGGAATTATCAGGCGCAATGCTCGTACTCGAATCAAGCGATGATAATTCTAAAAGAGTATCATCTTCAGTTAAAGAAATAGAACCTATGTTAGTAATTCCTTCACAATTAGGTAATTAATTGCAATCAATGGCCTCTTTCACAAAATTTGATTGGAAAAATGATGCAAACATTTACATATTTTAATAAGATTATCACTAATGACTTCACTATACACTCTGCTTCAACTGAATAAGCACAAACATTTTCTAAGCTACGTTGTCCAGTTTTTCAAAACCTGTTTGCGTATGATGTTGACAAAATAATCAGAAAGAATAATTCAAAAAGTACCGCTATTTTTTCCCTGGTTCCCTTGCAAAGAATTCAATATGGAAAAATGCAGTTTTATTTTGAGTCAACTGAATAGACACAAGGTCATTATTTTCACTGCTTATGAGTATACTGTGGAGATTAACACATTATATCCATAGTTGAAGTGCTTTAAGTGAATTTTATTTGATTACTTGTATTTCAAAGAAAAACGGGTAGATCAAAATCTCTAAATAGTGTTGAAAGAACTCAAATCGATTTACTAAAAGAACAAGAACTAACCGGGCATTCTATAGCTGACAAAATTGGACGAAGTTTTAGTGTGGTCTATTCTTATTTAAGAAGCAAAGATTCGTACGGAAAAAAAACATGAATGGAGGTCAAAAAACGGCAACAACAGCAGTTGATCGATATGCAATTTTAAGATATGCTTCCAATTCCTGCGCCTCTGCGGCAAAAATAAAGCAGAAAGTCGATGTTACTGCAAGCGTTTCAACAGTGCGAAGGGTTATCAATTAGATTTCTCTAGATTCTCTAGAATTCTCTAGACTCCATATGAGTTTTAAAAATGAATGGCGTCACCTAGCTTTTTCGCATGAGAAGAAGTTTTATTTTGATGGCCCTGATGGGTTTAATTATTACTTCTACGATGTGAGGAAATAAGAACGATTTTTAGCGCTGCATCATCAGAATGTGGAATTGCTTCAATGACCGCCATACTCACCGGACCTGAACCTTAAAGAAAACGTTTGGGGATGGTTAGTACAAAAAGTTTATGAGTCTGGCCGTCTGTTTGAAGACAGAGAATCCCTTATTGAAGGCATTAAATTGGCCTGGGGGAAAATTTTACTGGACTACATAAAGAGGCTGTACGGTTACATGCCTGATGGAATTTACGAAACTACTATGAATAAATTGGCAGTACCCACTACTAAAATTAACCAATGAAAACATATTTTAAGAAAAACGTGTTTCATTAAATCCCAATAACTTTTATTTCAAATTTCAATAATTGTGTCTATTCAGTTGACTGAATTTTTCCATATTGAGTGCTTTGCAAGGGAACCAAGAAAAAAATAGCGGTACTTTTTGAAATATTCTTTCCGATTTATTTTGTCAACATCATACGCAAACCGTTTGCATCATCAAACGATATATTACGGCACAAGGTTTTGAAAAAATGGACAACGTAGCTTGGAAAATGTTTGTGCTTATTCAGTTGAAGTCATAATGGATGGTATACCAATTGATTTTCGCTTAGTGTTTATGTACGACCAAAAGGCTTTAGAATCGCGTTTAATATTAGTTTCCATTGATGAAACGTATTGTTTATAAACAAATTTCTTTAAAAATTCATATTCTTTTCGCAAACGTAAAAAATCATTACGCGCATTTAAATTTAATTTACTCAACTTATTATTTTTTTTATAACATTCTTCAATCTAGATAAACTGTTGTTATACCAAAGAGGTTTATTAAAACGAATTATTCGTTTAGTCGGCGCAAACGTAGAAATCGTATAATCAATTATTTTTCTAAATTCTGTAAAAGCAGTGTTTAAATAGCAGAGCCAAGAGTGCTTTGCCAGTTTATAGAGCTTTTAAAAAAAAAGCTAAAACGGTTGGTTTTGAAGCCAACCAAATTCATGCTGTCAACAAACAATCAAGCATCTGTCCGCCAACTAGGACAAAGGTTCAATGCTGACAGCGGCAGCTCACTTACCTCGGAGTAAACATCAACTCCTCAAATGACACCTTTCTGGATCCGACGAAGTATTACCCTAGCAAAGCACTGTTACTTTGCTTTGGCAACACAAATTTGATCACAACTCCTTACTCAGAAGACCAAGTGCAAAGTCTACAAAATCCCGTGCGCCAAGGGAGAAATGACGCAAGATGTGCGCGTGGCATCGTTGTTCACATAGTCGATTTGGTTGACGGTTAAACCACGTTCAATTATTAGAAGAGCGCTATGTTGCTGTATGGGTCCTAGGCCTTTGACTACTTTTCCCTATTGCTGAACTCAGTTACAGAAAATGGCCGATTAACAAATGATTAGCACAAAAGGGGTTATTAGATTTAATGCGAGACCAACAGCAAACATTTTGAAATTCGTAAATGGTGTTGATAGATTCCTGCTCATAACTTAAATTGCAATTTAAATATTCAGCTCAGCTTAGAGAACAAATCAGCAACCAAGTATGGGTAGAAGAAATTTTGGCAGGTGACCGGATATCAGCTCCATGCTCCCCATCTACAAGAAGGCGATCCCATGTCTCGCAAGAATGATCGAGGCATATCGCTGCTAAATACCGCTTGTAAGATCCTATTCAACGTACTGTGTGAACACCAATCGGAAGTACCAGTGTGGCTTCTTGCCCGACAAATCGATATTGGACCATCAATCTCCATACTGAGGCGAAACCTTAAAAAGACCACGTCGAGACCCACCATCTTCTTATCGACTTAAAAGACGCATATGATAGCAATTATCGTCAGGAGTTCTAAGTTGCGATGTCCGAATTCGAGATCCTGGCAAAAAGATGCAGTCGTATCGCTTGGCGCAGGAAAAGGCGCGAAATGTTCAGTTTGGAAATAGCTTTTTCAAACTTCTCTAAACCTGCACCGAATTCTGGAATGAAGATGCGTTGTCATGCGATTTATTCAACAGCAAGGTGTAGGTGTCAACACGAAAGGCACTATTTCAACCCGTCCAAATTCTGTGGTACGCGGACGATAATGGGTTTATATAGAAGCACAGGCGAAATTGGGTTACCTTGGCATGGACAAAACCAAGTACATGCTTTGAACACCTCAACAAACAAACAAACATCTGTTCACCGACTAGGACAAAACGTTGTTTTGTGGTAACAGCAACTTCGATGTACTTCTTTTTTTAAATAGCTGATACTGCGACAAGAAAAATCAACTGTATCTGAAAGCCTTTTTGTTCCAAAAGGCGTACCGCTTCCCTAATGAAGAACAGAACATCCTGGAGGCACTTTTTCTCTTTTGAAGTAACGTCTTCTTAACCAATGTAGTGCCGGACATTCACAGAGAATGTTTTGGGGGAATTCATAAGCATTATCTTTCAAACAAAACCTACATTCTGTTTCTGATCACAGAATCAATTTGTTTCGATGATACCTCAAGTCACATTGACCTGACAAGAATCCCACCAGCTTATTCGTGTCCTATCAAGTTTAAGAATTTCCTTATAGAATTAATGCCTGATTGACCTTTTGACTTTTCTGAACACCAGAACAATTCGCCAATGGGGTAGACGAAGTTGGTGTTCCCAATTATCAATCATTCCTAGAGCGGTAATCCAGTTGACTCTTCAATAAGATTCTGGTGCTACGCGGGTTCTAAGCCAGGTCTAGCTAGTTTATCGCCAGAATCGTTGTCTGCAATATCGCGGTGCATAAGTTTAAAATGGTTGTGTCTGGGAAGAGACTGCAGTGCATCGTAGCAGAACTTGAATGTCAAGAGTCCATTGGATTGGACGACATTGTTTGATATGCAGCTTGATGTGTTGTGTATTGATGTTATGTGTATTCTGCCGCAAATCTAAATGGAATGGATTTCTGCCTTGGACACAGTGGAACACATTGCATAGGTAACGAGCCTTTGGCGTTGGGTCCAAAGGTAACGAGACTTTGGTGTTGGGTTCAATGACGCCAAACAAAAATCCAACCAGACCAGAAGTCAATCTAGGTCCCACTTCCGGAACATTGGCCCAGTTTGCGCCATCGAATATTTTAACCTTTTCCAAAGCCATAGTGGTCGGGATAAGTTTTTTCAGGTATTCCACGAGATCACCTGGTTTAAACTTGTATTCTAGTTCAGCTTAATAGCGCATTTAGCAGTCGTCTTCCTAATAAAGAAGTTAGTTAGAATATTTATAAGTTACAGCTCCATAATAGGCTCTACGGCTGCCGTTGGGCAGGTTCGCAACTCGAATGTTAAATGACTCTTAACAAAAGCGATCCCAATTCATTATTATGTCACATGCGATTCAATCAACTTAGTCCTTATTTTCCTCAGTTACCCATTCTATGGAACAAAATTAATTTAGATCATCAACAAATTGCTGATTTAACGACTGAGGACATTCAGATTAAGGCAGTACTCCTACAAAGATTGATATTTCCTTTTCGACTTATAATTGACAGACATCGTAAAAGAGAAAATATTTCCTTAATTGCCAAATGGACAATGCTGGGGTAGATTGGCAACCAAACATCCACAGAGGGAGGTTTGCATTATTTCTACCATTCGAATGTGGTTGGGACCGTGTTACATCAGGGAGTAGTTGTCTGTGATATGAGCAATGAAAATGTTCCCAAGATACCCTTTAGACTGCGGAAGGACATCACCCCCGAATTAGTTATCAAAAGAGATTAACTGAGTCTATTGAAGTGAAAAGCAATATAAGTAATGCCGTATGATGGTGACCACAAATATGATGATGAAAACAATGTTTGTTGATGAATGTATTCGTATCTTTAGATATATTAAATGGAATAAACTTCAAGTACGTTTAAATATGATGCATTTTCTGCAAATGGTGTCATCATAAACCAAAAATACATGTCACGTAGCACCGAGACAATAAAAACAATGCTCAATGCCGTTATTTGATTGAAAACTGACTACAAGTCGAGAAGGATGAAGTTTTAATCAAAACAAAATTATGTAATTTATGCGGAAATGATTCATCAATAGGTACTCTGGAGCAGCATTGACATAACGGTAATCATATTTTCAATAAAGAAAAATAGGACAAATGAATAACTAAAATCTGAAAACTATTGAATTAATTTTAGTACTGACATTTTGGTACAGAACATATTTTCTTTTGAATATTAATGCTACTTGTTTACAACGGCTGAATTCCAAAACGTCAAAAAAATTCGCATTGTAAATGCACACTGCTTTTATAATGAGAGGTCATGAATGCGCTGCTTTGCAATTTTTGACGTTTTGGAACGAATTGCAAACTATCGTAAAGATTTCAAACAATAATAATGTCTAAGCAATTAGTAACAACCATACTTTTTAATAGCTTAATAAACGATATTGATTCGTACAATCGCAACACGTTTAAGCATATTCTTTATTTAAGAAGAAAGCAGTTTACTCGTAGAATGTCTGCTTTCTTCGATTAAATAATAATTTAATGGACTCATTCGTACATTTTTTATTACTGTAAATCAAAGTAAAATTGGCAAATTATTACAAAGTATATTATTTTACTTACGACTCCGGCGATGAATAACTTTTATTTGGCGGTTCAAACTAAAATCTCAAATGTCATTTGCATCATAATCATTCACGATGCTCTGTTTGCTTTTGTTTGCGCAGTTGATGCGTTCACAATGCGTTTTAGAAAAGTATGCATTGCATCTGTAGTGATTGGCATAATCGAATGATTTGAAGAATCGAGATATTAGTATTCGAATGATTAAAAGAATCGAATGATGATTCGAACGATGACTATAATTTAATTTACCTTCCTTTATTGCTTCCGAAAAAAAATAAAACATAAACAAAACATTTATAAATTACTCGTATCGTACCTTATTCTTCAGACTTCAGTACAGAATAGAACAGTTAATAAAAATAAATGAACAAAAACCCAACACAAAAAAAAATCATAACATAACGGTTCTCGCTCTTCTCGAGAATAAAAAAATAAGACCCAAATTCGTGAATACACACACGAGATACACAAATAACCAACTTCTCGAGTTCTCGATTTTGTGCGTTTTCTTTTTTTGTGTTCTTTCGTTCAATATTCTCTTCTCGGTCTCGAATCGGCACCCGAGTGTCGAGTTCTCATTTCGCATAGAGTAAGTAGATAGATGTGAGAAATCATTCGAATGATTTGAGTGAAGAATGGAGATATCTCGAAATACTGTCTGAATCGATTATAATCGATTATATCATTCGACTGCGCTCATCACTAATTGCATCATAGTAATCCGTTTGCGTTTTGGAACGCTTGTTTAAGCAGTAATGCACAAGTACACATACTCCAATTAAATTGTACAATAATTGTGTCCATATTCAGCTGAGATTTCTTCGAACCCTAATGAAAAGGAATGTTTTGATAAAAGCTATCTAGTAATTGTTTTTTTGAGAATAGATAAATTTGGCGGCATGTAACATCACAGAGTCTCAGATAACAAGTTTGAGCCCACATAGTAAAATAGAGTAACAATAGCTGAGCTCGGACACAGTTTCACGTAAAAAAAAGGATATGGATGTCATATTGATTTAAAGCTTTTCCATGGCCTCAGGTGTGATTACAATTTCTGGGTTTTTCTTAGCAGCAAAATTGTCGTCCGAAAAGTAAAACGAACGTGTTGTGTATCAGTGAACGAATTAAAATTAAAAAGCTGAAAAATCGCCATTTCAAAAATCAAAATGGAAATGCTCTGAAAATCAAGGCTGCTAACAAAAAAATGTTTTACCCAGATAAGCGTGAACTCCATGAACGCTCAAATTAAAAGCCAATGCGACCCAGAAATGGTTCATCGCTAATATACGAGTGAACGTCTGAAGTCGTTCTGCAACACACTTATCTACTTAAAAGCCGCGTATGATAACATTCATCGTCAGGAGCTCTACGCTGCGACGGCCGTGTTCGGGATCCCGGCAAAACTGATCCGGTTGTGTCGCGTGATGGGTACCAAGCGTTGCAATGTGTAGTATGGAAACATCTCTTCCAAAATATTCGAAACCTGCACCGGATTCCAGCAAGGAGATGACTTCCTGTTCTGGAGCAGATAGCGCGCAGGGAAGGTGTCAACACGGAAGCACTATCTATAACAGATCCGTAGAAGAGCCTAGGAGACTGTTGCTACTTCGATTTGGCTAAACACACTGGTTCAAAACTCCTTACCCGGAAAACCTATCGTAACATCTACAAAACACTCATACTTAAAGTTCTACCTTATGGCGCCGAGTACTGGACGATAAGCAGGAAATGAGAGCTCTTTCGAAACAAAAATACTGCGTTGCGTAATTGGTCCTCTATGCGAGTAGGGTGAACAGAGGAGAAGATACAACCGTGAACACTATGAGTGGTAGGTACCAAGACGTAGATGTAGTCCAAAAAGCTAAAACACGTCGACCACATTGGCTCGCCCACATTGAACCTATGAACAACAATGCTTCAGCTTGGTCTAAACAACTGGAAGCAGCGTACCCGAGATCAGATCGTGCGGTTTGAGGCCTTGAGACTACTTTGTATGGGGATACGTCAAATAACTCACAGCCTTGGAAGACAACATTGTACGTGTTATTAGCGAGCCAATATGCTCGAAAAGTGACTCCAAATTGGACTCTCCGTATGAACCACTTAAAACGTAGTCGTGGACAACATTTACATGAAATAATCTGTAAAAAGTTAATGACAAGCATTGGTCTATCAACTCAAATAAAAATATTATACACTTTTGCGATTTTTCTGTTTTTAAAAACCGAACGCTTAAAAAAATACAAAAATGTCTACAAAGATAAAATTGGCGTGGCAGTTCAGCAATGCAATATTCTGCTCGCACATTAAACTGTTACTTACACTGGCAATCACAAGGATGGGGCCATATATTTAGCAATCGATTTGCAGTCTTTATACCTGATGGGAATTTTACACCCACAAACTTTTACTACCTGTGAACAGTTACATACGAGTATTTTCCCAACAGTAAGTCATAAAATTAAAGGGTACCTAAATAAGAAACGACCGCTGGAATTTCCCAAGATCAAACAATGAACTACTTGAAAAGCGTATAAAAAGATGCGCCGCTAGTATGAGGCCATTGCGAATATTTCGTCACAGGAGTTCACATCAGCGATTTTTTTTCAAAGGTTTATTAAGAATATTTAAAAAGGCGTTGAAAAGAACTGTTTTTATTTAGGTAAAAAATGGGTTCCGGAAAGACTTTGACAGCGCCAGAAAGATGAAAAATATATGCTTTCAAGGAGTTAGGACTCTCAGGCCGAATAATTTCAAGGAGGCTAAAAAGAAGTAAGACTGTTGCAACTAGTGATGGGCATAATCGAATGATTCCAAGAATCGTGATATTAGTATTCGAGTGATCTAAATAATCGAATCATCACTCGAGATATAAAAACAAGCAACAACACAAGTTTCGCAAAAGGAAACAGATGCAGGAAGCAATTACTTATACTAACACGAAACCAACGAAAATCAGTTGAGCAAACATTATTCGAGTGAAGTAGTAATCCATATAAAAGTTCTCGAATGTCGATTCTTTCGAAGAGTAGTAACTAATTATAAATTAAATAGTAATATTTTTTCATTCGAGATCGAGTACGGGGAATACGAAAAAAGCAGCTGCTTATCATTCGAATCAAAAACACAGAGCAAGCCATGAGCGATTATCTTTTCATACTTAAATAATATAGAAACAGGTATTCTTCTCACACAAACTCACCGTCACCACTCACGAGCCTTGTGATTGTGGGTAGTGTGTTCGGTGTTTAAGTATGTAGTTGTGATGAAGCATTTTGTTCTAATGCGTTCCCTAGACGCTCAATATTATTGTGCAATATTTTATATTGCGCAATATTATTGTCCGTCTATGGATAATATTGAAAGGTTGTGCAATATATTGTGCAAAATCAAAAGCCTTTTGATATTTATTGCGCAATATAAAATATTGTATCGTCTGTGGGTAGAATTGCACAATATTTGTTTATTTTATTTTGAAGTGTCGAAGAGTAAACACCTCCGCGAGTGATTTCTAAATAAAATATTGTATAAAATATTGAACCGTCTGGGGGCTAGCCAATAATATTGCGCAATATTTTGCACAATATTATTGAGCGTCTAGGGACCGCATAAAATTAAAGCAAAAGTATGTTCTTGATTTTTTTTCCCGAATGTTACTATTTTTTTCATTGGAGTTATGGGACTTGGGGTAGTTGCGCATCATTTCATTCGAATGAAAACACACACTCACAAGGCTTTAACACATTTGCTTTGCGACGAATGGGTTGACTTGGTATGTGCGTGCGGGAAAGTGTGTTCTTTGTGTTTTATTTAGTAGTTGTGTGTGAGACATTTTGCTGTAGTGTCTAGTCGAGCGCACGCCAGAGATCATTCGAATGATTTGAAATGAAGAATCGAGATATCTCGAGATATTGCAAGAATGGAATATAATCGATTAAATCATTCGAATGCACCCATCATTAGTTGTAACAGACGCACTGCAGAAGCAACAACATTGCGAGAAAAGCGGGTTATTCTACGGCTCGCCTCAAATTCTACTCTACCAGTGACTAAAATAAGGGCCAACAGGATAATACGAAAAAGTGGTACATACTATACAGAGAAGAAAACTTAAAAAGAAACCTGTTTTGAGCCAGGTACACAAGAAGCATCGAATGAATTTTGCAAGAGAACATGTCGTCTCGAGCAGTGAATGGAAACGCGTTATCGTTTCGGATAAAAAAAACTTTAACCTTGACGGCCCGATGGTTACAACTTTTATTTCCATGATCTAAGAAAAGAGGAGCTAATTTTGGCAAGACATCACAGCCGTACATCAGGTGTTATGGTGTGGGGAGCTATTACCCACTAAAGCACAATCGAGTTGGAGTTTTTGTCCACAACAATGAACGCATATAACTACAAATGTTTGCTGGAACGGTCATTTCCAAAAGTGAAAAACATTTTCGGACCCCTGTCTTAGTTTGTTAGAAGTTGGATTACATCAGAAAACCTGTATCTTTTCAATGGCCGCCCTATTCACCGGACTTAAACATAATGGAAAATGTTTGGGCATGGTTATCTCGTAAATTATATGAATTCGGCAGACAAATTGAAGACAAAGACACCCAATTTCTCTTAATTATTAAAAAAAAACTGTACTGGTGTACCTTTATGGTAGATGTAATAAATAAAATTAATACAGTCCATTTTAGCCGAAAATCGGCCAAACACCAATTTTAATTGGTATTATGGTATATACTACATATATTATGTATAATTGGGATAACAATTAAACATGACATTACGATGATAGGGAAGTAGAAAAAAATGTGTTGGAAAATTGTGTTCGTCCGTCTGCCTGTTTGCAGATCTGCAGCCTAAGCGGATGGGGCGATTTGCAAACTTGGTTCATAGTGTTTATTTAGAAGTCTCGCACTAGGCGTTGTTGAAATTGGAATTTTTGCTCTAAAACAATGGTATAATGTCATATAACGGTTTGTTAAAACTTAATTTCTCTAAAAACGGCCTTAACGATTTAGATAAAACAGTCTATCTTTTGGTAAGATTGGATTTTGCGAGATTTATCTTAGAACGGTACCTCCTATAGAACCGATTTTTTAACATCAGAATTTCTCGCTAACAACAAAACCGATTTCAATTAAATTTAAAACTTAGGAAGGTTTTATGATCAAATTCATACATAGCTTTATTGGCTTTTTGAATATGCTGAAACGGGTATATTGAATTTTTACAGATTTTTCTCCAAATGAAAACTACAGATTTCCTTGTATTGAAATACTCAAAAAATTGCAAAATATTTTTCAAAAATTAAAAAAAAAAACGGTTAAAAAGAAACTGCTTTAACGATTTTCAAAATTGTTTTCCTAGGTAGACAGACTATTGCTAATAAAATACTTTTGCATACTTAGTTTTTCCAAGAAAACTCTCAAACGAATTTGAAAAACAAAAAGATTTTCCCAATATTTTTACTAAATTCATTGATAATTATGTTGGTACTACTTCGGCTTAAAACATTTTGAACACACTCAATAATTATTTGAGTATAAATTTTAAACTGATGCGGAAAAGTATGATTTACAGATGCATTTTTAAAAAAATTCGGGCGCCTGGGTACGGCCTTGCTTGTGACGAAATTTTCGTTGACAGTTTGGCATGAATTTTATCAATATAGGCTGAATTTTATCAATGGCACGTGGAATCTCGTGTTTCAGGTCAGAAATTTTTCTTGAATTTTTGGCATACACCGTTCCTTTTTTTTAAACCCCAAAGAAAGAAACGTTTCCAATTTCGTCTTCAACAATTCCATTGTTTCGTTCGCTGTGTGGCAGGTTGCGACATCCTATTGAAAAAACATGTCTTCGAAATCCATTTAAGCAATCTGAAACCTAAGGAAGTTGTTTATCATCTCACAAGAAACGCTATTGACGGTGGCCGCATTGCCAGCCACATTGCCATCCGCATTTTCGAAGAAGAACGGGTCAATCACTTCGCCAGCCGAAAATGCGTAGCAAACAGTGATTGTAGTGGAAGCATAGGACGTTGATGAATCACTTTTGAATTCTCAGGTCCACAAATGCGAAAATTCTTTTTGTTAACAAAGCCATCAAGTTCAAAATGAGCCCCATCGGAGAAGATGATTTGCTTCCAAAAATAACCATTCACTTGTCGTTGCTGTATTATAAATTCTGCGAACGTTTGGCTATGCGCATGGTCTGCTGGCTTTAATATTGTGTCAACAGAATCACGAAAGCATGCAAATGCAAGTCTTTAGTCTAAATTTGCCGTCGTGAAAGTCTCTAATGAGAACGATGGCGAATCGAGGTGGAAGGATTTTGGTCAACACTTCCTGCTGCAATGTTTTCATTAGACCGAACTGTAAGAATACGGACAGGTCTCCTCTGGGATAGCTCGGCCCCTGTGCGGCCTTTCACACATAACAGCTCTCAAACAACAACGCTGTAAGACCGATACAATAAAAAATGGCGCTTAATCTAAAATGTGGGCGCAATGGCTCAATGGTTGGTGTGTTGGACTACTTATCCAAAGTTATAAATGTTTTTTTTCACTATCCCACCTCTGGCAAACGTCTGACAAACATGAAAAGTTATGATTCAGGCCCTGTATGGGCCGAATGAATAATATTTGTTTATTTTGTTGTATTTAAAATAAGCGGTCTGAATGGGACAACCAATATTTATTTTTACAAAAGACTACAAATCGCATTACGAATCATCTTTATTTATTTTTTTATTTATTTATTTATTTATTCATCTACCATGTAGCTTAACAGATTTCGCATACAAATAATAAAGGTACATACAGTAAATATAAAATTACAAAAACATAATAATAACATAAGTTAATAAACAAAAAAAATTGACATTAATTAAGAAAGTTTGAAGTAAGAGCAGTAAGAGCATTGCATTTAAATAAATCCCGATTTGAGGTTAAATCCAGGTTATTGCCGACCGAATTAGACAAATAGATGCATCGAGTTATCCGTTCAGACAAACCAGAGTTTGTTCTATGTGCCGGAGGTAAAAACAAATGTCTGTCCCTTAGTACTCTGCTTGGTGCATAGAATGGTAGACTAAAAAGAAGTTCACAACAATTAATTCTATTAATTAAAGAGCAGTAAAGAGTTTTTAGTACGAACGGATCACGAAAGTCTTCACAATTTCTTCTAATGAAAGCCAGAAGGAAACAAGATTTAGAGACAATGTAGTCGATATACAAATTGAAGGATAGCTTATTATCGAAAATAACCCCAAGATCTTTAAATTTAGATACTGTACTAAAAGCCACACTTCCAGCTTCGTATGAGTGAAGCAAGGGACTGTGAGAACGAGAATTCGTGCAAACCTTACATTAAAGCAAACTAAGCTCCAAATCGTTTTCGGAACACCATTGTAAAAAAAAGATTCATCTCAGGCTGGAATGTTAAACAATCCGAGAAGTTGGAGACCTTACAAAACATTTTGAAATCATCTGCAGAACAGACATTCGCACCTTGTGAAAACCTAAGGAATTTAATTTACAAAGAGTTTTTAAAGTGCTGTTCTTCTTTATTTCTCATCGACTACTTCTCGCATCTAATACCTCTCACTATCTTTTATCCTCAATTTCCTTTATAGCTTTCTCTTATCTGTTTAAAAATAATGTAATTTAGCTTTAAGACATTTGAATTTAATGTAAATCAATCTTAACGGTCTAAGTACTATAAAAGATACTTTTCTTAATGTACAAAACAACAAAATAAATAAATAAATAAATTGAATTGAATTGAAAAATTGAGTACAAATAGCAACGGCCCTAAATCTTACGAGTAGATTACCAAAATACAATGTTTTAAAAAAAATTTACTCGGGTTGCCCTTGTCCTATATAAAAACCATAAAGGTAGATAAAATAAGGCGAGGGCTGTATGCACACTGGGCATGTTTAACCCAGAGGCCAACAGAGGTAAATTCTGAATACTGAGGAAGCAGCTGTTTCCTGGAGTCATTCTTTGTCGGATCTTCATTATGGTTTTATTCGTACATTCGATGTTAGCTCCGAAGTAGTTGAACTCCTTAACAACCTCAAATTTAATTCTATCAACATTGACGTTTTGTTGTAGACGGTGGGCAGATGCTTCTTTTTATAGAATATACCTGTGTCCTCGTTAAACTTAAAACCAACCACTTGCACCTGTCCTTTAATCGTCGTAAAAGGCTTTACAACGGTATGTTGTGAACGGCCGATGATGTCGCTATCGTCCGCGTACTCCCGTAAGCTAGATGAATTTGTTGCAGATAGTGCTGTCTGTGTTGACACCTGCGCTGCTCCCTTTTGGCTTCAGAACAAAATTGAAGACGTCACATGAAAGCGCATCTCCTTCACGAAATCCGGCACTAGTTTGTAATAATTCAGCAGATATTCTTCCAAATTGCACATTGCGACATAGCTGGATTAGTTTTGTCAGAATCCCGAATTCGGCCATGGCCATGTATTTTTTTTACAAATGCAGCTGATTTAACCTGCGATAAATTTATATGGCAAAATGTCATACATATGGTGTTTTCTGACTTTTTATATACGTATCAACTCCACGAAACAGTGGCTGTGTTTAATGAACTAAACCTAGAACAGAACAGCACAAGTGAGGAAAAACTGTCAGATCTAGTCTGAACAGAAAAGTACTGCTTCAGCTCGTAATGTTCTCCTCTCAGCTGTTATGTTTTAAATACAGTAGAGCGTCGATTATCTGAACGTCAATTAACCGAAACATCAATTATCCGACAGCAACATCGGAAGCAAATGGACGTCAGTTATCCGAACGCTAATCAGACACAAAGTCAATGATCCGAAAAAAGCTTGAAAGGAGAAAACAAAAAGGAACACGAGTGTTCCTGATTTAACGGTAAACTTTGAAGTCATTGCATTTGAAACGGCAGCTCCGCATGTATACGTGCGTTCCTACTCGTAGTTCATATCTAGTTAGCACGGACATTTTTTTGATTTTATTCGCTGTTGAAGAGAATACGTGATTAAGCTGTGAGGAAAAGGCAACAAAAATCCATTCAAAAAAATGGTTGATTATTTTTCTATTCAACTGTAATTTTGCCGTATATGTATATCGCTTCTATTTGAATGTTTTTGTAAATATGTAAAACACAGACACGGTTAGGTTAGGTTAGGTTTATGTGGCTGTCGGCAGAAGCCGACACACTTAGGCCAATTTTAGGTCCATTGTGATACCACGTATGTATTATCTACCTCAACTCTGTGGATGGGACTGGCCAACGACACGCGGTTGTTCTCAAACGGTCCCCCATCTACGTACTAACCGCGCCCAACGTCGTTTAATTACGGTGATCTGACGAGAACCGATTAACTCGACGTGGTATGGTCGTTGGACACGAAATGTGAAATATATAAAACATAAAGTGCGGACACGAAATCCTTTTAATCTGCGTACATATTTTTCTTTAGTTTCAATTGAATGACATTTGATCAACGATCTGAATTTTTTGATCACATTTTATTATCGGAACCACCCTCGGTCCCAATAAGTTCGGATAATAGACGCTCTACTGTAGATAATCCTCACTGATTTCTAGTGAACTTTCGGTTCTGAGTGAGCATTGTACCACAGATATTAAAGTTCATAGATATCGCATGCAGAGTAAAAAATATGTCGCTTTTTCAGGCGAATGGGATTTATTCCTGCATCCCCGTTTGATCGAACTCGTTCGAATCGTGCATAAGACATTTAGTTCTTTTAAATTTGGTTGGAACAACAAATTGCTTGTTGATTTTGCTTATTTTTCTTTGTGTTTTGTTTTTCATTATTTCGGTTTTTGTTTTCATGTACTTAGTGTGTGTGTTTATGTTTTTCAGATTCTGGTTATCATTCAATTGAAGGAATTTCTTGTTCACGGTTATTTCCTTTTTTTTAAGAAACAGTGAGAGGGGATTAGCAGGAAAGTATATCTTGCAATAGCAACGTCGGATACCTAATGCTTTTAAGTCTTGGGGTGTTGGTTTATAGTGAGGTCCCGGTGCCTCTCACTTTTGGGATGCTGGTTTATAATGAAGTCCCCGTGCCTCTTACTCTTTTCGTGCTTGTTTATAGTGAGGTCCCGGTGCCTCTCACTCTTGGGATGCTGGTTTATAGTGAGGTCCCCGTACCTTTCACTCTTGCGGAGTTGGTTCAATTTCGTGAATGTTTTGCATTTGTTTTCCTTACAAAATTTGAATTTTTTTAATTTGTACTCGTAGTTCTTTTTTTTATTTTCCAGGCACAATGTTTTCGCAAGAGAAAAAGAAGTGCAAAGTAAAGAATTTCTTTGCGATGCTCAAAGCATTGGTTTTGCTTATCAAACGAGTTCAAATCTCTAAGGTTTGTTTTTCTAATGCATTCCAAGGCCATGGTCTCCCTTATTATATTTCTAACATGCGGATGATCTCTTAAATTGTATGATTTACTTTGAAATGGAGTTTTTTTTTTGTTAAAAAAAGGAAATCCAAATCCCAGAGCACTCAGACTCGGTAACGGTCCATTGTACTACCACCAGGCAGAAATCCTCCTTTTGGTGTAGAGGCCTATGAGAATGGGTGGCGTATGTTGTTGTTCCCCATGGGGATTGAACCTGCATCGCACGGGTCACAAGCCAACACACTAACCTCTACACCGTCGCCACTCTGAAATGGAGCTTACAAATATTAAAAAATTCATCAGTTGGTGCTAAGAGACTTCCAAAATGAAATTTCGTTTCCAATGAAATTCCATTTAGAATTTTTATTTCATTTATCATTTTTTCGAACAAAGTATTATCAAATACAATTTCCTCGCGTGCTTCAGGTAGCAAAAAAGTTCTTGATGTGTGCGGTTGAGTCTGGGAGGTATCGAAATTCAAGAATTCTACATCGTCATCATCACAATTCCTATGAGGAGAGAGAGCGATTAGATTTGAGTACAGAATTTTTGACATTAAAACATTAAACTCGTATACAGAGGGATTTTTGTTGTTACCACCTTACTGCGAATAATAGAAAATAAATTTTCCAAAATATCTTTTTGTAAGTAAATAATCAACTTTCCCAAATAAACCATAATCATCTTCACTAAGTAATAAAACCCCGTTTATTGTCTGTACCATTCCTTTTACACAAAAGTTCCTTGGAAGATTAGTAGACTCTTGCATTGATCTTAAGTAAGACAAGAATTGTTTAAGCTCATTATAAGCTGGATTTCCGACTTGAACGCCACGCTTTAAAATATTTTCATCGTCCATACAGTCGAAAGCATTATTCATTTTTACTGTAAACGCTTGTGTTGCTAGAACTTGATTTGAACTATTTATCCACCTGGAGTTAGCATATCAGATTTAATAAATGTGGAAAATCATAAAAACAAAACATTTTTTCATTATTGAATATTTTAAAAGGCTTTTTTTCTGTAACCCCGAATAATTGGTAAGCTTTCCTGTTATTAGGTCCTTGGTCGCAAACTAAAGCGCACACTTTCAGACCAAATTCTTAACAAATTGTCAAATTATTTTCTAAAAAGACTTCAGGTTAACCCCTTTGACAGAATTTGCTGAAACAAAATAATTTAAAATACTTCTCCAGCTATCAATGTTTACCATGAAAACACAAATTTCGTACAATCTTTTTCGAGGAGCCCAACGATAAAATGTGGATACGTGGGGATGTCTAAAACCCAATTTATCTCGAAGAAATTTATAAACGTTCTAAGATCTGTAAAAAAATGTTTTAGGAGATTATTTTTTTAGTTAGAGTGCCCCTGCGAAATTGCCCTGCTCACATGCAGGAAAAGTGTCGTTCTTGTAAAGCCGGGTAATGGCACATGAGATGTTCCACAGACTCGAATTCCTCCTCGTCTTTGCAACTTCTGCAAGCCTTTTTTGAAGATCCCTGGCATTCTAGCTATGTTTCCACTGACGCAATGTCCGATTAACACATCGACGCACACAGATGCGGTTTCTGTCAAAAGAAAATTAGGACTTTGTTCACTTTTTGTCAATGGTGAACCACAGGCTATGAGTTATGACACAAATTCTGATGTTTTCCCAAACAAAAAGCTGGAACCCGAGACATTTAAGACATGAACTGATTCTGAACATGTATGTTGGAAAAATGTCAACTCTGCTATACATGTCTTCTTACCTAGATTTTGGAAGACCATACTCTTGCTCGTTTCCGAGCAGGGAGAAATGGAATGCAAATGAACCACGAAAAGGATATCGATATTGATATTCACAAATGAATCACAGATGACCTGTGGAACTGGTGCTGAATATTTCTCAAAGAAATTGAATATAAATAGATCGATTAGATTATCTGATAACTGTAATGTATTCCAAGCAGAAGTTCTACAAATCACAAGTCACAAGCATATTTATTGATGGCCAGTCGGCCATTAAATCGGTATCTGCTACCGAAATTAATTCTCAGCTTGTTCGCCGCTATCGCAAAGAGTTCAAAGCTCTTGACTCGCAGCATAAGACGACCCCATGCTGGAACCCTGGACACAGGAACATATCCGGCAATGATCGAGCTGATGAATTGACAAGGAAAGGGTCTGCGATGGACCAAGAACAGGCACTTCACTCGGTCAAACCTCCACTCTGAAATCTCAGAGAAAGAGTGGAATACAACATCCGAATGAAAGCAAACAACAAGTGAGAGACATATCACGCAACTGTGGCCAAAATATGGTAAGAACCGGTCCAACAAACTTTTTTATGACAAAACATTACTGTCATAGTTGATTGGAACTCTTACCGGTCACAATTTGCCACGGAACCACACAATGAAACTAAATCGGAGACCCATGAGGATACTACAGCTCACTTTCTCTGTCACGGCCCAAGCCTATGTCACCTGAGGAACAGACCACTAGCTTCTTCCGAGACATTCAAGATCTGTCTGATGTCTAACTTTCAAATCTGTAGAGGTTTATCAGGACATCCAAATGGCTGGACAACTTGGAGTAGGGAAAGAAAACCAAGGATGAAGGACTTAAGCCAGAATAACGAGGGCAACACTCCCAACAAAGGGTATCACAAAGGGTTCACATGGACGTAAGGGCGGTGTAACAGATTTGCTCTGTTCCATCAACCCGGAGACCTAACCGTACCTGTCCCGTTTTTACATATCCAGTCTTGTCTTGACTCCGTCAATTAAGCTCTTAGCTGTATTTAAGGCAGGCAACACCTGCTCGTCAGCTATTTGTGTGTCCATATCAGAGCCGCATCTGACCAGCATATCCGCTATTTTGTTCCCTACCGTTCGAACGTGACCATTAGCACAGCTGAGTTGTTCCCAGTGATGGCTAATTGCTCTGAGCACAACTACACATTCCTTAATACATTTCACGTTTATGAAATTGCTGTTCATTGCTTTAAGTGCTGCCTGACTGTCAATGCAAATGGTTAATTTCATTGCTGATAGTTCCATCTTTAGAAGGTACCGCTTTCTTTACCGCGTCGATCTCAGCTTGGAAAACACTGCAGAAATCTGGCAGCCGGTAGGACTTGTATCCGAATTTTCAATCAACTTCCATGAATTTTTGCATTTTACACAGTTCAGTTATCCGTTTGCAATATTCTACACATTCAGGCGAGTTATTTAACAAAATTTACCGGCCATTTTATATAAAAGTATGCACTCCAATAATCGTAAATTTGTTCCCGTTTCCCATTTGTACTATCTTTTGCAATTACATAAATATACACCCTGTTAACACTAGCAAAATAGAGAATCTACCCACTTGACACCCATCAGCAAGCGAGACTGTAACTTTTTGTTCGCCTATTTGTCTATCACCCAAAGGAATACAACATAATTCCAGTTGACTGTTACAGCTCGGCGTTACAAATACAAACCCTTGCGAGTGTAATAAGTCTGCCCGCGGCCACTCTTTCGCAGTGTCGGAATGGCGTATCCTTAAAACATACAATATAATTTATCCGGCCGGCACACCCATTCACAAGGAACTAAGAAGGAAGCACGAGTAGGCTCACTATCAAAGTTGGTTGCCCTCTGAGAGTGTCAAATTGTTCTAAGGGATTTCCTTACCCAAACTACTGTTAAATGGCCCGTAGACCTGTCAGAGGATCTGAGTATAAAAATTCATAAAACAAAATTATCCTCTTTCGTCCTTTTTTTTTTGTTTAATTCTTTCCTTGGAGAACGGACTCGCTGTCTAAGGACATCACTTTATTCATTTCACTGAGCTCCCCACTCATCCGGGGATCTGCTGCTGTGCGATATATGTTTGTAAATTCATCTCCTCGCAATACTACCACCGCTGAAATTTTTATCCTTCGTCCAGTGTAGTTGCATGATGTGCTATTTGCTTCTTTTTCCCGCTGGAAAATGCAAATTTGTTCAGTTCTTTGCCTTTAATTTATTTTTTGGAAAATGATTGCACACTCTGTGAGCATAAAGGATACTTAGATACTTAAATTTGAGTGTGAGTGCTTTGGGTGAACATTTAAGGGGAGTAGACCATTGCCCCGGAATACAATTTTTCTTCGATTAGGCTCTGGCTTGAATGAAGTTTAATGTGATAGGAAACCGTGGGTGTGATTGAACATCCGCACTTATGGGTGAATTATTGTTGCATAAAAAAAATTTAGGAAGGCTGGAAGGTTTAACTAAAAAGTCAAGTGAATGCTTAGTCTAAGCTGCATGAAACATGACAAAGTACAATAATCCGCCTCCCCAGATCGACAGTGGTTCCGCACACAGTATGCATGAATAAAAAATATGAAAAATGTATTACTATTGGCTAATTCAAAAAACATTAAATAGACTGTCAAATCTGATCACAGACGTGTGTTAATAAATTGATCGATTTTATGAACAAGAAAAAGTCCCCAACACATCGAAGCAAAGTAAATTACAATCTCCTTTTATTAAGGACCACTTCACATAGATCTATTTATTTTATTTTTTTGCCGTCCATCCCAGGATAATAATAAAATCTTTGTTCAGTTTTTTTTCCCCATCTCAACATGCTTTGCATTTTTGTGCTGTGCCCGTGGGGGCTGTAGGATAATATCGTGACACACTCGCTTTGTCTACCAGCTAACAGCTGCATCTGTATAAGTGTTGAGTCGAGTGTATAAATGATGAGGTCCCCGTACGGTGGCATAGTCACCGATTTGTGCATCATACTTAGATAATAATCATGCATAAAGTGTGAGTCTGCACACAGTATTATATCCGCAAGTGGATTGCGTAACATTATGTTGCAGCTTTAATGGGGGTATGGCGGATCTAGCGCCGCCCGGTGAAGCTTCTAGAAGTCAAAGGCAAAGTTTCATGTTTGTTGATTATCTTAAAGTTTTATGATATTCCAGGAAACTAGGTGCTGTTTGTTTTCATAAACTTTAATGTTGTTTGAAATACAACGAGGTGTTCATAAACGGTTATGATTAAAATCAGAAAGTGCTTACCGTAAAAGTGTCTTAATGAGGTTGTGTCATGTGTGCGTACACATGAGTTGAGATGGATTTGTGACACTTCTGTTCTGAGACTAAAAATGATAGACCCAGTTGTTCACGGTCAAGACATATGCGAGTACCTATCTAGTCCCCCGCCATTCAGGTTCTAGGGGTCGTAGCCTAAATGGCTCGCATTTAAAAAAAGGAAGTTATATTTCCGCAGCACCCTGTATATGTATAGACTGCGCTGAATCGCTGGACACAGGCGATTGGGTTATCAAATTGCTGGTGAACTAGCACAATAGGCATCGACGAAGAGCCCTAAACAGGCGGATAAATCTGATACACTGCTATTATACGACCTCATAGCACGAATGGGACAGAGGTACTGGAAGTCGCCAAAAACAAATAGAACCTGACGCAGAGTATGACAAAGCCAGAACCCACAAGCGGTTACATTCCCACAAATCCCACATATTGAATTGTAAATCCACTGAAGACAAAGTCTTCATAAACATTGTATTGTATAAAATATAACAACCTCCACATTAATCCACTGAAGTCAAAGTCTTCGTAAACAAAGCTATAAAATGTAATCTGATACAAGACATAAATAATGGCAGTGCCAACTTCATTTGTTGACACAAGTGTACATCTTCAATGTATCATAAGAGCAAGATCTTTCTTGCATAGAAAACTAAGCAACTACAATGTATCATAATAGCAAGATCTTTCTTGCATAAGCTAATTAACTACTATGTCTTGAATCAGAAGCAATAAAGATGAAATAAACGATCTTCAATCGAACTGCCGACCTAAGCAGATAAATCACTATATAAAGGGTTTCTTTCTCATGTTAGATTCAGTTCTTGTTCGTAGTTCTAGTTGTTCGTATAGCTGAAGATTTCCCCCAACCCAGGGTAATGGATCTGATGCTATATATAAATTAATTATTGACAAAATAAAACTTGTGTTTCATTTAATAAAAGTGGTTGCGTTCTCCAAAGAGAACGAACAAATAATTTTTTTTTATAAATAGATTCCACGATCTAAAATTAAGCGCCTTCGAAAATTGAAGTTGGTTTTGATGTTGCTTGAAATACTTACTGAACATAACTTAATAGGAACGAGTACTTGTTACCATTCTCCGCTGAAATGGAACTTATATCTATTACGTGTAAAAATATTATTCTGTGTGGATACCTTAATAGACATCTCCCATCTGATAGCAATATTTTCGAAGAAATGGGTTCACTTAATTTGTTCTCTGTCAACACTCCTATTCCCACTCAGTTATTTGTCCAATCAGAATCAATTGGGTGGAATTCAATACTTTCAAAACACGATGCTGTGTTCTGTCATCAACCCAAAACTCCAACAGTCTGCCATTATCCATGAACCATGAATGTCTCTGCATCGTCGAATCGAAAGACTCCACTCACGGTGTCTGTGTTAATGACAGCACCCATTGGAATCTACACATATTCCATGTCGCCAAGAACGCTGCAAAATGTCTAGGTTTCCTCAAGTGATGATTGAAATATTTCACCCCTTCTGATCTGTCTACAATTTATTATCCATTTGTTTGTCCTTAACTTGAGTACAATGCTCATATCTGGTCTGCTGCTCCCATAACCTATTTGAAGCTGTTAGAGAGAATTCTAAAACGCGCGATAAAACTCTACGCCATTCAAGAATGCGCCAGCCACATCTATACATCTGGTATTTCAGGCTCTCTGAACTCCTTTGGGTCTGGGACCATTGACAGGAGTTGCAAAGGTCCTGCAGCTATTGCAGCTATAAAAAGCTGGGAACATATTAAATGTATCACCTATCGGGAGAGTATTCCAGGCCTAAGACAGGCCAAACGAGTAATCCGGCCCCTTAACAGCGTTGCCAATAAATGTCTAAATTTGATTCGGCATGATATCAAAAACTTAGTAGGTTATCTTACTGGTCACAACGGTCTACGATACCACGTTAACACAATGAAAATACTCAAGTCTCCAGAGTGACGGCTATGTCTTAAAGCAGACGAAACAGCCCTAAATGAAACTAGAAGGAATATATTCTTCAGGGACCAATTCAGTTCCGAAGATATAAAGAATCCCTCTGCTGGCAGCATTATCTGCTTAATACGGAAAATAGAAGTGCTACTAGCCTAAATAATTTCTGGCCCATACGGCACAATTGATATTATAGGTGCCAGTGCATTTTTCCTCGCCTTGGCAACTTCGTTTTTGGATTTGTTTCTTGTCGTTGTCAGTCAACCTTGCAAATAAACTGAAATATCTCATCTTTGATTTTAAAAGTATTTCTTCAGCTCGTACTTTTGCATATCAAGATTTCAAGAACTTCAACTGATATTCTCTTCTTGATCTTGCAGCATCAATTGGAGCATTGTGTATCGTTTCTCTTCTCCCAATGAACAATTTGAATTCATCAACTCTCACCTTAAACACCTTTATAATTTGCATGTTCTCATAAAAGTATAGATAGGACAAACCCTGCAAATCTTCGTTCAATAAGTTTGCTTCCGAATATTATCAAGGTCTTTGAAAAGGTTGTCAATAGAGCCCTGTTGAAGTGGGTCGAGGACAATAATATCATTCCGGAAAATCAGTTTGGTTTCAGTGCGGGGCATGACACTATTCGCAATTGTCCGGTATTCAGTGGAATAAATGCCAGAACCCATGCACGGGTTGAATTTGGGAAGGCTTTCGACACCGTATGGTTGGAGGGACTTTCCTACAAGTTGGCCAGGCGGGGAAGCACAAACTTTTGCTATATGTATTCTCGATTCCTGACAATTAGAAAAATGCCTACTGCTCAAAATATCGACCGAGAATATGTATGTCGATTTTTTAAAATGTCGATTTTAAAATGTCGACTAGAGTTAAGTGAATGACGTTGACAGTTTATGGGATTAGTTACGAAATCGCAAGTAGTTATTTCCCACTCGAGGTGAAGTTATTTCCCGGCACCGTCATAAAGGTATACATATGAAAATTTGTCGACAATTTGACCGACACTTTACAAATAAAGTCGACATTTTAAGTGCCGAGATTTTAATCTTTCGATATTTTGTAAAGTCGATAAAAACTTTGTCGAGATTTTAATGAATGGCAAAATCGACATTATTAGTAGTCGAATTTTTTTTTGTCGGTAATTCGTACGTCTCCCGCACTCGCCACCTCAGCACCAAATGCCTGCCACCTCATACGAGCAAAAGCAGGACAATTGCAGAGGAAATGGTTCCGCTGTATCATCGCTTTCTCCACAGGCTTCGCAGTTGGTGGTATCGCTTACCTAGCACCGTAAGATGCTTGACAAAAGCGTAATGGCCCGTAAAAACGCCAGTAGTTTGTCTGCAGTCTTTTCTGTTCAGAGACAACAAGAATGCCGCAGATTTTTTACAGACGTCGGGCGGAATTCGTTTAGTCTGTCTGCACCCTGGACAGTCATGCCATCTGTGATTGTGTTCATATGAAACCCAACCATCTATGGAAGCCCTGACCGAGGACGCAGGCAGACATATCGCCGGTTCAGGTCCTGAGAAGTTCTTCTCTGAGCCCTGTCTAGCAAGTTCACCGGCGATCTCATTTACCGTGACCCCGCTATGATCCGGGACCCAGACAAGTCTAAGAATTCAGCGTTCCGACAGAATTCAGAAAGGTCTTGCATTCATGAACTATTTTGAAGGTGGTTAAGGCGTTGAGCAAGGCCTTAAGCGCATCCTGACGGTCACTACATACACAGATACTTCGCCCCCTCCACCTGTTCCTTGCAACATAGTCGATAGCCATTACGATAGCATAAGTCTCTGTTTGGAAAACTGACGCATGTTTGCCTAACGAGAAGAAAAGTATAAAAACTCCCCGTACTTTTCCGTGCTATGTGATGAAACAACAGACATTTCCGGTTCAGAACAAATGCCAATCTGTGTACCATACCTAAAGGATGAGAAAGTTGTCGAAGCATTTATTACTTTTGTTGAAGTTACATCTCTAACACTATTTTGCTAAGTTTTGAAAAATATGGGCTCAACATAAATTTTCTAAGAGGACAAGGCTGTAATGAGGCTTATAGTATCTGCTACACATTTCACTTCAGCATCTCGGCAAATAAAGAACATGCTAGGAACCACAAAATCGACTACAAATTCTATAAGGGATAGCCACAGTTGCGCGTTAGCTACCTAAATTGTTATCCAGCTAACGCCATAACTAAGTAACTAACGTAGTTAAATTAGCTACGCTAAAAATGCAATCGATTTGGTGGTTAGCTATAATAATGACAACAATTTTTTTTTTTTTTTTTAAAAACACTATCAGCTCTGTGTCGTGGACTGCTTAAAGCAAGCAACTATCACGAGCAGAAATTGCCGGCACTAAAAGTGCTCTCACAGACTCATCATTTAGTGCAGGTGTTAGTAAGGACAAAACAATTAAAAATACAATAATTATGTACCTATAAAATACTAACACAGACACAAAATAATGCAAACAATTTAAGACATTAAAGCATTATTACGCAAAATATTTTTTAGCTTAATTTTACTAACATGCAAGTCAATCACATGATCATTTAGATTATAGGTTCTACTCATGCGACTAATAGGATCATGCCTCCCATAATTCGTTCTATGATGGGGGCTGAACAATAATTCAACACTGCGTAAATTATGGGCACCACCACGAAAATTAAAGCCAATAGACGACAGCAAGTCAGGTGCATCTATTTGACCGGATATAAGCTGTTGTAAAAAAATGATATCGCTATTAAGCCTTCGTTGAGAAAGGGGTAACATTTGAAGAAGCTTGATACGTTGACTGTAGGGAGGAAGGTTAAATGGATCATCCCAATGAAGTCCTCTAAGTGCAAATCGAATAAATTTACATTGAATGGACTCTATTCGATTTGAATGAATGTTGTAGAACGGTGTCCAAACTTGAGAGGCATACTCTAGAATCGGACGGACAAAACAATTGTACAATGACATAGCAACGTATGGGTCATTAAATTCTTTCGCCCACCTTTTTACGAAACCCAACATAGAATTAGATTTATTAATAATAGAATTAATATGCTTAGCAAAAACCAGTTTGGGGTCGAAATAAACCCCAAGATCCTTAAAATTATCAACATTACAAATAATATGTAGGTTGAGACAGAGAGTATTGAAAGGTGGAAGGGATATTCTTTCTAGAGAATGTCATATGTTGACATTTAGTTGGGTTCAGGGATAAACCGTTTTTATCACAGCAATTGGCGAAGCTATTAATGTCAGATTGAAGAAACATTCTGTCTTGCTGACTAGTCATAGATTTATATATTTTCATATCATCAGCGTAGATCAGGATATTACTGTGATTTATACATGCCTTAACATCATTAATGGCAAGTATAAATAAAATTGGTCCGAGGTGACTTCCTTGGGGAACTCCAGACTGCGCTGTGAAAGATACAGACAGCGATCCTCTAAATTAACTTGTTGTGTCGTTGTGTAACTAAGCTCGTTAGGTTGCGAAAGTTAGTTGCGGATGACAACTAAAAGTTGGTTAGCTTTTTAGCTGTAGCTTTTTAGCTGTCTAGGTAATAACTAATAACTAAATCAAAATTTATTGTTTTGCTATAATGGTGATAATTTATTGGGATTTATTATGCATATTGCGTTTAAAATAAAAATTGAATTGATTGAATGTCCCTTTTATTTTACATCATGTTATTTTAAAAAGAGGTCCTTGGAGCCACAATAAAGGTCCTTTTAGCCTGAAAAAGGATATATTCCCAAAATGTTATTAGAAACGGCACGGTATATATGAGTTCAATGTTATTTGAATAAGGGGTGCTGGGAACAACAAGCATTTAGGAAAAATATCCTGTATTAAGGACCTTTTTTGTTGTTGCAAGGACCTCTTAGTCAAATAACATTGAACACAGATATACCGTGTGAATTCCAACGGCATTTTGGAAAAATATCATTTCTTCGACTTTTAATGACCTTTTTTGTTGTTGCAAGGACCTCTTTTTTTAACCCTTGCCCAAGGGCCGACACTGCGACCTAAGAGATCTTTTGTGTTACAAGGTTGACTTACACCAAAAGGCGACTTACTTCCCTAATGAAACTCAGCACGTCTTTGGTGGTAGAGTTGCGAAGCTCCACCAGTGATAACAGCTCTCTGTGGAGAAGGCGTCGTCTCAACCAATGCAAAGCCGGGCATTCACAGAGTATGTGTTCTGAGGTTTCCTCGTTCTCCATACAGAATCTACATTCTGACGTTGGACTAAGATTTATTTTGTTGAGATGATATCTCAGACCGCAGTGGCCAGTGAGAAAGCCAACCAGTTTTCTAACGAATTCCTTATTTAGTGTAAGGATTTCCTTATATCAAGCGTTTGGACTGTCTCAAACCAGGGTCGCTTTCCCAATGTTTAAGGCGAGTCTGTTGCTCCCATTCTTTAAAAAACCCTAGAGCAGTAGTCCAGTTGACACTGCAGTACGGTTCGGGACTGACGAAAGCGGCTTCAGAACCAGCTCTGGCGAGCTCATCTTCAGATTCATTCCCTACAAAACCTCGGTGGCCAGGCACCCATCCGAGTTTAACTTTGTTGTTTTTGGCTAGCTTTTGTAAGGCTCTGCAGCAGTTTCTTACAGCCAGAGAGTCTATTGTGTTGGACGACAGTGCCTGAAGTGCCGCCTGACTGTCTGAAAAGATAGATAGATGGATAGTTTATTCTTGCTTCATGAAATAAAAAATAAGTTGTCGCCCAATTTACATTATATAGTTACAGAGATTTGACTGTCTGAAAAGATATGCATCTTTGCGCCCTTTATTCCTTTGTTGCAGTTTAAGATAGCGCAGATCTCAATGGCATGGATTTCCGCCTGGAACACTGTGGGGCACATCCCCATAGGTATCGAGACCTAAATAGTATAATAATAGACCCAAATAGTTTATCGAAACTATATTCCCTTACCATTAAGTCAGGGATGGTGTAAAACATGTCCAAATTTTGGATTGAGTTGAGTATTTTCAGGTGACTCACATGGTCATTTGAGTTATACTTGTATTCAAGCTGAAGCTTGATAGCGCATCTAGTAGCCGTTTTCTGAATGAATACTTGTAACGGTGACAGTCCAATAATGGCTTCAAGTGCTACAGTAGGATATGTGCGCATGGCACCAGTTATTCCCAGAAAGGCAACACGTTGTAGCTTTTGGAGCCTGTTAGCCGTAGTACGTTCAAGTACTTTTGGCCACCAAACGATGGAGGCGTACGTGATGATGGGTCTTACCATCATGGTGTACAGCCAGTGTATCATTCTGGGGTTATGACCCCAAGTTCTGCCGTAAAGGCGTCTACAGGCCCACATAGCTCTTGTGGCACGCGCAGTGGCGGCCTTTACGTGTGAGTTCCAATTTAGTTTCCTATCCAGGATGACTCCCAGATATTTGTCCTCATTGGAGTAACTCAAGGGTGTACCACTTACGGTGATAGGTTCAAACTTAACCAATCTTTTTCGCGTAAAAGGCACCAGGATGGTTTTAAGAGGGTTGATGGAAAGTCCTTCCTTAATACACCATTCTGAGACATGTAGCAACGCTTTTTGCATGCTATCAGTAATGGTTGCGCTACGCTTACCATTAATAATAATCGCCAGGTCATCAGCATAACCAATGGCGTTAAAGCCTAGTCCAAGTAGACTGACCAGTAGGCTGTCCATGACAAGTGACCATAAGAGGGGAGAGAGTACTCCTCCTTGGGGACAGCGTTTGGCTGCCGTCACAGACACCGATTTGCTTCCAGAGGAGGAGGTAATAATTCGACTTTACAACATGGCTCTGATCCATTGGTTCGTCGATACTTCGATACCTTTATTACTGATCGCCCTGGCAATCGAGTCGTATCGAAGGCACCCTCAAGGTCGAACCTAATGTGTTGGTGATCCGACAGCGAGGACTCATCTGACACATGCCAGTTTTCAATGAAATTTGCAATAAATGGACCAGCGAGCGTGAGGTCAAGTACCTCTTCGCGAATCGAATTTATGAAGGTTGGTTTGGAACCCTTGTTTATAATATCTACATTGTTACCGACTATAAGATTTAACAAACACTCACCTCTTTTATTGTTGTCGCTACTACCCTATATCATATTTTGCGCGTTGGAATCGCACCCAATGATGTAGTGTGAGTTGTTTTGTAGGCAGTAGCGGATGAGTGCATGTACCTCTAGTGAAAGGATGTTGTCTTCGTCTCCGGGGAAATACGCAGAGGCACATATGATGTTGTATGTGCCTCTAGGTGTAGGTACTTCCAGTAGTACGGCAACCAGGTCTCTGCTGATAAATTCTGGAATGGGAAGAAAGTTGCTATTTATATCGATTAAGCAGGCTGCCCTCGGCACTTACTCACCGCACTTGTAAATTAACTTACCTGGCCTATTCCAAAGACATTTAATGTGTCCGCTGATAACCCAAGGCTCCTGGATGAGGCCTAGGGTTATCTTTTCCTCGGCGAACCGCTTGCTAAAAGTGGCGGCACCCTAAGCGTGATGGAGGTTCGCCTGAAGCACCTTGATGGTGTTCATAGATCCTCCTTTAAAGATCTGGCTTGCCTGAGTAATTGGGCTTTTTTTTTGGGTCCTTACCTTTTCGGCAAGCAGCCAGTCCGGGGCGACCTGTTGTTAACTGCCTGGCTGACTCATCTTTTCCCATCCCTGGTTTGACCGCCCAGTGACGGCGTTGGCCGGGTTGGAGGGGTTCTCGGCCGAATTGCCGGTTCTTCTAGGGAAAGTAATCTTTCCTTGCAGGAAGGGACGATTGGACGACGCGGTGGCCGTTTCCTTAGTGCTCCTCGCAGAACCGCTGGTTGTTTGGGGGGGTCCTCAGGAACTGACATCACTGTCGCCTGACCGCTGCCTAGGCTGCTAGTAGGAGCTGGTCCTGTCGAAGTGGACTGCATTGTTGTACTACCTTCAGACTCATTTCCGATAGGTTGTACAAAGGTTTTTGGCCCTGTGGCACAGCTAGTCGAAGTGGACTGCAATGGTACACTACCTTCAGACACATTTCCGATAGGTTATACAGTGGTTTCTAATCCGGTGACACAGCTAGTCGTGATTGACTTGTGATGTACCGTACCTTCAGACATATTATTTCCAATAGGTGGTACAAAATTAGCTGGCTCGTTAGTTATAGGGTTAATGGCAGATTTAGAGGTTCTATCGGTGATCTTAGGAATCAATCTGATCATGCCGAATCGATATGCGATCTTCCCCATAAGTTTATCGAGCTCAGTCAAGGAAGCGTTATCTATTGAGATTACGAGGTGAAGGAGTGCACCTACCTTACCTCGCTGTAACACCCTCCATGATTTGGTGCTGATGTTGACATTTTGCGCCCCAATGGTCGCCAGCACTTTTTCATTTGAGAGTTCGAGGCTCTCTGGAAAGTGTCCGCGGACGATGTGTGATTTCGGGAAAGATCCTTCTTCTACAAGCATCAGGTCCAGACCACATTTCTCTCTAATTTTCTCGAAATTCGAGCGCATCCACCCAGCAGTGCCGCTGTTAGAGCAGACAAAGACTATCCATCCTGTCTTAAGGTGCGAGCCAGAGAAGACGGGCCACACGCCACGGTTGCTCAGCTCAATTGAAGTGTGTATCACCGCCTCCTTTACAGCAGCCATTTACTCTGGGGAGAGAGCAGTAGGCTTGACACCTGGCTAAAGGTGGGTGCCTCAGGCCTAGGACCCTTCCTAACCTTCTTGGCGGCAGGTTTTTGTTGTCAGGCTTGTCTGTTTGTGCTGCTTGGGCTAAGATTAGAGCACTCTCTCTGTCTAAGCCTCTACGCAAAGCACTTTTGAAGCGTCTATTTTGTAGACCGCTGAGTCTTACAAAACCAAATCTGTAATTGTAGCCCAATCAAGCTCTTCCCAATGAAGGAGCAACCCGATTTCTCGGAGACCACGCTACAATTGTCTACCAGAGTGGAGGTGTCACAATCTGAGGTGGTCGTTTCCGCTTCGTATTTTCTGGCACTAATAAGTTTGGATGTTGTCCACTTGACATTACTATCCATACTTTGGGGGTTAGGGGGGTTCGGTTGCCCGTCAGCAAGCCGAGAAGTGGAGGCCTAGTTCTGCCCTGTACCATAAGAATCGTCAGTCTTCGGGAGCACAGTAACTGCCCGATTTGGGTTGTCTTCTGGTTGCCCGACAGCAATTCCAGAAATTGATCCGATTTCAGAGGCATCCGTCTGTATATTTGTTATGTTTGTTTTAAAAATTGTACCCACGAGTATTCGGGAAAGTAAGTCGCCCATGCCAGAGCCCGATATGGCATGGGAAGGCTGGATTGAAACCGAAGGTCGCCGGGTATTCGGAGTTCGCATACTTGCGACTAGGCACTCTCCTAGCCATGCATCCATCGGCATATGCAACCTTAGAGTTGGAGATTTGTTAGGGGTTGACTCCTCATTTGGACGAAAAGTCCGGTTAGTTCTTAGTCATCGCTTATCAAAACAGACATGGTCTGATTGACTCATTACGATTTAAGCCTCCGCACCGGCACCAACCTCACAAGGATGGTACACTCGACAAGGTAACTAACCACGCGGAGGCAAAAAGGACCTCGTAGTCAAATAACATTGAACACAGATATACCGTGTGGATTCTAACTTCATTTTGGAAAAATATCCTTTCTTCGACTTTTAACCCTTATGTGGGTGAAGAAACAAACACCTGAAAGCGTGTGGCAAAGTACCCGGGTACCTTCATTGTGAATTGAGGTGAATACTAACGATTGGTTTTATGTTTTCTTGCTTATTACATCAAACATCGTTTAAATATACTATACATTTTAGGGCGGTCCTTATTGGTAAGAAAAAAATTGTTTTCTTTAATTTCGCGGCCACCACGAAATTTGATTATACAGTAGACTCTCGGTAACGAGAACAATTAAAAACCAAGGGAGTTCACGTTTACGAAGGTCAAATTTTAATAAAAGAATATTGCAATCCCACTGTAGATTTTCATTTTAAAGCGTCTTATGTTTAACAAATTAAAAATAATGCGCTTTTACTATTACATTCCGTTCATTTATTTAATTTTAAACAAAAAGTTATTGCATAGGAACATATAAAATAAAAGGTTATGGCATAAGAAGGAACATTAAATATTGACTAAGCACGGGCATCACCGATACGAAAAATGGAAAAAATCCGTCATTTATTTTTGCATCTTCTTCTTTTCCAAAAGCATTCTCACTGTTTTTCCCCTAAGGCGCCTTAAGACACTAATGTCATTTTGGCTAACCAGGTCATCTTCAGCTCGCTGGCTGTTGTTTACACACTTTAAAATGTGTTCACTCTTTTTGTTACCGGCACAAATAGTAGACTTTGCAACGTCGTATTTTTTGCCAAACTTGTTACATTGGAGCCACTACGGAATTGCTCCATTATCGCGCATTTGTCCTTAATTGACAAAAACTTTGGTTTCTTTGAGGACATGTTTATGTTTAAGCCAAGAACTATAAAACCAAAACTGTAACGCGTATAAAACTTATGATGACTAAAAACAAATAAAATCGCGAAAATCGAGCAGGTCAATCAAAAACAATTATTGCAAGGAACAACGAGGAACAAACTGACACGAACTCACGTGCAAAAAACCGGAAACTGTACAAGACAAAGTCTTGTAGGTACTAAGAATAAGGAATTTTAAGCTAAAATACACTTGCTCAAACAGTTTACTGTTAACCTGAAGCAAAAATTGTTGTTCACGTTTTAGAGTGTTAATGATTTGTTCACTTTTTAGAGATGTCAAGCAAAAGAAAAATCTGTTCACGTTATCCGGTGTTCACGCTAACGGGAGTCTACTGTATACCATAAGAAACTATTTCAGTTTTTTTTTTGGAATTTTTTAAATGCCATTTAGGGGTCGCTACCAATTTTTGAATTAAAAAAAAAAATCAAAATCTGTATTTTTTTATTTTTTTTTTATACTCAATGTTGATTTTCTTAATTTGGATTTTAATTGACCGATAAGCCAAACCTTACTTTGATTTCTAGTAGCTTTACTAAATCCGCTACTTTTAGACGCCATTGCAACACGTTGAAACACGTTAATATTACGTTACAAATAAAACGCGTGCGCTCTCGTAAATGACTTATTAGAACTGAAGTGCGGGGCGGGCTAAATCTCGACGCATCGGTCCGGAAGAGGGGTCGAGGCGAGGGCTTTGTGCAAAAATTTTGACAGCTGGTAGCGACCTCTAAATCTTAACAAAAAAAAACTATTTCATATTTAGAGGTACCTATATAATCAAATGCGAAAGTAACCCGGGCATAATTCAAAAGTCGAAAACTAAGGACCACCCTAATACATATTTGAGTTTTTTATTTCATTTGAATTTTTTTTCAAATTTTCCTTCGATTCTATGTGATTAAAATACTGACTTTACACTGTCTGGATTTTGATTTCTGAAAAAAAAATAAATAACGGAAATCATTTGAAAATCAAAATGACATACCTAGTAGGTATAGGTACCCATGCTTTGAAAAAACAGCCATTGGTTTGTGCAATGTGAGTTTATTTTGCCATTCGTTACCACACGTCGTTGAGTAAATCAGTTGAGCAGAGCTTAGAACTCATTAGAAAAAATAAATCATAGAAAGTAGCTTACACTGCGTTCCTAGCATTATAAGGGTACTGTAACAACAGAAAAAAAAACGATTTAGCGTAAGCAAATTATAAAAAAAAAAAAAAAAAAAAAGTGCATGAATTGAAAACAAAAAGGTAAGCTTATTCTAAATGACTGCTTTTTTACAGTGGATAATAATTTTGTGTTTTTTGGCTTATCGAAAACTAAAGATCAAAATGGATATCGCCGAAGCAAGTTCAAGTAGGGCAGTGCGTTTACGTAGTCAAAGATACAACTCTGAAGAAATTCGGAAATTGCTTTGCGAAAATGCAAGTGATGAGGATGTATTTGAGGCATCAGATGATGATGAAAATTATATTCCAACAGCTGGAGAAGATGAAGTTTCAGACGTTGAGCAAGAGCCTGATATTGAATATGAAGCAGACTCGTCCGATTCAGATAGCAGCGTGGAGGAACATATGGTTGAATTCATCGGAAAAGACGGAAAACGTTGGCAGACAGATCCTTTCCCAGAAACGCAAACATTTCGTCGCAACATTGGTCGCCAGCGGGGTGGAGCAGCAAACTTCAGCAAGCTATTTACTGCGAAGGACATTTTCAAAGGTATTTTATCTAAAGATATTTGTGATATAATTTTGCGGGAAACAAATAGAAAAGGTTTGAAAGTAACGAAAGCATATAATAAGGCACAGGCAGACAATTGTGTGAATTCAAATAGAGTACCTAAACAAAAAATATTCAAAATATTTACTAAGCATTAATTCGACACTTTTCTTGCAATTTCGATTAGTTGTGGAATTTATAAGTCAAATAGAGAATTATGGAATTATGGAAACCAGACCATTTTCCGTTGATTCGCGCGTCAATGTTGCATGACAGATTTAGGATGTTTTTGCGGTTTATAAGATTTGATAACGATGTTACCCGCCCAACTCGTTTATCAACTGACAACGCGGCTGCAATTCGTGACGTGTGACAATGTTGCTTTCAAACTTGGTAAAGAACTATAAGTCACATGATTGTATTACGGTCGACGAGTAACTCTATATATGCCGGCGAAGCCTGAGAAATATGGATATTTTGGGCTTGTGATGCGTCAAACTCGTATCCACTTATTGGACAAATTTACACGGGAAAACTAGCTGGAGAAGAACGCCAAACAAATGTAGGAAACAAAATAGTTTTGGAGCTAATCGGTAAATATAAAACTCTGGGAGGAATGTGACAACTGACAATTTCTTTACTTCGATGCAACTGGCTCACGTATTGACTAGCTGGAATATGACGCTTGTGGGAACTGTAAGAAAAAATAAGCGTTTTCTTCCAACAAATATGCCGGCACATAAGGATAGACCAGTGTATTCCACCAACTTTGCATTCCACAGAGAAGCGACAATCTGTTCTTACTTTTCCAAAAAAAAGAAAGCAATTGTAATGCTTTCAACAATGCATACGTCTCCTAATGTTCAAAATACTGAAACTGCGAAACCTGAGATAATTACCTACTATAACAAAACCTAAGGTGGCGTTGATAATATGGATTTGTTGCTAGGAGAATACACCACAAAACGAAAGGCAAATAGATGGCCTTTGGCTCTGTTTTATAATATGATTGATATAGCAGCCTTAGCTTCTTATATTATTTACATGGACCACAACCCTGTATTTTCCTCCATTGATAGGAGAAGGAAGTTTTTGAGGGAGCTAAGCCTTCAACTCTGTCAAGAAAATATAGCAGAGAGAGCTAAAAATCGACTTGTTACATCAAAACCAAACATTCGTTCAGCAATACAGCACATACATGGACAAAACACGCTTCCCCTTGCTGGAGTTTCCAGCTCATGCAAACGAGACGCAAGTGGTCGCATTAATGTCGTTGGGAGTTGCTTTATGTGCAGAAGCATAAAACAAAAGCAGAATAAAACAAGAAAAGCCTGCACTTCGACCTATTTGCGATGAACACTCAATAACCAAGGCAACATGCAACACCTGTTTTCAAAGTTCTGAATAAAAATTTATTTTTTCAATAAAAAATATAAACAAAAAAAGATATTATTTAATTTTTCCATTTTCCATTTTTACCTCGTCACACGGTTTAAGGTGTTTACATTTTTTTGGTTAACAGAGATCTTCTTATTGGCTGTACAAACTTATAGTTAATATTAATATTCGAAAAACATAAAGTCAGGAGCACTCAAAAGCTCACGGGCACATAGTTAGTGAATTAAGTAATTTAATTGGTCATTCGAAATTGAAAAGGTACCCGGGTACCTCGTCACATACATAAGGGTTAAGGACCTTTTTTGTTGTTGCAAGGACCTCATAGTCAAATAACATTGAACACAGATATACCGTGTGGATTCTAATGGCATTTTGGAAAAATGTCCTTTTTTCTACTTTTCAGGAACTTTTTGTTGTTCCACGGATCTGTTAGTCAAATAACATTGAACACAATATACTGCGCATGACATTCTTAAATCGGCCATCGGTTACCGAAGTACAAATCGATATTTTTCCTCTTACCTTCAACTGATGTACAAACAAACTTCAAGCTATACAACCTCAATTATTCAAAACAAATCTACTTCCACACAACTTCCCGGTGTTTCGTAAGGACATAATAATCTCTAAAATTGAACATAATTAAAACTGGAAAATGTATAACAGAATAAAAGAATTGCTCTTGTGAATTTTTTCGTTAAATTATTGGAAAAAAAACAACGACACGCGGTTGTTCTCAAACGGTGACCCACCTACGTACTAACCCCGCCCAACGTCGTTTAATTGCGGTGATCTTAACTCACTTGGTATGAAAATCTAACGCTGACGCTGAAAATCTGACGATGCCGGTGACGCTGAAAATCTGACGATGACGGTGACGCTCGATATTTCCAACTAGCCCCTACCGAGAAAAAAATATTTACACATCAACGGGAGCAAAGATGTTTACACATCAAAAGTATCTAAATAACATAAAATCAGGCATTTCTGAAATTGTTGTATAGGACCACATTTTTTGTACCTACACAAGAAATAAATGTATTGTATATAAAAATATGCAGCATCTGAGAATTTATATTTTGATGCTTATTTAACTAATGAATCTAATGGATCAAAATCCTTGCTGATCATTTTGCGATAGCAGATTTTCCTTCCGGCAAATTGTCCCAGTTCGTTGAATTCGTTGGCAACAGCATACCAAGCCTCTGGTGTTATCGAGTTCTAGAATTTAATACAAATTTCTGTAGATTCGAAGATTTAACTAGATAATGAAATAAATTTACCTGAATATATTCATCAGCGCTTTGTAGATGGCATCTAGAACATTTGGAATGATCGATGAGATCGTTCACACAGAAATGCGGAACAGGCATTGCAGAGACCGAACAGTTTCGCCGGTAGCTAGGAATTATAGAGTCAACACAAGCCGCTCACCGACTGCTTTTGGATATGTGGAGTCACCAAAGCTAGAAGATTATCGAATTGTTTAGAATTCATACGCAAAAAATTGTGATGCAATTCTGGCTCCTCAGTTCGGATTTCGACAATCAACTTTGCATAAAATCCCTCCTTCTGACGACGGGCAATCCTTGGTCCAAACTGTTGTGGCAATTCATCATCTTCGCAGGTTTTCAAAATAGCCAATAGTCGCAGCATCTTTTTGTTCCGTTCATATTTTTATTTGTTAATATTTCACATTTTACTGTAGTAAATTACAGAACCAAAAAAAAAAGTTTCAATTTATCTGACAATGCCTGTCAACAGACCGGACCATTTTTCGCAAACTTATATCTGTCAACCGACAATTTTCAACCTGAAAAAGAAAGCCATTGCCAGGGACAAAACCTACCAACCGTGTGAACTGACAATTTAGCTTTCTAAGGTAGTTGAAGTTGCATATTGTCAGCTCATTGGCAGGTCATTGTCACATCATTGTCAGATGCGGTAATCGTCTGAATCTTTACTATTTCAGTGTTGAAATGTCTTATAGTAAATAATTTAGTTGAATTCTCGCATTAGCGGCATTGATTAGTGTCATATCCTTATTAATAGAAACAATTAGCAGAATCCTTTTTACTTTTTTTCCTATTGGCAAATCCCTTTTTTATTGCGTTGAATTAAAAAACGTTCTGTGTCCATAATTACTACGCAAAAGTATCTTAAATTGTCCTGCTTTATAAACCTAAATCCAAGACCATCTCTTAACTGAACTACACCAATCAAATTTAACCAATTGCATTCACAAAAGTGGATGTCTCTCCAATAGTTGATTACACTATTCCATTCAAATACAAACCCACGCATTCAGACAAACAATTCACTATTATCCTCCAAAATGGTAGATTTCATTTGCACATTCCAGTAAATTGTCAGCATCGATGTTGAAGCAGCTCATTTAAATCCTCCAACATTCAATCGCAAAATGATTTGAAAGGATCGCTCCAATCATCGGGAGCACAGTAAAGCCAAAGTCTTCAAAATGTTCGCAATTTCGTCGACGTGTTGACAAATATTTTGAAAACCATGACAGCCGACAGCTCACAAACAAAAAGGACAAGGACACAATTTACACACAAATATGTACCTACCTTTCAACGAAATGAAGTCCCGCTTTGGATAGATAGGAAAATCCATGCAACGACGCCCCTTGCAGGAACTCAATAATAAAGGCCTTTGCCTTGGCCCGATAATTCCCTTTACGGCCTTCAATCGATGGTTTTGTAATCGCCGCAATTTTGAAATAGACATTGCCACCCACATGGATGCCAGTCACATCTGATAATGGCAGTTGCTGCTGGAGCAGGGGTTGATGCTGATGTGGACGACGACGGCGGTGTTCTCTATGGTGATGATGAAGAATATTATTTGGATTCCTAATTCCCGATTTACTTTGTTTCGGCTGCTGTTGATGGTGATTATTTTCCATTTGGCCACAGTGCTGATGACACCAATTCAAATGGCGATGGTGACGTTGACGCTGATAATGAGTCCAATGATCCTGAGGAGGGCCGCTGTTACTGCTCTTGCCATTACCATCATCCTGCTCTGGCAATAGCATACGTATAGGAAAACGATTATTTGACATAATATCATGGGCTGGGTCCGGGCTTGGACTTTCCAAAAATCCTCCACAAACTAGTTGTGCAAGTCAATTTCGATCTGATAGCGATGCGTACAGCTATACGACGTATATCCTGAAAGATTCATTAACAGAGAGAAAGGGTAGTGAGTTCGAGGTACCAATTTAAATGATGGCTTTTTAACTGTAAAATTGCACCTATGGATTTCCTATATAGTGGTGGCAAATGTTTGTGAAACACTAAAAACAAATACAAAAAAAATGTTTCATAGAATGTATATTTAATTCAAAACACATTGATGTTTAGCTTGCACTTATTTTACCACGAATAAATTTTAACACATAGTTTGAAATATTGGCTTAGTCCCTTGAATATGCGCCGAATAAAATACAGTACCTACCTATTGTGCAAAAAAGAAATTGATCCGACATACTTTTTCTATAAGAAACCTGCCTGGCTTTGCCCGTGCCTAATAACCTACACTATTTCCTAGTTGGGCAAATAAAACAAAAAGATCTATTCACGACATCTCATGTTGGCGAAAAAAAAAATAATGTCGAATACAAAAACAAATTTCTATGTACGACACAAAGCCAATTTCAGCATTTATTTCGTATACCCAGCGAGAAAAATAATAAACGCTGACAGTAAAAGGCGCTTACTGTTCATAATTTTAGGAAGCTATGTAGTTTGTAGTATCCCTTAGTACAAATTGTATGGAATGACGAACACTGCTTTCAAAGCGATTCTTTTAGAAGCTTAAAGAAACCACATTGATATATGTGTCGAGAAACCAGCTGCAGCTATAGCAAGGAATGTAGTAAGTGAGCTTACTGTTCATAATGTAAAGAATCTTTTTTTAAGCACTAAGTAAAAATTGCGACGACTGAAAAGCAAATGCTGTCTTTACGCCAGCTGCAAGATTTTTCTTGAAAAATTGTGCTCTGCTGCGAACTTAAATTTCAGTCTAAATTAAAGTGTTGGAAGTAGTTTAAGGATGGCTATAAATTGTTTTTATAACAGAAGATTTTGTTCTCTGGGCGAACTTTGGAGGAAGCCAGAAAAATATTCCGGTAAAGGGTTCGCTATTCGACTCATTTGCATACGGTAAGAAAATTGCAATTAGTCTTATTTATTACAAACCTGTAATTTTAAGTTTTTAAAGGTAGTCAAAAATAAAAACGTTGGCTTCAAAAATTTTAAAAGCGCTATTTTTAAGAAAAATGCAAAATATTAAATTCAAAATATGTATTACGAGATTTTTTATGAAGTATCTAATAATTAAGCTCCCCTTTTCTACTTATCGCCCAGCACTCGGCACCATAAAGCAGGACTGGTAGGACTAAGGTTCGATAGAGCATGCATTTTGTCCTTCGAGTGAGGAGTTTTGAACCAATTTGTTTTGCTAAACCGAAGTAGCAGCGGTTTCCTAAGGTAACTCTCCGCCGGATCTCCACTAAGGTATCATTCGTGGAGTTGACGTTTACTCCTATGTAGATAAACTCCTTAACTACCTCAAAGTTATTGCTATCAACAGTGACGTTTTGTCCTAGGCGGTGGACAGATGATTGTTTGTTTGTTGATAGCATGCACTTTGTAGAAAAGGGGGAGCTAATATTGGGTTCTTTTGAAATACAAATACTCCATCGGATATTTGGTCCTGTGTGCGAGGAGGGCGAATGGAGGAGAAGATACAACCGCGAACTCTATAAGCTGTACCAAGATATGGATGTAGTCAAAAAAGCTAAATCACGTCGACTACATTGACTCGGCCACATTGAGCGAATGGAAAATAATGCTTCAGCCAAGAAGATCTCCCAGCCCCCTGATTCGAGAAGGCAAGGGAGACCGAACCTCCGTTTTAAAGACCAAGCCATCGCGGATGCCAGAGCGCTTGGTCTGGTGAACTGAAAGCAGCGTGCCAGGGATCGCAGAGGATGGAAGACCGCAGTGTCTCAGGCAGAGACTCTTCACGGGTCGGTAAAAGTAAATAATCTAATAATTAATTATTCTATGTTCAAAAAGGTACCTAAAAGAGTTTTTATTTTATAAACGCCGTCAGCGCTCACATCTACTTTCCCCCGAAACAATTACCCAGCGATTTATAGTAATCTTTGCGCTTGCGCTTACACCTGGCTTCCTCTGAGTCGATTAAGTAGCGCTTTATAGTAATCTTTGTGTATGCGCGCTTATAGCTGCGGACATAATAATGTAAATGAGAAACACAGTCAGTAAACGCTAGTAACTTCGCATGCGCTTATACAGTCTTTCTGAATTATGTACTTCATTTCCCGCTGGGTAGCTTTTCTCTTTCAATCCAATATTAAACAAACAAATTACACACTCGCACAGTACAAAATGCATCAGCAAAAGTCCACGGCATATATATTATATCCACTATTTTCAAGCGCGACGTTCATGTAGGGTATCGTGCATACATCCATACATACCTTACATGTACATCGCGCTTTGTCAAGCCGAAGAGATGTATGATATATAATAGACCATGAGCTAGCGACCGATTTACTCACCTCATTTTAGCAAGGCTAAAACTTTGGTCATAGAAAGATTTAGGCCCGACAATTATAAAAATGCCCGTCTTACACTCCGGTACCCTCCATGAGGCCTTACGTTTAAGGCTTGAAGTTGTAAAAAAAAGTGCCCATTCACCTCATTTTAACAAGGCTCATCTTTTAATATATCGTTCATTGATTCAATATATACACGAAAATAACAATGTAAGACGTTTTAGCCCTCCATGACATGCTGTAAGACGCTCGTGTATATGTAAAAAAAATTACCCCATTCACCTCATTTCAGCAAGGCTGGTATTTACACATAAGTGAGATTACATAAAAACAAACACACATTTCAAGTGTAAGACGTTTATTCGCTCAATAACCCTCCGTAAGACGCTGAAAATTAAATTAAGATAGAAAAAATTACATCCATTTTAGAACGAAATTAATTGCGTAAATTTTTGTTTTTAAATTAATGTTTTGAAATACATAAATATTTAAATAAAATTTTTAAGAAAAGAGGATGTATTAATTCTTATTCAATTTCGCAATTTGAATTAGATTCATCTGAGCTTAAGAAAAAGAAGTTAAAAGTAGGGAATAAAGTACAAGAAATTCGCATGCAGCGTGACCTTTTTGGCAGAATGTTAGGAATTTCAATGAAACATAATGTTGATATTTCAAAAGTCTTATCATTTCCTGTAACACCTGTGCCATTGTCATTATGTCATCTGGATGGATCGATATGTAAAACAGACAAATCTGCTTTTACAAGATTCTTAGAGAAGCAGATAGATAGTCAACCGCCAAGTCATGCTGATGTTATTATAATTGATGGTTTTTTTTTACTTCACACATTAAAAGACATCCCGGTTACATTTGGTAAAATTTCCAAAAAAAATTTGTCAATAATTACGAAATATGATGCAAAAAGGATTGATTTAGTGTAAATTCAGAAACGTCAAACATTTGCGCAGTGATGCGGCATCACTGCTCATTTGCGATGCTGATGCGATGCACAGTTCAAGCTGATGCGTTGCTGATTGAATATGGCGTTTGAGTTTTAGAACGCATTGTTTAAATCAAACATTTACTCGTAAAATGGAAGTTTTGCTAATAAAAGTTTTAGTCGATAACTTTGATCGTAAAGACGATATATTTAGTTTTAATATGTGTGAAGCAAGAAGAAAAAGGTCGAAACGCATACGGACTTTAATTAGCAGATTTAATAGAAGGAAAATTCCTAAGATTAAGGACTATTTCAAAGTTCTAGAAGAATATCCAGACGATGTATTTCAAAATCATTTTAGAATGTGCCGCTCCACCTTCTATGTAAGTCCACTAATGATTTAACTTTTCTAAATGGAAACCAAACCATGTTTCTAGGATTTGCGAAAATCATTAAATCCTTTCTGGACACCTTCTTATACACCTTCTTATAGTATCTATCAATTAAAATGTTTGTTTACTTCCTTTTTTTCTCTTCCGATATTTTTCTTGCTTTTCTCCCGGCGAATCAACAGCGCATCAGGTATTTCTGTGATGCTTTTTTTCGTTATGTTTGCACATCAGTTTGATCAACTTTGCAATGATGAACACTTGACGTTGAAAGTGATGCCAATAGTTGCGTTAATGAACATTTTGCAAAGCATCATGAGCATCATGATGCCAGTGATGCGTTACTGAATTTGCACTTAGTGTTTGATCAATATTTATCCCCATCTATAAAAAAACTATGAACGTGGAATCAGACATGAAACTCAAGGAATGGGATATGATATATGTGGACCCGAACAAAAAAGACCCTCGCTGAAGATGATTTCTCGATGAAAATTCAAATCATTTTGAGGCCACTGACTCCGAATTTCGGTAGTAAATTTTAATAATTTCGACTCGTTGTTGGCTCGTATATCTTTATATCATGAAATGGCAAACATTACTGAAGAGAAATGTCAAAAGAGCGGCAAGAAATTCGGCGTCGTTTGCTGTCCCTGTCGCTCTACTTTTGTAGCGTCCCTGTTGAAAAACCCTTTACATGTAGGGCATCGTGCATACATCCATACATACCTTGCATGTAGATCGCGCTTTGTCAAGCCGAATAGATGTATGATATATACTGAAACTAATTCAACTACATATTCATTCTCTATGTTTGTACTTTATCTCTCAACGAAGAATATGAATTATTGTTTTTTTTTTTTACTCACGAAATCATCAGCATAGCTAGTTACCATAATTTATACACCAGTAAAAATTTTGTTCGTTGAATCAACAAAACTTTTTTTCGAAAACCAAAAAACTTATTTTAAAAGTTTTCAAAACTTTCATGAAGCTCAGCTCCCGAATCGAGCAAAAACCTTAGTGATAGCTTAAAATACTCGGGGCAGTGTTGCCTTTTGGTAAGTTTAATTTTTGTTTACATTGCTTAAGATTTAAAAGAAAGTAATGACAAGTTGATGGAAGTAAACTCATAAAAATACATGAAAAATACAGCTTGCACCCACTTTCCTCCCCTTTTCGTGGAAAAAAATAATTGTTGGTCTTCATTTTGTTTATTTTGAATCTTTAAAAAAAATCCGCATTCAAATCCGTTGGGCTCATTCGAAATGTTGTTTCTACTACATAATATACTCGAAAAACAACATTATCCTTAAATCCTCTATTTGTTGGATCTCCTTGATGTTTTATTACGGCAAGGCAACTGCGATTCATTTACTCCGATAAATTGTTAAATGTTGGTGAGGTTATGGGTTCTCAAGAACTCCTCAATCAACTTGTCAAGGCTGCAACCGATACTGCACGCTTCTTCGCTACTCCTAATTTTATAATAGCTTAAATATTTTCGATGGGGCTAAGAACTGAGCTATTTTGGGCCAATCAACTATGTCAATTTGATTCACTTCAAAGCAGGGTCTGACCTTTAATTGGAGAAAATAAAAATTAGTTTATTCCAAATGCTTGCCTATCTGGTTTTATCGTTTAACATAAAGCTATATGCTGTTACTTGAATAGAGCATTATCGCGCTGAATGATAATTCTAGTGGTTTAACCATAACAGCTCTTGCACGCCTTCCTACAGCACTATCATGAACTCTTATAACACATTCGTCCCCTATCCACTCGGGTATAACATCACCAGACCATTACTTTTTTAATCCAAATCCCAGAGCACTCAGACTCGGTAACGGTCCATTGTACTACCATGCAGAAATCCTCTCTTTGGTGTAGAAGTTGGAGAAACAAGGCGTTATTCATTTCTCTCCTTTAATAGGTGGCGTATGGTGTTGTTGCCGATGGGGATTGAACTCGCACCGCACGGGTCAAAATCCAACACACTACCCTCTACACCATCGGCACCACGATCTAAGACCATAACTCCTTCAGCATTTTCGGGAAGCCTTCTAACGCACTAGTCGCGGAGCCTTCCTCCAGATTTTTTGAACGAGGATTCTTCCATCTTCAACAAGAATTTGGCCAGAAATATAACAGAAACATTCTCTTGAGCCCAAAGCAAACGTCTTTGTTTGACTCGTGCTTGTAAATCTGGCTTTTGAAATCTGTTATGCGAACGGAGTCCGCCCTTTATCAACTTTCTTCAGACTACGCTGAATAAAATGTGTTTTCAATTCTCTTGAACAAGGACTTTTCTAATACCCGATGAGGTTTTAAAATGAATCCGACTACCACGAAGAATGAGGAACTTCTCTTTCTTTCGGAGCCCTCAGTACTTCCAGTCTCTCGAAATGTGCGTTTCAGCGTATATTTTCGTTGCAGAATTTTAAATCTTTGCATTTTTGTTCGGATATACACTCGTCGCCATTTAAATAGGACACCCTGGTACACTCTATTTGCAATTGCTCATAACTTGAAAGCGGAATGATAAAATAATGATATTATGCCCGTTATCTTTTTCCAACTCTTCTTCTTTCTCTGTGACAAAATTGCGAGTTCTGGAAAAGAGCCGTTATATATTTGTTTCCACTTTATGTTAACATTCGTTGGAATTAAAACAACATTTTTGCGCCACTTTAATAGAACATGCATTTAGTTTGAACGTTATCTTTGGCACGCGGACTCATATTCTTCGTTGATCCATTTTTTTTTTGTTAATTTTGACTATTTAATTTAAAAAAAAAACCTAAATGGGTCGACGAAAAGCATTAACCGAGGCGGAAAAAGGACAAATCAAAGCTTACAAGGACGCTGGCTTATCTATTGCCAAAATAGCTTAAAAAAATCGAGAGGAGCTGACACGTTATATCCACATCCAACATGAAAGGCCGGACACACAGCGTGCTTACTAATGCGGAAAGTCGACTTATTTTAAGAAAAGCGTCAAATTCTCACGACTCTTTGGCAAAAATCTGAGATAAAGGAGGTTTCAAGGCCAGTCTTACAACTATGCGTCGTGTTATTTCGAAAGCTAAACATCAAAGAAGACTGAAAATCAAGAAGAAGCCACTTCTCAACCCCGTTCGAAAAGAGCAACGCCTCAGTTTTTGTCGCGCACATGTGACCTAGACTTCGGAGTGGCATAGAACAGTTTTCTCCGATGAAAAAAATTGAATTTGGAAGGCCCCGATGGCTACAGCTACTATTTCCATGACCTCCACAAAGAAACATATTATTTGGACCGTCTGCATAGCAGAGTTGGAGGTGTTATGGTGTGTGGGGCCATTTCCTATTATGGAACCTGCCAACTACAATTTATGTCATCCACAATGAATGCGTTGTCTTACAATGGCATATTGAAAAAGGCCTTTCCATAATTTCATACCCTTTGTGGACCTCTGCCGTGAATTTATCAACATGATAATGCGCCAATACATATAGCTCGGGTAGTTAAAACCTACCTATATACAGAGCCAAAATGTGGAGCTATAAAGCTGGCCCCCCAATTCTTCGGATTTAAATATCATTGAATGTGTTTGGGGACACGTCAAGTATACGGATCAGGACAACAATATTCGAGTATACCCGAACTAACCCAAGCCATCGAATTAGCTTGGAGCTAGATTTCATTGAATTATTTGGCTAATTTGTATACATCCCTTTCAAACCGGATGTGCGAAGTTTTGGAACAGAAAGGTGACTATTAAATTTTTCTTTTGATGTAAAATATTCCAATTATCTTAAATTTTTTTTTATTATTTATTTTTGTAATAAAAATGTTTTTTTTTTATTAAAGTGACAAGTGGTGCAAATTTTCGACCCCGCATTTTGCCGGTTTTTGGTTGATAATATTTTGTTAAAACTTAAAGCTTTAGCATTGAATCTTCCTTTTGATCAAATTACAGCAATTAAATTAGCTTTAATTCGCAAAAAAAATTAAGTATCTAGCATGCTTGGTTTGGGAGCAATAAAGGATAGAAAACAGACGAAAGGGGTGTCCTATTCAAGTGGCGAGGAGTGTATGTTCATTAAAAAATATTTGCTCTAAAATATTGACAAATATGATGGAGAACCTATCCTTCTCGGCAACTCTGACATCGTGTCTTCCGCACTTCTCTGTTAGCACAAAAATGGGGCAAACATTGAAATGCATATGAAAAACGTGCAAACGTGAAATGCATTTGAAAAAACATAAATGATGGACTTGGTACTAAAAAGCTAGGCTAAACGAACTAGAACAGAGCGAAACACGATTTAAAACATAGGGATGTTGGATACCTTATTCCTATCCCTCATTAAGTGGGCGTGACAAAAATGTAAACATGGGAGAAATATTAAGAAGGATCTACATACTTTGTTAAACATACCATGGATTTTGTTGGTTTTTGTAAAAAAAAACGCACCTTAAAAATAAATAAAAACGCCCCTTAAAAGTAAAAATAAATTGGATTGGATTTTAAAAATTCTTAAACTTGATTTTCGGGCCTCAAGAGTGGTTAAAATGTCAGCTTTCTTTAAACGTGGGTGACCGTTTGAGAACAACCGCGTGTCGTTGATTTTTTTTTTTTTGATATGTAAACATCTTTGCTCTCGGTAGGGGGTAGTTGGAAATATCGAGCGTCACCGTCATCGTCAGATTTTCAGGTCGGACGACAAAAGCCAAAGTTTGAGCTAGGGAGCTGAAATTTATAATATAGACTCTCCAGGCGCCCTTGATGCTCATGTGTAAATATTTTCCAAATTCGCCAATGACACGCCCACAAAAAAAACCCAAAGTTTGAGCTTGGGAGCTGAAATTTATAATATAACTAACGTTTAACGTCTAACGTTCTTTTTATTCAAATTTTTTGAATGAATAATTTTTTTGGTGTATAATTACACTATTTATACCTAATTATTTATACCTATTATTTATACCTAGCTATTTTCGTTTTATAGAAAAGAAAAACATAAAGAGCTAAAAAGAAAAAGATAAAAAATTCTATGCAAAAGCTTTACCGCGGCAGTCCCCGAGTGCCACACGTTTTTTTTTATTTATATTTTCTTGGACAGACTTGCTCCTGTAAGTAGGTATATTATGTTATTCATTCTGGTTTTTTCTTTCTATGTTTTCTCTAATTTTATTTAATTTCGACAAGCATAGTTGAACTGAAATGGTGATCCCCTTTTAGGGGTGTAAGGGAAGTTAATAAGGTATGTTACAAACAATGAGTTAGAATTAATACTACCTTAGTATAGAGTATACAAATGAGCCAACATTACCCTCATAAATATGTGATGTGAAATAATTTAAACAACTGTTGCCCGACCGTTTTTCAACATAGTCAAAACGACACTAGCCATAAATTGTCAACCTGAGACTGTTTTTAATAATAAACATAATAAAAAGCTACTTTCCGAAGATATCAGAAACCTGGGCGAAGCCAACTGAGCCTTTCCGGAGAGCGATGTCAAGATCGTGCTCGAAGACTTCAACGCCAAAATCGGTAAGACAAATATCTTTAGCGGATTAGTCGGTAAGCACAGACTGCACGACACGCCAACAAACAACGGTTTCCGACTAATCGACTGCTGTAGTGCATGGTGGTTGATTCTCTGTTGAACGTTCTCAACAGTTCTAACGTATACGCGCATGCTTACCCGGAAGATGTTGCCGTACTTTCTGTTGGGTCATGCCTAGCGACTGCGCCATAGCGCAGGCGGCCCTAGACGAATCGACGAATGGTGCACTAGGAATGGCCTTCCAGTCAATCCTCTCCAAACTGAGGTTGTTCTCTTTACGAAAAGGAGGAAGCTGATCTGGTTAAATCAGCTAGGGCTAAAATGCTTCACAATTCAACTGTCCAATGAAGCAAAATGTTTGGAGGTCATCCTGGATAGCAAGCTTCTTTGGTCCAAGCATGTTGAGCTGAGGACTGCTGATGTGCTATCGGTTTTCTGGCAGTGCAAGGCATTTTCGTCATTTTAGCATATGCATTGGTTGTTGGTGGAACAAGCTTTTACGTAATTACGTTACTGTTGCTTTCGCCAAACTCCAAAGGAAGATATTTCTTGGCTGCAGGAGGGCCTTCCCCAACACGCCTGGCTCCGAATGCATTATTGATTGATTATGCAAGATATCTCTTAGCTTGGTAGGAATTCTGAATTCACTTAGACTCGTCTGGGTCCCGCGTCATAACGGTATTACAGGAACTGAGATCTCCGATGAACTTGCTAGTATGGCTCAGAGGAAGCCTTCGGAGGACCTGAACCGGCGTTACCTCTGCCTGCGTCCTCGGTCAGAGCTTCTATTGACGGTTGGGTTTCATATGAAGACAATCGCAGATGACATGTCTCTCCAGGGTGCAGACAGACTAAACGAATTCTTCCTGACTTCTGTTAAAAAATCTGCGGCAGTCTTGTTGTCTCTCAACAGAAAAGTCTGCAGATAAATTACTAGCTTCTTAAGGTGCTCGACTTAAGCAATACCATCAACTGCGAAGCCTCTGGAGAAAGAAAAAATAATGCGGAACATTTCCTTTGTGATTGTTCTACTTTTGCTTGTATCAGGTGGCAGGTATTTGGTGCTGATGTGGGGAGTGCAGTTGGCCTAGGCTCCTCATCACTGCAGCTGAAAATTTCAGTAGAAGTGATGTGTCTTCCTGGCAGTACAATGGACCAGTATTGAGTCGGAGTGCTCCACCGAAGAAAAAACCATAGTCTGAAAGGGACACCTCCGAGTAAACCCTCCAGTTGGTTACCCCATAAAAGTATCTACCCATAAGATAAAGGTAAGTCGATCACCTCCTGTCTTCCTGACGTCACAAAAGTTGGCTGTGAGTCAACATTGTTTATGGTAAGATCAAACGATAGATTGAAATCCTCACATGTTGCATTTGTTGCTGCCCCAAACCATGTCCTGAGCATTGGCATCATATAACTAGCCCATTTTCCTGTTGTCACAATGGTCTATGAGTTCAGCGATTGCCCTTGGTGGTGGAGGCACTACCGAATCATAGGGAAAATAGGCCGACCGACGCCACGACGAAGATCTTCAAATTTCCATTCGTTTCGTGGCTTATAGCTGCAGCAACCAAATCTGGATGATATATGGGGTTTTGTATTCAAAACGGAAAGCATATTGCTGATGAGAGCAGTAGCAGCCTTGGAATATTAAAGGTTAATCCGAGATGTTTGTCTTTGAGATAGGCGTTCCCTCGACAGCCAAATTCAGTCCGCAGTTGCTGCAAGCATTGCTGGTTGCAGCAACTGTTTCAACTAGATTTTGTGCACGGTGACCTCAATCAGCGAGAGGTGTTTCAGTTGAAGGGCGCGCAAAAGGTGCGCATGCAGGTCCACCGGTAGGCGTACTAGAAGCCTTCATCCTCCGATTCGACGGCTTTGGATCACTTCATAACTGAGGCCGATCAAATGCTAGTGGCGTTGCATTTCTGTTATCCAGGAGTTTTTAGGCCTGCCTACTTTTTACGATTTCGACCCTGCACATTCTCACATTGTTTATTATTGTTTGATCATCCTTTTACGACGCCGTTGCGTCAACCCACGGAGTTGCGTGCACACTTGAAAGACAGTTTCAAGATGTTAGATGTGTCTCTAGGCTCACATGAATGGTTAACTATTCGAACGTAATGGAAAGTCGCTGCAGCAGAGGAAGTCGCTGTAGTGCAAACTGTAAAGTAAGTCGCTCAACAGTGGCGGACTAACCAGAGGGCGGAAGGGGCGGCCCGCCCCGGGCCTCCGGTCTTGGGGGGCCCCCAAATCCTTCAATTTATAATAAAATGGGACTTCAAAGAATCTTTACCCTGTATATCGCTCATACTTCAATACTTCTTGACCATTTGCATCTCGGTTGCATCATGCGAGAGGAGTTTTTCGAAACTTAAACTAATTAAAAATGATCTTCGATCTACAATGGATCAAGAGCGACTGGTTAATCTAGCCGTGCTTTCAATAGAAAGAAAATTTTCCAAAGAAATTGATTTCAATGAAGTTATTGAGGAGTTCAGTAAATTGAAGTCACGAAAACACATATAACACGCTACAAGAAATAAAAAAACTATCTTTATTTATCCAATTTTTTTTTGTCGATCGATTCGTATTTTATTTTCCTCACCCATATCCATTCCATATTGTAGGTATGTTTATTTAGCCTAAATAATTTAATTCGAATTTAAATTTCACTTGCCAGATTTTAACGAAATAAACATAAACACTTATTTATACATACAAATGTGAACTGAATAAAAAGCGTGTAAAACTAAATTTTTTTTAAAGCTGGGGGGCCTCATTCAGCTTAGCCGCCCCGGGCCTCCGACGGGCTTAGTCCGCCACTGTCGCTCAATCAAAGTAGAATGCACATCCATAGTGGTGCAGTATAGCACTATTTCCATTTGGATAATTTTATAAGAAGATTCATGAAAAGAACAACTCTCTACATTCATGCGCACTCGCCAAATGATTCCGACATTTTTTTTTATTACTCTGCCTTTTTTACATTTTTATAATTTTTATTAGTTTAGTCAGAAAAACTATTATTTCTTTCAACAATTTCTATAAATTTTCCGGTGAACTGCTCCCATATTTTTGTTTTGAAATATCAGAAAGTAGTGCAGCACGCTCAGGACTAGAAGTTGACTCAACGTGTACTGCACCTCCTTCGCACGCTACAGCTGCAGCTACACATTGTGTTCGCAGTATTGAGTTCGTGTGTATTCTACTTTTGACAGCTCACACTACTGCGACTTTTATCGCTGCAGCTAAACCATTGTGTTCAGGCAGTAGGTACTCGTATATTGTCTAAATGTCGCCTTTTACGACAAGCACTGGGGGGTGCTGCAATGATATACCTAACCGATCCCTGCACGGGCAGGAGCTTCACTATCTATATAGTTTTGTGATGCAATTTCACTAAACCAGAAAATATGGCAAGGAATGAAGGATTGGAAAATTAATTAGAGAGTGTTCCACCCGAAGTAACTTTTACTAGTTATAAGCAATTCAAAGGCTATTGCACCCGATAGTTCCTTTGAATTTATACTCCTCAGATTTTGTCCTTATCACTACATTCTTACCGGCATAGTCAATAAGCACCTTCATTTTGCAGAAGTTCCCTACAAGTTGAGCCCTATCACGCCCAATGTTTTATTGCTCATACTGGGCGCAGTAGAATTACATTCAATTTTAACGATAAAATTAAGTTGTTTTTATGGTTATGCTCTCGTTTGCTGCCGAGACTTAGCGCCAGAAAGAGTTGGTCGTCACTTTTACGGATGCTTCAGTTTAAATTACAGCCCTTGCTACATTTTCCAAAAAGCTTAATAACCAGTTCTTCTTCAGTTTAGCTGCTCTTCCCTTTTGATCTCCACTGTATTCTGCGTTTTATTAAATACCAAGGCTACCGCGCTCAAAGGATTGGCTTTGCAATGAATTCACTTGGCACCTCTCTTTTTCAACCCACACACAAGCATTGCCGTTCACGTATACTCATTCTCCAATCCACTTCAACTTCCACTGGCAGCCAACTCACCATATCACATTAAAATATCATGAATGGTTCTGGATTAAAATATTAATGAAAATCCTTTTCATAGATACCAAACAAACCTCGAAATGGGGCGGTGTCTACCAAAGTATGTATGTGTGTACCTGTGCATGGCCTTACATGGCGCTTTGATTTGGTGAATCCTTCCGCGACTTTTTTTGTTTTCCGCTGATGCCTTTTTCGGCTTCCAAATTAAATTGGACTCTTATCGTACTACGAAGATTCAGAGAGCTATCCCAAACTCACGAATATCAGGGCGGTTGAATAGGGAGTCTGGTGCGGAATTCGTTTACCATTCACGTTAAAATTAAAAATATAATATTCATAAATAATAATTTGGAACGGGATTTGAAAGTACACACACAAAGGCTGCGACGTGATGGTGCGAAAGTGACGATATAGAAGCATTTTACGGATAATGGTACGTCCATATTGTGGAATTAAATCCAATTTTCATTTTTCAATAGGTCTTCAAAGTTCTCGCTTTTGATTCTCCTATTTTTTTTTAGCAAGGGTTCTTTTTTGCATTTCCAGCGTTTCATGGTGATGGTGATAATGACGATGTGGGTGGTTAATTTTCATCACACATGTTAATCATAATCGTAACAATAGATTAGTGGAGGGAGCTTGGCTGCCGTTCTTACTGAAGAGGACTTTTTGAATGCAGATGTGATTATAATGGATTAAATAGCGTGGGAAATAGTGGTACTTGGCATGGTTGGTGCTTCGAGTTGAAATGAAATCACAAAACTGAAAATACATTTTTTGCAGAAACGACCTGCCAAAAAGTGGAAGGGGAATGAAGTGTGACAATGACTTTTGATTATCCTAAAAATGATCACCAGCAATTGTCCATTTGAGCTGAACTTGCTTGCTTTGCTTATTGGAGCTCAATACCAGCTACCTCCTATTCGGACCGGAGGGACTTAATAGCAATAGTAAAATTGTATGATCATCCTGAGCAATTTAAATGCAAGCTTGGGGATTGGAGTCTACCATTTTTGGTAAACTACTTCATATCAACCACGGTTCAGTTGATATGATAAAATGTGAGAAAACACACAAGCGGTCTCTTATCTGAATTTTTTTAAATTTAAATTTGTTTTTAAAAAGTAGGTACTGCATACCTCGACACTATTCAATTGGTTCAGTGCAATTTGTCCCGTGATAATGAAGCCTGTGGGACTTATTAAAAAAAGGAAGGAAATGACATCCATGGGCTTTATTCCTTTTTTTAAATGACACCTAAAGCTGTGTCTTTAAATGCATTCTTGTGGATTTCAATTCCAATTATAAATGGAAACAAAACCCGTTATATAAAATCACCCTAAACTGAAAAATTATAAAAAAGGATCGAAACCAAAAAAAAAATGTACCCAAAACATTTGTAGTTAGGTATATACATACTATACATTCCCGCTCAACTAAATAGGTTCAAAAAATTCTGCTTTGTAATGCATCTTCTCTCTCAGTCTCCAAATAAAGGTGTATTTGGAATCTGGGCTAAAACAGCGCGAAATTGCTGAAAAAATTGGTCGGAGCCAAAATGTTGTTAGTAATTTCATTCTTAATCAATCACGTTATGGAAATAATATAAAATGAGGTGTTCAATCCGCGACAACAACAGCAGATAGAAGATTTATCATCAGAACTCCTTCAATTTCTCAACGTTCAAGGAGCGGAGTTAGTGCAAGTCTGGCAACTGTTAAACGAATTATTCAAAGTGCCAAGCATTTGAAGAGGCTAAAAGTAAAAAAAAAAACACCTCTCAATGATGTGCGTAAAGCTGCACGCCTTCGGTTTGCACACTCTCGTGTTTTCCGACAAAAAAAAATTCAACCTGGATGGACCGGACGGCTACAACTACTACTTTTACGACCTGCGAAAGGAGGAACGCGTGTTAAGTCGTCACCACACCTGTGCAGGTGGCCTATAGTATTATGGGACTTGTGCGCTGCAGTTTGGATCAGCAAAAATTAACGCAAATGCATACAAAACTGTACTACAAAAGGCTTTTCCATGTTTCTCCAACGTTTTCGGACGAATTTCATGAACATACCAGCACGACAACGCTCCCAATTATACAGCTAGCGTAGTGAAACAGTGGATAAACGACCAAAATTTAAAATTGCTTGAGTGGCCGCCGCACTCGAAGGACATTAATATTATTGAGATCGTTTGGGCGCTGTTGTCCCGAAGAGTTTATGAGGGCGGGAGACAATTCGACGGTTCTGCGATCCTGATTGAAGCCATTAAAAAAGCCTGGTCTACGATTTCGCTTAGGGATATTGGACAATATTATAAATTTTTGCCAAACCGAATGTATAAAGTTATTTTGAACAAAAGAGGGAATACAAAATACTAAATTAGCATTAAATACATACTATATACCTAGACCCGATGGGTGGCGACGGTGCAGAGGTTAGTGTGTTGTCTTGTGACCCGTGCGGTGCAGGTTCAATCCCCATGGGGAACAACAACATACGCCACCCAATCACATGCCTCTACACCAAAAGAAGGATTTCTGCCTGGTAGTACAATGGACCGTTACCGAGTCCGAGTGCTCTGGGATTTGGATTTCCTTTTATTAAAAAAAAAAAAAAAAAATGTTATATATAGGTACCTAGACCTACTTATATGTATTAACAAAAAATAAAGTTGTGAATTTTTTTATTTTAATTTTAAGTTTCTGAACCTATTCAGTTCAGCCTTTTTTTGTTATATTTTGAAAATAAATAAGTAATCTTTATATATATAAAAGAAAGTGTCCGAAGCGATGTAATCCCATAACTCGAGATTGGCCGAACCGATTTTGATGATTTATACTTTGTTGGAAAGTTATTTTCTCAGTACGGGTTTTTTAAAACAAGGTCAAAAAATCAAAATTTCAAAATGTCTTATTTTGACCACCCAGCGACAGGTTTTTTTTTCGATTTTTTTCAATTTTTTTTTTTTTTTTTTTTTTTTTCATTTTGTATTTATTTATTTTGGCAACAACCAAAAAAAGAATCAAACTTGAATGTAACATATCGTTTCACAATTGAACTGTCAGATAGATACGCGCGTAACGCCATCTATTATCGATCAATGGAGAAGCCAATTTTGTTTCATGTGTGGTGGCGCTGTCCACGTTGATGGTGCCATTTGATTCAGTTGCGCAGTTTCTTCATTCGTTGCTGTTTCAGCGTCCATATTGCACTTTGCGAATTCGTGTTTTGTTCGATCGAATAACGTTTGCCGGCCATTGCGCATTACAGATTCGGATTTCTTCATTGCGACTTTGTGAGTTTTTGTGAATTAAAATTGATATGAGAAATCTATAATATAAAAATGAATCGCTGAATGTGTTGCTAAGCGCAAATCTCGAGAGCAGCTGAACCGATTTCACTAATTCTTATTTTATAATATTCCTTGAAGTACGAGGATTGTTCTTACGGAGAGAAAAATTTAAAAAAATTGCCTGAAAAAGTCTAAAAACAATACTTTTCTATATTCATTCACTGCAATATCCCATTATATTTTGGCAAGGTGAAGAAGGCTTTGATTTTTCTCAATCAAGATGGGAAAAATTTTAAAAAATTGCCTCAAAAAGTCAAAAAACAAATTTTTCTATATTCCCATACAAAAGATTCGTAATAATACGTAAGTCAATTTGAATAATACCATACCATAAAGTTTAAGTGTTAGTGGAGGGGTTCCGGGAAGGAAAAATAATTGAGTGACGTTAGTATCGTATAAATATTAATGTCAATATTTGTCAATATTTATACGATGGTAACATTACTCAAAAACAAATTGTCTATGGTAAAATGTAAATTGTCTGTGGTAAAATGTCACTTGAAATGTAAACGTCTCTTTGCTGTGCATCTATAATATTACTAAATCTAAAAGCCACAAATTTCTATAAAATTAAAAAAGTGTAGTGTGTTTGTGACTTACTAAATATGCCTCCTATAAGGCGGCGGACAAATTTAGGCAGAAGAACCCGAAATGCAACGAATCAAATTAATTATCAATCTAATCGTACTGCCCAGGAACGTGAAGATCGCAATGAACGTGAATGAATTCGGTTTTAAACTTTTCACCTTTCCTGAGAGTTTTTGTCAGTTAACGCAATCAAAAGCTGAACTCATTCAAAAAGTGTTTCCAAATGTTGCTCAAAATTACTTATTCCATGTTTGGTTGAGCGAACTAGCTATACTGGCTGCCAAAAACACTGATGTAAATGTATTAAATTTCAAAATTCAAGATGACATTCCTGGCGAAATGAGGACATATAAATCAGTTGATACGGCAACTAATGAAGATGATGTCGTGAACTATCCACCGGAATTTTTAAACTCACTTGATTTGCCAGGATTACCGCCTCGCAATCTTCAATTAAAGGTTGGATTTGTAGTTATAATGTTGCGAAATATTAACCAACCGCAACTTTGTAACGGCACACGATTAGCGATAAAAAAAATTACTCAATAACGTAATAGAAGCAATCATATTGAAAGGAAAGTATAAAGGAGAAGACGTTTTGATACCCATCATCGCAATGATTCCGACTGACGTACCATTCGAGTTTAAACGACTACAGTTTCCAGTACGGCTTGCTTTCGCTATGACTATAAACAAATCCCAGGGGCAGTCATTAAGTGTTTGTGGTATTAATCTAGAAAATCCATGTTTCTCGCATGGTCAATTGTATGTTGCCTGTTTCCGTGTTGGAAAACCATCTGCTCTGTTTGTTTACGCGCCAGGTAATCAAACAAAAAACATAGGGACTGGCTACAGTCCGCTTGGGCGAACTGTTGGATACCCTATTCTTATTCCTATCCCTCATAAGTGGGCGTGACAAAAGTCTAAGTATGGTTGAATTGTTAAGAACGCTCTACATATTTTGTTATAAAACATTTAAAGGATTTTATCAAAAAAAACGCTCCCTAGCTCAAACTTGGGTGTTTCAATAAAATTGTTTTATTTAATAGTGGGCGTGTCAGTAGGTGGATTTAAAAAAACTTAACACATGAGCATAAAGGGCCCCTAGAGAGTATATATTATAAATATCAGCTCCCTTGCTCACTTTGAATTTTCAAAAAAAAAATAATTGTGGGCGTGCCAGTGGGCGGATTTTGAAAATATTTACACATGAGCATAAAGGGCCCATAGAGAGTATATATTATAAATTTCAGCTCCCTAGCTCAAACTTTGGATTTTCAAAAAATTGTTTTATTTATTTGTGGGCGTGTCAGTGGGCGGATTTTGAAAATTGATTATTCCGAGCAGTTTTAGGAGTCATAGATCATATATAAAAAATTTGAGCTTTCTAGCTCAAAATTCCATTTTTTCCAAAATTTTGTTTTTTTTTTGAGTTTGTGGGCGGATTTCAAAAATTCGTAAACTTGATTATTTCGGGACACTAGAGAGTATATGGTTAAAATGTCAGCTCTCTAGGCCCAGTTTAAAGGCCTAATTTTTGCCGACGGACGGACGGACGGACGGACGGACATGGCTAGATCGACATTACTATCGATGCTGATCATAAATATAGTAACTTTTAAGGGTCTACGGGCAATATTAAGGTATGTTACTAACTATGCGTCAAAATTAATATACCCCTATAATAGGGTATAAATATCGTGTACCATAAAGTACTACAATAAAAATGAAACTTAATTTAGGATAAGCAAAATTAAAATGAAATATAATAAATAGGTATCATAATAAGAAATCAGAAATTTTAATTTTCATTGTGATTTTTTAGTGACTATTAAAAGAATTTTAAGTGTTTTATAATTTTTATTTTTTGACAGTTGACTTATCTACTTTTTTTTTCTTTTTTTATTGACCGATTTGACAAATAGTTTTACCATTAGAAGCCGACATTATCCCTGATGAACATAGGCTACTTTTTACGGCGGGAAAATGCTTCATCTTCTGTCCGGAAGCGGAGATCTAAGCTGATATCTAAGAAAAGTTGTAACTCTCGAATGCTTTCTATCTCCTAACTTTGGAATGACTCATCCAAATGAAATAGGATTTTTTTAATACAAAGTTCAATTATGTACAAAGATTTTAAGATATAAATCATCTTTGTGGGTTTTCCTGAAGTTGAACAATAAGCATTAAACTAGAAATTTTATACAATTCAAAAAAGTAAAATGTTCGATTTAAGCTACATGATCGTTGGATTTTCCCAGCGTTCAGTGGAGGAAAATTTGTGTGTGTGTGCGTCACAAATCTGTTTCTCTCTCTGTACCTTTTGTGCTGTGTGCTTTTTCTTTCTTTTTCTTATGCAGCTTTTGCAGTTTGTGTTGTTTTTTTGTGGCGCATGGGATTGAGAAAGATAGGGTATGAAATGTAAATGAGTTTGAGAGGGAGTCACACTCAGAGTATATCGATATAATGAGCAGGGACACTCTCTACGTTTTCTTTATCAGTTCTTATCAGCAAGTATTTTGTTTTAAATTTAAGCGGCCCTGACACGGTCAATCGAATAACATGAATCACTAGCACGTGTTTGTGAAAATGTATCTGTATGAGTCACACACATTTGGTGAAGTCTGATTGACGAAAATCAAAGCAAGTTTGATTTTGCATGATGAACGTCATGCCGATTGATACGTGTAAGGGTTGGATTGACGTAATTGCTGTAAGTTTTACTGCAAAAGTATAAAGAAGAGTATCCTGGTGCCCAAAAAGCGGATGTCACCAGAAAAATAAATACGTTGAAAACGAATTTTCGGCGCGAGCTAAAACGTTTAAATGAATTAAACAAAAGCGGATCCGGTGTTGATAATTTCAGTTAACCAACTCTTTGGTATTTTAATGAAATTAGTTTCATTAAAGACAGCGAATATCCGTGTGCATCTCGCAGTACAATTCAAAAATATATTGCAAAAGTAATATATGCAATACAATCGTTTCACGTCAATCGATTGAACTGTGTAAGGGTAGCGTCAATCCACACATACACGATGCATGATGTCCAGCGATTGACCATGTAAAAGCCCCTAAGCGGCAGACTGGCGAAGCAAGGCGAGCACGGGACAGCTAGTATCCATATAATGAGAAGGGACACTCTCGACGTTTTCTTTATCAGTTCTTATCACCAAGTATTTTGTTTTAAATTTGAGAAGTGGCAGACTGGCGAAGCAAGGCGAGCATGGTCAGCTAGTATATAAAGTATAAATATCCTTTGTGTGTATAGATAGATTAGATAGATTAGATTCTTTATTTCATGAAATATACGTACAATAGTTTGTGTTTGAGAACACGAGCATGACCGAAATAGCCGTCTGCCGTTTGTGTGTATATGTGAGGCATCATCACAGCCAGAGCACTTGACCGATTGACTTCGTACTTACAACATAATGTTAGTTAGATTGCGAAAATGGTTCGTAGTTAAGTGTGGACCCGGTAGGTGGTGCCACAAAATAAGTTAGTTATTTGGTAATACTCTAGTTTAAGGGTCACTGATCCGATGACCTTGCGTTTTTAGTATGTTGAACTCGTCATCCTGGTCAAGAATATATATACATATTGGGCGAACAATTTCAATGAAGCATGGTGTTTTTACGTTAAAGTCCTCGTTGTTTTAATAGGCTGCCCACGCACAGCTAAGGTAAACCATTTGTCCTCTCGTTGAACTATTTTAAACGGTCCCTCGTACGGTGGATAGATGCTTTCACGGAGTAATTCCTGACAAATGCATGTTGTGAAGTATTTAGGGCTCTGTGCACGAACGGATGCTGTTCTGAATGCCATGGTGTCTGCTCAGGTCTTAGCTATTGCATTGTCCTCCGAAGGTCGATAATAAAATCGCTTTGCGATCGATTAATTGTTGTATAAGTCAGTAAATCAGCCGAAAATGAAAGTACTGTGCCGTAGATCATTTCTGCCGGTGTGGCCCCGAGGTCTTCTTTGATGGTCGATCGGAGGCCTAGGAGAATCAAACGGAGGTGTTTTGTCCAATTTGTCGAGTCATTGCAGTTGACTACTGCTTTCAGGGTTCGACAACTACGTTGGACTGTGGGTGGTAGGACGTTGTCATCGTGTGATTCGTTCCATGCATTTGCAGAGTTCACTGAAGATGGATGAAGTAAACTGCCTTCCGTGGTCGGATGTAATCTGCGAAGGAGTTAAAAAGTGGGAAATCCACCCACTGATGAGAGCGCTGGCGCAATTGGCCGCGGTCATGCCTACCATCGAGAACGCTTCCGGCCATCTAGTAAAGCAGTCAATGATAATTAATAGGTATCACTTGCCTTGTGAAGGCGGGAATGGTTGTTGCTGCTGGCGAACCGTTGGTCTGGTATTGGGTAGCGTTGGAGTTCAGAATTTGAATGGCGATGAACTTTGGTTCGTTTTCAACTTATGCATGTTTTTGCGAAGCCGGAGCATTGTTGAAGAATATTCGGCCAGACAAAACGTTCGGCCATAAGGCGGGAGGACGCGCGACGACTTGGATGGTCTTGTCGTTCTTTCGGTTACCAGGTGTCATTGCAAGGGAATTTGGACACGTGATGCGTGTGTAATGAACCTTCTGTAGAAATTAATGGTCGCTATGAAGCCCTTCAGTTGTTTTACGGTGTCTGGGCGCTTGATTCGCTGCATTGTTTCGACTCAGAATGGAAGCGGGGATATTCCCTGTTGGGTGATGAGTTGTCCGAAGACACACTTTGCGACGTTGATCTACAGGTCATGATTAGAGAGTCTCTTAAAAACGTCCATCAGATGCTGGTGATGTTCCTGGATGTTTCTTGACGCGACGCAAATGTCGTCCATGTACGATAATACGAACTCGAGCCCGCGTAGTACCTCATGCACTAGGCGATGAAGCATCTGCGCTGCGTTGCACAGGGCAAATGTCATGTGCGTAAAATCGTACAGTCCGAATGGCATGATAATGGCGGTCTATTGGGGGCATCGTCTCAATTGATGGAAACCTGGTGGAAGGATTTCTGTAAGTCAATTTTGAAAATACAGTCTTACCGCGAAGGATATTGGTGAAGTCGTGTAGATACGGGAGCGGATAGCGATCTGTTACGGTTTTTAGGTTGAGACTCCTATAGTCTCCACATGGGCGCCAGGAGCCGTCTCCTTTTTGAACCATGTGAAGCTGACTGCACCAACTTGATTTCAATGGCCGGCAAATGCCAGCGCGGATGAGTAATTCGAATTATTTCTTGGCCGAGTTTAGCTTGTCTGACGGTAAGCGAGCACTGGCAGAGCATGGTGGGCCCTTTGTCTCGATAATTCCAGATGCTCAAAAAGCTCAAAAGAAAAATTCTAGAAGATAGAACCAATTGTCGGCATCCGACTCCATGAATGTTGGCATCTGAAGACGAACGTAATAGTTTGCTGCTACCTCCATGTATTCAGTGTCGGTTCCTAGTGTAGATGTTCTTTCCGCAGTAAGAACTATTTTTCCTTCAGTATTCATTACGTTATGTTCACTACTTTTACACAATTCATTCATTCGTAAAAAGACGAGTGACGATGAAGGACTTGTAAAGGGGAATGAAGAAATGAAGAAACTGATACACGATTCGGAAACGGCATACCCGGGCTCCTTGTTATTGGGCATCGTCAGGCGGCTTCTTTCATCTGTCATACTCGGCGCGTTGTTACCAGCACTGTGCTGTGCAGAATTCTTACGTCACATTGCCACACATATTCACATTTCCATTGCAGCGCAAAGCATTAATATCTTTTTTAAAGGCCTCACAAAATCATGCATCCTTCTCAAACCAGATGACTTTCTCTGCATGCCGTGTTCCAGAGAATTATTCAGCGATTTCGCGCATTGGTAAACTGTTTTCCATTAACATTTTGGACAATGTCATTACAAAGCAATGCGAAAAATATATCGCATATTAGAGAGGTGGTAGATTTACCGTTTTTATTTTCATTTTTTCTTACAACTTTTTACAAAAATTAACCTTGAATTGCAGTTAGCTGACGTGAAAACTAATGTTTTGTATAAAAGAAGAAGTAAGAATGCTGCAAACTATTTACCAATGGGTGAAACTTATTTAGGACATTCCCTAAGTGATAAATTTGGTTCAAATATTTCTAGAAATATCGAAATAACAGAGATTGATGCATTTAAAATGAATTGCAGGTAGTTTTTCATAATGGCAAGTCAACAAATTACCTGTCGATTTAATTTTGAAGATAATCGATGTGTTTTAATTATTTTGGTTTTTAAATCCTACAGATTGGAAGAATTAAACAGTTATATAGTTAATGTTGCTCTGTTAACACTTTCCCCGGAACTTAAATTAATTGGAGTACAATCATCTAAAGTAAGAATACAGGACTAGAACATAAACCTTTCTATTACGTCTATAAACTGGGGAAATTCAGAACTTAAAATGGAGATACAACTTTATTTCACCCCCACAAATGCGTATTTCCAGCTTCAAAAATCTGGCAACACTGATGGTAGATACTACGTTGGCCTCAACACATTATGAAAGTGAACTATTCCCATATGGGATGACAGTTCTCTCTTATCCTCTCAATGTTTCCATACATGCATGTGCATCCTCTCAATTTGTTAATGCATTAAATACAATTTGTGAATGTGTAAAGTTATCCGCTTCTTATACGCCGAATTCGGTGAGTCAAGTTATCCGCTTGTTATCACATAACAGTTAAAGTTAACTTACTTAGCGGGCTCCCTGAACCTGGAGAGTCTCTGCGTGAGACACTGCAGCCTTCCATCCTCCACAATCCCGGGCAAGCTGCTTCCAGTTATACAGACCAAGAGCTCTGGTATCCGCAATGGCTTTATCTTTAAAAGGGCGGGTTCGGTCTTCCTTGTCGTCTCCAACTTGTTGGCTAGGAATCGAAGATACTTTTCGCCGGAGCATTATTGTCCATTTGCTCGATGTGGCCGATATTCGACGGAGTATTTTTCTTTTGAAAGAACCAATATTAGCTCTTCTTTCCTGCTAATCGTTCAGCACTCGTCGCGGTCAAGCAGAACTGGCAATATCAGTGTTTTGTAGAGCTTTCACTGAACCTTCCGAGTCAGGAGTTTTGAACCCATTTGCTTTGCCTAGCCGAAGTAGCAACGGCTTCCTAGGGTAATTCTTCTTCGGATCTTCACTAAGATGGAGTGGAGTTGATGTTTACTCCGGGGTAGGTGAAGAACCTTACTACCACGAAGTTGCTGCTATGAACAGTGACGTTTTGTCCTGTTCGGCGGACATGTGGTTGTTTGTTTGTTGAGAGCAAGTACTTTGTTTTGTCCTCATTGACTTCAAGGAAAATTTTGCCTGTTCTTCAATCGTCATGAAAGTACGTAACGCTGAGATCGGCCGAAGATGCCTTCAATATTGATACCTTCCCTGCACACTATCTGCTCCAGGACAACATTGAAGAAGTGTAATGTGACTTCTTCCATCTCCTTCCCGGAATCCGGTACCGGTTTGGAATATTTTGGAACAGCTATTTCCATACTGCACATTGCAGCGCGTGTATTCCAGCTTCACGCGACATAACTGGATCAGTTTTACCAGGATCCCTAATTCGGCCATCGCCACGTAGAGCTCCTTGCGATGAAAATACGGTGGCTCTCGACTTGAAATTCTTTGATATTTTGCAGGATTTGCCTCAGTGTGAAGATTTAGCCTATTGTCGATCTGCCGGGCCGGAAGCCACACTGGTACGTGAAGATTAGTGCATAGCAGAACAGATTGAGACATTCACACAGTACGTTAGCAAAGATATTATATGTGACATTCAGCAGGGATATGCCTCGATAGTTCTTACAAGACATAGGATCGCCTTTCTTGTAGATGCGGCATATGGAACTGATAGTCCAGTCAGCGGGCATGCTTTCTTCCATCCATACTTGGTTGATGATTTGGTGCATGCGCTCTACCAAAACATCACCTCCGTATTTCATAAGCTGAGCTGGTAAACCATCAGAGCCGGCGTTCTTTAGCTTTTTAACAGCTATGCTAACCTCTTCTATACTTAGTGGTGGAACCGGTTGTTCGTTGACTGGGCATGCGTTCTCTTCTTGCCCTATTACTCTCTCATACACATAATGTCCATTTAACAGCTGCTGGAAATGCTGCTTAAACACATCTACTATTCCCTGTGCTTCCGTAACTAGGTTTCCTTCTCTGTTTCTAAGAGCCGGCGTTCCGGTCTTAAAGCCAGCAGCCAGTTGCTTGGCCTTTTTATAAACCCTCCGGATTTTGTTTCGATCGCTAGTCTCAAAAGCTAACGCACATTTATTAATACGAACTATAAGTTGACAGTGTGTAAACGCTACCTCGCTGCTATTTAGTGCTTATTGGGGTTACATACGTTAGTACGGAATCTATTGATCGATTAACTCGCGTCACATAATTAAGAATAATAAATTTAAATAATAATTGTTTACGTTAGCGCAGAACTGAGATTAATCCATTTTTTAGGGACCTAGGTACCTACAAAATTACTATGCCGATATGCTAACCACTAACCACCCAATATAGCCGATGCACACGAACACGATTCATAATTATGCCCGTTATTATCTCATTTCATTAAATCACATCAAACAGCCGTTTAAGCAGCTTTTCAGGCGATTAATTAAAGCTTACGTTTTCCAATTTTTCAATACGCCTATCTACCGACAAATTTTAAAAGCAATCACACCGTGCTTGTCAGGTGAAATTAAATTGATAGTGCAAAATAGTTTTCGAGTCAAAGGCACATACATGCAGACTTGCCAAATGAAGGGATTTTCTGCATTTCACATTTTTGTGTCATCAATTTTATATATGTGCTCCTCTCAAATCCAACAGCAAAATCGACAACACATACGTAATCCAATCACTAAGTTCACATCGCATCAAACTATTTCCGCACGTTTTTTTTGCCAACCCACCATGGCCATCATCACCGATGTCCTGTCCACCAGACAAATGTAAACAAAGATGCAATAAAAGCCAACAAAAAAGAAGACAAACACAACATCATCCCCAAACCGGAATGCGCTTCAATTGAAATATCAAACCAAATAAAAGCCCAGAACAATAAAGCAACAAAACAACAAAAACAAATACACAATTCAAATGAATTCATATCGAAGGAAAAAACAAAAGAATTCAAAAAAAAAGGACATTCCATACAAATGTTTTGCCAAAGTCCAAAAATATAACATAATATTCCGCCCGTCGAAACGCCTCATTTTGAAAAGCTGAAACTTTTATACTTGAAATCATCACCAAATAGAGGGCGGAATTTTTTGTTTCGCATTTTTTTTTTCTATTTGGGTATTCTTTAGCTCCCTAGGCTCATAAAATTCAAATAAATAAATAAAACGGGCCAACAACATTGTTTGCCCAAACGAAATTGAGAGAAAAACTTCACAGAAATTCGGATATGGATACGGAGAGGTATGCTTTGGATCGTTAGAGGGATACTACTCAGCAAACAGTGTAGTAGTTATGTTAGCTGGTTTCGCGTAAAAACGGTATCAGATGAGCAAGCTACCGAAAAGCGGCGGCCTCCTCATCTGCCATAAGGCAGAAAAGAAGTGAAAAAGGAAACACAATACAAAAAAAAATTAAATGAGGAATATCCCTTGCAGAGAGTAGATATACATATATGCAAAAATAACAAATTCCTAACACAAAACCGCAAAAATAAATCAAACGGAATTGAGTCAGAGCCGCCTAGTCCCCGTTCAGACTTCAGTTGGACTCGCCCGCTCTAAAGGAAAAACTGGTGCCGCAACCGCGCACCGCCAGCCATCACCACAGATGCGATTGTTATTCGTCCCGCTTTTTCGACGCGTTAACTTACCCAGCAAGGGAGCTGCAGTTTTGTAGTTGCTGTGAACTAGGAACTTGGAAGGATCCGACCAAAAGGCAAACACACATCAACTAAAAAACGGGGTAAAAATGTCTGAAGCGCGAAGCGCGTTAAACTAACAATTTCCGACGACGTGAAAGGCGAAACTAACAACAGAACAGCCCCGACCAGCAGCAGAATTCGTATGCAAGACGTCGGGCACGGTTGCCGTCGTGAATTCCACTACACAAAGGGTAATTTATATACCGGGAATAAGCCGATTGAGTGCGACAGTATGTCTGACAGGGGCGCTACTCTTTATTTCATTGTGAAAGTTAAATCACCCGGAAACGAAAATTGTTTGCTACAAGAAGGTGTCGTAAAAGTCCTAGGAAAATGTTTACATTCAGCAATCTGGGGTGGGTTTCTGTGAGGGGAAAACGTTCTAACCTTTTCGTGTGCTCAAACGGCTTTGCTAAATTGATTAAATACGAAAGAGTGTTTCGGTTTTTACAGAATCCCACCTTATTTATACTGCTGTAAGCTGTAAGGGAAAAATGATGGTCATTCATGATGGCAGAATTTCCACTCTCGTTCGCGCTGTGCTTGCAGTTTCGCCGTTCTGCAGGAACCACATATTCTCCAAACCAAACAAGTACGTCTATTTGCAGCAATACCGAAGTCGCTTATAATGGGTCTATCCATTCGCATCGACGATCATGATGATTTGCAATGGAAAAGTATCCACACCGTGAACGTGGTTTAGTAGGGTTTTACCGTTATTTCCTCACTATTGGCGATCTATAGATAAAAACTGATACATTGTTTGCACTTTAAACGGAGTCAAGAGACTTTAAACGGAGTCAAGAGACTTCAAGTCGTTGGTTGGTCGATGTTTGAGGATTCCCTGGGATATCTGAAGCAAGCGCTGCAATAATTTCAACCAAACGACTGCTCCGGTGCCGGTCATGTCAACTTCGAGATTAGTTGGTCTTGAAGTTAATAAAATAAAAAAAAAAACCATACCCATACAGGGCCCAAAACCTAGCTCCTCCAACCATTTTCTTGTACTGAGTGGAAGGGACCTACAATTTTAAGCCCAATCCGAACGGCAAGTTTGCAAGAGGTGCAAGAGGTGGGGAAGTGGTAACTCTAGATGTTACTAGGACCCGGCGGATTTGAACCCGGACACTTAGATTAGTAGTCTAACATACTAACCACTGAGCAACTGCGCCTTGAAGTTAACAGAGACAAGGCAACGTATAAGATGTCAACAAATGAACAAGCTTCTGTTCCGCCTAGGAACTACTTAAGGAGTTCATCTACCTGGAGGTAAATATCAACTCTATGAATGGCACCCTAGTATAGATCTGACGGAGAAACACCCTATAGGAAAAAGCAGCTACTTCAGTTAAAAAGTCCAAATTTTAAATGCATGCTCTACCGACCCTTAATCCTGATAGTTCTGTTTTATGGCGAAGACTGTTGTACATGCAGGAAGTTAGAGTGGATGCTGCTTCCGTTTGAAAGAAAAATACTTCTTCGGATTCAACCGCGAACTATATTAGCTGTTGTATACCAAGAATTGAATGTAGTTCAAAAAGCTTAAACACGTCGATGGCATTGGCTCGGCCACATCGAGCAAATGTACAAAAATGCTCCAGCCAAGAGGTATTCCGACTCTAGCCCCTACGTTCGACACAGCCATCACAGATGCCAAAGCGCTTGGTCTGGACAACTAAAAGAAGCATGCCCGACATATATTTATTTGTTGTTAACTTCTTACTCACCACGGCGACGAAAAAAGCACTTCGACCTACAAGATCTTTTGTGCCAAGAGCCAGAAAATATTTGGGCTAGCAGAATTTCTTTTTTACATCTTCGTAACCCAGTTGTTCCCTGAAAAAGGTCAGGATGCAAACATTCAGTGTCTTTTTTATTCAGCAGTCTTTGCAATTTTATCGTGATGATATACAACCTTCAACAGTCCTACTAAATTTTAGAAATTTGATTGCAAAGTTAGGGTTCTTTGCGTCAAACTTATAGAGCATATTGTTGACCGTTTACGTACAACATTTTCTTTGCAAGATACATTGCCACCGAGACGCATAATAGGAGTGCGTAGAAGAGAATATTGCATCTATTCAGGAGAGTGTTGAAGATTCAATTTTACGATCAATTGTTATGCAATGATCTTGGTTTGAAGCCTTACCAGATTCAGCTCGTGCATTGTATTTATTCAGTATTTATTTATTTATTTAGATCTACGATACATAAACATCAACAGATCAAGAAAAAAAGAAAAAACAAAAGAGAATATTACTATAAATTACAAAAAATAATTATCTTAATGATAACAATGCGCGTTCCTTAAATCTAGTTCTGGGTAAAGCTATATCGAGTTGATCATAAACAAGATTAAATAACCTACAACAGAAAGTAACCGGCTCATTGGCCCCGTATAAAGTGGAGTGATGAAATTCAAATAACTGAGGTCTGGCCCTAAGAACCCTGTGAGGGGCATAAATACGAATTAAGGAAAGTAAGTTATCACAATCAATAGAAGAACAGAGTAAATCTGTAAAGAACATAACGCAGTGCAATTTACGGCGAACTTCGAGGGAAACGAAACCCAACAGCAAACATTTGGAACGGTAAGAATAGTGGACATTATCGTTCAAAAAGAAACGGCGTTAAGCTAAGCGCAGGAAGTTTTTTTGAACTTTTTCAATTCTGTTAATGTTTTTCAACGTAAACGGATTCCAAACAACACTACAATAGTCCAGATAAGGACGAACCACGCTTGTATAAATGTCCTTAAGAGTATAGGGATCCCTAAAGTCCAATGAATTTCTTTTTAGAAATCCTAAAGCGGAATTAGCTTTTGACATTAATTTGTTGATATGGGGATCAAAGGTGAGTTTACTATCGAAAACAACACCCAGATCTTTGCATTCAAATACAACATTAATTGTTTGGTCTCCTAGACGATAAGCGGGCATTATAGTATTTTGTGTTCTATTATACGACATGGTGGCACATTTGTCGATATTAAGATGCAGATCATTCAATTTACACCATTCCAAAAAATAATCCAAATCTCTCTGGAATAGCTGACAGTCACTAAAATCAGAAATAGTCGCAAAAAATTTGACATCATCCGCATACAGAAGACAATTACAATAATTAAGAATTCTCGGCAAATCATTGATAAAAATGAGAAACAAGATTGGCCCAAGATGGCTTCCTTCCGGGACACCGGACTCAACTTCAATTTCAACAGAAAATAAATGTCCGATAGAAACGAATTGTTTCCTACCAAAAAGATAGAACTTAAACCATGAAAGTAATGGGCCAAAAAATCCGTAACATTCAAGCTTTTTTAGAAGGATATGCAAGTTAATTCTACTAAAGGCTTTTACAAAATCAGTATAAACTACATGCACTTGCTTGTGATTCTCAATGGAACATAAGCAATAATTGGTAAACTGAACAAGGTTAGAGCAAGTCGAACGCCCCTTCCAAAAACCATGCTGAGAATCACTTATATAGCTACTTACTATGAATACCATCCGTTCCTTCACAAGGCGGTCCAAAAGTTTAGGTATAATCGACAATTTAGAAACTGGTCTATAATTCGAAATTTGGTCTTTTTTACCGCTCTTATAAATTGGAGTTATAAGTGAATATTTGCAATCATAAATAAATGTCCCACTAGCCAATGACTGATTGAAAATAGAGAGCATAGGGTACCTGAGAGATTTTGCACAAAATTTTAAAGCAACCGGGTAAAAACCCAAGAAATCTGGATTTTTACTGTCCTTCAAATCCTGTAATGCCAACACTAATTCTGATCTAATAAGTACCAAAGAACTTGAAGCAGTAAAAGCTTGCAGGGAATTGAAACAATCCTCATTAAAAAAAAAGTAAGGCTGGAAGAAACGTAAATACTTTGAAAAAACCACGCGAACATGTTCAAAATATCGTTTGGATTATACTGGATGATTTGCCTTGAAAATTCATAGTTGACGGAAAACCGATACTAGCCCGTTTAGAATTTATGTACGTCCAAAAACACCTTGGGTTGCCGAATGACCATCGTTTGCGTCAAAATTTCGGCAAACGAGCCTAAAATCAACTGACATAAGATCCTCCGTTAAGTCAAGAAATTGTGTTCAGCGATGAGGCTCATTTTTGGCTACATGGGTATGTCATTGAGCAAAATCAGCAATCTTCCCTCACTATTCCCCACTAGGTGTGTTAGGTGCCAATAGGTTGTGATTTCATTCTTGAATTTATGAAGCCATACTAAAATTCAAATCATTTCAAAAATTCTAATAACAACGATATACACTTAAAAAGTAAACAAGTTCCTCTGAATACACTAAAATTCCTTAATAATAATCTATTTAAAGTCAAAAACTTTAATATAATTCCTGTTAAGATTATAGATCCAGAAATAATCATTTCAAAAATACACGTATTTAAAATACAAGTGAAAACCTGCTGCGGATAGATTGAATGAACATTGAATGAACTTGAATGAACTTATGGTGGGTTCGTCCTTATATGTTGGTAGAATTGATATATTTTATGCTTCGCTCGCAGAGTACCGATGCAAGTTTTCGGCTTATGAGTTAAGATGTATCGGGAGATGAGTTGCAAATCAGTAGAAATACTGGAAAAATGAATGGCATTCCTCTATTTGTTTCTCAACATAGTACCTTCTACGACTACTTGTGAAAAATATAAATTTATACCGCACGAAACCAATTTCAACTCAACTCATCATCAAGACCACCATGGTCGACTATACGACGAGTATTTATTTTGAACATACTCTACGAACATACTCCGCTCATTTTGGGGTTCATGTTTATATAAAACAGCTGATACGCGACAAAAATGTCAAAAAGGAAAAAGTTAAGTAAATGAATTACATAATTTATGAAAATGACCAAAAAAATATTCAGTAGGAACTAGGAAGAGACGGAGGAACTTTTGGAGTTCTATGCGGCAAGGGAAAAGGAATTCAAGCATAGTTGTTGACAAAAATACGGACAACATGCATCCAAATTATTCATTTTCCTGCAAATAAATTTGACAGCAAACAGCAGTTATCGTAGAAGAGCACCAAATTTCAAATGTAAAAACCAGGCTGCTGCGGATAGTTTTAGTGGGAATTCCTACTTCACTATGGATAGCTTTCCTAACCAAAACAGGGTAAATGGCATGAATGTGGAAGGGATGTGGTTCCAGCAAATGAAAACAACAATCGACAATGCTTGTCAAAGGTCGATAACTTTGTCACTTCGATGGCATACATCAGATCCAGCCTTGCGAAAATAAATTTGTTCAAAATCGAAGTTAGTACCGGTCCTTTAGCTCGATTGAGGGTTAGACTTTTACATAACATGTGTTCAGCTGTTTCGTCTTCCTTAAGACATAGCCGGCATATGGAGTGTCGAATATTTTTTTTTGTTCAGGTGGTATCGTAAACCGTAAGATACTTGTAACCTGCTAAGATTTTGATCTCATCCGGACTATTATTAAGACATCCTTTGGCATTGCTGTAAAAGGACTAAATGGCTCGTTTGACCTGTCTTAGACCTGGAATGTTCTTTCAATAAGTGATACTTATCATATGTTTCAAGCTTTAAATAGCTGGGATTGCTGCCGTTCTTGGAGTGCAGCAGAGGGGTTTGAGAATTTCGAGTCCTTAATGGCCCGGAACCCACCATAGTTTGTCTTGTTCCTTAACTCGAATGTTTGAAGGGTATTAAGACAGTGCATGACTGATTGACTCCAATTTTGAACCCACCAATTTTTTTAGTTTCTATTTTATTTTATCCAGACCGTCTTCCTGAACACACTTTACATTTTAGTAGTAGCACGAAATGTGTGTACCAATCAACATTTACATACAGCGCAGAGGATCATTAATAAAACAAAAAGCAACAGTATAATTGAGCAGAGGTATGTCGGAGTTTCTATCATGTCTTTCATGGAAAACCCCGCAGAGCCACACCTCTGACTACCCTCAACAAAAAAAAAAAAAAAAAAAAAACCGCCCTTGCATATACAAGTAGGTACACCACGAAAATGTATTGATAACGCACAGATATGAAATTGGAATTTAGTTAAAGTTTTCCTGGTTTTCCCTCTACCTTTTGGTCGATGGACGTGTGTAATAGGCGAGATATATATCTCTCCTATACATACCTAGATGTTCTGTGGTAAATGTAACTTTTAAATGGGTAGCTTCAATGCAGAGCTCCATGAAGATAAATGTAATGTTAAACGAGGTGGCTATTAATCAAGTCTATCTTCCGGTTGACAACTATCAGCTTCCACATACACTCAGAATCCGGATACAGCATGCAGGAGAAAAAATGGATAGCACAATTTTACACAGATATACATATGTCTAACAAAACCCATCAGGGGTTACATTTGAAAAATTTCGAGTCAACGATTCTTTATGGTTTAGGTAATTGCTATAGGAATGGCTGTTTCACTCGTAAATTTTAGACTTATAAGCATGGTTCATAGGCAACAACACAAATTCAATAAATATAAATAAAGCTTCCCAAGGTTAAAGGTGAAAAATGCAGTAATGGTTATGGCATATGGGTGGACAAAGGTTAAGCTTGTTGATGACTATCCCTGTTGTCAAAGTCAACCTGAGATCAATCGATTTCGCTCTTTTTTTAATTTCCGTAGGTTCGTGTTTGTTTTTGGCAGATGAGGCTCTAAGCTTTTTCAATTGAATATCTCGTTTTAAAGAAAAGTGAAAATTTCAATAATTCAAAAAACTACGATTCCCACAGGCTCAACTGCCAATGTCGCGAGCTTAAATGTGTTGTTTGGCATTTCGCAATACGATACCTTTACCAATTACTCGTACTTAAGCTGAAGGGACACATGCGTAGAAGTATACAAATTGGATACAAATTTGGGCGGCAAAAACATGCCTACGAACATGCGAGGTTTTATTTTCCTCAATGGCTAAAAACTCGTAAGGCGCCCCAATTTCCAGAATATCGATACTGGCATGAATTGCATGTGCAATACTTAATCCGCAACCCTGAAAACCATCCGGTATTAACTTTGGACCATACAAAAAAAAGCATCGGTCAGATTTAATCTTTGTTCTATCAAATATGTTTAAATGTATTTTTAATGGAACCATGTTTTCCCAAAAGTAAGTCAAACTCGGACTAAAATTATTGGAGGGATATGCAGACAGTGGCTCAGTGGTTACTGCCTTGGACAAATGAGTGAGGAGTTCGAAGAATCAATTATGCCCAGGAGCATCCAAGAGTATAAACGGTCTAAGAAGCTCTCGAAATTTGCCGTGCGGAATCAGCGTTAAATTGTAGGTTTGTTCCATTCGTGTCAAAAATATTACTCCGCACACACAAATGTTTATAGAAACTGGCTTTGGCCATTGTCAACACGGAAGGTGCTTTCTTCAAAAGAACCGTCTATAGATACAAGGGTATGCGAACGATATCGACATCATCGAGCGTTCCCAGCCTGCCGTGGTAGAGGCTTTCACGACGACTGACAAACGGCGTAAGCAATAAAGCCCAAATCGATTGACTATAACGCCCAAAACATGGAAATTTTGGGGACTTAGGGAGAGTATTGTTTGGCTCTATTTTCAATTTGGGCGTTATTGCCAAACGCCTTGGAAAACAGGCGAAATCGGTTTTTATCTTTCTTTTTTATACCCTATTCTAAGAGTAGGTATATTAATTTTGACTCATAGTTTGTAACATACCTTTAATATTGCCCGTAGACCCCTAAAAGTTATTATATTTATTTTCAGCGTCGATAGTAATGTCGATCTAGCCATGTCCGTCCGTCTGTCGGCAAAAACTAGGCCTTTAAATTGGACCTAGAGATATTGAATTAACCATATACTCTCCAGTGTCCCGAAATAATCAAGCTTAAGAATTTTTGAAATCCGCCCACAGACACGCCCACAAACTCAAAAAATTGTTAATATCGGCCCACTGACACGCCCACAATTAAATAAAACGATTTTATTGAAAAGTCAAAGTTTGAGCTAGGGAGCTGAAATTTAAAATATATACTCTCTAGGGGACCTTTATGCTCATGTGTAGATATTTTCAAAACCCGCCTACTGACACGCCCACAATTTTAAAAAAAAAACTTTTTGAAAAACCAAAGTCCGGCGTAACGGAAGTGCAGACAAACGTACACTCTTTTGTTACAACCCATACAATTTAGTCGGCGGAGAGGTTCGTGGAATGGGTAAACACCCTTGAATCTTTAGAGGGCAATACTAAGCTCATCATCTATCCACACCGATCGAAAGGAGAAAGCTATATCTAAAACAGTTGCCGACAGATGGAATTTACCGGAAGTGAGTAAAGTCATTGTGTCTATGAATCGCAGTTCATAAGTTGGAAATATAGAGCGTCACCGTCATCGTCAGATTTTCAGGTCGGACGGCAAAAAACCAAAGTTTGAGCTAGGGAGCTGAAATTTATAATATAGAATCTTTCGACGCTCTTTATACTTATGTTTAAATATTTTTTTAAATCCGCCTACTGACACGCCCGCAATTAAATAAAACAATTTTATTGAAATACCAAAGTTTGAGCTAGGGAGCTTTTTTTACAAAAGCTTCGTCTTTTTCGATTAAATCCTTTAAATGTTATATGTATAACAAAATATGTAGAGCGTTTCTAACAATTCAGCCATACTTAGATTTTTGTCACGACCACTTATGAGGGATAGAAATAAGAATTTTGTATCCAACAATTCGCCCAAGCCCGTCCCTATGTTTTTATACTCTATTCCAAGGGTATATTAATTTTGACGCATAGTTTGTAAAATACCTTAATATTGCCCGTAGACCCCCAAAAGTTACTATATTTATGATCAGCATCGATAGTAATGTCGATCTAGCCATGTCCGTCCATCCGTCCATCCGTCGGCAAAAATTAGGCCTTTAAACTGGACCTAGAGAGCTTAAATTTTACCATATACTCTTTAGGGTCCCGAAATAATTAAGTTTACGAATTTTTGAAATCCGCCCACAGACACCAAACTCAAAAAAACTAAATTTTGGAAAAAAACGAATTTTGAGCTAGAAAGCTGAAATTTTTTATGTATGATCTACGACTCCTAGAACTGCTCGGGATAAAAAAATTTCAAAATCCGCTCACTGACACGCCCACAAATAAATAAAACAATTTTTTTGAAAATCCAAAGTTTGAGCTAGGGAGCTGAAATTTATAATACTCGTATATACTCTCTAAGGGCCCTTTATTTTCATGGGTTAATTTTTTTTAAATCCGCCTACTGACACGCCCACAATTAAATAAAACAATTTTATTGAAACACCCAAGTTTGAGCTAGCGAACGTTTTTTTTTGATAAAATCCTTTAAATGTTATATAACAAAATATGTAGGGCGTTCTTAACAATTCAACCATACTTAGACTTTTGTCACGCCCACTTATGAGGGATAGGAATAAGAATAGGGTATCCAACAGTTCGCCCAAGCGGACTGTAGCCCGTCCCTATATATTATAATTTGCTTGCTCTAAAGGGGTTTTACCGTAAATAATACAGTACCCTTATTGTGTTACTACTATACCAGTAGCATCTAGCAATGGCATATTTCATTGCATGCTTTTCGGTGCCACTTGATTTCGAAAGAATAGAGAGGTAGGAAAGAAGTGTTTTGGTGCAGTTATATGGTTTTTCTCCACGGTTGTTGTCTAAGTTGCTTAGGGAGATCAAGTTTTACATATATTCGAAATATAGTAATCGATTTGGCCGGGATTGAACGCACGACCTTTCAATCACTAAGCGAATACACTACTACTGCACCGTTGCCGCCCGGTACCTAGTTAGAAATCCGACGGAGAATTACCCTAGGAAACTTCTTCTTTTTTTTATAATTCGCTTACGCTAAAGGGGCTTTGTTGTTTCTGTATATGTACAGTACCCTTATAGTGTTAAACACAGCGCTTGCATTTTTTTTTTGAACAGTAAGCTGCACCTAGCAATGTAGTATTGTATTGCATGATTTTAGGTGCTACTTACTATTCGAAAGAATAGGAGGATAGGAAAGAAGCTTTTGGTGCTTAGTATTTTTTTTTTCTCCACGGGTGGCGCCTAAATTGCTCTATTTATGTGAATTCAATTGAAAATCATGGCCCTGGCCGGGATTCGAATGCACGACCTGCCAATCAGTTAGTGAATACACTACCATCGCACCAATGCTACCCGCAATCTGCTCATTCGATTGGGCACAACAAATAAAGGATGTCCCAAAATTAACGCAGGATTTGAATTTGTAAAGTGTTGGCAACGCTAAACAAAAATAATTTAACAACTGACAGTTTAAGGTAAGTACAAATGCAGCATTATACGAGAGAACAACGTTTTTTCATTGTTAAACAATCTTTGAAAAATAATGAAAGATTGACGGCCACACTTCGAAAATTTCGTACTGAGTATGGTCGGAATATTGATATTACTTCGTTTTACATAATATTTAACTTGAGTGTGTACACAAAAAGAGGGGGCATGCCACTTTCAATTTCCAGAAGATACTCGTAGTTGGGCGTGGTCGACGGAAGCCGAAAAAGCTTTTTCCAAAAGAAACGCAACAGTTTTTCGACGTCTTCATGGTATTGGCCTCCCCAAACTTGTGCACCGTAGCACATTACTGAACGCATGACAGCTTCAAAAACCTTTATTTTTGTTTCAATTCTAATCCTGGAATTGGCCATGAGGTTGCTCCATGTTGCATTTATAGCCTTTTTCGACTCAGCAAGTTTCAGTGCAAAGTGTTTTTTCATGGAAAGGTCGTGGTTTATTGTGACCTCAAGATACTTGAACGACTTAACGACTTCCAGGTCCTCTCCACCATACTTCCATTTTTCGTATGCCGCTAAGCGACCTGTTCCTTTCCTAAATATAAGTACTTTTGATTTCGCTGTGTTTATGTGTAAGCAATTGTACTTGCAGTAATCCTCTAGCTTATTGATCATAAGCTGTAGGGAGCTATGTGATTCTGCTAGTATGACCACATCGTCCGCAAAAAGCAATGCTGTGATTTTAATTCCTTCGTATAGAATTCCTGCTGGTAAGCAGTCCGAGATATCGTCCACAAACAGTGAGAATAGTATAGGACTCAGAAGACATCCCTGTCTTACTCCAATTCCTATTCCAAACCAATCTGAAAGCTCATTCCCGTTCCATATTGTTGATTCGTTGGCACTGTATAGATTGGAAAGGATATTTAAAAATTTTGACGATAAGCCGATTTGTGAGAGTTTCTGTTGATCGTGTCGAATGCCGCTCGAAAGTCAATAAAAAACGCATATAATTTTTTGCCCCGGTTTAGGTAACTCTGTGCGATACTTGATATGTTAAAGATTTGATCCACAGTAGAGAAGCCTTCTCTAAAGCCTGCCTGAAACTGACTCAGCTTTCTATTTTCTTTTACCCATTTAGTTAGTGTTGTATTGAGCAAACCAGTAAATATTTTTGCTATTGTGTTCATAAAAGAGATTCCTCTATAGTTTGCCGCATTATTAGGATCCCCTTTTTTGAAAATAGGAAATATAGTAGACATGATGTAGTGCTATAAGTACTTTGTTGAGAAAATGTTTTGTTGCATTTTGAAAGAACTTGTAGGGGATCCGATCTTCCCCCGGTGCTTTGTTTTGTTTTGCTTTCTTTAGAACCTCAAAAAGCTCTTCTATCCTTAATGGTGTGTCCAATACATCATCAAATACTTGTGGCATTGCATACAAAAATGAGATTTCTGGTCCTTCCGGATTAAGCATTGTGCAAAAGTGATTTTTAAGTGTGCCCACGTCCATAAGGGTGCCTACTTTGTGTGTGTTTCCGTTGAGTTTCTTCGCAAATGCCCAGAACTGTTTACTACTGGATGTCTCTGCTATTTCCACCGCCATTCCATTGAAATATTGCGTTTTCTTGTACTCGCACATTGTTTTATATCGAGAATTAGCTTCAGTATAAATTCGTTTTATTACTTCCGTGTTCAGTTCTCTGAAGAGTTTGAGTGATCCAAGGGCTTTTTTTTCTGTATTTTAGGCATTCTTCATCAAACTAAGGTTGCTTTTTTACTAATTTTCTTCTGGTACTTGTTTTTTGTTGCGCAATAAATTTAATAATGCTTGTAAGAAAACTTGGGTGTTGAAAAGCATTGTTCCAGTCCATTTCCACCACAGCGACACATTCATCTAGTTGACGGTGATACTCGTTGATCCAACTGTCTTTCCACAAAAGCTTTGGAAGAAGCGCTAAATTTTTTGTATCCGGCGTATTAGCTTGTAGCGCACATTGAATTGAATAGATAATTGAATAGCATGTGGTCTGAGAATATCAGACTTTCTACCTCCATATCCTGTATCAGGTCATGCCAACGCCCATTTATGAAGGCGTAATCGATTACAGAGCATCCATTTCCCGTTATAAACGTATATTCGCCACAGCTATCACTTTTTGTTCTTCCGTTTAACAGACAAAGATTAAAGGGCTTCGAAGATAAATTGCATTCAATTTTTATTTCACAATATAATGTGCAAGTATTACAGGACGTTCTCCAATATAAATTGGAGCAGTGACGAACCGAAGGAGATTCTAACAAGGACGAGCGCATTCAGTTTGGTGTACCCCGACTTCGAAAGTGTGGGACCATCCACATCAGCGGTTGTGGCAGCTTAGGTGCTTTGCTCAAAACAGTCAAGGGCGACTTGGCTGCAACTGACATCATAGCCAGTCGTCCACTGACACACCGGTGATTTCGCGAAAACGGAAGATCGAGCAGGCATCTGAACAGTTCGAAAAATTGATAGGGGTGGCCAAGGGCTTCCTCATCACCTAGCAGCAGCTGCAAGTCGTAGCAAAAGGAAGAAATGATGATTTCTAAAAGTGGCAAAATTGAGCGAGGATGACCAGTATCCAGGATGCCGTAAAAATTTAATGTTTGAGCGTTGTGTTTATATTTACGAGTATATACACAATATGAAATCTGTTTACAGGCGAGAACAATACATTGAGATGGATTATTCGTTAAAATCGTAATCTTTTAATTGGTCATGCAACTTAAAAGCGGCGTTCGCAGCGTTGTTTGAAAAAGTTCTTTATTGCATCTTTTGAATTCGAAAAATATTTGGTTCTCTGCGCCACAGGCCGTCAACGATTTCCTCACATTGATATTCGTTCACGTAATTAGAGGGAATGTAGGTGAAGTCATTCATCTTTTCAAAATTGTGAATCAAAACAGCTGACTTAACAACTTTCTCAGCTGATTCCTGAGCCATGTTAAGTGGACCAAGCAATGTTCTCCACCGCGATACTTATATACCGCATGCATTTTCTATTACTCGCCTGGCCCGTGAGAGACGTTTTATAAAATTCTCTCGATCTAAAAGTAACCGGTTCACTAAACAATGTCAAAGGCATTAAAAGAAAGAAGTTGCATTAAACTGTTATCAAACTGTCCCTGGCTATACGCACATCAAAATGTTTTTCAAGGGAATGCAGCATCGGCGACAACATAATGTGGAGAATTCATATTGCAATTCGGCAGGCAATTGCCTTCTGGTTGGGTTAGAGTGACTAGTGCAGTCGCGATTTCCGCCCGACTTCCGAACCATGGGTTAGGATCAGGATGAGGTGATTGATGCAATTGATCCCGTTTCACTGCGCAGCGGAGGGAGAGCTACTGCTTCCTGATCCACGGAAAGAAGAGCCTTTTGAGATGACATCATCCCCACCGCGCATCGCAGCCTGGAGTGACTATTGCAGTACGAACCACAAGCTACACTGGTGACTGATACAATCGAATCCCGAGCAAGTTATTATATACCATGGACGGGGATCGGGGTGAATCAGCTGCACAGTCGAGCAGTAGGTTTCTAACTTTTCTTGAGGGAGTGACGGAAGATGTCTAACCCTGAGTGCTAGGCGCATCGCGGAGGGGGTGCAGCTTGGAGTGACAGTTGCAATACGAACCACAAGCTACACTGGTCTGTGGAAAGGGAGTAGGGAGGGGTCATAGTCGAGTTGGGGGTTCATCCTCAAGTTAGTTAAAGCCGTTTGGATTTAAGGTTGATACTTATGGTGGATGAATCCTGGGGGGGGGGGGGGCATGTAACGCATTAGCAGGTGGCAATGGTGCGATGGTAGTGTATTCACTAAGTGATTGGCAGGTCGTGCGTTCGAATCCCGACCAGGGCCATGATTTTTATAAATTGAATACACACAACAAAAACAGATCTCCCTAAAGCAATTTAGGCGCCATCTGTTGAGAAAAACATCCAATCGCACCAAACTTCTTTCCTATCCTTCTATTCTTTCATACAGTAAGTAGCACCCAGAAATAGGCAATGAATCATTTGCTGGCAGCTACTTACAGAAACAAACAAAAATGCCTGCGCTGTGGTTTCCACTATATGGGTACAGTGTACTACAGAAAAAAGAAATCCCTTTAGCGCACGCAAATTATAAAAAAAAAAAAAAAAAAACCCAGATTTGAGAACACACGTCAACCTCAAGAACCTTGGAAGAGGAGCAGCATGGGGGTGACTGTTACAATCGAACCCCAACTCCGGTCCCATTTTGTGGAGTGCTGACTGAAGTGACTGTTACAATCAATCTTTAGTCCGACCTCTTTTACTTGGCTAGACATTTATATGAATCGAAGAGTGGTCCCCGAGTGCAAAGAGTTCAAATATCTAGGATCTTTGATCAACAGCGTAAGCATAGGGTGAATGAAGGGAAGAGACAACTCAGCCATCTTCTATGGCTGTTCTTAGTCCATTTGAAATTGAAGATGTTTTATCTAAATTGGATGTTAATAGAAGTGACGGGCCTGATGGGATTCCAGCTATTTTGTTAAGGAAATGTGGTATTGCTATATCTCAACCACTTTCATGGATTTTTAATCTCTCATTATCTAAAGGACAATTCTTGGATTGCTGGAAGGTTTCTTTTTTATCGTCAATTTTTAAATCCGGCTCAAAACAGGATATAACGAATTATAGACCCATTTGTAAAATTTCTTGGATTCAAAAACTATTTGAAAAACTAGTTTCCAATAGGTTAACTCTGTTATTTCAGAATCATATTTCAGTTTCTCAACATGGGTTTGTAGCAGGAAAATCAAAGGCAACAAACTTAGCATTAATAAGCAACAATATCATTACAATATGGAAAAAGGGTCCCAACTCCCAAACCGATGTTATTTCTACAGATTTTGCTAAGGCATTTGACGGAGTTAACCATCAAATTTTACTTAATAAACTAAATTCTCTACGTATTCACTCTTCCTTATTAAAATGGCTTCATTCATATTTGGATGGTAGAGTTAAAATAGTATAAGTTGATTGCTCGCTCTCAATATATATTTCGGTCCCATCTGGTGTTCCACAAGGAAGCCATTTGGGTCCATTATTATTCTAGCTACTTGTATTTGTAAACGATATACCTGATATTTTTCAAAATTCAAACTGCCTCGTTTTCGCGGACGACCTCAAGCTTTACCGTAAAATCTCTTGTCAAACTGACTGTTTTCTTCTATCGGAAGATCTGTCGAAGCTTGACAGTTGGTGCAAGCAAAACCACCTTCTGTTTAAATGTTTCTAAATAGCAAGTTTTGTCGCGCTTACGAAATTCGAATCCCATAGTGTTTGATTATATTATGAACCATACTTATTTAGAGCGTGTAACAAGGAAGAAAGACCTATTAATAATCTCAGATACTAGCCTTTCCTTTTTACCACATTACGATTTTATTATAAACAAAGCTAATCAAATGTTACACAAAAGAATTCTTAGATTCATATACTTTAAAATCTCTGTACAATTCTCTGGTAAGGTCAGTTCTTGAATACTGTAGCATTGTTTGGAATCCTTATTATAAAAACTCAATAGATAGAATTGAAAAAGTTCAGAAACATTTCACAAGATATGCATTTTTCAACCTTAATTGGAGGATTGCAAGGCCTTCTTATGATATCAGATGTTTATTGTTTGGTATGCAATCTCTTTATGATCGTCGGGTTTATTTGTCTGTTATGTTTATAAGAGACATTGTAACCTCTAGAACTGCACGCTACCGGTTTCATTTTTATGAGCAGTTGCATCGTACAAATAATGGCCGTAATGAACCCATTGCGCGTTGCACTAGAGAAGTGAATTTAATTTGCAATAGAATTGATTTTCATGTAGCTGTTTCGAGAAATACATTTAAAAAACATGTGTCTAATAATATTCAAATTCTTACTTCCTAAAAAATATAAAAACTTTATGTTTCTTTCATTAATTTGTATACATATATTAATTGTAAAATTATAAATAAAAAATTTTTATTTATTTATTTATTTATTTATTTATTTCATCGTCAAATGGAGGTACACTTGGTCCTCGAATGGATTAATTCGACAAATTATTAGTATACTTAATTAACCTGACCAAAGTTTGTTAAAAGTATAAGCAATTGATTTTTGAACGTATTTCTACTTATATTAAAGTGAAGATCAATAAGATTCCCAACTGAATTAGCTTCTCTTAAGCATCTAGTAATTGTTTCATTATATCCATATTGTACTCTATAAATAGGCTCAACAAAAATATTTTGATTTCTCAATATCTTCTCAGTATCACGGGTCTTCGATATCTGCAGGAAAGGACAATTTATATGCTTAGTTATTAGGACTCTCACAAACATGATCGAAAAATACTTCCGCCGAATACATAAAGGCAAGATTCCAATCAGTTGGCATCTAATATTATATGGTGGCAAGTCGATATTCCAATTAAGCTTTTTTATCGCAGCTCTAGTAAACCATTTTTGAATTTTCTCCATCCTTGTAGAGTGAACCATATAATATGGATTCCAAATAACAGAGCAGTAGTCTAAGGAAGTTAGTTATAGTAATAATGGTAATTATAGTAATATATATTTATATAATATTGTATATTTCCCCCGAACAATTATATAATCTTTTGTACTCAGTATCTAGTCTAAAAAGATTGTAATCTGATTGATGAAATAAACTAAACTAAACTAAAAACATAGGGAAGGGCTACAGTCCGCTTGGGCGAACTGTTGGATACCCTATTCTTATCCCTATATCTCATAAGTGGGCGTGACAAAAATTTAAAGGATTTTATCGAAAAAACTAAGCTTTTGTAAATAAAAACGCTCCCTAGCTCAAACTTTGGTTTTTCAATAAAATTGTTTTATTTAATTGTGGGCGTGTCAATAGGCGGATTTAAAAAAAATTTAAGTATGAGCATAAAGGGCACCTAGAGAGTATATACTATAAATTTCAGCTCCCTAGCTCAAACTTTGGACTTTCAAAAATAAAAAATAAATAATTGTGGGCGTGTCAGTAGGCGGATTTTGAAAATATTTACACATGAGCATAAAGGGCCCCTAGAGAGTATATATTAAAAATTTCAGCTCCCTAGCTCAAATTTTGGTTTTTCAAAAAAAATATTTTATTTAATTGGGGGCGTGTCAGTGGGCGGATTTTGAAAATTTTATGTCCCAAGCAGTTTTATGGGCCAAAGATCATATATAAAAAATTTCAGCTTTCTAGCTCAAAATTCAATTTTTCCCAAAATTTGTTTTATTTAATTGTGGGCGTGTCAGTGGGCGGATTTTGAAAATTTTAGTCCCAATCAGTTTTATGGGCCATAGATCATATATAAAAAATTTCAGCTCTCTAGCTCAAAATTCGATTTTTTCCAAAATTTTGTTTTTTTGAGTTTGTGGGCGTGTCTGTGGGCGGATTTCAAAAATTCTTAAACTTGATTATTTCGGGACCCTAGAGAGTATATGGTTAAAATTTCAGCTCTCTAGGTCCAGTTTAAAGGCCTAATTTTTGCCGACGGACGGACGGACGGACGGACGGACGGACGGACATGGCTAGATCGACATTACTATCGATGCTGATCATAAATATAGTAACTTTTAGGGGTCTACGGGCAATATTAAGGTATGTTACAAACTATGCGTCAAAATTAATATACCCCTAGAATAGGGTATAAACATAGGGACGGGCTACAGTCCGCTTGGGCGAACTGTTGGATACCCTATTCTTATTCCTATCCCTCATAAGTGGGCGTGACAAAAGTCTAAGTATGGTTGAATTGTTAAGAACGCTCTACATATTATATAACATTTAAAGGATTTTATCAAAAAAAAAACGCTCCCTAGCTCAAACTTAGGTGTTTCAATAAAATTGTTTTATTTAATTGTGGGCGTGTCAGTAGGCGGATTTAAAAAAAAAATAACACATGAGAATAAAGGGCCCCTAGAGAGTGTATATTATAAATTTCAGTTCCCTAGCTCAAACTTTGAATTTTCAAAAAAAAAAAAAAAATAAAAAATTGTGGGCGTGTCAGTGGGCGGATTTTAAAAATATTTACACATGAGCATAAAGGGCCCATAGAGAGTATATATTATAAATTTCAGCTCCCTAGCTCAAACTTTGGATTTTCAAAAATTAATATACCCTTAGAATAGGGTATAAAAAAATTGTTTTATTTATTTGTGGGCGTGTCAGTGGGCGGATTTTGAAATTTTTTTATCCCGAGCAGTTTTAGGAGTCATAGATCATATATACAAAATTTCAGCTTTCTAGCTCAAAATTCGATTTTTTCCAAAATTTTGTTTTTTTGAGTTTGTGGGCGTGTCTGTGGGCGGATTTCAAAAATTCGTAAACTTGATTATTTCGGGACCCTAGAGAGTATATGGTTAAAATTTCATCTCTCTAGGTCCAGTTTAAAGGCCTAATTTTTGGCTACAGACGGACGGACGGACGGACGGACGGACGGACATGGCTAGATCGACATTACTATCGATGCTGATCATAAATATAGTAACTTTTAGGGGTCTACGGGCAATATTAAGGTATGTTACAAACTATGCGTCAAAATTAATATACCCTTAGAATAGGGTATAAACATAGGGACGGGCTGCAGTCCGCTTGTGCGAACTGTTGAATACCCTATTCTTGGGCATGAAATCTAAGTATGGTTGAATTGTTAAGAACGCTCTACATATTTTGTTATATAACATTTAAAGGATAAAAAAAAAAAAAAACGCTCCCTAGCTCAAACTTTAAAAATAAATAAATATTAGGCATTGGGCCGTTAATGCCTAATATTTATTTATTTTTAAAGTTTAATAGAGGGCCTAAAACCTAGCTTCTCCAACCACTTTCTTTGCGAAGTGGAAGGGACCTACAGTTTTAAGCCGAATCCGAACGGCAAATTTTGAGAAGCTTCTCATGACAATTGATACTCTTGGATGTTTGTCAGACGTTCGCAAGAGGTGCGGCAGTGGAAAAAAACTCAAGATGTTATTTGGCCCCGGAATTGAACCGGGTGCCTTTCGATTAGTATCCAGACACACTAACCATTGAGCCACTGCGCCCGACACGCCCGCTCAAACTTTAGTTAGTCAAAAAAATTGTTTTATTTAATTGTGGGCGTGTCCATAAACGAATTTAAAAAATATTTAAACATAAGTATAAAGGTCAGCTAGAGAGTCTATATTATAGATTTCAGCTCCCTAGCTCAAACTTTGGTTTTTCAAAAAAAGTTTTTTTTTAAATTGTGGGCCTGTCAGCAGGCCCCTAGAGAGTATATATTATAAATTTCAGCTCCCTAGCTCAAACTTTGGTTTTTCAATAAAATTGTTTTATGGGCGGATTTTAAAAATTGTATCTCCTGAGCAGTTTTATGAGTCAAAGATCATATATAAAAAAGTTCAGCTTTCTAACCCAAAATTTTTCGATAAATTTGTTTTTTTTTAGTTTGTGGGCGTGTTGTTTGCGGATTTCAAAAATTCTTAAACTTGATTAATAGAGAATAAATGGTTAAAATTTCAACTCTCTAGGTCCAGTTAAAAGGCCTAATTTTTGCCGACAGACGGACGGCCGACGGATATGGCTAGATCGACATTACTATCGATGCTGATCATAGATATAGTAACTTTTAGGGGTCTACGGGCAATATTAGGGTATGTTACAAACTATGAGTCAAAATTAATATACCCTTAGAATAGGGTATACAAAACATACACCCTAATCTTAAAGGAAAGTTCTTTGCCCAGCAGTTGTGCGCTGGGAGTTTGCATACGGTTCACAATGTTGGAAAGCATACACAAAGTATGAAGTCAAATCAACGGCAGCTGATATGAAGTTGATACGCATGACCTCAGCACTACAGCAAGAGTAATAAAGCTTGATCTTCTCAGAGAAAACCTCAACAAAGAGTTTCTACGAAACCCATCGAAAAGTTAATATCAATTTTAGTTCCTAATTGATCGCGAAAAAGAGGCAGACCGACTATTTTCTGGATAACACAAAGACAACAACACCAGCATTTAATTTTCTCCTTTGTGAATTAGTGATCCGAAATCGGGTGACTTACCGGTACTTTTTGAGGTCACTTTGCGGTTAACTTAGTCAATTTCATGCAACCTACTTGGGCACAGCAACGTTTCCGTCAAGAGGACGCTGAAGTCCGCAACTTGAATTTTTTTTGCGCAATTTTTTTTCGAAGAATTCATGTTATGTTTCGCAGCGGGAATAAATGAATACAACTTGAGACTTTTTTTCTATCAAGTTTGAATAACTTTTCGATTCATACATAAATAAGATCGCGGACTTATTATTGGTCCAGCTAGCAATATACATATAACAGACATATCCTGCAAAAATGTAATATTTATCGTTGTTATTATGTTTTTCAAATTATAAAAAATAAAGTTTTAATACAATAAGCTTCTCTTTTGTGCAACAAATTTTTCAACCCCAAACTCAAAAACCAAATCGGGGTTACCTACATAGCAAATGGTATAAATATAATTGAATCACTTCAGGGCATAATTATAGCTCAATCCATAACACAATCCATTTTCTGAAAAGCAACGCTGTAGTAACAATAATTAAAATTTACTTAAGCGGCCGCATCTTCTGTTCACATAGATCCCACTCATTAATCAGCGCGCCTTCAAACATTGTAACTTGGCAGAGCAAAATTTCTCCCATGACACACAATGTTATTATGCCAAAAGAATGTTCCAATTTCCTTTTTTTGTTGCACATACATTTGGAACAGAATTTTAACAGCGAGTTTTTCGAAGAGATTACTCAAATGGGGATATCTGCTGGTATCCCTTGCGATGTATACAATACTACAGATGTTATCCTTGTGTACGACATATTCCCTGATTAAATTATCCTTTATCCATGTGATTAGTCCATCCATTGTAATTTATGGACTTTCATGTCCTGCTGCACTGACATATCCTTAAGTAACGATAAGGACACAATGGAAAGACTTGAAGCTATTTCTCTCTAATACAAGGGATATAGACATGGCAAGCAATTTGTTTCAAATATTTCTCACACGTCCTCTTTATGAGTCTAACCCACATCAAAGGCAAGCAGCATTTGTTTCACTACCCCACCCCACACATCCCATTTGATGCATCCTCTTCTCGCTTATGAAGTTTTGTGCAAGTGAAACTGGAAAAGATTTTCTTCATTTTCTTTATTTCCTCCGTGTATCCGGTTTTAAGGAAGCCATTTGTATGCACTCAGCAGAACTTCCCCCCGAAAAGAAAGCAAACCTCTTTTTACTCGTTCGTCGTTTCCTCTTATAAGAGTTTCTGAGTGTATGCTGGTAGGTATTTATATTTCAATATTTTGCCCGCTTTAAGCCGCCAAAAGAGGGGTTTTTCTCGCTCCAATGATTACATAAGAAGTTGTTTGCTAAACACCAAACTGAAACAATAAGAACGAGCAGCAACGCAATAAATAAAAATAAATAAATCAAGGAACTACAGCAAGAATGTATGGGTAGAGCAGGAAACCTTTGGGATAGAAAAAGCTGTGGCAAATACCCACCTATTAACCGCCCTTTGCGTTGCTTCTTCGTCGTTCTCGTCACCGTCGTCGAAGAGGCTACCTCTGAGTGTTTACTCAGGGGAATCAAAAACAACAAAACAAACTCCTCTTCCTGGATAGTGTGCGGTGATTCAGTTGGGTTCTCTGTACGATCAAGTTTGAAACTGAGGAGTACTGACGAAACCAGAGAAAACACGAGCCAAAACCATGAGACCCGGCGCAAGAAACCGGCGGCTATAAGTAGCAGTGATGATACTCATGATGACTTACAACGGAGATGCTTCCGGTTGGGTGTGGTTGAATTTTCCTAGGACACTCGGCTGAATGTTTATTATATTCGTGGTCTCGAGTTGAAATATGGAATTCTTCCCACATGGCGATTTCGGAAATTTGGTAAATCTTGAAATTCTATCAATATTATCTGCTGTTGTACCCTCTTTAGGGTGTGTTAGACCGATGTATTTAGAAATATTGGCTGAGATCCAGTCAGGTCCTTCCGCCCGTTCGTCAAACAAATTTGCAACAAAATATACATTAATATAGGATTTGACTTCTAGACCAGTTCCACACCCATTTTGGGAGTTATGAGACAGCGTTAAATAGATGGGCGCAGTTGTTAGTGCATATCTGTTCCGACAACTACATGTTTCTGTATCACAATATCTTTTATACTTGGTGGTCAATAAGTTCTAGTCATTTATTCGGAGCCGGACGACGACGGCTAATACTCTCCATGATCTATTATGATGACAACATCTCCGTCGGAAGAACGTTTGAGAAGTTGATGAGCTGTCAATTCATTTTCAAGTATAAGGACAAGTAAAGGACAAAACTAAGCACAACAAATCAAGTCGGACAATAAGCATGATGCTTCACATTTTTTTGACTCGTTGTTTTCAATTTATTTTATTTGTTTTTAGTTTAAATCAGCTTTCGAGTACCGGGCAAAAATAAGTGAATCTTAAAAACACTTTCATATTACTGGTCCTGATGACCTCTAAACTTAATTGTTTCCTCATATTTATGGCCTTTCGGCATCAAAAATATTTTACGAACTAATCATAGATACTCCTACCAATATTTATTTTTTGAGAACATTTATATTACATATATACATTACATATATACATTCTATATTTTATTATAAACAAACGGTACAGTTTTCCATTATGCCCGTACAAGGAAAACATTTTTTATGATGTTAAAAAGCGTATTTTAATTTAATTAATTTAATTTAATTTAATTAATTTGATTTTTAATTTGGTGGGGGCCTGCGCCCCATTTATTCAGCTTAATACAAGCTACATGTCTTTGAACTACAAAACTAAGACTTAAAACTAGACTTATTAAAACTAATACTTACAAGCTAGAGAAAAACTTATAACAAAGACTAAGACTTATAACTAGGAAATAAAGTTAGGGTTTATGGAGAAGGGGGCTAAGTTTAATTGAGGGAGTGCTGCGGTTGAAATCAAAAATGCAAATGTTTGAACTTACCTTCCGTAGCATACGGGAAATTAGTTCGTTGGAGCCATAGAACGTGCGGTGGGTTGGTAGATAGAAGAGACGGGCATTTCTTAAATTACGAGGGTAAGTTAGGGCAATCGATAGAGCCTGAGAGGAAGCGATGAATGAAGATAATGTCTGCTGCATCCCTGCGGTCTTCAAGCCTATTCAAGTTAATGAGTTCGAGGCGGTCTTAATAGAGAGGCAGAATTAGGGGATCGTTCCATGAAAGTCCGCGGAGGACAAATCGAAGAAAACGTCGTTGTATGTTTTCGATTCTGCTTACATGAACTTGCTGAAAGGGTGACCACGTTTGGCTGGCGTATTCGAGGAGAGGCGGACAAAAGTAATGTAGAGAGATCTGGTCACGTAGGGGTCAGATAATTCCTTTGACTACCGTTTAATGAACCCAAGGGATGAATTGGCTTTACAATTATCTCGTCAATGTGCGAACGGAAATTAAGCTCGCGGTCGTACAATATGACAAGGTCGCGAAGAGACTGTACGATAGGTATAGGTTGATCATTAAGAAGGTAAAGACGGGGAGGGGACTTGTTGTATTTACGTGATAAGTTTATGTATTGGCATTTCGCAACATTGAGCTCTAGATCTTATTGTAGCAAGCAGGAGTCTTGTGATGAAGATATGTGTTGGAAAAATTTGGTGTCATCGGCATAGAGAGAGATAGAGGAGTGTTTAATAACCCTTTCCAGATCGTTTATAGTTTAGATGAAGAGAAGTGGACCTAGGTGACTGCCTTGTGGTACACCAGAGGTTGCCAGAAATGGGGCAGATGGGACGGTGCAGGGAAATAACTTCACGGGCAATAACTTCACATGGGCAATAACTTCACCTTTTTGTTTATAATTTGAATTTGTCTATTATAACTAAAGACCCTTGCACCCACTCCAAACCAAACAGTGACCCCAAGCAGGGGGGTTGCAGGGGGCAGGATGCCCCCCCATATGGATTGCACTGTTTGCACTGGGATTAGTTGCGAAACCACAAGTAGATTCCATAAACAGTTCAATACCTATGGGGGGGCATGCTGCCCCCCTGCAACCCCCTGCTTGGGGTCAGTGTTTGATTTGGAGTAAGTTCGAGGTACGGTTCTTGAATTATCATAAAATGTTAAGAGAATTTATTTCCTACAAAAAAGTGAAGATATTGCTCACCTATGGTGGGCAATAAGTTCACAAAAATAAGTGAAATTATTGCCCACTCGAGGTGAAGTTATTACCCATGTGAAGTTATTGCCCGTGAAGTTATTTCCCTGCACCGATGGGACGGACCTGAAGCGAACATTATATAAACGGTTTTCCAGATAAGATGATATCCATTTCAGCAGTATTGGTTCGAGACCAAGGGTGGACAATTTGATAAGAATTAATTTATGGGATATCTTATCAAAAGCTTTACTAAAATCAGTTGCAATAAAATCGACTTCTTTACCACTTTCTAGGGCCGTTAAGTTCAACGAGGTTAGTGGTGGTTGATCTAAATTTTAGAAAGCCATGTTGGTTTTGGGAAATTAAAGACTTGCATTGAAAGCAACAAAATGCTTTCCAAGAGTTCGGGCATATGCGAAAGTTAGGCTATCGGGCGATAATTAGTAACTTCACTATTTAATCCCTTTTTACGAATCGGCGTTATGAAGGAGGTATAAAAACACAAAAAAATTTGATGCTGGACCAATTTATAAGACAACGCTATAAACAATTTAAGTTTGCTAAGAACCTTTATAAAAGACTTAAAATCTATATACAAAGATCCTACATAAATAATGTATGTTGCCCAGATACCCAAATAATTCAGATTTGGCCGTCTGGCAGCACCTAAGCTAACGGGCGCGACTGTGTGTCAAAAATTGGTTTTATTCAAAAAAGGAATAATTGATGCAACCACTTGAATTCACTTCCAAATAATAGAGTACGACCGCCTCAGCACAAATATCGGTATCCGGACGCGGCGGAAGGGCTTACAAAATTCCAATTTTGAACAACTAACGCAAACACCCAATTTACTTTCTGGAACACATTTATGAAAGTTCAACACGTTTTGGATGTCGCTAAGGGCTCGCCGGACGAGGTTAAAGTATTGACAAAATGCGTATTTAGAAAAATAGGTGCAACCAATAAATTTTAAGAACCTAGAGCTCAACTCCCTGACTACAAATATATAAGTCAAAGACGTTTAACTTGTCGCCGAACCCTTGCCAGATGCAGCCGAATGTCGATAATGACACATATATGGGGTATATATGCGAATTTGAACCATTGGCTGCGTCTGGCAAGGGTTTGGCGACAAGTAAAACATCTTGAGGGGTCGTTCTCCATTATTAACTTCCCAGAGGAAGTTCTTGTCATGCGGCCGATTTTGCGAATCGCGGATTTTGACATATCTCCACGTATCAAGGTCACCAGAATCCAAATCCAACGTTTTTATTGAGATGTCTGTCTGTGTGTGTTTGCGTATGTGCGTATTTACGTATGTGCGTATTTACGTATGTGCGTTCGGAATTATTTTTCGCCACGATTATCTCGAGAACCAAATATGATATTGATATGGGACCAGGTTTATTCGAAGCGTAAATACATAACTCAGAACTGATTAAGTTTCCAGCGAAATCGGTCCAGCCGTTTTTTGTTAGTAAATAAATAACTAAAATAATTTGCCTTTATTTGTACTATTTATTGTCATTTGTCATCAAGCAAATCATTATTACATTGTGCTCGGTTATTTCGTATACATGTAAATTTACAGGTCTCCGTGTTGATAACAATTGTAGCATTAATATATATCACACTTCACACTTGTTATTAACAACATTTAATCGCATAAATCATATTGATCGCACTGGGAAGTTAGTCGTGTGGACCTTGCGGGTCGCACCCAGACCACTTTTTTACAATTGGATTCAAGTGGTTGCATCAATTATTCCTTCTTAAATAAATATATTTTTTGTCACATCGCAACCCCCTTAGCCCCCAGTACGTGCTGCCTGACAGCTATATTTCAATAATTGGGTATCAGGCAAAATATTTATGTAGGTTGTCTCCCACATCCAACATTTACTGCGGGCTCTTAGACAATTAGTTGTGACTATTACAACTGTGTTCCCATGGTAGCTCTTAAATATTTTTGCTCTAAGTTGAGTCTTGTGTACACTATAGTAGAAAAGCTGTATCATATTTATTAACTTCCCAGTGGAAGTTCTTTTAATGGGGCCGATTTTTTGAATCGCGAATTTTGACATATCTCCACGTTTCAAGGTCACCAGAATCCATATTCAACGTTTTTATTTTTTATTTTATTTTTTCTTGGCTGTGCCAAAGGATGTGGTAATCTTCAAAAGATGGCATGCACGATTCGCAAACCCCAATAATCGATGCCAGGAATGCGCCTACGTATTAATCCACACCCAGCAGACGTCAACCACTCTCCCCGCGTAGCTGCCGTTAGGTGTTACTTCGCGGGGCTGGTTAGCAATTCATGCTATGCGTCTTGTCTTGTGTCAGTTGCTTCTGACGCTTCTGCTGCTTCTGATGCTCTCCTTAGCCTTTCCAATCTCCGCAGTTCATTTTGGATAGTTGTTACCAGATTACAAACTGTCGTCCAATTGTCCTCCGACTGCAACAAATGGTCTATTACGAAAGATGGATTGGGCACGTTTTATAGAGATGTCTATGGGTGTGTATGTACGTATGTGCGTATGTTCGTATGTGCGTTCGGAATTATCTTTCGCTAGGATTATCTCGAGAACCAAAGATGATAGGTATTGACATGGGGTAACTCAGAACTGATTAAGTTTCCAGCGAAATCGGTCCAGCCTTTTTTTCTTAGTAAATAAATAACTAAAATAATTTGCCTTTATTTGTACTATTTATTGTAATTTGTCATTGAGCAATTCATTATTACATTGTGCGCCATTATTTCGTATACACGTAAATTTACATGACTCCGTGTTTATAACAATGGTTGCATTAATATATATCACACTTCGCTGTTATTAACAACATTTAATTTCCATTAACAATATTAAAAAGCATTTTTTAATAATGAATAATTCTTAACCATATCTTATGGTTAACCACATTTCAAAATTTCCCACTAATCGCATAAATCATATTGATCCCACTGGGAAGTTAGTCGTGTGGACCTTGCGGGTCGCACTCAGTCCACTTTTTTCTATTTCTTTTTATCTTAGAAATTTGTTCAGTTATCCCTTTTGTGTGTTTAATTAGTATATTCTATTATTTTCAATAGCGGCCGGCGCGGATTTTCAGGCAAGTGATAATTTCCGTAAGCATTTTCTAAATAATATTTCGTCGTCGAAAAAGTGTCTATTTTACGCTTCAACGGAAACGTGCCAAAAATACCTGTTTTTTACTGCAGGAAAAAAAAGAGCAAGCTTAATTATAAGGCCAGCTAAGCGACGCCATAAAGCAGCTAGAAAATAATATATTTCAAAAGGTGCGACGAATTTTTAAAAAAAGCTTGGCAGTAGTTCTGCCAACCTAATCACTATAGAGTAACCTTAACCAAATGAAACACAGTAAATCCAATTGAATTCATATACCAACTCTACATAAATCGTTTTGGCGTATTTTGAGCTTTATAATGGCACATCATTTCAAGTCCCCGTTTAAAACTTTTCGAATTTATAAACCTCCCTCTAAGAAAAGTAACCCAAAAAACTCGTTCCCTTCTAAGAACCGTATGTAATCTCAGCCAAATTTTAGCTTAGTGTGTATAACTGGCTGAACACAATGGTGCTGCAGACAAGCTACTTAGCTGCAACCGTACGAGTTAAGTAAGTCTTTCACAACCTTGAAAGTAAGTTGTGTTCACAACATCAAGTTCGTATTCAATGTTTGACAGCTCGTATGGTTGCAGCTTTATATTGCCATTGTGTTCAACCAGTAAGTGCGGCGGTATACGCTATGCAGACAGAACACAGAGGAGAAAGTGGCTAATATTACGAGTATGTATATATAAATGTGGGGGTCTACAAGTTTTTTATTCAAGTTAAGTGAACAAATAATTTTACAACTGCTTTCCCATGTCTCAATCCACATAGCGACACTACCATCCAACTTTATGGTATCGATTTTGTCTTGCAACCAACCAACTACTTTCGCAGGAAACAAAAAACAAATTGAGGTGCAATAAGGCAACTTCATAGAACATGTAACGAAACAATGCCAAAACTTTTATATGAGCACTGTCTTCTTTATGACTTATGTAGTCTAAACTTACATTTCTTTTCAATGTTCTTGAGAGGCAAGCAACACTCACCCATTATATATTCAAACAAGTTTCAAGAGGACATAAACATTCTTATATGCGGGACAAATGTAGCTCACGTAGCCTTTGACTCTGTGGCATATAAGGAGGTTTCTATTGTGGTACTTGCCTTTCATGATGAGGACGATGATCACTTTTCAGACAACTTTTACTCCATTTTTATGCAGTGTCTTGAAAAGTTTTACCCTCATGTTCGTGGTAAAGTTTTTCTCTCACAAAACAAACACTATCGTGTTTGGTTCTCAAGTATACTGTCCAACTTTGAGTTATTTGTTTTTGCAAGAATATGCTCGAGGGGAGAAAATCTGCTCGGCAGCACAAGCATTGCGCCCACGAATACATTATTGTGCATGTGTCAATGAATTGGTAATTAGAAAACGATTCCGAAAAACGAAGGGAAAATACCTAAGTTCAATTTATCAGCTGGTGCTTAAATTTTTCCGCAATCAATGCACAGTAGGGATATTTCACATAATTTACCCAGATACGGTCATGATAAGGGACAACAATGAACATGTTATGTGCATATTTCATTATGTGAAATGTAGATCACGATGCCAGGACACACCATAATCATGTTTGCATTACAGTCGCTTGAGATATATTCCTACGATATGAAGGGATACCTACATTATGTCACTAAGCGGCAGAGTGTTACGGTTTCAATACTCATTAAATATGAACGATTAGGTTTGCTTAGAATTATGGGTCGAGTGTTGCTTATAACATTACATCCCCCTATTTTCATATGCCACATACTGAATATAAATACAGTTTAATTGAATGCAACAATAACTACAAAAATGATTTAATTAATCTCAGAAGCAGAACAGCTTAAATCAATATCGGTATACTGTTTTAAAACAACATCCTCCAAATCGCACTCATTAAACCCTCGGGACCGCTGTGTAATTACAGTTGTATGAATTTTACATTTATAAAATAAAATTTGCACAACTATTAGCATTTTGTGCCAAATACAAATAAATATCTACATGAGAAACTTCTACATAATCCATGTGGATTAGTTGATTATCATTCCCAAATTTATTATACTCTTATCAAAGCCACCCGCCCACTAACGACCACTTATTAGTTTCTCTGCTCGTTATATGCCATGACACCGCCGGCAAGTGCCGCACTCAATTACACACAATTTTTGGATTGACAACATTTATTTGCAATTGGCTATCCGATAAATTAAAACAAATTTGAATAGCACACATGAGAGGACAATGAAAGCTAATAAGCCAACCCAACACCAGCAGGGCCCACCCACTTACCCTTAGCGCGGGATATGTTAGCTGTGTCGCTAATCGGCCCAATAAGAGTGTTAAGCATTTTGCTGTTGTTTTGTTAATAAACATTCAACTTTGAAATGTTTTCAAGTGGAACATTCAAATGCAAGCTAGGTCGCTTTTGTAGTTTGTGTAACAGCCAAAGAGCTAAAAAAAAAAAACAAAAAATAGCGATTTTTATGGTTTTGTTTTGACACTTGAATGTTCCTAAATGACATATCAGTCCGAACAATCGAACTTGATGAGGGTGATTCAATAAACTGTTCACTACAATTGTTTTGCAATAAATTATGTTGTTGATAGAATAAGCAACAGGGTGGGTGCAAAATTATTTTTATTTTATTTTATTTCATAAAATGTCAATTGTTGTTTTCTTATTTATGTAGTACAAATGTTCATCTATATACATGTCTATATTAATAGGTTCACATAATAAAATTGTATAGTTTGTATTGGTGCATGAGGGGAAACACGAATCACGTTAAAACTTCTTACCCAATCCGTATGGACTTTCCAGAAAGAACATAAAGCAGTATAAAGTTTTTATTTTATCGCAATCGGCCAACTCATTCAGAAGATAACCGAATTTAAAATTGTCTGATAGACGTTTCTGTCGGTCGTCGACTTGTTTCCTACGAAGTACCTCCCACAAAATTGGACATTTGATTCATATGAACCATTTCCCACGATTGTTTTGCACTGAGGCAAAAGTCCCAAATTGCTAATTTTTTTTATATCCTAAGAGTGGGCCTTTGTACAGTATGAACTAAGTCCCAAAGTATTTGAAATAAAAAGAAAAGAAACAAGTCCCAAAAGATATTATATTTTAGTTAAATATGTTTTGGAACGCAAAACAGTGTTAGATTCAAAAAAAGTAATCCAATTCGTGTGGACCATAAGCCTGTGTGTAAGCAAAACACTCTGGCGTACAGTTAGAGTGGCATTTATTCCCGAATTTGGCCGAAATGGCTACTCACTCGCCACGAGCTTCAGACCAATCAATCTGATTTTTTTTCTTTTAAAAACATAGATACAAGGTGGCGCAAAAATTGCCTTCCGATGTTTTTTGGCTGTAATTTAAAAAAAAAATGAAAAACTTTGATTCTTCTTGTGGATTATTTTTATTTGGTCTTTTAATTTTTTTTACATCAAGTCGAGAATATGATGTCATGTAAATGTCTGCAGAACGGCTACTCCGGGGTCTGCCACGCCTGGCAGCATCTCGTCTTGTGCCAGTCTCTTCGAGGCGAGCGGCTAAACGTCGCAGTGTTTCACCAGTAGGCGTTGGACGGGTAGGAAATCTGCGACGAAATTCACGTTGTGCCAAAGTCACCGACCGATTATTGCTCAAATAAATAGTCACCAATATTCAGCGTTCTGGAGCAGTGTAGCGCAACATTGTTTATTAACGTGTATTTCGCATGTGTTTACTACACAAATGTCAAAACAGAACTGACATTAGGGGCCAATCGCAAAATTTATAGCATTTTATGATAGGAGGATTACTTTTGCGCCACCTTGTAGATGCATTTTATTTAGCTTTCGAGAAGCCATTTAGTTCAAAAATTGTTTACAATAAATTAATATACTTTTATAAGCAATGACAACAAATATTTAAGTGTTAAGATTTAATTTTTGAAATGCAGTTTTTTTATCTTTAACTTTCAAAATGTATTTTCTAGTAGTACTCGTAGTATCTTTAATGAAGTCAATAATGTTTCTTTTAGAAAACGTTAAAATCTGATGCGTTTTTTAAATAAGTTGGCAAATTGTTAAAGGTTTGGAACCCCATGTAATACATTGTCCGGTGTCCTCTTGAGGTGTTCGCTCTTTGGATTCGTAGATCACCTGCGGATCTTAGGCTATACGGTGAATGATAATTATTTGTTGTAACACCTTCAAAAAGATAATTCGGGCATAATCCGTTTTTTAATTTGTGAACGAATAGCATTGCATTCATGAATAGTCTTTGGTTTACACTTAGCCAGTTTAGCGAATTTAACATTAAAGTTACTGGGGTATACCTGTCACATTTTAACACTATCCGCATAGCTTTATTTTGAAGGACTTGGAGTATATATTTTTGAAACTGAGGACATGTAAATAACAAACTACCACAATATTCAAAATGTGGTTTAATAATAGCGTTGTACACCTTCACTGCACTGTTAAACGAAATATTTTATCTTATTCTTCTCAAGACCCCAATATCTTTTGATATTTTTTTACATGTATGTATACTCAATGTGATCATTGAACAATAGTTTTTTATCAATCATGATGCCAAGATATTTATCTTTCTCAACAAGTTCGATTTGGACATTGTCAACTACGATGTTGGGGGGTGTATCGATCGAGTTATTGTTAATAATTAGGCACTTGGTTTTTTCAGTATTTAGAATGAGTTTATTCATTTTTAACCACACACTTATAGCTCTTAAATCACTGTTTAAGAAAGACACTCTCACATACATACAAAAGTCCATCGTCAGCAAACAATACAAATTTTGAAAACGTTACCACTTTGATCATGTCATTTATATATAACAAAAACAATTACACACCGAGTATAGTTCCTTGCGGTAGCCCAATATCGACCCTAACCGCGGCCGACACATTTTCATTCACTTTCGTACGTTGGGTTCGCCCAGTAATGAATGAATTCGATAGACTTAACGCCCATTTTTGATAGTTTATCAATTAGGATGTACCGATCTACCGTTTCAAATGCTCGCTTGAGGTCAAGAAACACTGCGAAAACTACTCGTACGTTTTTTTGGTCAATATTTACTTTCCAGACACTTAACACATAATTTACACATGTTTCACAAGAGTGATCTTCTCTAAAACCAGATTGATACACGGTTAAAATGTTTTGGCTGTCGATGTGGTCTTTTAATTGTACTTGCACTACTTTTTCGAATATTTTTTCATATATTGGCATCTATTTATGGGGCTATACTCTATGCAAGTTTTGCAGCGCTCCTAAATCAAGTTGATAGAAAGAAGTGCGCGCTTGACAAGAAAAGAATAATTTCATCTATATTGAGGGTGCTTTGACAATGCGACTTTTGACACGACAAATTGGCGCAGATGAGTAATTGTAATTAAAGCAATGCTAATAAGCAGCAGTTAATATGGACAAGACTAAATAAATGCTATCAACAAACAAACAAACATCTGCCCACCGCCTAGGACAAAACGTCAATGTTGATAGCAATAACTTCGAGGTAGTTAATGAGTTCATTTACCTTTAAGTGAGGTTAGGTTAGGTTAGGTTATAGTGGCAGTCGGCAGAGGCCGACACACTTAGACCAATGAAAGGTTTAGTTTAGTTTAGTTTATTAAGTTTATTTCTTATTGTTTAAAATTAACAACGTTCAATGACAAGTTTCAATATTAAATATAAACATAATAAGAAAGTTGAAGACATTTTATATTTTTGCATAAAAATTATGAAAAAATAGTATTAAATGCCACATTAGATGCTTTAACGATATAAAATTAAATTAAATTATTTGGGTGGGGTGACCCTACACTGTAGAAACAAAAACAAAATAAAAATAAAAAAAAATTTTAACAAAAAAATCAAACAAAAATTTGTAAACAAGATGGATTGAACAAAGTTTAAAAAATTTACATTTAACAGCAATAAGTAAAGAACCAAACGTAAATCAAGACGAATGTGGCAAAAATGAAATTAAACAGAATGAACATAAAATTAGAGTTAAACCAGAATATCAGTAGATTGAGATAAACCCCAAAATCAAAACCTAAAAAAAGAATCAAAACTGACATTATCAAAATTAAAGAGCCAACTTTTTACGTTTTTAATGAACGTACTCTTCACAGATATTGCCCCGATCGACTGTGGAAGTTTATTAAATAAGCGATACGATGAAACGGAAAAAAAATTACGATAAGCAGTGGTACGAGCAATGGGTACAGATAACAAGTTAGAAAAATTTCCACGTAAATTATGAGTAGAGATTAAACGAAAATTACGATTGCCACACCTCATAAAGAAAGTCTTCAACACCTTAAAACAATATAAATGACGAACAGGTAGAATACTCAAGTCACAGAACAGAGGAAAACTAGAATATCTACACGGCTTTTGAAATATTTTCCTTAAGACATACTTCTGCATAGTTAACAGAGGCTGTATTTTATTAAAATACGCACCTCCCCAGCAAACAATTCCGTATTGCAACTTGGAATGAAAGATTCCATAGTAAATTGTTTTAAGAAGTTTTTTAGAGCAGATATTTTTCAAATAAAAGAAATGTCTAAGAGTGAGTCGGAAATAGCTTCTCAACGCTTCTGCGTGATTCATAAAACTCATTCTTGAATCAATAATTAGACCCAGATATTTAAATTCAACGACCTTTTCAATTAAAAAACAATTATTACTTCAGATTAGACTGCTACAAAAGGAGGGAGAAGAACAACTAAACACACAATTATTACAAACTGACATTTTATATCGTTGACATTCGGGAGCATGGAAAAAAACATTTGCGTCAAAATTGTTTAAAGAAGACAAACTGAAAAACATTATTTTAGTTTTCGAGCTTATCACTAAACTGTGTTCACCGAACCAGTTTCTTAATAAGTTAAGATCCCAGTTAATGCCTGAAATCAGATCCAAAGGACTGTCACAGCCATACGAAAAACCAATATCATCTGCAAAAGCCGTAGGTCTACCCCTGAAATTGACTGAAAGCAGTGAGTTAACATAAATTAAGAATAAAATTGGTCCCAAAACAGAGCCTTGCGGTACACCCATTTTGATGAACTGAACTGCACTCCTAACGTCGTCCAACTTCACCCCTTGCGACCTGTTTTCAAGATAAGACCCAAACCATTTAAGCATAAATCCACGAAAGCCAGCACTTTCTAATTTCTTTAACAATAAAGTATGGTTAACCATGTCGAAGGCTTTGGTGATGTCAATAAATAAACCTGCAGTACACTTTTGCTAATCGAGGCTAGACATTATTTGACTACAAAACTGTAGTAGTGCATCTTCAGTCGATTTTCCTTTTTGAAATCCGAATTGAGATGGATTAAAATAGTCAGTTGCGTTTAAAAAACTCGCTACTCTATTTTTTATGAGTTTCTCAAAGATTTTACTGAAAACAGGAAGAAGTGATATGGGCCTATAGTTTGAGACTTCAACAGAAGAACCTTTTTTAAACAGTGGTACAACATCGGCACATTTGAGCTCATCCGGGAATACCCCAGCAAATATGCAGTTATTAAAAATATTAACTAATACTTCCAGTATGTAACATCCAATTTTTTTGACCACTATATTCGAAATACCATCAGCACCACACGAATTCGAATTTTTTAAGGTTCCTATAACTTTTAAAACCTCAAGAGGAGTTATAGGCATAAAAACAAAACTGTTTGTTTGAAAATGTATAGCACTTCTACGAGAAGACGAACATGTACAACAAATCCTTTGGTCATTACATGATTGAAAGCTGGTAGATATATTTGTAAAGTACCTGTTGAATTCATTAGCAATTACAAGTTTGTCAGAAATTTCTGAGTCGTTAATCTGAATAATAGTAGGTTTTTTAGAGAACGATAATTTGTTCAAAATATTATTGACTACACGCCATTCATTTCTTAAATTTCCCTTAGCAGAATTGAACTGAAAACGGTAATAATTATCCCGACAGAGAGGAATCTCCTTTTTGAGTTCAGCGCACAGTTTCTTGTATTTTCTTTGAAGACTCATATTCCTAGGGTACTTGTTACACTTGATTCTAAGATTGTTTTTGCCTTTAAATTTATTCAATAAATACCTTGAAATCCAAGGTTTAAGCCTTTTTACCACTTTTTTGGATGGCAAAAAGGAGGAAAAATTTGCAATATGATTCTTCAGGGTATCAATAAATAATGTAAAAGAAGTTGAAGGATCCCTGCAGGAATATACATCTTCCCAAAACTCGTAAAAAAGATAGTTTTTGAGCTGTGTGTAGTTAATTTTCATAACTTTACTCGAGGCTTTAGTTTTGTTTTCATTGGGTCTACTCGAAACATATACTATGAGCCCTATCATAGAATGATCGGTTATCATCAAATCAAAGACGCATTTTTCACAATTATTTACGCAAATATGTATTACTAAAAGGTCCATTATGATACCACACGGATATATCATCTTCCTACTCGTTGAACCAGTTGGAGCTTTTGATGAAGCTTCACAGACTTTTGATGTCGGTGTTAATGAGATCGCCAAGATCATTGTAAAAGAAAGATCCTAAATGGAGTTTTCGTCTTTGAGAGAGAGCAGGGCATGTGCAGAGAAGGTTGAGAATTGTCTCCTCCTCCTCCTCGTCCATGCAGCTTCTGCAGAAGTCATTTATATAGACTCCAAGCCTTGTTGCACGCTTGCCTATGAGACAGTGTCCGGTGATTACACCAATTATAGCACCAATTTGCAGTATGTTCAGAGATATCAAACACTTAGGGCGTTTCAAATCCAGCTTTGGCCAAATCTGTTTTGTCGCTAGACAAGTGTTGGCACTTGTCCACCTAAGGTTAGTTTTCTCAATGGAGACCTCATAAACATGAGTTTGCATCTAGCAATTGGGATGCGTACGGGACCTTTATCAGGTAGAAGGGCCAGTATGGTTCCTTTCCTGACGAGTTCATCCGCCCTACAGTCCTCTGCCCTGGAATATGTGAATGTCCTGGCACCCAGCATAGGTGAATGTTTAATTGATAAGTTAACATCAACGCCAAAAATGACACCTTAGTGGATATCCGACCGAGAATCACCTTAGGAAACTGCTACTACTTCGGTTTGGAAAAAAAAATGGGTTCAAAACTCCGCACTCGAACAAAACGCCAGCTCTATCGAACCTGCCAGTCCTGCGTTATGGTGCCAGTGCTGGACGATAAGTAGGAAAGGGGAGCTAATATTGAGTTCTTTTGAAAGAAAAATACTCCGTCGGATATTTGGTCCTGTGTGCGAGGAGGGCGAATGGAGTAGAAGATACAACTGCGAACTCTAAGATGTGGATGCAGTCCAAGTCGACTACATTGGCCCGGCTACATTGAGCGAATGGACCATACTGCTCCATCCAAGAGGCTCCTCGACTTCCAGCCCCAAGGTTCTAGAAGGCAAGGAAGACCAAACCTCCGTTTTAAAGATCAAAATCAGTGGCTGCCCGCAAGCATCGTTCTGATTCCGCTGTTATGGTGTATGCTAGTTGAAGCTCTGTTTAACACTCCCAACAGTTCTTACGTCTACGCTCAGGTGTACGCGAATGATGTTGCTGTACTTTCTGTTGGATCATGCCTAGCGAATATCCGCTGCAAAGCGCATGCTCCATTTTCCTAAATATTATAATCAATAAACATTCAAAACCAACGTGCATCGGTATCTTTTCCTATCTTCTTACCCTAATTTCCATAACGCCCGCGCTGTAAAGCTATTACATTTTAAGGGTATTAAAAAATCCCTTTAGTGCGAGTTCGTTATAAAAAAAAATGGAAAATAATGTTAAAAAATCGTATGATATTTAATTCGTTAAACAAAGATGAAAGCGTTAGGGCCAATCGAGAAGCGCATGGCGTAGAAGAGTAATAGAAGCATCACGGCAATAGGAAATAACTTGTGGGGAGCTGTGTATCTTAACATACTGCCGAAAACTCATAGGCGTACTGTATGCTCTTGGACTGAGCTGACATACATAGGCTTGTTAATAGTGCATTACATTACAAAGCACGAGACGCATCTAGACTGACAAAAATCCGAAGGACTGTTTTAACAATTAAAACCGTAAGCCAATCCATAACAGCAAATATCAATCCTCATTATTGGCAGATATGTATTAGCCTTTATCGTTTACAGAACCACGAAAGTATTAGATATGCATTTGAAAACTCCAATTAAAACGTACTTTCTACTATAAACATGAAATGCATTTACTTCTTTTAAGGCGTCTGAGGACACATTTTCCATTTATTTAATAACCACCCTGTTACATCACCACAATTATATATATTATACAAACAAACAGTGAAATCTAATGCAATAATTTATTCTGTGTTGAAGAGCGGAACTGGCAGGACATAAATTTCCTGTTACACGGTAAATGTTTTCCAATATGTGGTTAATCCTTGCTCATCCCAAAAATTAGATACACAGCAACTAACGCAGCGCGGTTTGTTGTATTTGCCCGTCCTGTGCGATGAATGACACAATATTTCCGGCTGAGTAGGTGTTGTTTCAGTTAGGTTTTGTTTGCAAAGATTCTGGATGTTATTTTGTTGTAAATTTTACAATTGGCCGTAATTAGGGGAAAAACACCTTAATTAAGTGATAAACAATTTAAACAAACAATTTAAAACAAACGCAATAGTATTCCATAATGTTCTTTGGATGTCAGTTCAAATTTCGAACTTTGCAATATATTTATGTATGCAGAGTGCCATTACCTATTTACAAAATTCTTAAATTCAACATGCTAACATACAGTAAGATATAATATCTTATTATATAAGCGTGTTTTTTTACTTAAGCGTATATGTATAAGCGTATTCACACTTGCATGTTAAATACAACAACAACTTAGCCAGTGCTTCCAAGCACCGTTTTCAACGTTTTCCGATAACTTTTGTTATCGAATGTTGATACTTTGACATTTCTCACCTACTGAACTGACAAATATCCCCAAATTTTACTTACGTGTGGAGTTTTATTTTTACCAAAAAAATATTTTGAGCCGCGGCCATTTCCAAACCACTTGTCCAATAGGAGTCAACTTTATGCTTTAAAGTTGTAATTTTCTCGCCGAGCAGTATATTGGAATTTAGCTTTTAGGTTCAGAGTACAGTTGTATGACTACCAAAAATCGATTATTAAAACCCGTGCCCTATTGAGATCAGCTTTACATTTTTAAGTTGAAATTTGCCCTACACGGTGTTATAATTAGATTTTTAATCAGAGTTTTATTTTCGAATTTGATTTTCAGGTTCAATATACTCTAGTTTGAAAAAACAGCCGAAATATGAAATGACAGCCAGCATAGTGCTGGCAAGTCACAACCGAGCATTTTTTTACTCTATTTTTCTAAGCCTATATAGGTACGCTTGAGTAAAAAAAACAAACCTATATTCATATGTTCGATATAAGCTTTTTATGGAAATATAACAAAATTTATACATACAAAGTTTATAATTTGAGCCAATATTTTAATTTATTTTGTTTGATTTAAGCGTTTCTCAGTGGCGCAGAGGTTAGTGTGTTGCGGAATACTTATCTAAAGGTCTCAGGTTTAAGTCCCGCCGCGGCCATGTAACATATAAAATTTTGTTCCACTGTCCCACTTCTTGCAAACGTCTCACAAACATCCAAGAGTATCAATTGTCATGAGAAGCGCCTCAAATTTGCCGTTTGGATTCGGTTTACTAAACTGAAAAACTCGTGGCTTCAATGACACGGTGCATGAGTGCTTGCCTGAGAAGACGCTGGTCTAGGTTCGAATCCCAGTGGACGAAATGGATTTTCGGGATAAAATGAAGGAAAAAAGACAGAGCAGCACCACAGAAGGAGTCTGATGATCGGTTGTAGTGAACCGTGAAACTCCAGCCGTCCACTTCACGTGGTAACGAATGTAATATTATTCATTCAAAACAACATAAAAAAAATAACGGTTATGAAAATGGTTATTATTATGTGACCTCCATTATCTTGTCGGAAACCAGTTTTCAGGTGACAAAAATCTTTTTGACCAATGTAATTATAGACAGTAGACAAAATATTATAATTAGTTGAACTAGATGAAAACTGCAAGATTATTCCTAGATTAATCTATGAAAGTAATATTATAAACAATGACACACAAAAAAAATCTATAATATTAGTTTGATGGGAAGCGACTGGCTTTAAAAATTGCCAGTTCTATCCGTACTATCGTGGAAGTCGGTTCGTTAGCACTTTACGCTACAATAGTAATTTGTTCATTACTCTATTACATTTTTATAAAAAAGTACGACTATTGGAAGAAACGCGGTATACCTTGCGAAGAACCACACTCCCTGCTAGGCAACTTAAAGGGCGTTTTCGGTACAGTGGGCGTCTTTAAGCTATTCGCAAAATTGTACACAAAGTACAAGGGAACTGGTCCATTTGTTGGTTTCTGGATGTGCATTTCACCATCGGTGGTGCTGCTGGATCTGGATTTGATTAAAAATGTGCTCATAAAAGACTTTAATCTCTTTGACGATCGTGGAATGTTTTACAATGAACGTGATGATCCGCTAACAGCCCACCTGTTGGTACTAAATGGAGGGCACTCAGGGGAAAGCTTACACCAACATTCACTTCTGGTAAGATGAAAATTATGTTTCCAGCGATGGTTGATTTGGGTAACAGATTTGTAAAAGTTCTGCAAGAGAAAGTCAACGCAAATACAGATATTGAAGTTAAGGAGTTGTTGGCCAGGTTTACCACTGACGTTATTGGAACATGCGTCTTCGGCATCCCTTGTAACAGCTTAGAAGAACAAAATTCGGAGTTTAGATTAATGGGAAAAAAGGCTTTTGGCAGTGGGGGCGGTAAGAGTTTCCTTTTCAAAGAGTCTTTTCCAAAGCTGGCAAGATTTTTACGCTTTAAACGCATTCCCAGCGATATATCGAGCTTCTTCACAAGAATAGTCGAAGAGACTGTCGAATATCGTGAGAAGAACAATGTCAGACGTAATGATTTCATGGACATCTTGATCAATTTGAAAAACAAACAACCGGTTCAATTGGATAACGGTGAAAAGATTGAAGCTCTCACCATGAACGAGATAATTGCTCAGTCAATCCTTTTTTATACCCTATTCTAAGCGCATATTAATTTTGACGCATAGTTTGTAACATACCTTAATATTGCCCGTAGACCCCTAAAAGTTACTATATTTATGATCAGCATCGATAGTAATGTCGATTAAGCCATGTCCGTCCGTCCGTCCGTCCGTATGTCAGCAAAAATTAGGCCTTTAAACTGGACCTAGAGAGCTGAAATTTTAACCATATACTCTCTAGGGTCCCGAATTAATCAAGTTTACGAATTTTTGAAATCCGCCCACAGACACGCCTACAAACTAAAAAAACAAAATTTTGGAAAAAATCGAATTTTGAGCTAGAAAGCTGAAATTTTTTATATATGATCTATGACTCCTGATACTGCTCGAGATAAATTTTTTTCAAAATCCGCCCACTGACACGCCCACAAATAAATAAAATATTTTTTTATACCCTATTCTAAGGGTATATTAATTTTTGAAAATCCGAAGTTTGAGCTAGGGAGCTGAAATTTATAATATATACTCTCTATGGGCTCTTTATGCTCATGTGTAAATATTTTCAAAATCCGCCCACTGACACGCCCACAATTAATTTTTTTTTTTTTTTTTGAAAATTCAAAGTTTGAGCTAGGGAGCTGAAATTTATAATATATACTCTCTAGGGGCCCTTTATTCGCATGTGTTAATTTTTTTTAAATCCGCCTACTGACACGCCCACAATTAAATAAAAACATTTTATTGAAACACCCAAGTTCACCCAAGTTTGAGCTAGGGAGCGTTTTTTTTTATAAAATCCTTTAAATGTTATATAACAAAATATGTAGAGCGTTCTTAACAATTCAACCATACTTAGACTTTTTTCACGCCCACTTATGAGGGAAAGGAATAAGAATAGGGTATCCAACAGTTCGCCCAAGCGGACTGTAGCCCGTCCCTATGTTTTTATGGCTGGTTTTGAAACTACATCTAAATAAAACAATGGGTTTCGCTCTTTATGAATTGGCCCAGAATCAGGATATTCAAGAAAAACTGCGAAGGGAAATCAACGATATCATCGCCAAATTTGAAGGTGAACTGACCTTCGAAGGAGTTAAAGAAATGGTTTATCTGGATCAAGTAATAAGTGGTAAGCAGATACTGTATTTAAAGAGTTACTTATCATAAAGATTTCAACAATTTCAGAGACCCTTCGAAAATTCTCACCATTGCCTTTCGTTATGCGAATGGCTAAAACTGAATATGCAACAAGTAATCCCAAGTATGTTATTCCCAAATGTGCTCATGTATTTGTGCCGTTGTTTGAAATTCATAAAGATCATGACATTTACCCGAACCCCGAATTTTTTGATCCGGAAAGGTTTACATCTGATGAAAATTAGAAACGCCATCCAATGGCTTGGTTACCATTCGGAGATGGGCCCAGAAATTGCATTGCATTGCGGTTTGGAAATATGCAAGCAAGCGTGGGACTTGCACTGTTGATTAAGAACTTTAAGTTTACTGTGACAAAAGACACCCTATTCCGATGACGTTCAATAAGAAATCTTTTGGAGTGTCATCAGCAAAGGGCATTGTCTTGGCATTGGAAAGGGTGATATTTGAATAATTAATAAGATGTGATGTTATCTAGTTGATTTATGCTTGTGGTACCGATTAAAAATAATGCAATCATAATGTGATAAACAACCTGGGGCCAGATCACGTAAAATTAAAACGATTCTAACAACAATAAAACATATGTTTCGCAGATACCATAATCGTCGAAAAAATCTCTATTGATCGTTTTCTTTTTCCGCAATCTGGCTACTGAAAGTATTAATAAGAAACAAGCACCACTGTAAATTGGTGTGGCTTTTCGGTTACTTTTAACTTCTTGTTAATAGAAATGTTGTGTAGGCAACTAACTAAAACGGTGTATACAAAATAATGATTTTATCTCTGACATCATATTATTAAATATCTTGACTACAAATAAGTAAGATGTAGCTTGCGTTTTTATATGCACTCGATTTCTTTTTCTTCCTCCTTTACGATGAGATAATGATAATTTATTATATATATATAAGGCTTATTATAAATACATGATTGTATACCTAAATTGAAATGCGAGAAAAATGCCTGATTTTGACTTCGTAACACTATAGTACCTACTTATTGACATTTTGTACACCGCTTTATTTGATTAATTTTGTTTTCATAAAAAAAACTGCACAAGAAGGAATCTTAAATAGGAAGTTAACTTAATCGGCGCAAATCTAATAAAAAAACATAGGGACGGGCTAACTGTTGGATACCCCTATTCTTATTCCTATCCCTCATAAGTGGGCGTGGCAAAAGTCTAAGTATGGTTGAATTGTTAAGAACGCTCTACATATTTTGTTATATAATATTTAAACGATTTTATCGAAAAAAAAACGCTCCCTAGCTCAAACTTGGGTGTTTCAATAAAATTGTTTTATTTAATCGTAGGCGTGTAAGTAGGCGGATTTAAAAAAAATTAACACATGAGCATAAAGGGCCGCTGAGAGTATATATTATAACTTTCAGCTCCCTAGCTCAAATTTTGGTTTTTCAATAAAATTGTTTTATTTATTTGTGGGAGTGTCAGTGGGCGGATTTTGAAAATTTTATATCCCAAGCAGTTTTAGGAGCCATAGATCATATATACAAAATTTCAGCGTTCTAGCTCAAAATTGGATTTTTTCCAAAATTTTGTTTTTTTGAGTTTGTGGGCGTGTCTGTGGGCGGATTTCAAAAATTCGTAAACTTGATTACTTCGGGACCCTAGAGAGTACATGGTTAAAATTTCAGCTCTCTAGGTCCAGTTTAAAGGCCTTTTTGCCGACGGACGGACGGACGGACGGACGGACGGACGGACGGACGGACGGACATGGCTAGATCGATATTACTATCGATGCTGATCATAAATATAGTAACTTTTAGGGGTCTACGGGTAATATTAAGGTATGTTACAAACTATGCGTCAAAATTAATATACCCTTAGAATAGGGTATAAAAACGCTCTCTAGCTCAAACTTGGGTGTTTCAATAAAATTGTTTTATTTAATTGTGGGCGTGTCAGTAGGCGGATTTAAAAAAAATTAACACATGAGAATAAAGGGCCCCTAGAGAGTATATATTATAAATTTCAGCTCCCTAGCTCAAACTTTGAATTTTCAAAAAAAAAAAAAAATAATTGTGGGCGTGTCAGTGGGCGGATTTTGAAAATATTTACATATGAGCATAAAGGGCCCATAGAGAGTATATACTATAAATTTCAGCTCTCTAGCTGAATTTTTGGATTTTCAAAAATTAATATACCCTTAGGTAGGGTATAAAAAAATTATTTTATTTATTTGTGGGCGTGTCAGTGGGCGGATTTTAAAAAATTTTATCTCCTGAGCAGTTTTATGAGTCAAAGATCATATATGTTGTTGTTTGCGGATTTCAAAAATTCTTAAACTTGATTAATAGAGAATAAATGGTTAAAATTTCAACTCTCTAGGTCCAGTTTAAAGGCCTAATTTTTGCCGACGGACGGACGGATATGGCTAGATCGACATTACTATCGATGCTGATCATAAATATAGTAACTTTTAGGGGTCTACGGGCAATATTAAGGTATGTTACAAACTATGAGTCAAAATTAATATACCCTTAGAATAGGGTATAGACAATAAATTAATATAGAGATACAGGTACATTTTTTCATTCGCTCACATGTTTTCCAAGGAACAATTGTAGCTAATGATGTCACTACATGACATTTTTGACGTTTTCGATAAAAATCTAAATAACGATTGAAAGCCTCTTCAGCAGGGCTATCGGGATTTAGGCGTAATGGTGGTATCAACCAGTTTTTAAGTCCGTAACCACTATCACCCAAAACAACAGCATCCGGAAATGGTCTCCATCCATTGTCAAATCTTTGACTTACAGCCAAATTTCGTAACACCCTTGAGTCGTGAACGCTGCCCGGCAAACTTGCATTTACACTGTAAAATGTGTAGTCTGGCCCGCATATCATCATCACATTCAATGAGGACCATGCCGGTCTACATATCCTTCCTCGTGTTATGTAGGCGCATCAATTTTAATGATTGTGCCATCCACGCAAACACACGCACAAGGGAATCCACCGATCATAAAAAAACTTTTCAGCAATACCACTGACGTCATTGCACTATGTTTTGAAATAAAACGTCTATTATAACGTCGACAACTCTATGGATGGTTCTGCAAACTGTTGATTTTGCAACACCATGCATAGCTGCAACACCATGGTACTGGCAACCATTTCCGAGCCAATGCAAGCACAGTAGCAGTTGATTTTCAGCCGACAAAGCATGATTGCGCTGTGTATTGTGCTCTAATTTTTCTCCAATTTTATTTAAAAGGAAATCAACTTGAACTTGTTTTAAACGAAAGCACTCTTTAAAATTAAAGTTTTATAGTCCCGAAAAATTAATTCGGTCTCTATAATTTCTTGTTATAACCGCGTCTCCACTATCGCCGAACAAAAACTCACGTCTTAACATTTTGAAAGCTTCACTAGTTATAACAATATGAATTTGTAAGGCGATCGTTTACCTTGCATACTTTTGACAAATTTATCAAAATTTGTTTTGCAAAAATAGAGTTTACAGTTTTTGTGGAACGAAACATCATAATTATTTGCAAAATCTTTGCAAATTACACTTTCAAATATTAACTTTTCACTTTGCACAAGATAACGTACGTGGAACAGAAATTGCAAAGAGAATATAAAAATTGCAAAGATTTTGCAAATTACATTTTCAATTTTAACTTGTCACTCATCAAATTTTATTGTTTTGAGGAACACGAAGTTTTGCAAATTGACGAAAAATTGCATATTTGCAAAGTGAAAAGTTGATAATTTGTTTTGTGGAATATGGCCCTGCTGTCATGCGAAGCATCTTCATATCAGCTGCCGTTAATTTGCCCTCATTTTTTACGCTGCCGTATTACAGTGAACCGTTTGTAAGCGTGGGCGCAGAACTGCGGTGTAGAGCCGCCCTTTTAGCGTAGACTACATTTTTCGCTCACAGCAAATGACCGAGTTTTCTCTCCACTTCATCCCTTACACTTACGATGATTGATGTCGTCATACCAGGTAACTTTGCTATTGATCATTGTGCTCAGATATTTAAAAATTTTTGGACTTGAATGTCGGAAACGGGGTGGTTCAAAGAACGGATAGCACAGGTATTCTGGGTTTTCCGGACTAATACGATTCCGTGATCGTTGCAGGTACGTTTTATGCTCGCTTTCGTCATTTTTAATCCAAGCAGATAATGAAGGACTGTAATAAATATCAAGGGACTTAAGAAGCGCCTTTACTGCTTGCGAACTGCGCGATGACTCCAGCGGGGCATCTTAGTCTTATCCTTAGTCCCTCATACATGTCCATGTTTCTGTAACTCTTGATGATTTCTAAGCACCACCCATAACAGATCTCTTGGTTGTCTATCAAAACATTTCAAAATTAACTGACACCATACGCAAATCCTTTTAGGAATGACGAATGACGTTATTTTTCCATTATGTGACTTTGCGTACCCATATTCAAACGTGACTAACATAGACTGTCATAGCTTGACGTTGTTTTGTTTTGTGCGCGTTTTATGTCTTTTATTTAGTTTGTTTGCTGTGAAATAATTAGTGTTTAGTGTAGTGTTCTAAACGTTTTTAAGACCTGATCATTTAGTTTGCTTTAATTGTTTCTTTTGGTCGGCTTTTTGTGTAATAAAAGTTGTCTCTTTGTATTTTTGGTAAGCGGTTGTTACAGTTCTTTTTTTTTCTCTTCCTCTTCAATAATATTTATATATGTGCAGTTTACTTCTTTGTACCTACTTTTTTCTAAAATTTTGTTCGCAATTATTACTGACCCCTTTGGTGCAGCTGGCTAATGTGTCGTATCCATATTGATGCAAAAGGACTGGTACAGACGAGGGATGGTATCCCGGTATTATACCACCGCTACCGTAGCGCGAGAGATAAGCGGCTCATCCGCAGCGAGGACGTCGCCAATGCTCATGAGCTCCTCCGTTTTAGTACCGCAATAGCGGAGACGGATAAATTCGATACGGAAAAACAATTTGCCGAATTTTTGTTGCTTTTTGAGGGGGGAGGGGTCAACATGCCCTCCCAAGACGGTGCGTTACTCTAGGTTACATCCTCTTAGTTTATAAGTTAGATTAAGTTAGCTAGGGCTTTTCTGCGAGAGGCCGGGCTCGCCAACTTGTGGTGGTGCTTCCGGGAGGTGATTGATTCTGTAAGGCATCAGTCAGCTCACGGCAGCGCGTGTGCACGTTGACGACTGCAAGGCGCTCGGAAAGCAATTGGGATTTTGACCACTTGTTTCGTAATGCAACGAGTGATCAGAATCCTAATTATAGTTAGAATATGTTAAGTAGTTTAAGTAAGTGGAGTAGGTAGTTTGTAATTTATTTATTTTATATAAATATGTAAAATTTGATAAAGATGCCGAGTTTTCTTAACAATTTTCTCGATGAAAACATAATATTATGTATGATTAGTTCGTAAAATAGTTTTTAGGCCGGAAGGCAATAATTATAGGACAGAGTTAAGTTTAGGGCGTCCGCATAAGGATCAATAATCTAGAATATTCTACCCTATTCTAAGGGTATATTAATTTTGACGCATAGTTTGTAACATACCTTAATATTGCCCGTAGACCCCTAACAGTTACTATATTTATGATCAGCATCGATAATAATGTCGATCTAGCCATGTCCGTCCGTCCGTCTGTCGGCAAAAATTAGGCCTTTAAACTGGACCTAGAGAGCTGAAATTTTAACCATATACTCTCTAGGGTCCCGAAATAATCAAGTTTACGAATTTTTGAAATCCGCCCACAGACACGCCCACAAACTCAAAAAAACAAAATTTTGGAAAAAATCCAATTTTGAGCTAGAAAGCTGAAATTTTTTATATATGATCTATGACCTATGACTGCTCGGGATAAAAATTTTCAAAATCCGCCCAAAATAATTTTTTTATACCCTATCTAAGGGTATATTAATTTTTGAAAATCCAAAGTTTGAGCTAGGGAGCTGAAATTTATAATATATACTCTCTATGTGCCCTTTATGCTCATGTGTAAATATTTTCAAAATCCGCCCACTGACACGCCCACAATTAATTTTTTTTTTTTTTTTTAAAAAAAAAGCTAGGGAGCTGGAATTTATAATAAATACGCTCTAGGGGCCCTTTATTCTCATGTGTTAATTTTTTTTAAATTCACCTACTGACACGCCCACAATTAAATAAAACAATTTTATTGAAACACCCAAGTTTGAGCTAGGGAGCGTTTTTTTTGATAAAATCCTTTAAATGTTATATAACAAAATATGTAGAGCGTTCTTAACAATTCAACCATACTTAGACTTTTGTCACGCCCATTTATGAGGGATAGGAATAAGAATAGGGTATCCAACAGTTCGCCCAAGCGGACTGTAGCCCGTCCCTATGTTTTTAAGTTAGATTTAATCATTTTTGTGTAGTATTTAAGTTGATATAAGGTAATAATTAATAAAAATGAATTTAAAAGTAAAAGTAAAAAAAGCTAATGTGTCATGCATGTAATTTATAGTGTGCGAGTTCAATACTGGTTATAACATATCTGCAATTTTTTGTTTTTTTTTCTGTTTCCATTGTTTTTCTTTTTTTTCCTGTCTAAAATCCCAGTTTAGAAATGGATTGCAGCGCTAATAAATGCTTGGAATCTAAAAATTCCTCCAATCCTCTCTTTGCCTGTTATGTGGCATGATGTTCCATGCTAAATGTGTTGGTTCAACCAATGCATTTATGAATAAAGTTAAAACTTCAGAGATCGCCTTATGGTACTGCTCTGTCTGTCTACCCTTGCTTTCAAAATGTCAGTCATCAAGGCTGACATGCTGAAATTATCTAAGGGGTTTAAAGACTTTTTCGACAATTTTAATACCACCGTCCTCAACGTATCAACATTCTCTGATCTTCACTTTGCGGCAGACGCCTCAACGTCTACTGACCTTGAGTTGCCGACTAATGAAGTAAAGCAGTGCACTTAACTGGCCATGGGTACATTGACTTCATTTGACACAACAGATTCCCCAACTGTTGAAGCTACCCCTGAGCCCATTGTTAATTTAGCATCACCCTCATCTACTCTACCCACAGGCAAAAGGAAACGCGATATGCCTTCCTCTGCGTTGAATCCAAAGGCAAAACGGTTTAACCTTAGGAGCCAGTGAAAAAACTCTAACGAGGTGCCCACTCTTAATGTTAGCCCCACATACATAAATCATTCCTTAGGTACAGAATCCGGAACTATTGAATCGATTCCCAGGCCGAAATCTATTTTCATTTCTCGACTAAAACCAAACACTTCTTCAGACGATGTCTTGAACCATTTGGTCTCGAGAAACTTGATCCCAAAAGATGACTCAATCAAATGCACCAAAATCAGCAACGCTGAAGGGTTTCTGATCAAATTATTAGCTTTAATTTGAACCTTACTGCCTTATCTAATATTCAAGATGCAGTAGGTTCTTTTTATTCTTTGATGGATAACTGCATGAAAAAAGTGATTCCTGTGAAATCCTCTAGGAATCTGAAAACGTCCCATCGCTGGTACACTAAAGAGCTCAAATCGATACGAAACAGACGTAATAGGGCTTGGAAGAACTATTTAAAAAGTCTCTGCCACTCAGATCTTGAACTCTATTTCACATTATTCAATGAATTCAAATCTTTATCCAGCAACTTATATATTGACTATATAAGTAAAATGGAATGCTCTTTAAAATTGAACCCCAAACTTTTCTGGGGTTTTGTCAATTCTAAGAAAAAAACCGATGGTTATCCATCGAAGCTTACTTACAATAGTACTACAACTGCTGATTCGCTAGATGCAAGCAATATGTTTGCAGATCATTTCAGTAAGTCATTTAGGGAGACCCCCTCTTCACATTGATGATCAATATTTTAGTTATCTAACTAGCTGTTCCCAAATAAGTTTTAGTAGTATCTCATTCGATTTGGAAACAATTTTAAAATGTATTTCTTCTCTGAAGAATGACTATTCATCAGGTCCTGATGACATTGCACCGATTGTTCTTAAAAAATGCAGTCATGCAATTGCTCCATATCTTAAGTATATGTTTGAATTGTCCATTAGTACAGGTAAATTCCCTAATCTATGGAAAAGTGCTTTTATCACACCTGTATTTAAAAAAGGCGAACGTGGTGATATCACTAATTATAGGCCCATTTCAAAGCTTTCGTGTATCCCTAAGCTTTTTGAACAAATTGTTTGTGAAAAGCTAATATTTCTTTGTCGCAATATAATTTGTTATGAACAGCATGGATTTGTAAGAAACAGATCCACTGTCACTAATCTATTAAGTTTCTTGCATGATTGTTCTAATGCCTTGGAGAATAAGGGCGAAATGGATTGCATATACACTGACTTCTCTAAGGCTTTCGACCAGCTGTCCCATGAAATAATCGAATTTAAGCTCAGGGCTTTTGGTTTCCCACCATGTTTCATAAAATGGGTTAATTCATACCTTAGATCAAGGGTTTGTCAAGTGAAATTTAGAGGATCGCTATCTGTATCTTTCACAACTCAGTCTGGAGTTCCCCAAGGAAGTCACCTCGGACCAATTCTATTTATACTTGCTATTAATGATGTTAAGGCATGTATAAATCACAGTAATATCCTGATCTACGCTGATGATATGAAAATATATAAATCTATCACTAGTCAGCAAGACAGAATGTTTCTTCAATCTGACATTAATAGCTTCGCCAATTGGTGTGATAAAAACGGTTTATCCCTGAACCCAACTAAATGTCAACATATGAAATTCTCTAGAAAGAATATCCCTTCCACCTTTCAATATTCTCTGTCTCAACATATTCTTTGTAATGTTGATAATTTTAAGGATCTTGGGGTTTATTTTGACCCAAAACTGGTTTTTGCTAAGCATATTAATTCTATTATTAATAAATCTAATTCTATGCTGGGCTTCGTAAAAAGGTGGGCCAAAGAATTTCATTACCCTTACGTTTCTATGTCATTGTACAATTGTTTTGTCCGTCCGATTCTAGAGTATGCCTCTCAAGTTTGGACACCGTTCTACAACATTCATTCAAATCGAATAGAGGCCATTCAACGTAAATTTATTCGATTTGCACTTAGAGGACTCGCATGGGATGATCCATTTAACCTCCCTCCTTATAGTCAACGCATCAAGCTTCTTCAAATGTTACCCCTTTCTCAACGAAGGCTTAATAGCGATATTATTTTTTTACAGCAGCTTATATCCGATCAAATAGATGCAAATGACTTGCTGTCGTCTATTGGCTTTAATTTTCGAGGTGGTGCCCATAATTTACGCAGTGTTGAATAATTGGTTAGCCCCAATCATAGAACGAATTATGGGAGGCATGAGCCTATTAGTCGCATGAGTAGAATCTATAATCTAAATGATCATGTGATTGACTTGCATGTTAGTAAAATTAAGCTGAAAAATAATTTGCGTAATAATGCTTTAATGTCTTAAATTGTTTGCATGATTTTGTGTTTGTGTTAGTATTTTATAGGTACATAATTATTGTAGTTTTAATTGTTTTGTCCTTACTAATACCTGCACTAAATGATGAGCCTGTGAGATCACTTTTAGTGCCGGCAAATTTCTGCTCGTGATAGTTGCTTGCTTTAAGCACTCCACGACACAGAGCTGATAGTGTATTATCCGTAATTATTCTTTGGATTCTATCTGTTATTAATTTACCTATGAGAAGCCCGCATTGGTCATCAGATAGCCGTTTTATTTTCCTCAACCGGCTATATTATACCCGCTTAAGGTCTACACGGTGTGGGAGATCACCTTGACAGAACGGTAATTATCACAGTCTCGCGTTTTGCCTTTTCCTTACTGCAGAGGATGAATGCTCTCCAATTAGATCGCCTCTTATCAGTTTGGAGATAAAAATCATGATCCAAATCATGACCCCATGTCTCCCATCTTTTCCCAGAACTCAGAGGGTATCTCGTCGGGCCCAACGGCTTTTGGTTTTTTGTTTTGTTTGTTGAGTCTGTGACGGTATTTTCAACACGAATGCCGAGTACTTCTGTTCAAGGTGCTTTGTCGCAGTTCATGGATAGCGTGCTTGGTATCAGCAACCAAAATAGACGTTTCTTCTAACTCCCGATAAAGGGCCTCCACAAAACGTAGCTTTAATTTGGAAGCACCTTCTCTTGGCGAGTCTCTTGTTTGCATTCCAATTAGAGGCATGCTTTTTCTACTCAATTATTACAGCGGCACTCTGACTGCTTTGTTTGCTTTGAATGACGCTTTCTTGTGAGTTATCACTGTTCTAGCTTCATCTGTCCACCACCATGTTTCTTGGCCGTGTTGATAATGTCCTTTTGAAGCCACTAGCAGTGATTTTGCTCTATCCAAGCAAGGTCGTTGTAGGGAATTATACATTTCTTGTGCTCTGCATTTGTTGATGATGCGATGAAGATAATTTTTCATATTGGCAACAAATCCTCCGCCAATCTCTTTCTCCAGATTGTACCATTTGATTTTCATAAATTTGAAAAAATGTCTGTCTGGAGGAGTTGTGTTGGTGTGCTGGGCGATTGCCTCTCAACTATATGTAATTGGGTAAAACTTAAGAAGCCAGATTGATGACAATGGTGGAAGCGGGTGCCAATTATGTGCTTACCAATTACAAGTTCGATGTAAAGTTTGATTCTCGGGACTATAAATTTTAACTTAGAATTTCTTTTCACATGGATCCAAACTTAAACGGGCCAATATGTATAAAGTGTCTTTCATTAAGTACGTGACAACTTCTTTTTAAAATAAAATGCAAACTACTTGAGATATCTCAAAAATTGGCTTGAATGAGTATCAAAACATTTATGAATGGAACTCGATTTCGTTTATACATTATGGACACCACGGGAACGTATGCAGCGGTCGATACGTTGAACCTAATTTTATTTTCGATGGCTCGGCCGCACATTTCGACCGATACGGCCGCTATATCTCGTTCAATATTGGCTCTGAGCTCCTCTTACGTCGCCCGCTTGTTGGGCTAGACCATAAAAACAAGTCTAGAGGCGTTAAATCGCACAATAGACGGGTCCGTTTCTCGAGATAATACGTTCACCGAACTGAGACTTCAATAACTCGATTGTTGCACCCGGTGTGTTGCTTGTGGTACCGTCTTGTTGGAACCAAATATTACTGATGTCCAATTCATGCAATTGCTCAAAGAAATAACGTTCCAGCATGTCTCTGTAGCGAATACCATTCACCGTAACGTGAACGTCATTTTCATCGACGAAAAAAAGGCCCAATGACGCCACCGGCATGAAAACCTCACCAAACAGAAGATGAAGTGCTGTTTCATGAAGCACATGAGGGTAATGCATATTTTGTTTATTGACGAAGTTGTTTATCCAAAAATATGCTTCATCGCTGACGATGATTTTGCGATGAAATTCTTTCCTTTCTTCCATCATGTTCAGAGGCCGATTCGAGAACGTACGTGGCTTCATATGTGGCTTAAGTTCTTGAGTCAGCTTGATCTTGTTAGGGTGTTGGCCAAGATCCTTAAGCAAAATTCGCCATAACGTGGTCTGGGAGAGACCCAATTCTTGAGAACGCCGTCAAATTGACTGATTTGGCTGTTTTGCGACGGACGCCTGTACGGCGGCAATATTCTCCACACCTCTTGCAAAACGTAGTCTCATTGGAACGGCAACATCAAGCTGCGAATTTTCTGACTCAAATCTGTTTACTAGACTATGAAATGCTTGTCTACTAGGACGAGAACTACGGCCGAAAATTGGCGTTCGCTCTTAAAGTTGCGACCACATACTCGGAATTTCGGTAGTAAATTTCATTTATTTGTAAACGTTGTTCCTTGATGTCACCATGATGAACATGTTGATTTTACTTAATATTTTGACATTGATAGTTCGGTAATCGGTTTAAGGGTGCGTTCACACTGAAAGTTTGAAGTTGTCAAGTCGCTAATGAAGACCCTTTACGTATACGAAATGTAAAGAAAATAAAAAGAATATACCTAGGTACATAGACTTCACTATTATATATCTGGACAATGACCTTGAGATTATTTTCTACTCTCAACACCAGCCGCAGTTAATGACTGCATACTCGTATACCTACTTTCTGTGCTCAAAACTTTCTAATTATAATACAAAAACAAAACAAAATGGGGGAAACATACATATACAAAATTACAAAATTTAAGTGTCGTCGGTCGGCGTCGTTGATTGAAATTAAGAACTTTCAAGTGTGAAAATAATTACACATAGTCACGTTTTTGTACATCCACCCAACAAACCATTAAATCAAATCCTTCAACTAAACAAAAATTAAAATGTCCGCACTTGGTTTCTCTCCCTTTTTAATATGCTAAAATAAATTTACACCTCCTACACCGAAACCGTGCGCCATAGTCCTTGCCCCGTTTGTACTGTGAAACTTATACAAATCAGTTTCATTTCAAAATGTAATCGTATCTCAATTAAACAACATCTGTTGTATGTGTTGCCTCGAAGAAATTAAGATAATGCGTCTGACTTTATTCCCGTTCGTGTTTCCGAAGCTTGCTGTGTCTCAACATGTGCCGGGATCTTAAGTGATCTTTTATCTATAAGGCTGACTGCTCAAAGGGATCCCGGTTTTGCACTGCGAAGAATAACCCTTTTGCAGATTGGTACCAGCAGCACCATATACACACGTGGACAGACCTATAGGTAGTACGCTGCATGCTATGCATAAATGCAAGACTACTTGTAGCACGTAGATGTGATATGTGAACCCAAAAAGCACTTAACCTTTCACGGTGTTCTTCTAGTGTGTTTGCCTCATTATATGTGAAAAAGTTTCGACATAGGTACGAGCATGTGCACACATCCTGGATGGTGTTGCATGAATCCGGGATGGATGTGTTTTAAATATTGCAAAATGTTTCTTCGTATCCCTTTGATAATAATTTCAATTAATGCATATTTAAGAGAACGGGACTGTCATCGTCATCATCATATCTCCATATAGGGGTAATCCCAAGAGGATAACCTGCATATGAATCTCACTCCACACATCTCTCCGTCGACCCAACTTTTGCTTTATTAAAATGCCATAAAATGTTAATGGTCCTATGGCGCGTTGTGGCTGTGTCCCAGCCCATTCCAATGAGATGGTAGTACCTTAGAATTTTCCCATCTGAGGTTAGGGTTGTGAAATTTTGGAAATTCGTTGTTTATGCAGATTAATCCTTTAGGCAAAATTTGGCCCGCCTCTGCAAATTGAGTCCATTTTCATTCTGTCGAGACTGAAAGGGATGTCGGCATCAAAACCAAAGAAAACAAGTAAACATATAAAATGACCTTAAGCTATCCGGTTGGGCCTCTTGAAGTGGTAGTTTATCTGCCATCATAACTGCAAACGAATACACCTTAGGGATTGTTCGTGTTGTGTTCAATGAGGAGAGAACTTCACCGGTAATGTCGGCTTTTTGTGTGCAGAACATTGTTATTAATTATTTTGCACAGAAGTTGTGGCATAGTGTGGGCTGCAAGAAACATCTTTGACTATGATAATTTTAAATCAAAGTGAGAAAAAGCAAAGAAAAAAATATTGAATATAGGTTTAAATTTTGAGAAGCACTGGTATATAGCAATCATCCAAATTCCATCTGTTGATCGAGCAACTTCTTCAAAGCTCTCAATGTAGTTCACTGACACAGGTAATTGGTTTGAGTGACGGTTTACAAAAGCAGTTTCTCGTGTACGCCGAAAAAAGTTGTCTTCATTTTTTCTAGTGCAAATTAGTGCGTTCACTTTAGAAAGTCAAATTTCGATATCATTTAACTCGGTTTTAATAGAAACAATATCGGCACTCGAATCTACGAGTAATTGTGAGGATTCCTAGTGCGTTACTCGATTGCTTATATGTATCGCAAACACTTGTTTTTATTTCGCTGACTTCGAAGTCAGTTTTTGGCGTGGTCCTATATCGAGAGGGAAAGTTTCTTTGACAACAATGCAACTCGTTGTGTTTACTAAGTAGTCCGTCATATCGATACCTTCCCGTAAGAATGTACTAAGCGACATTTTTAAAATTTTACAGGAGACAAAAAAAACTTCCTGTGTAGGTAATTGTTTGTATACTTCGTAGTGATAAGCATAATTTTGATTGAGATTTGCGCCGCAATTTTTTTTAATTATTGCATGAACGAAATTTCAATCAGATAAAAAGTTTTTATGATCTAAATATTGTCGCTTGATACAGAGGTTTTCGTCGCTTAGAATATTTTTATGGTCTAAAGATTGTTGCTTGATACAGGGGTAAATTGTGCTTAAATCATTGATGGTAGGAAATAATACATGATTCTAAGAAATATTGTCGTTTAGTTAATTTGTATTTATTCACTTTTTACTATCAACAAATTGTATTAATAATAACACACTTCTACTGCAAGAAAAGCACAGAGCAAAATTCACAAAATAAATATGAAATACGTATTTGACTGCAGTAAGTGCAATTTACAGCTGTCTGTTCAATGATCTTCACTCAAAAGAATACGCAAACAACTGGCAAGGGGAATCGAAACCTAACGGCAAGATTAAAAATATTTCAAAACAACGGTTATGTCTAGACAAAAATGTATCAAGCGACAACAAATGGAACAACTTTTCGGTGGTATTATGTTCTAAGCGACAATATCGGTTGAACTAAGCGCCATGTGCAAATTGTTTGCTCGTAGGATGTGTTGCATAGTACAATTTTCTTTGGTATCATGACGCTTAGAATACTAGTTCAGGGAATAACAAACATCAGCTACCTATCAAATGTGTCGGATACTTCAATTTTTATTTCTTTATAGGTTAGGTATCTAGTTTCTTTTGTACCATTGGTAGAAACGCAAACCAAGCCCAAAACGTGGCGCTTGGCACAAATTATAAGGACATGTAAAAAAGTGATTTTCTGAAAAATTGTCGTTTAGTACATTCTTACGGGAAGGTGTCGATATGTAGCTTTTTATTGGTAAGATCTAGATTTGCTCTCAGACTTCAGATTTTTCGTGTCCAGTGGAACGAAAACCAAATTGTTTGTTTTTTTCTAATTGTGATTGGCTGAGAAACAAATATTCTTTTTCTTTTTTCTCTTTTCTTTTCCCCAGAACCAAAACCACACTTTATTTACTGTCAAATAATTTGATTTCCCACAGAAGTAAGTAAAATGACACTAATTTATTTCTAAATCATTTTTATTTCAGTACACACAGCTTGGTAATGGAATCTTGTCTTCCACCGGTTCCACAGTAGCAAGCAATAGCAAAAATACTTTATTGCTTTTTTTAACAGTAGCAGACTAACACCCCTATTGCGAGTGTCAATCGACAATTGATAATAGACTATTTTCCATGTGTGATATTCTTGTCAATCGCATTTTTGCAAATGACTGCGATCGACAAAATCCTTCAGAATCGTTCGTTCACAATAGCACACATTGAAAATAGTCTATTATCAATTGTCGATTGACACTCGCAATAGGGGTGTAACTAATTTTATTTTTCGCTTCCTTCTGTATAAACACAGATTTTTTTAATTTTCTTCTCCAAAGAAGCAAAAACACGTCGAAATGAAAAAACTCAGAACTCCTATAAATGCAAGTAGGTCTAAATCCCGCTTAGAAATCGAAGTTCGCAAAAGTGCTCCGGATTTGATCCGGATTTGCTCTTTTCTTACCAGTCGAAAGTGAAATCTTAATAAAAAAATCTCAAAGTGCTCTGGAGTTGCTCGTCTCTTACCAATGGAAAGCCACAATATTCTTTATATCTTATTTTCCTTGTGCGATTTTGTAAGGGAACTTTCTGGTGAATCTGCAGTGTCGATCTTCTTCGTGCAGGATATGGTCTGTTTTAACACGAATGCTTGTGTAGACAAATAAGGAAGTGTTTGATTTTGTAACTAAGGGTATCTAAACGTTATTAGTTTGAATGCGTATTTCGATCAAAAATTTATAAACACAAATCCCAGTATACACTGCAACCTTCCATTCTCTGAGATCGCGGGCACGTTGCTTCCAGTTATCCAGATCATGCGCTCTGGCATCCGCGATGGCTTGGTCTTTAAAACGTATGTTCGGTCTTCCTTGCCTTCTCGAACCAGGGGGCTGGGAGTCGAAGATCCTCTTGGTTTTTTTTCATTCGCTAAATGAGTCCGAGCCAATGTTGTCGACATGATTTAGCTTTTTAGACTACATCCACATCTTGGTACAGCTGATTGAGTTTGCAATTGTATCTTCTCCTCCATTCGCCCTCCTCGGACACAGGATAAATATCCGATGGAGTATTTTTCTTTCAAAATAACCGAATATAAGCTCCCATTTTCTACTTATCGTCCAGCACTCGGCACCATAAAGTTCGATAGAGCATGCATTTTGTCCTTAGAGTCATCAGTTTTGAACCCATTTGTTTTGCTTAACCGAAGTTGCAGCGGTTTCCTAAGGTAATTCTCCGTCGGATCTCCACTAAGGTGTCATTCGTGGAGTTGATATTTACTCCTAGGTAGATGAACTCCTTAACTACCTCGAAGTTATTGCTATCAACAGTGACGTTTTGTCCTAGTCGGTGGGTAGATGTTTGTTTGTTTGTTTGTTTTTAGCATGTACTTTTTCTTGTCCTCGTTTACTTCAAGACCTACCAACTTCGCATGTTCTTTAATCGCCCCGTGAAAGCCTCTAACACGGTACATTGGGAACGGCCGATGATGTCGATATCGTCCGCATATACCGGTAGCTGGACGGATCTATTAAAGATAGTGCCGTGTTAAAACCTGATGCCCTTCGCACTATTTTCTGCAGAACAAGATTGAAGAAGTCCCATGATAGCGCATCCTTGCCGAAATCCGTTGCAAGTTTGGAATAATTCGGAAGAGCTGCTTCCAAACTGCATATTGCTATCACATGCGGGTTTAAAGTCTATGAAAAGGTGGTGGGTCTCAACTTGAACTTCATTTGTCTTTTCCAAGATTTGTCTGAGTCTAAAAATTTGGTCTATTGTCGATCTGCCGGGCCGGAAGCCACACTAGTAAATGCCGATTAGTGTGTTGCAGAACGGCTTCAGACGTTCACAAAGTACGTTGGATAGGATCTTATATGCGACATTTAGCAAGGATATGCCTCGATAGTTCTTGCATATGGAGCTGATAGTCCAGTCATCGGGCATGCTCTCTTGCACCCATACTTGGTTGATGATGTTATGCATGCGCCCTACCAAAACATCACCACCGTATTCGAATAGCTCCACTGGAAAACCACCAGAGCCGGCGGCCTTATTATTCTTTAGCTTTCTTATAGCTAAGCCAGCCTCTTCTATACTGGGTCGTGAAATCTGTTCTTCATTAACAGGACGTGGGTTCTCTGTTTGCCCTATCACTCTCTCTATAAGATACCCATTTAGCAGCTATTGGAAATGCTGCTATAAATACATCTAGTGCTTCGGTGACTAGGTTTCCATCACTGTTTCGAAGAGCGAATACACTAAAATCGCACCACTGCCTCCCGCGAATAAATAAATTTACTACCCCGCAACCATCCAAACTCATTCGCGCTCCTGGATTTAAAGTAAAAAGGAAAATTGATTTTGAAAGTAAAAAGGTTAATTGTACGGGAATAATAAATTCCAGACTTCCTTTCTTGAAAAAACGTTTAAAAACACATTTTAATTTCACTGAAAATCAGCCGTTTCAAAAAGAGTAGAAACAACGCCACCTATATTTGAATAGGAGTGTGATTCCATATGCATTCCAAAATTGTTAAAGTGAACATAGCGTTTTATTGGTTCTTCCATTGCTGAGCTTGAGATATGTTCCCAATAAAATGCGACTTATGTATGTAATTGTTTACAGTTAAAAACGTGAAACATAAGTATTTTATGGAAAAAATAGCCGTGTTTTGTCATGGCTTTGACGATAATAAAACAGCATGGATCATCGAACACTTGACAGCTGAATCTCCAATTTGAAATCTTTCCCGCAGTTACCATACAATCAAAAATTTCAATTCAATTATATCGTACGCTATCGGCATTCAAATTGTTTTCGAGCAGATGCAGTGGACGGATTTTATTTGAGTGCCAAACCTTTTTTATTTTATTTGATTTTTAAGGAGCTATGAAAAAAGCGATAAATTCGTTTCACAAAAAGTCAGTTTTATTTATTATTTTTCCATTTTGTTTCACCAATCAAATAAGCTTTGCATTTTACATTTCAATTTTTTTTTAAAGAATGTCAATGATTTGCAAAGAAAAAGTTGAGCATTTATAGTGAAAAGTTCGTTAAAATAATTAGAAACATAAAATGAAGCGTTTCGAAGCAGGTTTTGAGGACGAAGAGGACACAAAGAGTTGCAAAATTGAGAATTTTTAATTTGGAAATAATTCTTCAACTCTGGAAAGCTTCCGTTAAACAATGGCACTGAATTGGTTTGACAAAAATTGGCTGAAGTATAAAAGCCACATAATACGAGGGCGGGTCAATAAGTCCGTGACTTTTGGAATAAAACACAGATTTTTTGATAAAAAAAAATTTTTATTTTTCAACGTAGTCTCCCTTGAGCTCTATAAATTTTGTCCAACGCTTCTCCAATTTTTTTATCCCTTCCAAAAAAAATGATTTGTCGAGGTCCTCAAAATAGGCCGAGATGACTTCATCATTGGAGTCAAATCTTTTTCCACCAAGCCATTTCTTCAGGTTTGGGAACAAGAAGTAGTCGCTTGGAGCCAAATCTGGAGAATAGGGTGGATGAGGGAGCAATTCATAGCCCAATTCATGGTTTTTTGCCATGGCAACTGCACATGTGTGCACCCTTGCATTGTCTTGGTGGAAAAGAACTTTTTTCTTGGCCAAATGAGGTCGGTTTTTTTTCAAATCGTCATTGAATCGGTCCAATAAGTTGGCATAATATTCCCCATTGATTGTTCTTCCCTTTTTAAGGTAGTCAATGTGGATTATCCCGCGTGCATCCCAAAAAACAGTCGCCATAACTTTATTGGCTGACAAACCCACCTTGGCCACCCACTGTTTTGACTATTGTTTGGTCTCTGGTGTGTTGTGATGGATCCATGTTTCGTCCACGGTTACAAAACGGCGCAAAAACTCCTCCATATTGCGATTAAACAACGCCAAACCTTCCTGTGAAGTTGTTACACGATTGCGTTTGTGGTCGACTGTGAGCAAACGCGGCACCCATCTTGCGGAAAGCTTTCTCATGCCCAAGTGATCATTCAAAATTGAAACCACTGAGCCATGCGAGATCCCTACGGCTTCCACAATCTCTCGCACTTTCAATCTTCGGTCGGCCAACACCATATCGTGAATTTTTTCGGTTGTTTCGGGTGTAGAGACCTCAACTGGGCGTCCAGGACGTTCGGCATCTTCAGTGCTTGTACGGCCACAACGAAATTCAGTAAACCACTTTTTTACCATTGAAATCGATGGTGCAGAGTCCCCATAGTATTTTTCAAGCTTAGCCTTGGTCTCGGTAATGGTTTTTTTTCGCAAGAAATAATGCTTAATATGCACACGAAATTCACTTTTTTCCATTTTCTCCTCAAATTAGTGAGTAGTCTGATAAAAATAGCTGTCAAACACAAACTAACTGACGCAGCAAGTTTAAATTTTGACGGGAGTCAACTGACAGATGCCTGTTGACAGGAGCAGTGTTGCCGTTTCAGTAAAGAGGTCAGAAATTCAAAAAGTCACGGACTTATTGACCCGCCCTCGTATGTAATTGTTTAATTCATTTGCAACAAATTGTATGCAGGGACACTACGTTAGAAATGGAACTCAATACCACGCAGTCGCAACTATGCACGGAATAAGGTCAGTCTGACAAGTATTACACTGAGTTTCGGACGCAATAGTTGACGAATTTCTTGCAAACACCATCTGTTAGCCAATTTTTCGCTCAAGGAGGATTCCCTTGTGCAGCTGGATTCGTTGACGGTACGATAATCAACATACATAGATGTACCCAAGTAAAATGAAGATCTGTTGACATGGAAAGCATGCAATAAATGCAATCGTGGTTTGTAAGGCTGACCGATTTTTCTATTCTGTTAACATCAGCTGGAGGTAGTGTGCACGATCCAAAGTGTAAAAAATAGGACGAACCCTGAAAATCTCCCGTCGATTAGTTTGCTTCCGAATATTAGAAAGGTCTTTGAAAAGTTTGGGAAGAAGAACTGGAAGAAATTTGCCATTATTGGATAAAATGGACAGCCATCGGCGGTGAGAAACGTAGTTAGCTATCTTTGTATCTGGCTCGACCACTATCTGTATTTCGATAGACATAAAGGTGCTCGTCTTGCTGGGGGCCAAGATTGGTTTTGCTCTGACAGGGAGACTATTTCATAGCAGTCAACTTGTTGCAGTAATTATTACTCGCGAGAAAACTACTGCTAAATTGGCGGAAAACAAGCGATACAAATTTAATAGGAATTTGCGGCCGCCACCACGAAAATTTACGGACTGTCAACGAAAGGCTGGTTTCCCGGAAACTCAGCAGGAAGAAAATTAATACTCGCACCAAAGTAAAGCGTAGGTACTCACTGTAGTGGGCAATATAAAATTTACATTCCCGTGTAGATCAAGGATCTGAAATATAATTCAAACGAAAATGTACGCCACACAATTTTAAGATTAATTGCGAAACCAGGAATATTCGACAGAGAGAAAACGAGCGAAAAGAAGAAACCAAAAAGAAATAAAAGCAATATTTTTTTCACGACGTTATAAAGCCCCGTTGGAACACGGCAAATTTTAATAGAGTTAACTGCACAGCCGAGTGGGAATGACGCACGATCACTTTTCCCGAGAGATGGAAAATATTCCAAAATTAATGGGTCGCGTGTCGCGTTGTTTACCGGGAAGTTTCGAGGGCACTACCCTACCGAGGTTTATATTTTTTCTTTTCACTATCTACCACTTCTAACCAATTAATATAGTACTTAGCTTAATTTTTTTAACTCCTTTTTCCTTCCTCCTGCAAAATTATTGGGTGCGATCCCGCCACGAAAAAAATCCTTTTGCTCCTGCAATTATCCGGAGCACCCACTTAATTTTCCACTCCTATCTTCTTCCTCGAACTTCTATTGTTCACTTTTACTTTTTTTTCCTCCACAAATCCCTTCTGGACGTTACCAAAAACTCCGACTAGTTTTCTGCCTGGTCAACCAAGAAGTGATTTTGTCGGCAGAGAATTGGTTTGTATACGCCATTTCCACTTTTTTGGGAAATCGCAATTGAAAGTTTACGGTTAGAACTAAACGGGTCGATAGAAGTTTCTCATTTTTCTTCAAGTATTATTTAGAATAAATCTACTTTCTGATCATAATAACCTTAAAGCTCAGTCTCTTCTAGTTTATTATTTATTCAAAGATTTCTGCAATGGTTTTGACGTATTTTGACACAAGATACTTATTTTTTGTGTTCATACACGTACGTCAAAAGAACTGCACGTACGTAGTAAGCACAGGTGGTGGTGCTGAACAGAACACTACCTTCACACAAACATAATAAAAGACCTTTTATGGAATTTGTTATTTTTGTTTATTAATGAATGCATTTTTTTTTTGTGCGATACAATATAAAATAAATCATATGAAAAAAAAACAAACGTAATAGAAAAAAGTAAACAAAAATAATATCTTCTTGGTCCTGAGTTCACTAAAAAAATAACATCTAATTAAATAAATAAAAGTAAAATAAGATAAACAAAACAAAAAGTAAAAATTAATTCATCACATTTTTAAGGAACACAAACTATTTTTTGTATTAAAAGAGTAAACTAAAATAATAATAATATGTACCTTCTAGGTCACAAATTCACTAAGTAACATTATTAAATAGAGCCTTATAATATGCTTGGTCCTCTTGTGGCATAAAAACAAATAAGCTTTTTATGTCATCAATTTTTTCTTTTTTGATACATTTTTTTCTAGTTGTTATTAAGTTTTTGATTAAATAATTTCTTTGGTGTTTGTAGGGCATTCTTTGAAGCAAATTGAAATATTGAAATTATTTGATAGTCCAACTGTCTCATATTTGTTTTTATATGCAGCGTTTGTAAATCAGTTTTATTATATTTTATGTACTTAATTTTTGTAAAGGGTATTTTTGATAAGTTTAAATAGCCTGCTTTTACAGAATATGCTTTAAAATCCACCGGCTGCATCTGAATAACCTTAAGCTTAACCCTTTCATATGACATGCTTTTAAGAAATCTTAGAAGTGACAATGGACTAAATATCTCAAGATTTCGAAGATATTTGTCAATTGTACTGTGAACACAGTCAACCTCTTGTATAAGAGAATGTCCTGGTGGAGAAAATTTCTGAATTATACCTTTTAATTTTGATTCGGCATTGAGAAAAAATGTCAGTGCAGTGGACATTACCTGTTTCTGTTTTGTGGGACGCAAGAGTCACTCCAAAGCGTGAGAAATTCGATTTCAGGGTTATCAATTAGGATTTGCTTTAGAATTCTTATAACCGCACTCGCGATATCGTCACCCGTGCGTCCACTATGAATCTCATTCCAAAAAGCACAATATGTAATTTTTGGCTTTAAAGCAAAGCAAACTGTAGCAGTCATATTAAAAATGTTAAGCTTTCTTTTATAATAAAATGACGACGCATTACCTTTTGGCAAAGAGAAAACGCTTTGAAGATCAAAACACACAACTGCATTCTGTCGGTCAAGATCCCGTTCTGTTTCCATTGATACTTTTTCCTCCTTATGTTTATTAAAATCGTTAATTTCTTCCGTTGTTGGATTCTTTTTCGCTTTAAAAATCAGAATTCAGTGTTAAAGATTTTTCTGTATATATTTTGTTTTACGGGATCAGGTATTTTTTCTTTATAAAGTCGGTATAATTTGGCTAAATTTAAATGACTCTCTAAGTATTTTTTACCAGAGCTGGCTCTACCATAGTGAGATTCTATCGTTGGAAAACTATTTATATGGTCATGAATAGCCTTAATTTTATCTGGGGGTGTGATTTTTTTGTATTTATTCCTTTTGTTAAAGGTTTAGGTACACCATTTGAGGGATCATTTAAATTTTTTAAAAAGTAGTAAATCCGTTTCTCATTCATAGACAAAGTGTTAATAAAAAACTTCTTACAAACTTGGGATGTTACGATATTGATTTGCAAAAAAAAATTATATGACTTTTGTTTTGTAACTGAGTCAACTACTCTTCTTCTTTTTATAGTTCCCTGCCTAACGAACTTCGAATAGAATGTGGATTTATCTGCATCCGATAATCCCCAAAAGGACTGATGAATATCCTTTCTATCCTCGTTAGTAAAATTTTTGGTGCATAAATAAAAACACGTGTGCTTACAGGGTTCTTTTACAATTCTCGATGCCATGGTTTTTCCGTCTATGTTGGTATATTCTTGTCCAGATTCTCTTAGTTTTTTTCTAATGTGTTGCGTCCACAGTTTTGGATTCTTCTACCTTTTTTTGGAAGATACCGTTGGCGTACTATCGCAGTCTGTTTAAATTAAAATTAGTTAGGTACAATTTTATGAGGTTCTTGGGCATTTTACCAGAAATATTGTATTCAGAAGGAATACTTCTTAAATTTTGGTCAACCTCTGGAATATTTAGTAGGGGTTCGCGCAATAAGCTAGGCTTCGCTTCTTTCCATTGTGAAATCATTGTCTTTAACGCTGTCTTCGCTGTCTTAAAATTTAAATATTCGATCTAATTTGTATCTTTTGATCATTTCGGCTCATAAATACCAAAGCCGGTTTCAGACGACGTAGAGGAATCAAGATCGGGATTAATGTTTTCCGCAAAGTCCGTTTGATTGGGTATAATTTCATCAAGTAAACTTAAAATAATAAAACTGTTGTTATCCAAACTTCTTTGACATAATAAAATATAAAATACTTACGAAAGTAGTCCCTCCGCAAGATTTGGCTCCGGCGATTCCATTCTTAATAGACGCTCGCACAACCGCACTTAACCGAATTCACCAGACGACTGGACCTATTTTTCGTTGCAATCTACTTCCTTTAAATTCATTATATGCATACACGGCAAACCAAAACTAAACTTTTTGTTTTTGTCGACGCGTACGTGTATACGATGAAATACACATATTTACTTAATAACATGCACGTACGTCAAAACAATTCTGAATATACTTTTTAGTTTTCTTGTCGTATGATCGAAGTCTGTGGACATGGACATACGGCAAAACAATACTAAACAAAAAAAATGGGAATTGCATAGAAAATTTGACGTAAATCCAAAAAAAAGGCGTTTTCGTCAAACCAATATTCTAACTTATTAATTTGGGTGGATATACGTCACAACAATACTAGATATCTCAGGATTGGCTAGAGATAGGACCAAAAGACAACATTATTTGGAAAGAGCACACTCGAAAACATAAGACTGCATTTATAGTCCAAAAAGTGCATTTTGGCGTAAACGTCAAACCAATTCTCAGCTGAAGATTTGCCAGCTCACTTTGTCCATTCAGTCGGCCGGCATCCAGCTGTGGCGCTGAAGTGATCAATCACTTAGTACTCCCCCATCCTCACACATATTTAGACATTTGGCGGTCCATGTCCTCTTCTGCTACACTATGTACTCTCACATCAGTGCGCTGACATGATACCGCTAATGTTCTCACACCCTTCGGGTGACCTCTCACTCAGTGAATTCGCCCATTACTCTAACTCTCCAGTAATGATCAAACCCTCCGACCTGCCTTGATTCAGCCCATACCCTTTTTGACAGTTCGCGAAGTAAACAAAAGTGCATTCGACAGAGAAAAATAGTTTTCCAACACAATGTACCCAATTGCATTTGTGGTTAATTTACAATTTTACATCACATTCCCACGACAAGACGATCAAAATCTCTTGGATAATTTCAGGAGAAATAGAATGGCGACCTTTTTTCCAAAAAGATAACCAGGCCCAACAATCATTTTGGAGCGGAGGCAAAAAAGAGCTGGTAAGTAAATGACTATTCAAATTCTAAGTTATTTCCCTATTCTACCTCGGTGGAATCATTTTGGAGCGGAGGCAAAAAGGAGCTGGTAGGTTAGTTTAGGTTAGGTTTATGTGGCTGTCGGCAGAAGCCGACACACTTAGACCAATTTAGGTCCATTGTGATACCACGTATATTATCTACCTCAACTCTGTAGATGGGACTGGCCAACGACACGCGGTTGTTCTCAAACGGTCCCCCATCTACGTACTAACCGCGCCTAACGTCGTTTAATTACGGTGATCTGACGAGAACCGATTAACTCGACGTGGTATGGTCGTTGGTTGAAAAGGAGCTGGTAAGTAAATGACTATTTAAATTCTAAGTTATTTCCCTATTCTACCTCGATGGAATTGTGTGCAGATTTTGAGGAAAGGGACATGCCGATCGTGTGTCAATCCTTACAGAGGTTTACTTTACGTTGGGCTCGCGGCATCGTTAAATTTATGTCTGGCCCAAGTTTTGTGCGCTGTCCGCCGAGACATCCAATGTCATTGTTGACTTGTGCTGGGGTATTTTTCTGCCCTCCCCCCTTCTCGATTTCACGGTGATATGTTTTGTGTTTCTCGTTTGTGTTTTGCCGCCGGTATTGTTGTTTTTGTGTTTGTTGTGCGGGTATTTCACAGGGCCGTCCACCCGCACTCCTCTGCTGCTCCTTCGGTGCTCCCACGACGGAGTTGGATCAAAAGGGAGCGTCATCCCTTCCCTCATCGAACGTGACTCACTACCGTGTCTGTAGTAGATCATGATTCGCATTTAGGCCTTTGACTGCTCGGACCGTCCGCCTGCGCCCGCAGGGTTGATGTTTCGGTGTGTTGTGTTATTTCCACCCCGCCGTTGCAGACCATTCGTCTGGTTGCAGAGTGCTTTTACTTGCAATCCGTCTTTACAGACCGTCCGTCTGCAGTCATTTTCACAGACCGTCCGTCTGCATCAGCTTCCACAGACAGTCCGTCTGTATTCGGGTCCACAGACCGTCCGTCTGTATTGGGTTCACGCTTCTTTTCGTTTTGGGGTTCCTGCCCTTCAATCCACCTGTGGTGGTTGCTCCCCAAGGCTCCAGAGACGTGGACCAATGGCTGATGGGACCATGGTTGCCCCTCCACTTCTTCAGACCGTGGGAACGCAGACCAATAAAAGAGGGAGTTTGCAAGGAGGGTCAAGGGAAAAGAGAATGGCCCTTGTTGTGGGCAATTTGACCGCAACAAACTTGACTCCAGACTGAAGGTCATATGCTACGTGGCCCTTATAAAGCCGATCATTCTTTTTAAGTTTACGTTAACAAAATCTCTTAAAAATGGATTGAACTTTTTTTGTATTACATACCTATTCTAAAAGTGCCTGTCCATTTGAGAGTACTTTCGCTAGTAAACTTTCGAGAGCTACTCTCGGGTGGCTGTCCATTTGAGAGTAATAATTTCGAGATTTTAATCTCGCGAGTTCTTTGATAACATTTTGAGAGTAGATTCCTTGAGAGTACTCTCATAACCGTGTCCACTTGATATATTTCGTCTGCTAGTTAGCAGTTAAAATGTATTTTTACCAGCAAAAGGTTGCAGCTGCGTTAATAATTATTAGCACTCGTCTTAAAAAAAATAATAAAGCAAAAAAGAAATGTTGGGTTAAACCTGGGTAGATCGCCGTCGTCAACTCGGTGCAGGGTATACTCTTACAAGAGAGCTTCAAATTGAAGATGCTCAACAGTTCCAGGATTTTTGCCGTTTGACAACAAGTGAAATAGAATATATAATTCAATCCGTTGGGCCTACTATTTTTAAAATGGATACAAAATTAAGGGAAGCCATACCAGTGCGTGAGCGTGTACTGGTTACACTTGGATTTCTGGCATCTGGTACGTCAGTTGATTCGTATATCATATTAAAAGGCGAACTGAAAACTATGTTTAAAACTGTTTAATTTGTGCAGGTGATTCATATGGCAGCCTTCAGTACCTATTTCGTATCCCTGTCTGTACGATTGGAAGAATTGTGAGAGAAAGTTTAAAAGTTAAATATTTGAAGGTAAAAACAAAAACAAAAAAAAATTAATTTTTAAACGTAAATTAAAAAATACTTCAATGCACATAAATTAAGTTAATTTTAAAAAATAATCGAATTTATCTGTAGTTTTCCATAAAATTTCAAACGACTCATATTTCTCTATGAGTCGCTTAATTTCCTCCGATGTCCAATGTTTTGCCATGTCGACTCTCAGACAGCTGTTCGCAAAATACGAAGCATGTTGGAATTTTGCGAGCTAATCCCCGATAGTGATCAGAACATTGTGTCCACTTGCGAGTGACTTTCAAAAGGCTCAAATCTCGAGAGTAAAAAGTTAACTCTCCGCGAACTACTCTCAAGACTATGTCTACTTGCGAATTTGCTCTCGAGAGTTGCCTGAGAGCTGCTCTCAGCATTTTTACTCTCAAATGGACAGGCACCTTAAGATCTGCTGCGCTTTATTGGAATCTGTGTACTGCGGTTTTGTTTTCAAATATACTGCGCTCTATCATGCGTTGTGTGTTGCATACATACCTTCAAGGTTATTTCTATCTCTTTCTACTTTCTATCCATATTTGGATAATGGCATAATGTTTCTGCACTCAAAATCCATATTCAATTTTGATTATAAAACGGTTTTACGGCACTTTACTTACAGACTCTTTAGCTAAACATTAAATACGTTCTATGAACGCTGTGTATACAACCGGAACGATTCCGTAGCAAGTCGTGGAATATGTTCTGAATTCAAGGACTCTTTGGTATAAAGAAATTAAAAATTTGGTTGAGCATGTGACTTGCCATTGAACCGGAATACTAGAAATATCTGGAAAAATAAGCTTTTTGCCTTCCTTTCTCATGTGGATAGAAGCTTTCGCAAAAAGTTTATTGAGGAAGCAGAAGCGAAAACCAACGACCATACCACGTCGAGTTAATCGGTTCTCGTCAGATCACCGTAATTAAACGACGTTGGGCGCGGTTAGTACTTAGATGGGGGACCGTTTGAGAACAATCGCATGTCGTTGGCCAGTCCCATCTACAGAGTTTAAGTAGATATTACATACGTGGTATCACAATGAACCCAAATTGGTCTAAGTGTGTCGGCTTCTGCCGACAGCCACCTAAACCTAACCTAACCTAACCTAACCTAAGCTGAAGCGAAAGCCCACAGAGGATTCTACAAGATCTTGAATTTTAATCCAGGTTCATCAAACTACTTTCATATTTCAAACAAAACAAGGTTCATCACTGCAATTTTTCGTGCATAGGGTAAGTTGTTGACTCCCAACTTCCTGCCACACACAGAAGATCTTCCAATTCTATGTGCGTTACTTAACTTATCGCAAAGCGAAAACGTAGAACACTTCTTCGGAGTTTGGCCAATATTTCGTTATATTTTTTATGTTTTTTTTTATAATTTGCTTACGTTAAAAGGTTTTTGTTTTTCTGTATGTTATATTGTTGGAACACAGCGCATGCATTGATATTTGGAGGTTTTGCTACGACTAAATGGGTTTCATTGGATATCGCTTGCTTCGCATTGTGAAACAGCTCTATCTTATCGTCGACGAATTATAGAAGAAGATTTTTAAAATGAAGGTTTAACAAAAACTAATGAAACTTTATGCATAACACAACATGAAACATTGTTGATAGTCTTTGGCAGACGGCTTTAAGCCATGTAATTTAATTTAGATTTAAGTACATTTACTTTGTGAACTAAATAAAATTACAATAGAAGCATTTTTGAATTCAAATTAAATTAAATCGAAATTGAACCTACCATTTGCATCAGATGAAAATTCATTGCGTGTAGTTTTTTGGCAGACATACTGTGGTTTGTCTTTGAAGTGCAAACACTTTCTTTATTTCGCGGTCCTCTGTATAGTGTAGCCATTTCAATGTTAAATGTATCCTTGGTACGGTGCGCATGCAGCACGCTCCTTAATAAATTATGTTTTAATTGAATTAAATATTAATTGTATCAACTTAACGAGCACGGAGAAAGTGTACGAATTCGATTCTGTAGTGTTTGGACGAAGCACATCCTTTATCCATACACATTTCTGATCCGTTTGCATTTTATGTATGCGTAAAGGAATGTTTACTTTGTTCATTAACAGTGAAGCACTGAAGCAAGTACCGAATGGCAAAGTACACACAGGAGACTCTGGTCCTTATAGAGTGCCACAATCCAAGCGCCGACCTTTGTCATTTTTGTTTGAGAGCGAGTTGCAGTTTTGTTTGTATATGGTAAGTAGGTATTTCTTGTTTCTATTATTACAAAACGAAAGTTTTCAATTGTAGAGCGAAAAAGAAACTCTCAAATAAATATATGAAGTGACATGAAGGTAGAGCGCACTCTAAAAGAGAAAGAGAGAGCGAGATCAAAAAAGCACACGAAAAAGATTAAATAAAATCTCTAAAGGAGTTATCAAAGGGAATATTGTATACTTATGAGAGCACAATTTTGCAATAATTACGCTCTAAATGATTGCCGCTAAGGCAATTAAAAATAAATTCAAAACTTGTACCTATTCGTTGACTTTTTGTTTTGTGTTAGTAAAATTTGCTGCTTTGCCTTCATTTGGGTCCCTTTAGCGGGTTCTCATAAAGCGTTACTTTTCCCAGTTCCTGCTTTGCATTTCAAGTGTGGCCAAAGGAAAGAATGTTATCAAAAGATGGACTCTTCATAGAAAAGAGCTGCAAAGGGCCAAAGGAACTGATGTATTATTTTTGTTATTTTTTTCGAACAGTACGAAATATTAATTTAAAGAACTTTTAGGCACTCAACTGGATTTAAAAAAAAATCCTTCAGACGAGTGGATACTGCCATTCCAAAAGCATCAAAACGATTTCAGTTGAAAAAAAAAAATCTTGTTAGCTATCTACAATCTACATCCTAGTTAAAACTAGGCTTCGAACGATACTTTGATACTGAGTAGATTTTGGTACTTTTGGGATTCAATACCGATATTGAGTACTCGATACTATTTATAAGCCGATACTTTGAGTAGCTCGTCGTAACGTATCGAGTATCACGCGCTTTTGCGTATAAACTGTCTGTGCGCTGATTTATTACGATCCTTGCTGGCAAATCATGCGAACAATTACGCAAATCATTTGTGATAATTCGCGAGCATCTGCGAGCTCCCCAACCATGTAGACCCCCAAAAGTTACTATATTTATGATCAGCATCCATAGTAATGTCGATCTAGCCATGTCCGTCAGTCCGTCCATCCGTCCGTCTGTCGGCAAAAATTAGGCCTTTAAACTGGACCTAGAGAGCTGAAATTTTAACCATATACTCTCTAAGGTCCCGAAATAATCAAGTTTAAGAATTTTTGAAATCCGCAGACAGACACGCCCACAAACTAAAAAAAAAAAACAAAATTTTCAAAAAAGTCGAATTTTGAGCTAGAAAGCTGAAATTTTTTATATATGATCTATGGCTCCTAAAACTGATCGGGAGATAAACATTTTAAAATCCGCCCACTGACACGCCCACAATTAAATAAAACAATTTTATTGAAAAGGCAAAGTTTGAGCTAGGAAGCTGAAATTTATAATATATACTTTCTATAGGCCCTTTATGCTCATGTGAAAATATTTTCAAAATCCGCCCTCAGGGGTGGATTCGAAGACTCGTCGGGCTGCTGCGTTGTTGTCCATACGCTCCACGTGTGCCAGCAATCTCAGCCGTTGTATTTTTAGCTTTTTGACCAGGTCAGTGTCGCTGTATAGCCCGTATAGTTCGTCGTTGAATCTTCTTTTCCACACTCCATGGTCACAAACTGCACCGAATATCACTCGAAGAATCTTTCTTTCAAAGCATCCCAGAAGGTTTTCATCCGCTTTTGACAGGATCCATGCTTCTGCACCATACAGCAGGACCGGGATGATTAAGGTCTTATACAATATTTCCTTGGTAGATGCCTTCTAAGCCTGAAGAAACAGCGATTGGTAAGAGTGATCTCTGCGCCGATGTTATTTTGCGAAGTGATAGTGGAACCCAGGTAGACAAAGTTGTTAACTACTTCGAAGTTGTATTTGTCCATCGTGACGTTTTGTCCGAGACGCCTATGTTGAGAGTCCTTTCTCGTTGACTGCATATACTTCGTTTTGTTTTCATTAACAGCCAGACCCATCTTTGCCGCCTCCGTTTCGATGATTGCAAATGCGCCACTGACAGCTCACCGCATTCTTCCAATAATGTCAATAAAAAAAGAGTAAGAAATGCGGAAATCAAATCGGCGGTAGTTAAAATGTGTATTTCAGACCATTATGCTGTATACTGCGGAGTTAAGACGAACATCATAACTCAAAACATGATGAGCGCCAAATTGTAAGCCATATATCGTTGCGCAGAAAATAAACGATTTTAATTGCGATGAGATGAATCTTTTAACAGATGTAAACGAATTCTATCAATATTTTATACAAACGATTAATACTTTGGTAGCATAGTCAGCGATTATAAGAAATAAAAGGAGTACTGAACACAGCTGGATAACCACTGAATTGAAAAATAAATGTAAAGAGCGCGATAGACTATATAGAAGATACAAAAACAACAGGCACAACGATGACCATCACAAAGAATATAAACTATACCGAAACGAGCTTAATAAGAAAATAGCGACCACAAAAGCATGTTTTTATAAACAGAAGTTCCAAAGCTGTAACAATAACCCACAGGAGACTTGGAAACTAACTAGTGAACTTAATACTAGGAAAAAAGTCGAACAATCTGGATGATTACTTATAAAAGAAGTTTGCAAGCGAAAACGATTTCGGAGATCTTGTAAACAGATTTGCCAGCACAATTTCCGCCGAAATCAGAAACATAGTATACACGAATGCAATCGAAAAACCTTTTTTGGCCGTTCAAACTGCGTACAACATTCCATTTACGCAGAACAAATATCGGTGACAGAGGTAAAAAACATACTTAATTCATTGAATTGAAATAAGACCCAAAGACCTGAAAATAAACAAACTCTCTCTCTCCAGTGATAACGAAACTTATTAAAATGAGCATAGATCAATCATCGATCCCAAATCTATTAAAAATGTTCGACCAATATATAAGAGAAGAAGAACGAAATTCTGAATTACAGACTGATTTCAATTTTATCGGCTGTTGATAAAGTTATGGAAGAAGTACCTTTTTTTTAAATTCTGGCCCGCCAAGGCGGGTACTTCGACCTAAAAGATCCTTTGTACCGTATGGGCCAGAAAAGTTTAAACTAGTAGAATTTCCACTTTCCGTGTAAAGCGGACAACTTTACCAGTAGAAGATTTCTTTATGTCCTCGGGGCTCATTTACTCCCTGAAAAAGATCTTCTTTCTAATTCCATTAAGGGCTGGACATTCACATAAAATGTGTTCAGCTGACTCGTCCTCTTCAACACAGAGTCGGCACTCAGGAGAGTCTGCTATTCTCATTTTGTGTAGATGATACCTTAAACCATGGTGACCAGTAAGGTAACCTACTAAGTTGTTGATATCATGCCTGCTTGGGTTTAGACATTTGCTAGCATTTTGATTGAAGGGCCAAATGACTCATTTGGCCTGTCTTAAACCTGGGATGCTTTCCCAAAGATGGATACATTTTCTATGTTCCCAGCTTTTTATTGCTGCCGTTGCTGCTGATCTAGAGTGCAGCAGAAAGGTTCGGGACCTATGAGAGGTGTTTCTGAACCTTTTCTGGCCAGTTCGTCGGCCTTTTCGTTACCTTCTACCCGGACATGACCCGGAACCCACCATAATTTGGTCTTGTTTCTTATTCCGAGTGTTTGTAGGTTATTGAAGCAGTACATGACTGATTTGGAGTCAATGGTATAAGAGCTAAGGGCGTTTATAGCTGCTTGACTATCCGTGAATATATGAATGGTTGCACCTTTTATGCCAGATAAATTAATGTGGCTGGAGCATTCTTGAATGGCGTGGAGCTCTGCTTGAAATACGCTGGGACTTTTGCCTATGGGTATCGTGAAGCGTTTGTGTGGTCCGTATATTCCCGCTCCTACCCCCGTTTCCATTTTAGAACCATCCGTATACCACTTTATGCCGTTGTGGCTGTTTGGTGGGTTATTACTAACCCATGCTTCTCTCTTGGGGATCTCCGTGGAGAACCGTTTGTTGAAGCATAGTGTTTTTTGAATGCGGTCTGTGACCGCGCAGTTCATGTTAAGTTCTGTCAGTTCATCGAGAAGGGTCTTTAGTTCCGGATGATCATTAAGACTTATCTCGTTTAACTGTATTAGACTTATTGCACTGCGGATCGCCACTTTTTGAATGTATATGTGGAGAGGTGTAATTCCTGTTATTGCCTCTATGGCAGCTGTTGGACAGGTTCGCATGGCTCCGGAGATACCAAGGCACGCAAGCCGTTGTACCTCTTTGAGATTCTCTATTACGACCTTTTGTGTGGATTTTATCCACCATACTATAGAGGCGTATGTTATAATGGGTCTTATCATCACTGTGTAGATCCAGTGGACGATCTTTGGAGAGATTCCCCAGGTTCTGCCATATGTGCGACGACAGGCCCATAAAGCTCTATGGAAGAAGTACCTACTTGCAAACCGGCTGTACCAATACTTTAAGAAATACAAATTGTATTAGCAAAGAATCAATTGGGTTTCCGCAAAAACAAGAGCATCAATATATTACTCGGAGACTTCGCAAAATATATCAAAGCCTGGATAAAAACTACAATTCAGTGGTTCTATTCGTAGACTTCAAGAAAGCCTTCAACACATTAAGCCATAAGTAATTACTGAAACAGTTGAGAAAAATTGGAGTACGAGGGGACATTCTGGCATGGTTTGAAAGCTACCTACGAAATAGAAAATTTAAAGTAAAAATTGGTGAATTCATCAGTGAAGAAGAAAATATAGAGTATGGTGTCGCCCAGGGATCGAAATTGGGTCCACTTTTATTTATAATATATGTCAACGATCTGCTGTCAGTGCTAAAATATAGTACGGGCTACGCTTATGCGGACGACACAGCTATGGTCAGCCATAGGGACGTTGAGGAAGCTGGAAGAATAATGTAAATCGACTTTAATGGGGTTACAGCTTGGTGTCACGACCATGGACTAATAGTCAACATACAGAAAACAAAAGTTATGCACATTCTACCACATATCCCAAAAACCAAATTAAAGATTAAAATGCATGTCATAGATTGCTTGCACAAAAATGGATGTAACGATCTTATAAAAGAGGATGACGATTGCTCTGGATACTTAGAGAACATGCCAACCTATAAATATCTTGGACTGACGGTTGACTACAACTTTAAATGGAGCTACCATATAAGGAAACTAGAAAAGAAACTACTTCAATCCGCTTACGCACTTTTCCATCTAAGCAATGTATGCCCATCTTCAGTCCTTAAACAATGCTACTTTGGATTAGTCGAAACACATCTGAGGTATGGGATACTAGCGTGGGTCAGAGCATCACAAATGCAATCTCTACAACGGCTGCAAACACAAGTACAAAAAATAGTGCAAAGAGCAAGGCGTAACAGAGAGGAGCATCACCATAGAAACCATATGAATACGTTGAATATCTCCCAAATCCACAATTATGAAATTCTGGCTAACCTATTTAACGACAACGCCTATAGAAGACAAACGCAGCAGACAGTGAATACCAGAAGACAACAACAGCATTTCTAAGAAATTCCGAGATACTGGAACTAGTACGGACGAAGGACGTATAATGTCGCAGTCCCAATGATATTAAACGAACTCCCAAGAGAGTTTCGCAACCTATCGAAAAATGAAGTTGTGAAAAAAGTCAAAGAAATCTACCTACATTTATGATTTGTATAAATTCTTCGCATAGTCTTTGTTTGTTAAATTACTGTATTATAATATTATGTAGTCAGTACTTAAATATAATGCAAATTTAAATTTTTAGAAATGAAGAACTCAACATTTAAAAGTAAATAAAATAATATAATCAGTTTTCTGCAGACAAGCCCTTCCAGCTTTGCCGATAAACCAATGTGTACAAATTTGAAATCTTTAATAAAAATGAAAATGAAATGAAATGAAAACATAGGGACGGGCTACAGTCCGCTTGGGCGAACTGTTGGATACCCTATTCTTATTCCTATCCCTCATAAGTGGACGTGACAAAATTCTAAGTATGGTTCAATTGTTAAGAACGCTCTACATATTTTGTTATATAATAATATAATACATAATATAAAAACGAAGCTTTTGTAAAAAAAACGCTCCCTAGTTCAAACTTTGTTTTTCAATAAAAATGTTTTATATTATTGTGGGCGTGTCAGTAGGCGGGTTTAAAAAAAAATTAACACATGACCATAAAGGGCCCCTAGAGAGTATATATTACAAATTTCAGCTCACTAGCTCAAACTTTGGATTTTCAAAAAAGTTTTTTTTTAAAATTGTGGGCGTGTCAGTAAGCGGATTTTGAAAATATTTACACATGAGCTTGAAAGGCGCCTAGAGAATAAATATTATAAATTTCAGCTCGCTAGCTCAAATTTTGGTTTTTCAATAAAATTGTTTTATTTAATTGTGGGCGTGTCATTGGGCGGATTTTGAAAATTGTATCTCCCGAGCAGTTTTAGGAGACATAGTAGATCATATATAAAAAATTTCAGCTTTCTAGCTCAAAATTCGATTTTTTCTAAAAAAAATTTTTTTTCAGTTTGTGGGCATGTTCAAAAATTCGTAAACGGGGGGGGTTCTTCTTTTTTATACTATAAAGTGTAAAGTTTACCAAACATTTTTTTGTGCCTTTGATTTTTTTATTATTTAAAAAAAACTATAAAAAATTAATACTTAAGCATGTAATTTTATTAAAAATATTTTTTTTCGTATCTATTCGTTGAATAATAACTAAATAGACATAAAAGAATATTTTCTTAAAATTTGGAGCGTATGAAGAATCATAATGACCTTGGACAGGTAGTAGAACGTGGAGAGGGGAGCTGCCATTGCCGTAATGTAATAAATTAATCATTTAATGTATTCAATTGATTTCTATCACAGTTTTCTAACAATGGATGAATCAGTGACCAGTATAGTATAACTAACGAGTATAGCTGCATTATCTGTGAAAAATTGGGTTCATCTTCCGCAACGCAAATCCAGGCGGAGACTCAACTTACGTTCATAGTATCTATCCGTTTTCCGAAGGTTTGACATATCTTGGAAACTAACACAGGCTTCGAATAACTACGATCCTAAGTCGACGGACTGGAAAATGCATCGAGGACTTGTCCTCTCAAAAGTCAAGTGAGTCCACGTGAGACCTGGATGAAGCACCGTTCTAGCTCAACAAAGTGCTGCTAACCTCCTACGATAGTAGTCGTGTCAGTGAAACCAGTATGAAGAAACGAAGCTCTTCATCGAGCCAAATAAATAAAATTGTGGGACCATTACAGGATCGCTCTCACAGAATATAACTCAGAATTGAGAAGATCGAAACGAGCTACTTGGACTAAATGTACCGAAGACATAGCAGACATGCCAGTCGCAACGCGTATCTATAAAGCTCTGGGTAAAGAGCATACAAACTGTGTAGGATTACAAAAGAAACAGATGGTACCTACACGACGTAACCCGAGGATACTATAAGCAACTTACTTCAGGTTCACTTTTCAGACTCATCTATCCGTGCTACACACGATAACTCAAACGCCACAGACCCCAAGGCCTCTGTAGCCAACAGAGTCAACAGTTTCTTCTTTTCCCGTAAATTTAAGATTCGAACTCATTGAGGTTCAATTTCTTTGTAAAAGGAACAGCCAAAAAAACAAGTTTTCTTTTGTCATCATTACCTCCTACAGCTGATGCAGCTTTTGAACACCTAAAAAGAGTATATCTACAAATCCAGTTATGGTTAGGAAATGTAGATATTGAAAACGTAGACATTGAAAATTGGGGCTGGAAGTATTTTAATAACATGCTTATCACAATAACAATGAATCAATCACCAGCTGCAGATAATTTATTGCAAAATGTTGTTTTGTAGCTGCAAAAAGGGTTGTGGAGCTGCTTGTGGATGTCGAAAGAGTGGCTTATACCGCAGTGTAGCATGTCTGCACTGCAGCGAAAATACTTTTTTGAATTTGAAGAAAATACTTAAATAGACAAAAATGAAAATTGTTTAAATAAACAAATGATTTCTTGATAATTTTTTTTTCTTTCATTTTCCTTCATTTATTTCTTTTTATTAATTACTATGTCTATATGAATATACAAATTAACTTAATTTTGGTGTAGAAAAATGTTCTACAGCCTAATATTATGAGGTATTGTATCATAAACTATCAAAATTATAAATATTTAATTTTTTTTTTTAATCGAGATCACAATTTTTTAATAATGTAAACTTTTTTGTATATATTATAAACTATACATTCCACTTTGAATTATAAAATTTCATTCACTGTAACGGAAATCCGAGGTTTTCACGTTTTTAACGCCCACTACACCAACGCCTAGAAGAAAACGTCACTGTTGGTAGTAATAACTGGAGTAAACATCGACTCCACAAATGGCATCTTACTGGAGATCTTCTGGTAGACGGCCTTAAGCCAAACCAAAATAGACTAAGAAATCAAAATTAAAATTGTTAACAAGTTATTTATATGAAATAAATAGTCAATTAAACTAACTAAACTAAACTTACTGGAGATCCGACGGAGAATTACCCTAGGAAACCGCTGCTACTTCCAGCAGACAAGCAATTCATTTGGCAGTGAAAAAATTGTAGTCAGAATATTCGCTACTTGATGTTGCCGTGGCAGTAAGACTATGTTTTGCCCGAAGTGTGGAGAATATTGCTGCCGTAGAGACGTCCGTCGCAAACTTGCCAAAATCAACGGCGTTCTCAAGAATTGGGCCTCTCCCAGACCACATTTGGCCTACACCCTTACAAGATCAAGCTGACCCAAGAACTGAAGCCACTTGATCATATGAAGCGACGTACGTTCTCGAATTGGGTTCTGGACATGATCGAAGAAAATGTAGAATTTCATTGCAAAATCATCTTCAGCGGCGAGGCGCATTTTTGGTTAAACGGCTTCGTCAATAAGCAAAATATGCGTTACTGGACAGGTGAGACCCCTCATGTGCTTAATGAAACAGCACTTCATCACCAAAAGTCACTGTTTGGTGCGGTTTTCATGACGGTGGGCTCATTGCGCCGTTTTTTTTTTCGTCGATGAAAACTACCGTCGCCTTACGGTAAATGGTATTCGATACAAGCACATGTTGGAACGTTATTTCTTTGACCACATGCATGATTTGGACATCAGTGATATCATGTGGTTCCAACAAGAAATTGCCGCAAGACACACAGCGGGTGCAACAATCGAGTTATTGAAGTCTCAGTTCGGACCCGTCTATTGGCCGCCGAGATTGTGTGATTTAACGCCTCTAGATTTAATATATTAAATCGGTAGTCTATGCCATCAAGACGGCAACGTTAGAGGAGCTCAGAGCCAATATTGAACTAGAAATAGCGGCCGTATCGGTCGAAATGTGCAGCCGAGTCATCGAAAATTGGGTTCAACTTATCAACCGTTGCACACGTTCCCGTCGTGGACATATGATCGAAGTCGAATTCCATTCATAAATGTTTTGATATTAATTTTTTGAGATATCTCAATTAGTTTGCATTTTATTTTAAAATAAGTTCTCAAGTCCCTAATTAAAGACCCTTTATAAAGCGCAGCAATGGAAGTTCCAATAAAACGTTATATTCCGTTTTATATCCAGCTTTAGTTTAAATGTAAAAATTGGAATACATTTGGAATCATACACAATGCCCAACTATAGATGGCGTTGTTTCCAGTCTCTAGTGAAACTGCTGATTTTCGGCGAAATTATAACGTGTTTTTCGACCTACGTTAACGAAAGCAAGTCGGATTTATCTTTCCCGTACAATTTATATAATTTTTACTTTCCAAATCAAATTTCTTTTCCCCTATTTATCCACTTTGAGCGAGTGAATTTATTAAATTTCCGAACCTTAACCAAGACATTAAAAATCTTAGCTAACACTTTCATTCCAGACATTCCAAAATTTTATCTTCACATTTATATTCACTATTTATGTTCATTCTCACTTTTGGTGTGTTGTTGTTTAACGTGTAAAATTTGACTGCATTGAATATACTATATATAAGGCACCAGTCTCCTTAATATTGTGTGGTAGGTATTATATGCCTGAATCCCATTGCCAATGAACTGATTGGGCCGTATCAGTGCGGTCTTGTGCACTACGAGTTATCATATTTTCATCGATTTTAAAGTCGCCGGTCTGGTGCACTACGAGTTGCCATATTTTCGTCGATCTTGAAGCTGCCTCTGCCACCATCTATAGCTATAGGTATCGAGCTGTATGTTTATTCATGACATGTTTGACAATCTCGTCAGGTTGTTTAGAACAACGATGAAAACTGCTCCATTAAGGTCGGCAAGAAGGAAACAATCTCTACGAGGCCGTTGATATCAAAAAGGCACTCTTTATTAAACCAACTGCTATCAAATGAATACCTCTTTATGTATAAAAAATTACTGCTACCACAAAATTCGAAAGTGTTCCACTTATTGATGTTTGCTAGTATCAGGTTCTATCAACCGGGTTAAATAATCATGTTTAGCTTCACTTCAGTTTAAGGATAGTAAACTCCGGTTAGCGCATCATCCTCTGATATCCTGCAATTATCACGTACGCTTAAGACAAATCAGAACGTATACATAATACAATCCCCACCACTAAGCATCGTTTGTTTGACTCCCGAACAGCCATAATCCATTTCCTAAGCACTTGTTTCTAAATTTATACAGGCAGGCCGCATAAAAACCTTCTTAGGTTCTGTAAATATTTTAATACCCATAAACGACTCCATTCTTGAAACTTAAATCTGTGAAACATACGTTACGTTGCCTCAAGAGGGTAGTTCGGGGGTGGCTCCATTCCATCTATGAGTATGGGCATCCCTTTTCTACGGTCAATAAGGGAGAGTTTCTGTACTTCCTCTAATAGACAACAAGCCATCACACACACTGAAAGGCCTGGTCCTTTCAAGTCCAAAGAGGTCTTATCCAATGAGGAATAAATAAACTGTGTCAGATGCAAAAAGGATACCACTTTGGTTACTGCTAAAACAAATGAAAAATGCAGGAGACCGCAAAGCTGAGTGAGCGAGTGCTACCATGGTGATGATGATGTAGGCTTTGGATTACATTTGGATTATGGTAGATTTTACAAGTCATTTGTCATCATTAACAGACTGATGGCAATGGACGGATGCCAATGGTTCTCGCAGTTTATAAATATTGCAAATCAAGTTTGAACTTTGGTGTGGGATTATTAGGAAATCCTTTGGAAATATTTGGACTCCTTAACGTTGATAAATAGGACTTCTGATGGCGAAAAGTCAGTGGTGGCTTGTAGGGATGCAACGGCCGTCTGGAAAGTATGGTCAAAAGATTGGGGGGTATGTAATTGAAAACGAACATTTGTCTGGGTATTTGTTAGCTATTTATCAGGTTTGTAACAAGGAGAGCCATATATCATTCGCATTTGGTGCAAACTTTGTGATTTGATAAATGATTGTGGTTTGATATTCAGTTTGAACTGAGTTAAAACGAGATACCTATTTATATTTTTAAGATACGTTTTAGTTTAATAGCTGGAACTACAAACAAAATATATTTGTATACCCTGAGGAAATATATCACCGCAGTAGCTCAATGTTTTTTTTTAATTAAAAGGAGATCCAAATCGTATAGCACTCAGAGTCGGTAATGGTCCATTGTTTTTTTTTTTTTTTTTTTTTTTTTTTTTTTGTCGGGATGTGTGAAACTTTCTGCACTGGAGCACTCAGACTCAATACTGGTCCATTGTACTGCCAGGCAGACACACCACATTTTACTGTGGGAATTTACTCGTTTTTCTAAGAAAAACGAGAAGGCGCTTCAATGATAAGGAGCTTAGGTTTACAGCACTCACCATATCCGCACCAAATACCTGCCACCTGATACGAGCAAAAGCAGGACAATCACAGACGAAATGTTCCGCAGTGTCGTCGCTTTCTCCACAGGCTTCGCAGATGGTGGTGTCGCTTAGGCCTAGCACCTTAAGGTGTTTGGCAAAAGCGTAGTGTCCCGTAAGAACGCCAGTAGTCTGTCTGCAGTCTTTTCTGTTGAGAGACAACAAGAATGCCGCGGATTTCCCACAGACGTCGGGGAGCATTTGCTTAGTCTGTCTGCATCCTGGAGAGTCATGCCAACGGCGATGGTGTTCATAGGAAACCCAACCGTCAATGGAAGCCCTGACCGAGGACGCAGGCAGACAGATCGCTGGTTCAGGTCCTGAGAGGTCCCCCTCTGAGCCTTGTCTAGCAAGTTCATCGGAGATCTCATTTCCCGTGATCCCGTTATGACCCGGGACCCAGACAAGTTTAAGTGAATTCAGCCTTCCGACCGAATTCAGAGATATCTTGCATTCACGTACTATTTTGGAGGTAGTTAAGGGTTTGAGTAAGGCCTTAAGCGCAGCCTGACTGTCGCTACAGACGCAGATACTTCGCCCCCTCCACCTGTTCCTCGTGACATAGTCCATGGCCATTAGGATAGCATAAGTCTCTGTTTGGAAGACTGACGCATGTTTGCCTAACGGAAAGAAAAGTCTAACGCTATCGCTCTCCACGAAGACACCAGCACCAGATCCTTGATCGGTTTTGGAGCCATCCGTAAAGATTCGACTGCATTCCCTTCCAGGTTCAGAGTCCGGCCAGAGCCAGTCCTGGACGCGAGGAAAGTCGACCTCGTATTTGCGCTTTAGCCGAAGTTCCGGTGTCATCGCATCAGACGGCATATCCATAAGACAGGAGTCGAAGGACAACCGTTGCGCAAGTTCATCAAAACTCCAGTGCGAGTTATACCAAAAGCCACCTCTTGTAAGACGTGAGATAGCCTTGATTGTACAGCCCATGATGTAAACATCAAGGGGCGGAAGGTTCAATAGTGCATCTAGGCCGGAGCCAGGCGTGCTGGGGAAGGCCCCCGTGCAGCCGAGACATACCTGCCTTTGGAGTTTGGCAAAAGCAGCAGTGACGTATTTACGTGAAAGCTTATTCCACCAAACAACCGATGCGTATGCTATAAATGGTCTTATCATAGCCGTATAAATCCATAGGACTCTTTTCGGTGATAAGCCCCATGTCTTGCCGAAAATGCCTTTGCACTGCCAGAAAATAGACAGCGCCTTGGCAGTCTTCAGCTCAACATGTTTGGACCAAAGAAGTTTGCTATCCAGGATGACTCCCAGATACTTTGCTTCATTGGAGAGTTGGATTGTGACGCCTTTTAGCACTGGCTGAGTCAACCCGACCAGCTTCCTCCTTCTCGTAAAGAGAACAACCTCAGTTTTAAGAGGATTGACCGAGAGCCCATTCCTAGTGCACCATTCGTCGATCACGTCAAGGGCCGCCTGCGCCTTGGCGCATACAGTCGCTAGGCATGATCCAACAGAAAGCACGGCAACATCATCCGCGTACGCCTGAGCGTAAATATTAGAACTGTTGAGTGCGTTCAACAGAGAGTCGACCAGCATACACCACAGCAGTGGAGACATGACGCCGCCTTGCGGGCAGCCTCTGTTTACCCCCGCCATAACATAGCGGCCACAATCCGCATCCGCAACCAACGTTCTATTCATTAGCATTGCTTTAATCCACAACACCAATGGTTCGTCTACTCCGTGTTGTCTGGCGGAGCTGCACATGCTATCAAAAGTCGCATTGTCAAAAGCACCCTCAATATCGATGAAAATGCCTATCGCGTATTCTTTCCTGTCAAGCGCGCCTTCAATTCTACCAACTAGATTTTGGAGCGCAGTCTCGCAGGATTTTCCGCGTTGATAGGCATGTTGCATCGGAGATAGTGGGTGCAATCGTAAAGCACCTTTGCGCACGTGAAGCTCGACCAGCCTTTCCAAGCTTTTCAGCAAGAAAGAAGTCAGACTGATTGGTCTGAAGCTCTTGGCGAGCGAGTAGTCACTTCTGCCAATTTTTGGTATGAATGCCACTCTAACTGTACGCCAGGGTGTTGGAATGTATGCCAGTGCTAGGACAGCGGTGAAGATTTTCTTCATAGTCGGTAGCAGCTGGTTTGTACATTGTTGCAGCATGGCTGGGTATATTCCGTCCGTACCAGGCGACTTGAAGCCGTCAAAAGACGCAAATGCGTATTTAATGGCCTCGTCCGTCACCACGGCCTTCGCAATATACCAGCTACGCCGAGTTGTTTGTATTGGCTCACTCATAGTCTCGGTAATCGGGGCTGGTTGTGAACCAATTGTAATCTGGTTACCCGGAAAGTGAGACTCCAGCAGATAACTAAGAGTTTCCGCTTTCGTCTCAGTGAAGGTGCCATCAAGTTTTCTAAGTGAGTCCAGTTTGGCTGGTTTGCCCTTTTTCAGAACTTTAACCAACCTACTAGTTTCACCCAGCGTTTCAATCTTTTCGCAGAAATTCTTATAAGAAGCACTTTTCGATACCCGAATTAGCCTCTTATATTCCTTCTGCTTCGATCGGTAGAGATTCCAGTCTGTCTCCAAATCAGTCTTGTGTGACCTATTTAGAAGCTTTCTAGCTTCTCTACGAATTCTTTGCAGTTCCGAGCTCCACCAGGGAACCGGTGTTCTGCCAGGGGGTTTGCTTACTGGGCACGTCAGTTCAAAACAGCTAGTAATGGCACTATTCAGGTCTTGAACAGCTTCCTCTACCTTTTGTCTCGTCCTGAGTTTGGTTGGAGTTTTGAGAGTTTTCCCTAATTCCTCCCTGAAGCGTATCCAGTTGGTTTTTCTCGGATTCCTCCTCTCCTGCAAAGTTATGGCTTCGCATCCGATTTGGAATTCGATATATCTATGGTCTGAGAGGGACACCTCCGAAGAGACCCTCCAGTTAGTAACCGCCTTAAAGTATCTATTTGATAAAGTTAGGTCGATCACTTCCTGTCTTCTTGACGTCACAAAAGTTGGTTGCGAGCCAACATTGTTGATAGTAAGATCAGATGATAGAATGAAATCCAGGAGATGGTTTCCTCGCATGTTGCATTTGCTGCTGCCCCAAACAGTGTTTTGAGCATTGGCATCACAGCATATAACTAGGCCCATCTTCCTGGTGTCGCAATAGTCAATGAGTTCAGCAATTGCCCTCGGTGGTGGAGGTACTACCGAATCATAGGGGAGATAAGCTGACGCCACGATGAAGGTCTTCCAATTTCCATTCGTTTCGTAGCTAATGGCTGCAGCAACCAAATCTTGGCCACAAAATTGTCCAAGCTTAGTCGCTGAGAAAAGGTTCGACACAGCAAGACAAGCCCTTGGTCTCTCGGACCGCTCGTCACAGAGTATCGTAGTGCCACGGACACCTCCAAGGCCACAGATGCGATTTTTCCACACCCATGGCTCCTGTATGGATATTATGTGGGCTTTTGTATTCAACACAGAAAGCTTCTTACTGATGAGTGCAGTAGCAGCCTTGGAGTGTTGAAGGTTAATCTGAGTAAATCCAATCATTGGAAATACATCAGCTGGAAGTGTTCTAGTGGAAGGGCACGCAGAAGGTGCGCGCGCAGTTCCACCGACAGGAGTGCTTGAGGTCTTCTTCCTCCGTTTGTTCCTGTTGGAGCTATTGGAAGGGGAGGCAGCGTTGGTTTCAGTCAGCTGGCTGGTTTCGGTTGGGGTAACCTCTGCCGACCTGCATCTCTTTGCCGTCGCCGCCGGGGAAGGGCAGTTCTCAGCGCTTGCGCCTTCAACTGACGGTGCAGTTTCTTTGCGCCGCACGATAGCCGCCTTTCTCCTTTTCCTCTTTCGCTGGCTCTTAGATGGACGCTGACCAGTGGACGCCGCCTCTGTGGCCCGTTTCACCTGTTCGGTTTCGCAGGCCTCGTCGGCAGCATCACACCTATCGGCTGTCTGTCTATTGGTCTGAAGATTAAGCGTATCAGGTTGAACCTCTCCGCCACTTTCTTCATGTTTCCAGCCCAGTCTACCGAACGTGTCGGAGATAGAGCTGCAGGAATCTTCGGAAGCAAACCTTTTCACAACTCGAAGGTCAACGCCTGTACAGGCGGGGGGTATATGTATGTCGGTTGGGGCCTCCAGAATCCGTGCCCCGACCGTGGTCGAAAAGACCACGGGTGGATTTTCGCCCATGCGAGTACCACCTGGAGTATTTGAATCATTAAGTTGTTCCTGCATACTTGTTTTTTGGTTTGGTTCGCGATAGAGCTTTGACGGTGTATAAAACGCCGCTATGACTCTAAAACCTCGGATCACGAACGTATCGTACCGAGGTCCCCCTATCCACCACCTGGGGACGCGCCTGGTGGGTAACCAACCCGACAATGGTCCATTGTACTACTGGGCAGAAATCCTGTTTTTTGTGTAGATGTGGGAGAAAACAAGTTGTCATTCGTTGCTCTCCATTAAAGGGTGGCGTATGTTGTTGTTCCACATGGCGATTGAACCTGCACCGCACGGGTCACAAGGCAACACACTAACCTCTACACCGTCGCCACCTTCAGCTCAGTGGTTAGTCCGTTGGACTACTGAGCAAGGGGTTCGAGTGAGAGGTTGGAATACCACCAGAGAACACCAAATATCTTGCAAAAAACTGACAAACATCCAAATGTATTTACTGTCATGAGAAGCTTATCAAAAATTTGGAGTTCGGAATCGGCGTTAAATTATAGGTCCCTTCCATTCATGTCAAAAAAGCAAAGCTTCGCACACACAGATGGTTGAAGATGCTAGATTTTATGCCCTACATGAGTATAATTATATATTTTTAAACAAAGAAGGTTCCTGAAAACATCATTATAACTACTTAATTCTGATCAGTATCGGTAGGCACCAATTTAATGGCCTTTATATTCGAACTAATAAGCATAGATTAAGACCATGTTTACTACTAAAAAAAAGCGGCCAAGTGCGAGTCTAACTCGCCCATGAAGGGTTCCGCGCGAATTATAATAATTATTTACTTAGGCACCAATTTACAGATTTATTATTAGAAAATAATGGTTCACGGTTTACGCACAAGGTTTATGTTTATGAAATTAAATTTTTTTTTATATTTGAGTTGATTGAATGAAAGGTAAATTGCGGTTTACGATTTATGACGTATTAAAAAAAAAACTACTTACTAGATCTCGTTCAAGCCAATTTTCGGTGGAAGTTTGCATCATATATTTTGTTTAGTTTTATCATTCTCTTATTTTAGAACTCACAGCGGGGGGACACACATTTTACCACTTTGGAAGTGTCTCTCTCGCAAATTATATATAGTTTAGAAAAAAATGATATTAAAAACCTCAATAGCATTTTTGAAGACCTATCCATAGATACCCCACACGTATGGGTTTGATGAACAAAAATTTTGAATTTCAGTTCTAAGTATGGGGAACCCCCAAAATTCTATTTTTGTGTGAAAATCTTAATGTGGTTCACAGAATACATCTTTTTACCAAGTTTCAACATTATAGTTCTTATAGTTTCGAAAAAAAGTGGCTGTGACATTCCCGGACAGACAAACACACATGACGAATCTATCAGGGTTCCGTTTTTTGCCATTTGGCTACGGAACCCTAAAAAGATATTACATTTAAACGGCCCATACAGGTTCTTCAACCTAGCTTAACCAACCATTTGCTTGAGCGAAGTGGAAGGGACCTATAGTTTAAAGCCGGCTCGGAACAGCAAATTTAAGAAATTTCACATGAGAATTAATTCTCTTCTATTTTGGTCAGACGTTCGCATGAGGTGTGGCAGTGGAAGAAAACTTTAGGAGTTACTTCTGACCTGGCGTGATTTGAATCTGAGACCCGTCGATTAGTATTCACACACTAATCACTGAGCCACTGTTTATAGATTTTTGATTATAAAAAGACTAAGGCTGAAAACACACCGGATACAGCAAAAGGTTTTTTTTTCGTGACAAGAGAACATTGTTTCTTATGAGAGCGCACACACCAAAGAAAACGAAACAAAAAACAGGTTTTTGTTTCGAAGTGTTTCGGTTTTGGTTGTCGAAAATACATGCCATTGTATACGAGCAACACACACCGAATGAAACAAAACTGTTTCGACCCAGCGTCGTTGACGATAATTGCCTATTTTCTTATGAGGCAACACACACCAAATGAAACGAAACATAAAAACAAAAGCAAAACAAGAAAACGTGCTTCGTTGCCGATAGCTGACCTGTTGTTTTCTGCAAAACATTTTCTTAATAAAGGGTGGTTAAATTGTAAGGCCCGATGTTGAATGTGAACCACACCTAAACGTCAAGTTTTTTTCTGCATTTTATTTGACATTTCTCAATTTCAGACTAACTCAATTTGAACCATGGAAAGATACACAATCGAGCAACGCGTTAAAGTTATTCAGGCTTATTATGAAAATGGGCGTTCAAGTCAAAAAGCATATCGTGCACTTCGTGATTGTTCGTGCGTACAATCGGAAAAATCGTGCAAAAATTTGAGCAAAACGGGTCTGTAGGAGATGTGAAAACACCAGTGCATGCTCGTACAGCTCGTACCGCAGAAAATATTGCTGCTGTTCGCGATAGTGTTTCTGAAGAGCCTCAACTCGTCGTCGTGCCCAACAATTGCACTTCCCACGCTCGTCGTTGATGAACATTATGCATAAAGACTTGCATTTACGCGCTTACAAGGTGCAATTTGCACAAGAACTAAAGCCTCTTGACCAAGCTCTTTTGTGCGACAAATTCAATGGCCGTGTTATCTCACGTGGTGGCGATGTCAATTGACCGCCAAGATAATGTGTTGGACACCGTTGGACTTCTTTCTTTGGGGTTATTTGAAAGAAAAGGTGTACGTCTATAAGCCAGCAACAATTCAAGAGCTAAAGGATGAGATAATTCGGCACATTAACGGCATAGAACCTCAATTATGCCTCAGCGTCATCGAAAATTTGGACCATCGGATGGAGGTGTGCCGCCGAGGTCGCGGCGGCCATTTGGCCGATACATAATTGAACCATACCAATATTATCATAATAAAAAGAAATGACAATAATTTCCTAAATAATTTGGGCTTATTCAAAATCAACATCAGCCCTTAAAATTTAACAACCCTTTACTTTTTAAAAGACGCATGACTTGATCCTTTCACTACGTGCAGTGGTACCTGATTTATTTTTAAAATGGTTTATGGCTGGTTTTTCTGATTATTTTTTGTTAATGATTACACCTAATTATGTTCCTCCTTGAGGTACGTATTCCATAGCTTCACGCTAAACATATATTTCCTGAAGCAAGCCTTCGCGTTCCCTAATCATATTTTGCAAGGCGCAGGCGGCTAATGTAATAATTTGCACTTTATTGGGAGGCAGTAATATGACAGTATCAAATATACAAAAATGTTTGTTAATCATACGCGATAATTGTGAACTCTTGTTTCAAGTATACTCTTTCTTGTATACTCAGCAAGTCACGAATTCAGTTTTGTTTTATTTCAACGCTCTCCAAACGAAGCAAGAAAACATTTTTTTTTGTTTTGTTACATTCCGTTTCGCTTGGTGTGTGTTGAAATAAAAAATGTTTTTTTGACTATCGAATCAAAAACGTTTTGCTTTATCCGGTGTGTTTTCAGCCTAAGAGGAAATTCTCTCAGACACTCGACACGGTTCTTATAAATTAACTTAATTTTAGTTAACGCGCACCAAAAAAAAAATACCATAATAAGACTAGTTTCACTATTGCTAACAAACAAATATGTAAGGAGATTTCAAAGTATTTTTTGATGTGTAAAAACAATTTCTATAAATGTAAATAAGTTTCGTGAGATCAAAACCAAAAGTAATTCAAAAAAAGAATGGAATTTGGTAAATGCAATACAACAAATCAACGGAAATCAATACAATTCAAAGTTTTAAAGTTGATGAAGCTATTATTACTAATCCCACGGATTTAGCTAATAAATTCAATGATTATTCCGCCTCCGTCGGTAGTAAACGGAAGTCTGATAGTTGTTCTGAACTTACCAAATGCGAATGTCATCCTCTCAAAGCCTCTTTTTTGAAACCATAACATCCTTCGAATTATACAAAATTATATCCTCTTAAAAAAATTAGAATTCAGCTTCAACTGATTGTCTATCAGTTTCGTTAAAAAAAATAGTCTTCAATATTTGTGATAGGTATCTTATGCCTTTTTATAATAAGAGCATTTCTAATGGTGTTTTCCCAGAAGACTTAAAACAAGCTGAAGTAATACCACTGTTCAAAAAGGATGATAAAACATTAATAAATAATTATAGACCGATTTCCCACGTCTCGAAAAAAAAAATTGAAAAACCAGTAAAAAATTGAATGGTCAAGTTTGTAAAAAGGTTAAAGTTTTTAGTGAATGTTTATTTTGGGTTTCGTTCTGGTTATTCAACTGAAGGTGCCCCTTGAATTTCCGCACTAATAAATACACTGGCATTAACAAGAGGAAATTAACTGCGGCTCTATTTGTCGATATAACAAAAGCTTTTGATACTGTCGATACCTTTGGGCAATATTGTGGTTTTAGAGGCGGAATGCATAATTGCATGCATTGCAATGCATTCCTACCTATGCATGCCTCTAGTTCCTTATGAACCATCGATTGCATGTTATTAGAATCTTTTTTCTTGCAATGTGTACGATGTTTGTCCTGGTTTATCAATTTTAAATCATAGTTATCTTTAACTGATTGAGCTGAAATTTTGTATACACGCTTATTTTGGATCACAGTTCATGCTTAGCTATGTGACGTCATTCCAATTCCAATATGGCGGATCATCCAGATGGCGGACTAGTTATTTTTTCTGCACTACCACAGTATGGTTATCAAATTAATGAAAGAGCTTGCTGAGGAGAACACGAAAATTAATACAACTTCACATTAAACAAAAAAAATATGGGGGAACTATAAATCCAATATGGCGGGACCTCCAAGATGGCGGAGGATGTTTTCTGGTTTTCTGAAGTCATTAACAGCTGAATTCTATCAAAAGTATGCCTTAAGCTATTTCATACTTTGACTTGTGTAATTTGTCGAAATAGTCCAAATCAAACCCGGAACTGTGTTTCGTTCGCACAAGTAAGCTTTAAGCTGAAATAAGTGGCGCTAATACTAAATTCCCAAATCAAGGTGAGGCCGTGCCGAGGACTGAGTTGCATCAGGGTGTAAGATGATGTCGTGAACGTACCACCTCAGGGCACCGGGGCGATCCCTGTTGTATATTACAAGCTACTGAATTTTCTATACACGCTTATTTTGGATGACAATGCATGCTTAGCTATGTGACGTCATTCTAATTCCAATATGGCGGATCATTCAAGATGGCAGACTAGCTATTTTTTCTGCACTATCACAGTATGGGTATCAAATGGAATGCTTGCTGAGGAGAACACGAAAATTAATACAACGTCACATTAAATCGAATAAATTAATGGTAAAAAAAAACTTTTTAAAAACAAGCTTTTATTTAATTGCCCTAAAAGAAGAAAATAAACTTTAAATTAAGTCAAATCAATCTATTTAGTAAATGTATTAGACAATTCATTAAATGATACGGATTTTTTACTTAGTCATCGGATTTGCAACTATGTATTTACTTTGGAAAACCGAAAAAGTAATGGTTTCCTACGATGAGTCTTTACTGAATGTCCAGCATGGTTCTTATGTTTACTCCGATAAAGATGAACCCCATTACTACATAAAAGGTGTAAGTATAAACAGTGACGTTTTGTCCACTTCGCGTCGATGTCTGTTTGTGGGCAACACTTTACTTGGCATGTACTGTATTTGTATTTTGTTCGTCCATTATTCGTGCTGCAAAAGCCTCTACCACGCAATGCTTGAAGCGGTCAATGATGTTGATATCGTCCGCATACCCTAGTGGTTGGATTTACCTGTGGAAGGTGGTGCCTTCCGCGTTGACTCTACACCCTACTACACCCTATCTGCACCAAAACTTGATTGAAGAAGACAAATGATAGCGCTTCTCTTTTGCCGGAAACCGTCAGCCGTCGCCATGTAGCGCCTGAAGACGAATGCTTTGATTTGCGATCATGATACTCGATGAAAAGGTGGTGACCTGAAATTAGTTGGCCTTTTCTAGGATGAGTCTCGGTGTGAAAAAACAAAAAACATAGGTACGTGCCGATAAGTTTGTTGCAGAACGGTTTGAGAAGTTCACACCGTAGATACGTTCGATAAGTTCTTATATGCGATTTATGCAGGGATATCCCTCGATAGTTCTTACAAGGATCGCACAGTGCGCTCTTTTCTGAGGCGGCGGGTATTGTCAATCATCGTATTGATATTTGACATCCGTGATGAGACCCTATATTTCTCGATTAAACCAAGAATGATATCGGGCCTACTTTAGTATTTGAAGTCCGATATCATACTGAAAGTGGCAGGTGAATGAAATTCATATTGAAATTGGCCTCTAATTAGCGTGGCGGTTTTCAACACACGGTGAGGCCGAGACCTGGTGCGGTTGGTTGGCTTCGTGGATTTTGGGCCACAACATTTCAAATACGTAGGGGTTTTCACATAATGTAAGCGGAACTTCTTTGCATTTTTCATTTTTACAGATTGCCACCGCTGGGTTTAAAAGGGTTTAAATAATGTAACTTCCAATTCCAAACTATTTTGCCCCAAACAAAAAAAAAATTGCCACGAGTTGTCAAAGTTGAATCACAATCCATAACATTTAAGGACCATTCATATGAGAGCGACGAATTAACTACGTCCGAACGATTATTCTCAAAGTTTCACTCCTCATTCACATGAAACAACTTTTTGGTCGCCGACATCCGCGAATTCCAACTGGAAAAATACCAGCAAATCCTAGAGATATTCGGATTTCTAGGTTTGCGAATATTCCTTCGGACGCGGATCCTTAAGTGGAATACAGATTCTAAAAACTCTCGTCTCAAAATTCAATCGTCCTGATAATTTATTTGGCTATGCCTACTTAAATTTCAATCATAATAATAATATAAAAAGCGGCCAAGTGCGAGTCGGACTCGCTCATGAAGGGTTCCGCGCGAATTATAATTATTATTTACTTAGGCACCTATTACAGATTTATTATTAGAAAATAATGGTTCACGGTTTACGCATAAGGTTTATGTTTATGAAATTAAATGTTTTTTTTTTATATATTTTAGTTGATTTAATGAAAGGTAAATTGCGGTTTACGATTTATGACGTATTAAAAAAAACTACTTGCTGGATCTCGTTCAAACCAATTTTCGTTTGAAGTTTGTATGGTAATGTATATCATATATTTTTTTTAGTTTTATCATTCCCTTATTTTAGAAGTTAGAGGGGGGGGGGACCAACATTTTACCACTTAGGAAGTGTCTCTCGCGCATACTATTCAGTTTAGAAAATGAAAAAAAATTTGTTGAGTTTCAGTTCTAAGTATGGGGAACCCCCAAAATTTATTGTTTTTTTTCTATTTTTATGTGAACATCTTAATGCGGTTCACAGAATACATCTACTTACCAAGTTTCAACAGTATAGCTCTTATAGTTTCGGAAAAAAGTGGCTGTGACATTTCCGGACAGACAGACAGACAGACATGACGAATCTATAAGGGTTCCATATTTTGCCATTTGGCTACGGAACCCTAAAAAACCCTGCACTGCAGCAACTTTTAGTTCACATTCAGCTATTACAGCTGATTGAATTTGAAACCTCTCCCACGAGATTGCATTTTTAATCGCCTCTTCCACAAATGGAATTACATTTTTCTTAATGTTCACCCATCTTAACGAAGACAAATTGCGCTTAAGGATTTTGTTGGCGGTTTTTTCTTGTTTTTTTTCGTTTGGTTATTACTTCTCCTTTAACGGAATTTTAATCGGATTGTGAATTTTCTTTTAAAGAAATCTTTCCTCAAATGCCGCACGTCGCCCCTGCAAAAGGATCTAATGACTCATTAACCTCGTTCAAAATAAAAGCGAAAAATAAAAAAAATACAACATTGAAAGGTCTGTTGTGACTTGTGAGCGGGTCTGTTTGAGCAGATGGGGTTCAAGTCAGCGTCCAATTGTCTGAATTGGTTCATGTGCCTGATTGACTCCTGATATTTTGGTAATAAACTACCTACCCCGATTTTCCGTAACAGAAACATTGCCATTCGATAATAAATAACGAAATTCACTTGCGTGATGACAATTCATTTCATGTAATATTTCCCAATGGTGACGGGGAAAACCGAGAAGGACAAGAACAAGAAGTCGGCGATGGGAAGATTATGGAGCGTGGAGGTTGTCATATTGGCAATATGAAATTAGGTCAATAAAGGGATATTTATGGTCACACACATGTGCTTATGTTTGTGTGCTTATTTGATGTTTTAAGTTGTTGCTATACCAGAGCAGGGCACTGTCATATTGATACTGATTTGTCGAATCCATTTATGTGGTTGGGGATGATGTAGATAAACAATATTTGGCGTCACAGACAAATTGCATACTTTGCTCAATACCTAGTGAGTTTTCGTTTACTCAGAAATACAATAGGGTATAAGAGCGTGAGTAAACAATATGAACAAATATTGACACAGTAAGTTTGCGCATTTATTAGACTTTCAGATAAAACAAACATGCAAACGAAAACCGCTTACATTGAGTTTCTTCCAGCGGTAAATAAATGTCCCCAACCAGCATATTCGATTACGATCATCTCATAAGGTAGGTACCCACCAGAGGTCTTCATTTACATTTGGAACAATTATATAGAGCAAAGGCATCCTAGTGCCATGCTGCCAGTTTTAATTAAGAAAAGAACGCAGATGTGTTGCGCGCCGTCAAGCGGAATTCTTTTAAGACCAATTATCAGATAAAATTAATTCGTTGAAAACGCCGATGAATTGTAACAACTTTTCTTTAAATGAAATAAGTGTTCATTAAAATCGATAAAAAATTAAAACCCCATTTCAGGCTGAGCTGAACTTGCGGCTTCAATGGCGGAGTGCGTAGTGTGCTTGCCTGTTTAATAAGGAAAATACAATTCGCCAAATTTCGGAGGCTTGTTCAGGAAACGACGGTGCGTTTCTCTAGGTAACATCCGCTTAGTTTTTTCTCAAGTTAAGTTAAGTAAGCTAGGACGTTTCTCTGAGAGGCTGGGCTCGCCCACTTGTGGTGCTTCCGAGAGGGACTGCCGCTCTAAGGTTTCAGTCGGCTCTCGGCGCTGCATGTGCACGTTGACGACTGCCAGGTGCTCGGAAATCAATTGGGATTTTGACCCTTGGTTGCGTAAAGCAACGAGTACTCAAAACCGTAATTATAGTTAGTGTGCTTTAAGTTTAGGTAAGTTCAGTAGAGCAGGCAGTTTATAATTTGTTTTATGTGAAATATAAAATGTTAAATAATGATGCAGAGATTTACAAATTTTCTCGATGCATACATACATAATTTTAGATTATAGTACGTTTACACAGACCCGAAATTCAATATTTCAACGACGAAATTTCATTTCCCCATTTTAAACTGAACGGAAAACATTTCATATAACAGACAAAACTTCGTCTCGCGGGTTTTTTTTTTCTTCATATTTGAAACAAAATATTGAATTTTCCAATAAAATTAACTTAAATATACATTGAGTGACTTGATTTGAGTCCGTTTCTGTCTAGTTTCTCCTTTTTATATATGTACCTACTTTTTGATCCATCTTTGGCTTTGTGTGAACAAATATTTTGCCGGGTGTTTTCTTTCCATTTGGTTTTTTGTTGACCACGCGCCGATTGAGGGATACTTAAATGGTTTGTTTGATTTGACAAACTTCCAAATGCAGACACGAAATTCATCATTTCGCTGAAATTCAACATTTGGAAATGTTGGAAAACCTATGGGAAATGATGATTATTTTTGATGAATTGTAGATTTAAACTGAAATGGCCAATTTCGTGTCTGTGTAAATGTACTAATAAGTCGTTAAATAGTTTTCAAGCGAAAAGTTAATATGTAACTTTAAGGTTATAGTTAAATTTAAAGCTTACGCATAAGGACCAATAATCTAGAGCAAGTATGCTGTTCATTTTCGGTTAAGTTTAACCATTTTTGTCTAGTATGTAAGTTGATATAGGTAATTATCTAATAAAAAATTAATAAAAATCAAAAAAGTGTTCGTGCCGGACAAGATGCTTGGAGAAATAATGGTTGGAAAATAAACCATCACCAAAAAAGAAGGAAGTCTGAATCGCATGTGGCAAGCCGGAAACAGCGTGGTAACTCCAGCCCCCACTTTACGTGCAATCACAAGTTACTAGAAGTTACTAGAGGTGTTTTTTCTGCAACTCAGTAGCATCTCGTAATTGTAATAAAATATCAGCAGTTACGCTATAATTAGGCACATAAAGTGGCTTGGTATACTAAAGCCTTATTTTGGAAAGGGGTTGTGATTACGATTTTAAAAACTGATTTTTTGATCAAAGCTCTTAGGATATGGCTGGCAAGGAATCATGCCCTGCGGCGGTATAAAGGTGACTCGTTGGGCTACAAGCACGCCCTAAGCGAGTTTTAAACAGGACTCACCACTTGGCCGCTTGAAGCAAAAAAAGCAATTTAACATTCAAATTGTCTTCTTCGTAATCAGAACCCCTTACTAAAGTAAGGGCTTGTGCGCCCAATCGGAAAGTGTAAAGCGCAGATCTGTTTCCCTGGCAAACACCTTTAATACAAAGTTTAGTATGGTTCTTTAGAGACAGAAATATAGAAGTTATTATTTTAAGAACCTTGTTGGGGTTGCAAGGACCTCTCGGTAAAATAACTTTCAACACATAAATACTGCGCGGCTTCCAAATTTTGAAAAAAATATTTTTTTTTATTAGATTTTAAGGACCTTTTTGAGTCAGGAATCTCTTGGTAAAATAACCTAATGTCAAATAAAGTAATGCATGTAATTGCTATTAATAGCCGTGTTTCGGTGCTAAGTGTATACCCAGCTCAGCATAATTTTACACGTAAACAATAACAAAAAGGAGTGCTGAAGATAAAGAGGCCAGCAGTCGAGGACTGAGACGAAGTGAACATAGAGTGTTGATGCCATGAAGCGACTAGATGGCGGTAAAATAAGTTGGGAGCAAAATATTCCGATTTTTTTGCAGAGATAGTGGATGTGTTCGTCGATTAAACAAAAAAATCCTCATTTGCAAAGAAAATTAAAAAAAAAATGGCAAAAATAAGCATCCGTTCTTTTCCTTGCTGTCAAACAGAAAGGATTTTATGATGTTCAAAAATCTTTCAAAAAATACGTTTGGATTTGCATCCTTGCTTTAATAATAACCGAAATCGCACTCTTTTAAAGTACAAACACTGCAAACACATCCTTAAAAATAGTAAATATAGAATACGATCTAAGCGTTTTATTTGTAAAATTATGCTGAGCCGGGTATACACTAGCACCGAAACACGGCTAATGTCATATCTTAGATTAATATTCCATTTTTAGATATTAACATGACCCTTTTTTGGGCTTCGACGACTTTTGTGCGAGATTCTCAAATTGGCCATCGGTAACCACGATCCTTTTTAGGGTTCCGTAGACAAATGGCAAAAAACGGAACCCTTATAGATTCGTCATGTCTGTCTGTCTGTCTGTCTGTCTGTCTGTCTGCCTCTCTGACTGTCCGGGAATTTCACAGCCACTTTTTTAAGAAACTATAAGAGTTATAATGTTGAAACTTGGTAAGTAGATGTATTCTGTGAACCGCATTAAGATTTTCAAATAAAAATAGAAAAAAACAATAAATTTTGGGGGTTAGATACCCATACTCAGAACTTCAACTGAATTTTTTTTTTTCATCAAACCCATACGTGTTGGGTATCTATGGATAGGTCTTTGAAAATGATATTTATGTTTCTAATATCATTTTTTTCCAAACTGAATAGTTTGCGCGAGAGACACTTCCAAATTGGTAAAATGTGTATAAACATAAACCTTATGCGTAAACCGTGAACCATTATTTTCTAATAATAAATCTGTACCTAATAGGTGCCTAAGTAATAATAATTATAATTCGCGCGGAACCCTTTTTTGGTCTTTGACGATTTGTGTGAAACATTATCAAATTGGCCATCGATAACCACGGTAAAAAATCGAGATTTTTCCCCAACCTTCAACTGATTCCGTCTGGCTTTCAATTACTATACTGAGTTCTGGGTTTACTGACAAAATAATACTGAGTGGAGATTTGTTTTTGGTTTTCATATAAAATAAGGAATGAGTTGACGGAAACTAGGTCAATGTGAATTGACGGCAAGCTTGGTAGCCTATCTGCAGGTGTGTTATCACATAAAAAAAAAACAAATTGAGTTGGTCCGGATATTGCCCACGTACATGATAGTCTGTTGCATACTTCTTTTTTTGGGCATTGTTTCTTGATATTGTTCTGATATTTGTCTAAAAATTATGAAATTTTTTTTAACAATTTCAGTTTTTTTATCGATGCTCTCTGGAAAAAAGAATATTCTCTTTTATCACTTAAGGTTTAAGGAACTGTAGGGCGGATGAACTCTCCAGGAAAGGAACCACACTGCCCCTTTTACCTGATAAAGGTTCACTAGGCATCCCAATCGCTACATGCAAACTCATGTTTATGAGACAGACCATTGAGAAATGTGACGGAAATGTGAGAATACTGACATAAAAAGTCTGTCAAGCTTCATCAGAAGCTCCAACTAGTTCAACGAGTAGGAGGATGATACATCCGTGTGGTATCACAATGGGCCTGTCACTGGCCTAAGTGTGTCTGCCTCAGCCGACTGCCACTATAACCTAACCTAACCTAACCTTTATCACTTAAAATGTTTTTAAATTCAAATTTTCACATTTTGTTAATCATCGCTGTCTATCGTTAATTAACCTATGTTTAGATTCTTCCAAACACCATTAAGAACAAACACACACACAAAATTTCATCAAAAGTCAACAATTGGAAGGTGGTTGCTGAGGTGTTATCCACACAGGGAACCAAGTGGAAATTAATTCCACTCGCCTCTGCCCACTTTGGAGGATTGTGGGAAGCTGAGATGAAAAGCATCAAGTACAATATTAGAAGGATCACTTCGCGATTGGGATTATCTCTTTTGAGCAGCTGGCCACGCCTTTGACACAGATCGAAACGTGATTTAATGCAAGGTTCCTCTTTCTTTTTTTTTGAAAACCCGGAGGATTTCAAAATCATTTCCCCTTTAAAAAAAATAAATAAATACTAGGCATTAACGGCCCATACAGGGCTTAAGACTTAGCTTTTTTAACCATTTTCTTGTGCGAAGTGGAAGGGACCTAAAATTTTTAAGCCGAATCCGAATAGCAAATTCGACAAGCTTCTCATTACAATTCACACTCTTGGATGTCTGTCAGACGTTCGCCAGAGGTTGGCAATGGAAAAACCTTTAGATGTTACTTGCCCCCGGCATGATTTGAACCTGAGACCTTAAGATTAGTAGTCTAACACACTAACCTCGGCGCCACTGAGCCCACATCCCCTTTATCGTAACGAAAAATTTGAAAAAGATAAGTCGATAAGTAGAAGTTCTACTCAAAAAAAAAGGTGTGAATATGAATGCAAAAAAACATCGCCAAGCAACCTCTGGTCCCTAGCTAACACTAAACTTATCTTCCCTTAACCATGGCAATAGACCATATTTTCATTTCGTCACACACTGTTGTTGTGTTAAGTTTAAGGGGCAAAGAACTGCTCCAATATCCGACGAGCAAAGCTGCGCCATGCTGCCAGCATGTCAAGATATGCTCAAAGATATCTAGCCGATAACACAAGTAGCAACACAGCAACACAGTAAGAGAAGCCGGGAATAGGAGGTCCCACTTCAAAAATGGAACCCCTTTTTGAATAAAGTGGTCATTCTAAAATGCTATATCTATTTGCTTTAGTGTTTTGGTGGCGTTTTGGCGGAAAACCATTTTTTCAATAGAGTTGGGTTCGATATCGCGCTTTTTATAATCCCGATTCTTAAAATCCCGCTATTATAATCCCGCTTTTTATAATCTCGCTTTTTATAATCCCGCTTTTTTAAAATCCCGCCTCTTATAATCCCGTTTTTTATAATCCCGTTTCTTATTATCCCGCTTTTACAATCAAAAGTAGTTGCTTTATTTTAAAAATCGCGCGATTTTTTAAAATAAAGCAACTACTTTTGATTGTAAAAGCGGGATAATAAGAAAATTAAAATAAATTAAGCAATTAGTGTTTTTTTTGAAATGCAGTTTATTTTAACATTTATCATTTTTAGAGGAAGTAACAAAATAAGAAATAAATAATACCAAAATAAATTTTTAAGTAATAAATATGACAATCTTCAATAATTTAAAAAAAATATATAAAGTAATGTTATATGATATTCTGCAAAAGGGAACAAAAAAAACTTCAAACCATTAACAACATTTTTTATTTTATTAGTTCAATTGTATATTATAAGCAATGCGACGCAAAAAACCTGTTTTACTAATTTTTTTTCTATTTCTCATTAATTTTTTTACAGCGCGAGTTAAATATAATGTCCAAGAAACTAAAATTAAAACACCAAAAGAGGCTGGTTGTTTATTTTAAACACTTTATTATCTCCCGGTCGGAACAGAACTGCCTTACTTAATAATATCTTACTTCTAACTTACAACCTATGTACAGCCAGAACTGCTGGCTCATCAACCATCGGTCATTCGCACAAACGGAAATCGGTTCATGTGAATGACCACCGAATGCAACCAAAGCACAAAATCACCATGCCATCGGTTTTGCGTTGGCCTTGATTTTGTATGCCGCTGGCAAGTCATCGTCGAATCTTGTTTGCGCAGCATTTCCTGTGGTTGTTGCCCTTTCTCTGCTGCAATACGTAACTCCTCCTCGCTTTAAGTCAGAAGTCTCCGGCTTCATGTTATTGACTATATTAATTTTTTGGTTTTTGGTTTTCCAAGATACATAAAAGAAAATACCTACAGTAATACAAATTACTATTACTATGAGGCTTATATTGGTGCCGTACATTACATTTTTGTGGTATTGCAGTTCCTTAATTAGTTTTAAGTTTTCTACATCATTCATTATAATTTCATCAAATTTTATTGGTTTAACAAACATTTCTTTAACATTATTTGTTGGATAGTAGTATTTGTCAGCTACAGTTATTTTTCTATTGTAAAATTTATTTTGTTTTATTTTTAAGGTACAATTATTGAAATTGATTAAATAGTTTCCAGTTAAATTTATACTTCTGTTGTCACAATTTTGCAATAGAGTTTCATTATTTATATTTATTACTAAAATAGATTCATCATCTATTTCTTCTATACTAGTTATATTATTATACACTAATGAACATGTTTTTTGAAAAATACAATGTTTACTATGTTTTAGATGTTTGAAAAGAGCTTGTTCATTATATTCGTATATTTGATCATTTATTTCAATAATAAGTTCTTCTGATTCATCAATTTGCAACCCATTTTTATTTGGTATAGGTTTAATTAATTGCAACTCTGTTACTATATAATCAATCGGTATTTTAATTGCGAATATCAAACAATGATTTTTATATTCCATTACACCAGCTTTTAATAATTTTAATTTATGAAAATCTACATTATAATAGTCTAACTCCTCTATGGTTAGCATACTTGGATGAATTAAATTATTCTTCGTTGCCATTATATTGTCAAGTATTTGATTCACTTTGTTTTCTAAATATCTTAATTTCGTTTCTTGATCTAAAAATAAAACTTTGTAATTTAGTTCTTTAACTATATTGTTAGTAAGGTTATATGATTCCAAAATTGTCTTTCTATCGTTTTCTATCAATATTTTTAAGTCATGTAGTGTCTTGTTAAAATGATCGTTTATTTTAATTTGTTTATTAAGACCTTCAATAGCTTTATGGTTATTACTGTCAGTTATCTGTAAATGATCTGTTATGTCTTGCCTATCAGAGTCATCCATTGTTCCGTATAACCAGTTTTGAACTCTACCTACAAAATTCAATAAACCTCTTTTTGCTCTCTTTGACCCACTTATGGTCCTTAGTTTAGTTTTTAATAGATTGATTTCTGAATAAAGTGCAACTGAGTCCTCTAATTTTAAGTGTGCTAGATTTAATGATAATTGGTCCAAAACGTTCATCATTTCACATGGATTTATTATATGTAAAATAGTGTCAGTGTTATTCGCTATCTCTACTTCTTTGACTCGTATTTTCACATACCCGTTTTCCTCTACTATTGGATGTACCTGCAGTAACCCTTGTACTGTGACTATCTTCATCATCAGGATTATTAGCATTACCTGTAAATTTCAACGACCATACCACGTCGAGTTAATCGGTTCTCGTCAGATCACCGTAATTAAACGACGTTGGGCGCGGTTAGTACGTAGATGGGGGACCGTTTGAGAACAACCGCGTGTCGTTGGCCAGTCCCATCTACAGAGTTGAGGTAGATAATATACGTGGTATCACAATGGACCTAAATTGGTCTAAGTGTGTCGGCTTCTGCCGACAGCCACATAAACCTAACCTAACCTAACCTGTAAATTTATAAGCCCTTTTAATGTTTGAAAGGTGTACATTTCTTAATGGATATTTTCTAAAATACGGTTCATTCTTATGTCTAACCCTCTTATAATTTTTAATATATCCTACATTTCGATTTTCTGCATATTTTTCCCTTTTCCTATTTATTCTTTGACATGTTTTAATTTTCTTTTGTTTAAGTTTTTCTACTAAACTTGTAATATCTGTCATTAAACTAGCTCCCCTTGGAGTCATCTCAATAGCTGAGTGATATCTATCGTTATAATTTCCTATGGATTTCTGTATCTTTTGTTCTACTGACATATCTTCCACTATGGCCTGAATTTTTTCTATTAATGTAGAGTGAAGTCTTTCTACATCCGCATTACCGGTATGGCTGTTGGGCTTAGTCCAATGAATATCTATTCCTTTTTCTTGTAGATATTTTATGACTTGCTCTGATTTAAATTCATTATCCATTATTATTTTCTTTGGTTTGTTAAACGTTGCTAAATACCCTTCTAGAATGGCAATTTTTTTTACCCAGTTTCTCTCATTAATTAAATAAGCAACTGCGAGTTTTGTTAATTTGTCGATAATAGTTACAAACGTTTGCTTTTTATAATGAAAAATGTCTAAATGGATAATTTCATTTTTGCCGGTTGGTGTTTCGGTTATATTTAATATAGGTTTTATTGGATTTCTGTCATATTTTATTTCTTGACATTTGCTACAATTATTTATAATAAGTTGTATATGCTGTTGCAATTTAGGATAAAAGATTTTGTCTTTCAATGTCTTGTAAGTCTCATTTATGCCACTATGCAATGACTCTCTTGTATGATACAAAGATATTTGCTTATGACACTCTTCTTCATCATATATTTCTTGAGCTTTTTTCGTTGCTTTTCTAAACTTTATTCTGCGATCCCCGGAGAATAGTTCTATAATAATCTTTTGTACTTTATTATAATCTCTATCATTTACCTCTGAATATATTCCGATGTGTCCTGGTTTGACATGGCTTAGTAGTAGTTCTCTAATTGAAGCTTCATCAGTTTGAGGGTTTATTTGTATAATTCTTCTGCCATGTACTATATCAATTTCTTTACTTGGACTATAAGTTAGAATTATCTGAGTTTTATATTTATTTATTATTTCTTCTCTTATCCCTATGTGGTCTTGTAACTGTTCGTCCACTGAATGCATGGTGTTAGAGTCAGGCAGGTTCATATTGGATTCACTGCTGTTCTGTTCATTTATCTGAGGACTGTTTTCTAACCTACTTAAATAATCGGCCACTTTATTTTCTTTTCCCTTGAGATATTCAACCTCAAAATTGTATTCTTGCAATTTTAAAATCCATCTCTGGTTCCTTTGGGAAAATTCTTTGCCTTTATACTTAGAGTTTAGGTATTTGATTGGTGCATGGTCTGTAACGATTTTAAATTTTCTCCCGTACAAATAAGGTCTGAAGTAATTCACTGAATACACTATAGCCAAAAATTCTTTATCGGTCACGCTGTAATTTCTTTCGTGACTATTTAACGTCCTTGATACAAAGCATATTGGATGTCCGTCTTGTGATAGAACAGCACCAATAGCATAATCACTAGAATCGGTTGTAACCACAAATTCCTTTTCATAATTGGGAAATTTTAAAATGGGGTGGGAAGATATCAATAGTTTCAGCTTCTCAAATGCTTCGATATACTGAGGATCGTTAGTGTTAATTTTAAAATCTTTTTTCAAATATTTTATAAAAGGATGTGCTATTTTTGAATAATCTTTAATAAACTTCTTATAAAATCCAGTCATACCTAGAAAACCTTTAAGTTGTTTCTCCGTCTTCGGTAGTCCTATTCGTAAAATATCTTCTATTTTGTTAGGATTTGGCTTCAACCCATCCTTCGTAAGTATATGCCCTAAAAAGGAAGTCTCTTTCTGCATAAAACTACATTTATCAGCCTGAATCTTTAAGTTATGAGCTGTTAGTATTTTAAAGATTTTTTTCAATGAAATTAGGTGTTCTTCTAAAGTGGTGGAGAAAATGAGTATATCATCGAGATATACTACACATATTTTATTTATGCATTCTCGTAATATTTCATTGATTAGGCGTTGAAAGGTTGCGGGAGCATTTTTTAGACCAAAAGGCATCCTCACATATTCGTAGAGGCCATCCGGTGTTACAAATGCCGTTTTTTCAATATCTTTCTCTGCTACTAATATCTGATGATATCCTTTAGCTAGATCTAGTGAACTAAAATATTGTGCTTTACCCAACTTATCCAATATGCTATCAATATTGGGAAGTGGGTATTTATCATCAACTGTAACTTGATTAAGCCTTCTATAATCTACCACAATCCTGAATTTATTAACTCCCGAGTTATTTTTTTTCTTTGGTATAACTATGATAGGAGAACTATATCTACTTTTGCTTTTCCTTATTATACCTTGTACTTCCATTTCTTGCATCTGTTTTCTCACTTCTTCTTCATGCTGTGGTGGATATCGATATATTTTGGAGTTTATCTGCTTATTTGTAGTAGTTTTAATTTCATGTACAATGCTTGAAGTATTTGTTAAGATGTCTCCTTCTTTATAGAACAACTTATTGTATTTATTTAATAATGTTAGGGCTCCATGTTTCTCTTCTTCATTTAAATGATCTAGTTTTATATTATCTAAATCACTTTCTTCCAATGCATTTACCTCATTTTCGATTCTTTTACTCAAAAACGGTATTCGTACATTATTATTTAAAATAATTTCTTGATTCCCTATATCTATTAGTCGAACATTCTTACTAACCCAATCCATTCCAATTAAAAAGTGGTATACTTTGTCTAAATTAATCTTTACCCATCTCATTCTAGCATTATCCGGTTGCTTAAACTCGTCTGGACATTTAGATTTTACGTACTCAGTATTTTTTTTAACTTGTCCTTCTATAGTGCTAATATGGATTTGTTCCCCTAACTTTTCGTATACTCTATTTCCTACTTTGCTTGAGTTTAATAAACTGACTGTAGATCCTGTGTCTACCAAACAAACGAACTCTTCTTTATTGATGGTAAGAATAATATACATTTTATTTTTATCCGAGGCTAGTTTATAAAAAACTCTTCCTCTGTTAATTGATTGACTTCGTCCCTATTACTTATGGTATCAACTTCCATAGGTTTTGTCGAATTATTGTTATAGCTCCTGTAGTTAAAATTTCTGGACTGCTGACTTGAGGAATTGTTGTTATAACTACCCCTTCTCTGTCCTGATCTATTGTGGAAATTATTATTAAAACTACCCCTGCTCGGTCCTACTGAATTATTGTTATTTAAATGTCTCTGATAGTTATTGTGTGGTGGAATATTGTTGTGTATTGGTTTGGAAACAATTGGTTTATTTGATGTCGGTTCTTTTAAATTAAAATGATCTTGGCCAATATATCTATTAAGAATTATCCGAATATCTTCTAAAGAAAATTTATCCTGCAATTCGGCTGCTAAAGCCCCTGCAGTAATTTCTTTTATTTTTAAGACTAGGACACTACTAAGATTATTTACAATATTGGTCTCAAAATCACTAAAAATTGCACATTCTGCAATATCACTAACACTAATTCTTACTTTATTACATAATTCAGCAATTGAATTTACCTTTAAAAAACTGATCTCCTTCATGATTTGTCCTTGGTCCTTCGTTGCTTTGTAATGGAGTTTAAGTTTGCTTTTGCAATTTCCCCAGGTTAATGGAGGCGATGTTGACAGGTAATTCTTCGCTGGTCCAATGATTTTTTCATTGTAGATCACAGTGTAGACATCATTCCTCTGGTTCTCTGCATATTCCAGTAATGCTCTGTCGACTGACGAGATAAATGCTGGCAAGGTTCCACTACTTCCATCAAAAACAGGAAGATATCGAAGTTCTTTTTCGAGTCTGCTCCTTAATGTCCCCGGTTGATTTTGACGGCTCACTATTTCTGTAAGCATGGCTAAGCATTGCTCAGTAATATTTTGCGCCATACTTCTGTTGTTGTCCAGAATTTTGTTTCGAGATATTTTTCTCTCCAGATTTGTTGGTTTAATGTATAATGGTCGTTTCTACGTAATCTAATAAATTTCGTTTTAGATTACTTTGTTTCGTACTTTAACACTTTCACCTTTTCCGGTTCGATTCACTGGATTCTAGTTCTACTGAACAGAATCCTACCGACTGCGCCAGTTAAATATAATGTCCAAGAAACTAAAATTAAAACACCAAAAGAGGCTGGTTGTTTATTTTAAACACTTTATTATCTCCCGGTCGGAACAGAACTGCCTTACTTAATAATATCTTACTTCTAACTTACAACCTATGTACAGCCAGAACTGCTGGCTCATCAACCATCGGTCATTCGCACAAACGGAAATCGGTTCATGTGAATGACCACCGAATGCAACCAAAGCACAAAATCACCATGCCATCGGTTTTGCGTTGGCCTTGATTTTGTATGCCGCTGGCAAGTCATCGTCGAATCTTGTTTGCGCAGCATTTCCTGTGGTGGTTGCCCTTTCTCTGCTGCAATACGTAACTCGCGTGACTTTACAACATTAGTTTTTTTATATAATTTTTCTTGTCCATTTCGTAATTTTTGTATTTCAGTTTGCACCACAATTGGTTCCTTTCTCAAATCTGCAATGAGTTTATACAATCCAGCACTTTTTCGTCCAACCAAAACTTTCAGTCTGCGATGCCACGCTTCAGCATTATTTAGTTTTCTCGGGAATTGTTTTTCTGCACTGTCATACACAGACAAAAAGTTAGGAGAGTACTGCACTTGCCTACTTCCATTACGAATGTTTTGTAAAAATACGGGATTAGCGGGATTTGGCGGGATTATAATAGATCGGGATTTTGAACAAGCGGGATTTTAGAAGACGGAATTTTAAAAGAGCAGTATTTTAGTAGACGGGATTTTAAAACTTTTTTTTTGGGATTTTTGAAAAGCGGGATTCCAATACGCTCCCTTTTCAATAATATACTCGTAGTTCCATTTGCGCTGAGAAAATGACTGAACCACGTTTTTCTTAGCATTTTAATTATTTGATTTACCTGTATTCGAGTGCATTTTAAGGAAATCTGCTCAATTATAGATTGGATTATATTTATTAACAGTCAAGATAAGTGAATACAGTTTGTCTGAATCCATATCCAAAGGTGCGTCAACAAGTTGTGTTATTGTAGTTAAGTGGCCATTAAATGCATGTAATGGAACAAAGTTGGAAAAGCTGCACGGAAAATTAAATGAGGTCAAATTTGCCATGTTTGTTGAAAAAGATTTGGTCAACTGCATTTAAGGTATTTTTGTAAATTACATTATCTAGGTAGGTTCCTTCATTAGGTGCACATTTTTAGATTTAGATATTTAAGACTTTGAAATTGAAAACTATCCAATGATGAAATCATATGCGTTTCATAGCAAACAAAAACAGCTGTTGCTTCTTTTTAAACCATACTTAAACGTTTTTCGTTTTTCTCTGCGAAAACGTTCGCGTACCTACTTTCCTTTGAAATGTGGAGATTCTCAATTTTGGAGATTCGACAGTTTTCTGTTTTCCTCACATAGAAATATGCGAACGGATCTATAATAATAATAATAATAATAATATTGGTTAGGGTATGTTACACTGCGACCTATTGGTCTATTGTGTCCCATGCTTGTACCTCGGAGAGGTTCGTGACCTCTTTCAGAGCCCTCTCTATATACTTCTTTTGTGAAGCGTATCGAGGAATTGCTCTGATTTTTCCTTGGCAGGTCACACTCCTTAGAGCACGGACCTTGTAAGAATAGGGCTTTTTCCTTTTTGACAGATGACAGTTCTCGAATGTAGCAAATAGAAGTGGAGGCTAAATAAACGAAATAATTATGAGTAATAGGCGGATCAAAGGAATCCGGAAAAAAGCAAGTTTTTTTTATTAATAATCAATAGTTTTTCGATTTCATTTGCAGAAAAATGTAGTTATCAGACTATGCGAAGAAATTGGGTGCAGTAAATAGGAATAACTATATTGTAAGGTTCTCTTTATTTGCCAACAAAGATCCGATATTTCGAAATATTCGGAGCAGTGTTTGCAGTGTTGATGTAAAAGTAATTCACTACTTACTGGTTACTGCATTCGAAGAATACAATCTCCGATGCAAAATTGAAAGCAGTAAAGGCATTAAGCGCGAATAAGCTGTATGCAGCTGGATGGGCGCAAGCTCCAGGACACTACATTTCTGGTTTTGTCAAAGGTGAGTCTGGCGACTTTAGCGACTTGACAGCTTCAAACTTTCAGTGTGAATGCACCCTTAAATCGAATAAGGAACTGTCAATGTCAAAATATTCAGTAAAATCAACATTTTCAACATGGTGAAGTACACAAAGGAACAAAGTTTACAAATAATTAAAATTTACTACCGAATTTCTAAGTCGGTGGTTGCAACTTTAAGAGCGTTAACGCCAATTTTCGGTCATATTCTCGTCCCAGTAGACAAACAATTCATAATCTAGTGAAAAAATTGGAGTCAGAATATTCGCTGCTTGATGTTGCCGTGCCAGTGAGACTACGTTTTGCCCGAAGTGCTGCTGTAGAGGCGTCCGTTGCAAACCAGCCAAATCAGTCAATTTGACGGCGTTCTCAAGAATTGGGCCTCTCCCAGACCACATTATGGCGAATATTGCGTAAGGATCTTGGCCTACACCCTTACAAGATCAAGCTGAGTCAAGAATTAAAGCCAATTGATCATATGAAGCGACGTACGTTCTCGAATTGGGCTCTGGACGTTTTGTAGTCCATTTAGCCGTATTAAAGACGGAACACATTACTCGCCCACTTATTTAAATATTTGTAAAGTGTAAATACTAAAACTAATAAACAAATTGTTTACACGGGTTTTGAACTCACAGGCCTTATACCTTCCTGCTTTACAAGTTTGGGTGGCAGTTGATCAAGGGTTCATCAAAACAGCACATTGCACATGTGTTGCTGGACTAGAGGAATGCTGTAGCCACGTTGGAACAACACTGTTCGTATTAGACGAGATTGCGAAAAATTGCCGAGCAGAAAATCTAGTAAATAATACAAAAATCCAAATTACATAATACATACACAGTACAAAACATTACACATACCACAAATACAATACAAATTTAATTACAAATTTACAAACACATAATGAACAATAGAATTTAAACCAATTGGAATTTATTTGAAAATTGTTCATATTTGGCTTTCCTTCAGGTTTCGGTTACGGACGTTAGGGTATTTTTGAAAGTACCTTCCTGTAAATCCAAAATGCAAGGGTCGTGTGAGGAAATCAAGTGCAGTAATTCGGTAAGACAAGTTCCGAAGAAGGAGAATCATCCAGCGAAAAATGCGGATGCAGTAAACTTTCAAAAGGAACTTAGAAGTGGTGGGTGTTAGGCCGCCTGTATGATAAATTAAAGAACTCAATGTTACCAGTTCCTTCAATGCCCCTGATGTCGAATTTAACCATTTAAAGGATATGTATATGGCCAATTTATATAAAACAGATAACAATCTCCTCGACTATGGGCAATTGATGAAAACCGGAACTGAAATTAATTTTAAATTACAAGCTCATCAAGTTGAATTGGCCAAAAATGTATCAGTAAGCCAATCTAGTTGTGGATACTGGCATAAGCTAAGAATTGGATGTATAACGCCATCCTTATTTAAGTAATTTTCTAATATTAATTGCAAAAATTATTGTTTGTTTAACCACCAGATGTGTTTGCTGACATTTGACACACAAAAAATGATTGATAGCTAGCGTCGGTACTCTATGCACTCGGTGTACTCTTTTTGGTATTTCGAAAATATTTTGGGAGTATCCGGTAGACAAAAAGAGTACTCCGAGTGGTCCAATGGAAAACGACAGTCTGATGTATGATATAATGTCATGCTATTCTGAAGTGTTTGGCAGGTGTAGGTAGCCGATATAATTCCAGCAGCAATTCCCAAACTCGTGTTGCCATCCCCGATTTTCTTACAACAAATTCTTTAGAAGCTCTTATTCAATTATATCCAGGAAGTTGTTTAACAGACTCCCTGCAGATATACGAATCATAAGAACGCTTGTCTTCTTTTTAAGTTAAGTTATTGTTATATTTTAGTGTATGGTTTATTTATATTAAGGAAGACATTGAATTGCTTGCTTTAAATGTTTAAATGTTTTTTTTTTCTCTTTGATTCAACTCAAATTTTTGCCAACTGACTACCCTAACATTTATTATTCAATTCTTTTTATTTTTTGTTCTTTCTTTTCATTTTTACCCTAAACAAAAAGCTATTGGTTTAAAGTGACAATATCTCTCTTTCTTAATAATTAAGAATGTCACTTATTCTATTACTTACTATTATATGGGTATTTGCAAAAAAATGTGAAATTCATAGTTTGTTCAAGGATAATGAATAAATAATAAATAAATATATAATAATTAAGTCAAACCAGTCTGGGGTGGAGCCGGACTTAAGGGGTGACTGTTTGGTCAATATCGAGCTGTATGTGACATGCTCCAGAACAAGAATAACGGCAAACGTTGTTCATATAAAGTTCACCAGATATAGGAACGCTGAAAACGAAAAATAATAAAATCAAATAGGTGACTGCATTTTTGCTTTTCGCGCAAAGACGAGCCTATAATAATTACTGGTAATAATCATTTTGTTAGTGTGGCGTTTAATGGGGCAGAATGAGCGGAGCATGGGTACTCATAGTCATAATGCGCTTTTAATTTTGTACCTCTGTATGTAGATTGTATTTTTATATAAGGAAGACTAAGGGAAAAAATGGGGCGAAGATAATACGTCGAGCTGTTCTAGATGTCATATCGAAAAAACGAGGTTCAAGTGTGCTGCTCGGAATTGCGGAATTCCCCGAAGTACTCTGCAGAGGTTTATAAAAAAAAGTTTCATGTCCCGACCTTCCACTTTTGATTACCACAGTGGGAAATTTCAGGACAATTTTTTTTTAATGCCTCAAGAGGACGAATTAGCCGAGTATCTAAAAGATATGGTTGGGCGCCTGTTGGGCTTTTTAATGAAAGAATTTTGGGAAACGGGCTTAAAACAGCGGATCAAATGGTTTCGACAATGACTTTGATGGTGTGTTCGCTCGGAATGGTTACTTTAGACATTGCAAATATATTTTGGTAGCTTTGTTGCTTGATGATGGCCAAAATATTATAGAGGTGGCACTTCGGCGTATAAATAAAACAAGAACAGCAGTCAACACTAGTGACAAAGTTATCTGACAGTTTGCTTACGAGCTTATTGATTAGTGATAGATCGAAATGTACAGTTTGACTGAACTTCCATTATTCATTGATTTTACCAAAGAAAACTTTTGGGACATTGCCCAACAAAATAAAACCATTAAGGGTAGTTTATTGAAAAACAATTGCCACATCCAAGAACGATTAATTCGTGATAGATGTTTTCCAGACTGTTTGTGGACTTATTTTAAATATTGCGATCCGACCGGTCGCACGGTAGCTGTCATTTTAATTTTTTTTTTAATTCTTAAATTAGAGTTAGAGCTCAATACAACTTTTGCGGGAAGTATATTAAGTGTATTCACAGGACTGGATTGTTTAAATTTCAATTTTATTTTTGCCTTTACAAGGGCGCTCCTAATAAGCGTACTGAAAACAGCATAAGTAACGCACTGAAATGATTTTTGATTTGAGTATAACCTCACAAGTACACTTGTAGCCGATATAAAAAAAGAGATATAGTGTAATCCTACCTTTGGTGTAATTTTTATATCTTTTCTCCATTAATGATGTATTAGGTGTGTTAAATGAACCTGAGCTGCACAGAAAAGTACAGAAAAGATCAGAAAAGTACAGGATTTTGTGTTCCATGAGCAAAAAACTTGTCCCAAAATGTTTTACATTCTGTCACTTTGTGTTCCATAACGCTGACCAGCTCAGTTAACATCAGAAAAGTACAGGATTTTCTGCACCTCCTTTTGAGGAAGGGCAACTGCGTGAAAAGTGTCAAATTGAAGACGTCAAATGTCACTGATGTCACCTGATTTGTTTGTTTGGCATGAAATTTTGAAAATTTTTGAAAATAAATAAAAATTTACAGAAGTCGGCAGAAGCCGACACAGTTAGACCAATTTAGGTCCATTGTGATACCACGTATCTACCTCAACTCTGTAGATGGGACTGGCCGACGACACGCGATTGTTCTCAAATGGTCCCCCATCTACGTACTAACCGCGCCCAACGTCGATTAATTACGGTGATCTGACGAGAACCGATTACTCGACGTGGTATGGTCGTTTGTTAAAAATATGCTTGCGGCTTACGATATGATTAGGCCGAAATGTACATCTACCTGAATACCATCATTAATGACGCCATAATCGTTTAAAGTAATAATAATGAAGTAGTGTTTCCTTAGTGGCTTTATTTTTAAGTAATAAAAATGAATTAATTAAAATGACGTATTTTTTTTATTTATATTCGGTGGTATACGGCGTAAACCTACTCGCATAAGTGGTTTCGTAGACTTGAACCTTGTTGCTGATCTGCTGCATCGGGAGTACTGTTATGGTTCGAGCTTTCTTCGTTGCTGTCGTTTGTTTCGGGGTCTAAGATTAATCCATCCACACCACAAAGATTATGTAATACAACACATGCACGTACAGAATGGCAAAGTTTTTCTATATCTTGCAACTTGCAATAATACAGTTGTCTAAACCTTAGAATGCCAAATGAGTGTTCAATGACAACTCTTCCCGAACTAAGCTTTCTATTAAAAAACTTTTGCTTGGTTGACAAATGGCCATTGTCACGATAAGGTGTTATAAGGTGTCTTGTACAAGCGTATGCAGAATCCCCTAGCATAAACAATTCTCCACATAAATTTGAGAGCTCAGGATATATGTCGGAATTTTCCATAACTCTATTGTCATGAACTGATCCTGGATAGCCAACGAAGGTGTCAATAATTTGCTTCCTTTCGTTACAGATAGCTTGCAAACATATACTTATAACGTTTTTTTCTATCTATGTAATCGTCCTTGGCTCGCTTAGGAGGGTCAATCGTTATATGGGTACCGTCGATAGCACCTAAATAAAATATATTAAATTTATTTCGGTTAGATTAAATAATATTAACATTACCTATTATCCCCTGAATACCAGTTTTATTATACATCCATAAGGTAGTTCTACCTTTTTCTTCCTCTGTAGTCCACCGAATAACTGAATCTGAGAAGTTGCTCAAAAAGCCAAGCGTGCGATTTATTATTCGGCATACTGTTCCCAAAGAAAGATTAAACCTATCTGCTATATCTCTGAAGGAGCACGCTTCATGTCCAGCGAACCACAAGAAGAGTGCTACATGAATTTCTGGAGAAAATGTTTTGGCCGCTTCCATTGCGATGTACTCATTCGATAATGCAAATTGTTGCACTATGCATTGATACAAATCGCGACTTACTCGAATGTGGGTTATAAATTCTTTTTCAGTATAAGAAGGAACTACTTCTTCTAGATACCTAGAAATCGCATTTCTGTCGTCCTTTCCAACGAAAAACAGTGGCAAATCTTCTTCATCATCGCTATTGCTGGTATCCGATGTTGTAATATCCGACGAACTTAACATGATGCTACTGCCAGAATCTTCCAACATCTCGAGTATTAAAAAGCCTTAAGTATTCATTTTATTTTATTTATCAAAAGCAACTTTGAGTCTCACTTTTCATTTGGATTTATTTATTTTGAAATTTAACAGCTGATATGGGAGCTGTCACATGAAGCTGTACTTTTTTGTTCTCACTTGATCTGACAGTTTTCGCTCATGTGTGCTGATCTGATCTGTTCTGTTCTGATCTTTTTTTCATTAAACACAGCTATTATCTTAAGTTGTATAACACTCAAACTAACACAAATTTAAATTACCTTAAATTCTGTTATACTTATATACATTGATATTTTCTTTTAAATAGGTACTCATTTTTATTTTAAGTAAGTCTTTTTTTATCGTTGACGGGATAAGTCAAAAACATATTAAAGTCTTTTTAAACCGACACGACGCCTACATTTTGTCAATTATATAAACTTAACAAATTGAAAATAATATTTTAATTGAATACGCTAAAAAGTGGTGACATTACATTTACATTTTTTTGAAACCGCAGAAAAAAGTTTGGTAACATCGTTCAGCATTAATTTTTGGATATTCTTTACGAAACGCTAGTGCTCCACCATAAGTCGCTATTTGAGTGAACAGAGTCACCTATCAACTTGAACGTTAAGTGGATCGACTCCAGAAAATTACAAAATATCGACTCGATCACGAAAAAAAGACAATTTTTTTTATCTGCATTCGCGAAATTTTAAGTAAAAAAAAAACTAAATTTCAGCAATATCAAATAAAAATAGCTAGCTTGCGCTTTTTTTTTTATTCCGACTCACAGCAAAAGAGATTTCGTGAAGCCATAAACGAAATGCGACTCGGCGACATGAAACCTAGTCAGTTTTACCAGAAACTAAAGAATTTAGCTTCCGATTCCCTGACTGACACTGCACTCATCGATCTCTGGGCCGCACGTTTACCCGAAATGCCACACGCCGCCGTCATTCAAATGAAAGAATCGCCTATCAAAGACCGACTCGTTGCAGCTGATGCACTAATGGAATCGATTCGATTGCGTGCTATCGGTGATCGCAGTATTCGTCAAACAATTTCGCAGCCACTTACACCAGCAGTTAAGGCAACAACATTACCAGCGACAACAACCGAGATCAATTTACTCGAGAAATTGAGCAACCAAATCGTGGAGCTAGAACGAAAGTTTGCAGTATTGAGCGTCGACAACAACCGCAGCCGATCACTTGACGCAAGGTGCTCTCGCGAACGCTCAAAGTCTCGTAGTGTGTAAATTGTTGGTACCATTGGAAGTTTGGCACCGAGGCGAAACATTGCCGCAAGCCGTGCAAATTTGGGAGCACGAGCGACCAAACGAAAAGCGACTAGAGCCAGCTGCCTGTGTTGGATTTAGGCCGCGAACAGTCTAAATCCAAATCCATCAATCGACTGAAAATCCATGACAAATCAACGAACATCGGATTTTTAATTGATACGGGTGCCGACGTATCAGTCATCCCATTCAATCGATCCACAGGCAACTGCAAATTATCGGAAATGAAATTGTTCGCAGCCAACGGCACCGAAATTAAAACTTACGGCACAACAACACTGAAGATAAACCTCGGATTGCGACGTGACTTCGTGTGGATTTTTTAATCGCTGAGGTAGGTTAGGTTAGGTTAGGTTTATGTGGCTGTCGGCAGAAGCCGACACACTTAGACCAATTTAGGTCCATTGTGATACCACGTATAATTATCTACCTCAACTTTGTAGATGGGACTGGCCAACGACACGCGGTTGTTCTCAAACGGTCCCCCATCTACGTACTAACCGCGCCCAACGTCGTTTAATTACGGTGATCTGATGAGAACCGATTAACTCGACGTGGTATGGTCGCTGAGGTAACAACTCCAAAAGAGTAAGTTCGGGTATTGTGGTATAGGAGGGTAATGTGGTACGGGCAGTTTTTTCGAAAACTAAGCAGGATACCAGAATGTTTGTTACACACAAAACTGGCGATTTAGAAAAAACGACCAGTACGCGTTCTGGCAACTTCAAAGCTATTCACGTTTTTGGTAATTTGTGTCGAATATATAATTGGTTGCACTAGAGTTTTTTTTTATGCTTCTGAAATTGTTTTTTTGTGTTTTATTTTTTTGTGCACCACTTATACCTAAGTTACCTCGCAATAAATTATTTATTAAACTTTATTAAATAATTATTAGTTATTCTGTCAGTATTTTTTTTGTTATTTTTTATAAATATTTTCTTATGTGCATACATCGTCGGCTAATGTGGTACAGCTGCCATCGGCCAATGTGGTATACTATACCTAAGTGTTCAAAAGTGTTCTGTTGGCAAGAAATTGTAAAGCGGGTAATGTGGTATAGTGTACATAGTGTAAATACATAGTATAACACAATACCCGCCAATTTTTCAATCGCCACTTTTTGGGTTATGCAACATTTATGGCAAACATCTTTTTTATTGTCTGCTCAACAAACTTGTATGAATACCATTTTGAAGCCAATAATTTAGTCTTAATTTTTAGCTATATATGGCTCGATTCAGAGCGACACTTTTGCAATTATAGTCTAAATAGTAATATGTATACCACAATACCCGAAGTTACTCTAATTGGTGCCGATTTCATTAGGAATTTTGGATTACTAATCGATATGAAGGAAAGTAAAATGTTCGATCCACTAACTAGCCTCAGTACAAATTGTATGCCGATTGATGTCAGTGAGACGACCGAATACAAAACATACTTGTTTAAATTCAACTTATGCTGATCTGCTTGAGGAAAACAAGCTGATTACGAAGTTTCCACCGCCTGGAAGTGAAATTCCTACCACCATGAAGACATCGAAAAAACAGCAATCACAACTCCATTTGGGTTGTTTGAATTCAGATTTATGACGTTTGGCCTTTGCAACGCCGCGCAAACTTTTCAGCGCCTAATACACGAAGTTTGTCGCGGCCTCGATTTTGAGTTTGCTTATGTTGATGACGTGTGCATCGCTTCAACAATACCAGAAGAGCACCACCAACACATCGGAACCATTTTTGAGCGACTTAAGCAATACAGTTTGACGATAAATGTTGCAAAGTGCGAGTTTGGAAAGCGAGAGATCCAGTTCCTTGGACATCACGTGTCACCTGATGGGTTTTCGCCGCTGTCCAACAAAATCGAAGCCATTAAAAACTTTCCGCTTCCGACAGTGGTTAAACAACTTAAAAGTTTCTTGGCAACACTAAATTTCTACCGCAAGTTGCTGCCAAACGCCATCGAAACGCAAGCGAAACTACTTAAGATGATCCCCTGGAACAAAAAGAACGACCGACGACTGCTGACATGGACCGACGAAGCGAGAAATGCAATTGAAAAATGCAAAATCGATTTGTCCAACGCTGCTTTACTTGCCTATCCATCAAAAACAGAAGACCTATCGCTTTACGTCGACGCTTCGGACATCGCTGCAGGCGCAGGACTTCACCAAGTCGTTGACAAAGCTTTACAACCACTCGGGTTTTTTTCAAAAAAGTTCGACAAGGCCCAACTTCGCTACAGCACTTATGATCGCGAACTCACAGCGATGTTTTTAGCAGTGAAACACTTTAAATTTATGCTGCAACTAAGACAATGTCACATCCTCACCGATCATAACCCACTTACATTCGCTTTCGCTCAAAAATTAGAGAAAGCGAATGATCGACAAGCGCGACAGCTCGATTACATCGGTCAGACAACCACCGACATTCGACATGTGAAAAGAGCCGACAATGTAGCAGCCGATCTACTGTCACGGATCGAAAGCCTACATTCAACCGCTGAAATCGATTACGAGGTCTTGGCAGACGATCAAAAAACTGATGATGAGCTGCAGCAAATTTTGTCCAAAGGTAATGACAATAATTCGATTAAATTAAAACTTTTCATCGTTCCAGGCAGTTCCAAGCACATTTTTTGCGATTACTCCACCAGTGTCATCCGACCTTTCATAACGAAAAAATTCCGAAACAAATTCATGCAAGCAATTCATGACATATCGGATATCGCACACTGGAAAACGTGCAACGGCTAAACTGATGACCAAACGATTCGTTTGGCATGGCATTCAATCTGACCTTGCTAAATTTGTTCGAAGCTGCCTGAAATGTCAACGTGCTAAAATTGGTCGTCATGCACATTCGCCACTAGAAAAATTCGAAGCCCCATCCGAACGATTTTCTCACCTTAACATCGATATGGTTGGACCATTTCCAATATCTGATGAAAACCGCTACTGTTTAACAATCGTTGATCGGTTCACCCGGTGGCCGGAGGCCATACCGATTAAAAATATGACAGCACCGACGATCGGAAACGCACTCATCTCCGGCTGGATCTCGAAATATGGCGTGCCAAAGACCATTACATCTGATCAAGGCGCCCAATTCCAATCAGCGCTCTTCGAAGAACTTATGCGAACCTTGGGAACTCGTCATTTCAAAACGACTGCATACCATCCGCAGTCCAACGGATTAATCGAGCGATGACATCGTACGCTAAAATCAGCCATTCTCTGTCACAACACCGAAAAATGGGCCGTACATTTGCCCATGATTCTGCTCAGCCTTCGCTCAATGTATAAGGAGGATTTGAAGGCATCGCCGGCCGAACTTGTTTTTGGTACCACTATCCGTATTCCTGGCGAATTCTTCGACGAGTGTTCAACAAACAAGACAGAGGCACAAACAGTCATCGACCTCCGAAGTGCCATGAGCGACATTCGTCCAACAACAACCGCCTGGCATTCAAATCCAAGGTACTTCGTGAATGGCGATTTGCAGACTACGACTCATGTATTTCTTCGCGACGATTCTATTCGTCCGAGCCTAACGCCTCCATACAGTGGTCCATTTGAGGTCCTCGAGCGAACAAAAAAATACTTTCGTTTGCTACTGCCAAAGCGGGAGGAGAACGTCACAATCGATCGCCTAAAACCTGCATATCTGCCGACAAGCTATGGACCAGCGATTGCAGCACCAACACAACCAAAGCAGAAGGCGGAACCAAAACAGATATCACAAGAACCGGCTACTTCTACAATGGTTCAACCATCGACGAAAGTCACTAAGTCTGGCCGGCATGTGCGATTTCCAGATAAATATCTTTGAAAACCGACTTTCGTCTAGGCGGAAGGCCGTACTGTAGCCGATATAAAAAAAGCGATATAGTGTAATCCTACCTTTGGTGTAATTTTTATATCTTTTCTCCATTAATGATGTATTATCTTAATTTGTATAACACTCACACTAGCACAAATTTAAATTACCTTAAATTCTGTTGTACAAGGTGGCGCAAAAGTTGTCATCTGTTTACTTCACAAATGTCAAAGTAAAATTGACATTTGCCGCTATTTGCAAAAATTATAGCATCTTCCGATGGGTTTTCCGCCCTTGGGTGTGCCTTAGGCAATTCTGTGTGCCAATGTTCTAAATGATCCACGACGTTTGACATCTATCCTATGTAGTTTTCAGTCGGATTGGTGAACGCCACTGGGTGATGACTTTTGCGCCACCTTGTACTTATATACATTGATATTTTCTTTTAAATAGGTACTCATTTTTATTTTAAGTAAGTCTTTTTTATCGTTGACGGGATCAGTCAAAAACATATTAAAGTCTTTTTAAACCGATACGACGCCTACATTTTGTCAATCGAATTTAATGTAATAATAATAAACGTAACAAATTGAAAATAATATTTTAATTGAATACGCTAAACACTTATTTCCAATAAATTGAGTATAGTCTTTTGGAACAATGACACAACTCAACTTGTGTCCCGATGCCAAGCAATAAACAGGTATGGAAAACAACACAAGTCTTGTTATGTGTGCTGCAGTCAAAATTTTGTTTTTCCTAAAAACAAAATTATATATTTTCGGAAAAGGCGTCTAATTATGTTTGCGTTAATTTAATTAACCGTTAGAGCATAATGTCGTAATGTTGAAGTGAATTTATTATGTATTTCTGTTAAATCTAAATTAGAGGAGACAATCTCTCGGGCCCAGAATCAAGCCGATACCCAATGCCAATCTACTGCCAGACACACCGGTCCATCAGAAATCCAATCTAGCCGCCGCCGATATGCTATTTCTACGCACGATGAGAGATTCGCATCTATCGTTACGGAGAAGCACCGATAGTTCGGTTCATTCAACATCCTCATCATTGAAGGTGGGAACTGATGAGGAGAACTATTCACCGCCACTGCTGAGCAAACAGTGCTCCAATTTGTGTTCAACTACGGAAGATGAGAGTGGATTCAGCTCAATTAGTTCATTTCAAGAGATCGGTGTTCCGCTGTGCTCAACAATGATATCCAGCTCGACCAGCTCATCGCACTTGGACGATACCATCGATCAGACTGACTTCAATTTAGATAGTCGAAATTCCACACTCAAACGCCACCTGGCCTCACAAATAATGTAGGCGTATCCCTGAACACGCATGCCAATCGCTGGGACTCGAAAACCTATCGAAAAAACAAAATTTCAGAGGTTCTCGACGCTGTCCAATGAAGATTCAACCACCGTATTGTGGGTTTAAATCTACATACGTAAATCGTTTATTATTATTTTCTCTGAGAATGTATTTTTTTATTAACAATTTATTTATTTAAACAAATTCACTGTTTAACAGCGCCTGCCTCAATTGAAATTTAAACTTCTGCTCATATATTTATGTAATAAACAAATCAGCGCGAACTCGCCCTGTAGATAACACATTCTCTTAAAATAAAAATGTTAAATGAAATATTTTATGAACAGTTTAGATTTAACAAAAAAAACATAATAAATACACTTCAACACATATGATTGATCAAAATCTTTACTTATGATATTTTTTATTATGTCGTGGGGTGACTATGTTGTTTTTTCCTGGTTGATAATTCAGCAACCATATAAAAAATGAAACGAAAAATTGTGATGTTACAGAATCAATCATAGCGCATCCAAGGTATCAATAACTCAAATTTGACATGACTCGCCTTGTGCTGTTTATACCCTATTCTAAGGGTATATTAATTTTGACGCATAGTTTGTAACATACCTTAATATTGCCCGTAGGCCCCTAAAAGTTACTATATTTATGATCAGCATCGATAGTAATGTCGATATAGCCATGTCCGTCCGTCCGTCCATCCGTCGGCAAAAATTAGGCCTTTAAACTGGACCTAGAGAGCTGAAATTTTAACCATATACTCTCTAGGGTCCCGAAATAATCAAGTTTACGAATTTTTGAAATCCGCCCACAGGACCACAAACTCAAAAAAACAAAATTTAGGAAAAAATCGAATTTTGAGCTAGGACGCTGAAATTTTTTATATATGATCTATGACTCCTAAAACTGCTCGGGAGATAACATTTTCAAAATCCGCCCACCGACACGCCCACAATTAAATAAAACAATTTTATTGAAAAACCAAAATTTGAGCTAGGGAGCTGAAATTTATAATGTATACTCTCTAGGGGCCCTTTAAGCTCATGTGTAAATATTTTCAAAATCCGGCTACTGACACGCCCACAATTTAAAAAAAAATCCAAAGTTTGAGCTAGGGAGCTGAAATTTATAATATATACTCTCTAGAGGCCCTTTATGCTCATGCCACAATTAAATAAAACAATTTTATTGGAAAACCAAAGTTTGAGCTAGGGAGCGTTTTTTTTTTACAAAAGCTTCCTTTTTTTCGATAAATCCTTTAAATGATATATAACAAAATATGTAGAGCGTTCTTAACAATTCAACCAGACTTTTGTCACCCCGACTTATGAGCGATAAGAATAAGAATAGGGTATCCAACAGTTCGCCCAAGCGGACTGTAGCCCGTCCCTATGTTTTTCCTTGTTGTCAACGTGCTCGTGACAACTTCAAACAGCCGAAGATTTAATCAACATTATCATTGCTTGAAAGAACGATTTCCCATTTCCTGTGCATTGTACGTTTGTGAAATGGGCGCATTTACAAAGAATTCTTCAAAAAATATATTCTTAAATATAAATATGTACGTTTGACAGTCTTGCTTACATGCCGCAAAACTTTCAAACGAATTAAAAAAAGACAAATGTTTCACCCACTTTACCTGTTTTTTTTTTTCTGCCTATTTCGCAACAAATCTTCATTAGGCGTAAAAAGGGCTTACGCTAAGATCCTCAACTGAGTGGTTAGTAACTAAACCTCATCGACACAATCTTCCAGGTCATCCATAGTTTCCTCGGCCGACGTTCTTTCAATCGCTTTTTAACAGCTTGATCAATACCGCGGGATTCGATAACGGCAATATCTACATTGTTGAAGTATGCCCCGGAAGTATTAGGCTTATCGTGATCTTTTGACGTATTGTTCAATTATTTCCAAATATCACCGTTCGTTAATATTTTTGTATATTCATTGATTCTAAATTTTTGTCATAGATCCACTAACCAAAAATAATTTCAAAAAAGTAGCTAGCTAGCTAAAAGTAATTACTAAATAATGCAATTATATAAAAAAAAGAGTGTAAATGTTGGTAAATTGCTGCTTAAGAATTTCAGAAGAGATAGCTGTGCGAGTGCACTATTCTAGAATTGCCCCTAACACGAAAGATGCTATTTCAATTTGTTGAGAGATTTGCTCTATAATTTACCATACAAATAGCCTTGCGTCAAACGTCAAATTGGAAAAACGTGTTTTTTATTTATTGTGGAATAATTTCAGTAGGTAAGACAGGTACTATGTTCGAATGTTCGGACACTAATACTAGAATAGTCAACTGATCAGAACTGAAACATGTTTCATTGAAAAGAGCAGTTCTGGATTTTGAGAGCAATTAATTCGGTTTTCAAAGAAAAACGCTATTAGATTTGTAATAAAATTAACTTTCCTATGTGTCAAACATTCAAATAACGGCAAACTGGATTAATTTTTTAATTAACAAAGCTTGTTTTATATAACTGTTTCATGAAAAATTTAAATTTCAAACAAACAGTCTGCGACATTTGCTTTTCTTTATTCACTGAAATTTTCCGGATAATCCATTTCGTTGTTTCTTTATTCTTTCTGGAATACTTTGATTGGAATGCATACAATTATTTTGCAATAAGTTGCAAATGTGTTGACTCTTTTTATATTGTAATGTATAATAATTTCGATATAGCTATTCATTTATATTTCAGCCGATTGTCATTTCATATCAGTTCTATTTCTTTAGTCATTCCATTATGGATAGTTCGTATAAAAAAAAAATTGAAAATTCCTTTTCTATTCCTTATCCAAAAAAAAATAAAAAAAGGCTCATAATGTAATCACAGTTATGTATTACATTTTTTTTTTAAATAAAAACGAAATGATCGCTAGCGAAGCTATTACAAACGAAATGAACAAACTGCGTTGTTTTTGCTTTGCGAAACAAATATGTTGCAAATTCGTTAACCATAATGCAAACAGGTCATATTCGCCAGCTAATTTGTTACGTACGTACCATGCCATTGTTATACCGCTCTTATATGAATTATTCTCAATTATTTTTCCGGATAAGGAATAGAAAAGACAGAATTTTAAATTGTTTTATCCAGAAGATCCAGAATGGAATGAATAAAGCAACAGAACTGGTACAAAAAGAATGACAATCATCTGTTTAGTTTTTGTGTCAAGGCAATCCAAATAGTAGTTCTTTATTTCTGAATCTCTCCGGTAATGTCGTGCCAGACTTTTAATTTCATTTGGTTGTTGAAATAAGTTTTGTGATTCTCATAAAGATCTGTGAGGCATTTTATATCCCCAGGAGGCAATTTTAAAAATGTATAGGAGCAAATAAGAATTAATCGAAAATAATAATGAAAACTATGATAAACTTGAAATAAAACGCATTAAAATATTAAAAAATTAGTCAATAAATTTGCAATGAATACCCACCCATTTGATTGCTTGCTGCTGCTCCAGTTTTGTTAATCAAGTGCATCAGTCTAACGAGCGAACAAACCTTTTATTCCACCTTTCTCTGGATATTAAAAGAATGCATTCCAAGTATTTCAGAAAGAATAAAGAAACAAAAAAATGCGATATACCATTGAATAAAGAAAAGCCAATGGCTAATTTAGAATATTCCGAATGGAAAAGAAACACATTGAATAAGAAAGATTTGTACTATTTTTGCGAATTGACCGAGAAGTTAATTGCTAAATGTTGCTGTTTCTTGTTTTTTTATAAATTTAATTTATTATTCATAAGCTTCATTTTAACTCGAAGAAGAAGTTCCAAGATATGAGGAAGCATTCACATCGAGAAACCTATCTCGAAAAAAAGGAGTGCGAACGGGTCAGTTGGTACTGTCATGTTCAAACAAGAGATCTTACGAACCCAGTCAAAAAGGCAATATCAATGAACGTTCCAGTACAAACGCGAGAGAGGCAGAGGCCTAAAAAATACCTGTATCACACAAATGCAGCAACACCAGCGTTTGATTAGCCTCGGCGAACCCCACAGGCGGTCCAGTAGGGATGCAGTTAAGTGGGAGGGATATGATCCCTTTAATCCTGATTAGTGCCTCACCGCTATTAAAGGAAGAGGAAGAAGCCACATTTTAAAACCAAGATTGGGTTAAACTGTTAAGTTTAAGTTTATGCAAAATAATTCTTTTTTTCGCGTCTTACATTATGGCTATAACTAAACAAAGATCACACAATCCGACAGTACATCCGAGAATTAAAATATGAGATTAAACAGATCAAAGTGTCAACACGGCAAATAATTGCATTCTCATTTTGTTTGACAATAACAACCATTTATTTTTTTTAATTTAACTCCGCAAAATATACACCCTGTATCTCGAATACAAAAGATAACAAAATGATGACATGCGCAATGTGTTCCTTGTTCACAGAAAATGTTAGTTTATTATTTGCAGCAAATATTATTGTGTTTGATTTCTATGTTCGTGTCGAGATAAAAAGAATGTCGTTTTCTGACTACGCTAAATGCCTGAACCTCAACTTATTATTGCCTAAACTTGACAGTTGACACCTTCAACAATTCTTTTGACAGTTCATAATTCGATTACACCACAAGAAAAGAATAAGCACGGTGAGGTATTTCAGTTTTGTTTTTTGCTCAGTTCTTGCTATTTTGATCCCTCGTTGTGGTACTATGCGATAATCGTAATATTTCATTTTATCTTTTGAAAGTTTAAGCGGCAGCTGTCAGCAACCATAAAAATGAATAGTTTGGGCACGGACTGTAATGAACTTAAAAAACAGTATGATGCATGTTTTAATGCATGGTTCTCTGGGCGGTTTCTGCGTGGGGACACTGATGACACAGTGTGCTCCCAGATGTTCAAGGTGTATCAGGACTGTGTTAAGGTTTGTTAGTCTTACTACACAAAAAACATTGGCCAAACCACTTATTTCATTTTAGAAAGCAATGGAGGACCACAAAATAGAATTCCGCGAGATTGAGGGTGACTACACAACCGGTGATTTCAAGTCATCAGATAAGAGCACAAGTTGACCTGAACTTCTTACGGGATCAGAAGAAAAAGTTGAAACTGGACGACGAGTTACTAGCATTTAGATTATGGTTCCTATCATTGGTATCGTTCCGGCATAAAGTGGATCACCTAGTTCGCAATTCGTATTTGTAGTGTACGCAAAGCGGTTTTCTGTTGTTCTGAAATCGAAAACAATTAAATTTGTGCATATATGTATTTACTCTTTATTTCGTTTTTTGAATGTGATGGTTCGCACGCCCATGAAAGTGTGCTCGCGTATATGATGTCTGCGTTTTGGGCAGGATCTCTCGTTGTGATTTGTAGACTTCCTACAAATTAGACAAAGAAGCTGTGACTTTCCTGATATCTTGTTGCGGGTCCTTATGGCTCCGCATTTGTACTCATTGTGGCCGACTTGACGGCAAATCCAACAGCGAACCGTTCGCTGAAACTCTGTGCAATTGTGGTCTGCTTTTTGCGTACATCTGCGACATTTATCGCAGTGGACGTAGTTTGGCTTAACACAGACTTTACACCGATAACAGTGGCGGTATGTATCACCATTTTTTGACGGGCACACTTGGCACAACTGGCAATGGATATTTTCTCTTGATGTCCAACTCTGACAGGGCTTACAGTACTTGTAGCCTTCGTTTGGTCGCAAGTTTATACTACTAAGAGGAACATTTGTGAAGACCCTGACAGGACTGCCAAATTTCCGACCTTTGGCCCCATTGCAATAGCTGACGTGATTTGTGTAATTGATCTTATAGTCGCACATGTCCATTTCCGGCATTGCCTGTTTGATGTATGACTCGGAGAAGTAAGGAAAAATCCAGAATACAGCAGGAGTCTTGTGGTGCATGTCTATCGAGCGGTAGAGATTGGTGAGCTGTTTGATGCTGTTGGCAATTACCTCTGTTCTACATCCAAATGGAGGATCAGTTACTATTGCTATGTTCTCGTCGGCGTTGTCTTTCAGATATCCTTCAAAGGCGATGCGCTGTTTCTCTTCAAAGAAATGGTTGTTACACATGTTATACCAAGCAAACTGGTCGTCGTCGTAAAAGTAAAAATATCTGTGGTCAAGGTCTAGTAGGAAAGATTCACCGCAGTTGTTGGTCTTCAGAAATGCATGCAGACGTGGTGTGCCAATGCAAATTACTTTTCTAAACCAACAGAATACGTTATATCAAGTTTTCAGAGCGCGTTAAGCAATACTCACCTAATGTTACAACTCTCCAGGCAAGAGACAAGGAATTGCAATGACTTTTCGTCAAAAAAGTACTGAGCCTCAACCTTATCATTGTCCAAGGGCTTAAGGAAACTTGTCGGATTCACAAACATCTCCTCGGTGATTCCATCTAGTGTACTGTGGCTAAAATGGTCAGCAGCTTCTAACTGAACGTATGGTCGGTTGCACTCATGACAGAAATTACGGTATTCTCCCGGAACAGCTTTAATCTAAAGAATATTGAATTAAGAGTTCCGCTTTTTGCCTTCAATACATACCTTCCTCCGTAATTTATTGTAATCGTATGTTTCAACAGGATATCGCCTCTTCTTTAGTGTTTCCGTCAGTTCCTTAAGATAAGTATGATATGCACATGCTTTTTTGTCTCGAAAAGCTGAGCATGCAAAGTAACCATCGCCTGGACAAGCTGATTTGTAGAAGAATATCATTGGACCATGTGGGCAGTGAGGATGTGTGCCAGGTCCTTCTTCACACTTAACTAATAATTTTCCTAGGCTTTCCATTGTTATCCGTTTAGCTAGCAAATAAGACACATGAATTTAATTCTGTAAAAATTCGAAATAACAACTTTAAAGCGTAAACAACAAATTGCGCGCAGCAGATTTGACAATGCACTAGGTCAGCTGTGGCTGTGGTTATGATGATTACGGTGAAGGTGACAGCGGTTTCAGTCATTCGGTTAGCACGGTTGCCAACCTATTTCTTCAGGTGGAGAGGGCAGGTTTTTACAAATAAAAAACGAACATACTGTGGTAATAAGTTAAAGTAGCTTATGTCGACTTACGGCCATATTATTCACTCCCTTTAATCCGGGTTAAAGGTTACACCCGGATTAAAGATAGTTTAACCCAAAAATTAAACCCAAGTCCATAATATTCAGTCGTTAAACCCAAACATAAACCCAGTTTTTTACGGCCATATTATTCACTCCCTTTAATACGGGTTAAAGGTTACACCCGGATTAAAGATTGTTTAACCCAAAAATTAAACCCAAGTCCATAATATTCAGTCGTTAAACCCAAACATAAACCCAGTTTTTTAAACTTGACAGCGTTTAATCCGATTTAATTTAAACTGCACTCCGGAGATCAGTTTAAGTACTTTAACTCGGGTTAAAACTCTATTTCATAATATTCACTGTTTTTGTTTAGGTCACATTTTTGAAATTTCTTTGCTCGCAGGAGGCAGGAAATAAAAAACTAAAATAAAATGAAAAAAACTGGAAAAAAGTACCTATCAAGACGCTGAAAAACTAGATTTCATTCGTGATATTGACGAAATGTTGAAGTCTTCGTCGTCGGACGATGAATTTATTGAAGAGCTGATGGAACAGCAGATGGTGAGTCAACATCGTTCTAATCGTCGAACGTATCGAATGCACAAGCGGGCTTGTGTAAAGGATTACGATACGTTAGATTTCCGGCTAAAAAAAGAGGCATTTTGGAGGTTACAATCAATGATTCGACAGGAATTGGATGGTAATGAACGACGGTATGTTATTTATTACCTACATATCGTTATCGGTTTATTTAGTTTGTTTTCATTTTAGGTCACGAGAGCTTTTAGCCGAACATAAGCTGTTACCTTACCAACACCTTTCATTAGAATTTTCTCAATTTATTTTACTAAAGATGGAAAAAACACAAAACTATTGGCACATAACAAATTTCCAAGAAAAACTTGACAAACAACAAGAAACAAATGTCGTTATATGTGGCTTTTGACACTACGTAGGTTTAAAACGGATTAAAAACGGTTTAAAATGTTTTTAATCCGCATTTAAATCCATCTTTAATCCAGCGGGTTTAACGCATGTTTTTCAGTGAATAATATGGACACAGGGTTTAAAAAATGCGGATTAATGGGTGGGTGTAAAATTAACTTAAACTTGAGTTACACCCGGAGTGAATAATATGGCCGTTAAGCGAAAACCGAGTTTAATTACTTAAAATGTTTTCATTTTAGTTATGTCAGTTTTGGAATAAAACCCATTCAGAAACACATTTTTTTTAACAACTTATGTCACGACATGAGCTATTGTTTCAAATGAAAATTTATGAACTTCATCGCCTAAGTCAATATAAGCTAATTTATTCCGATTCTCATTTTAGCTTAACCCATTTAACACCCAACTTGAAAGAAGGTAGTTTCTGAATAACTTTCTAAGGACTCTGTTATCAATTTTTAACTAATCAAGGAATGCATTTTGTGGGTATTATAAACATCTATTTTGAAAATTAATTTTATTTACCTAACCCCAAAACTTTTTCTTGAAACAGTAAGATATACCTCAAAAACACTAAGCCAAAACTTACATTCCTCGTACTGAAAAATGACAAAATTAGACATAAGCTACTCGTATTTTAACTTATTACCATAGCTAGATGTATAAGAAAATTCCAGACAGAAAAAGGAAATTCATTACACAAAGGGTCCGTTCGAGTTCTGTTGTGTAAAAAAAAATTAAAACCATCAAATCTTTAAATTGGAGAACCCACTCGTTTATAAGAAAAGTACACGGGCGCTTTCACAGAAAAAACAAAATAACTAAACAAACGTCAAAGTTTGGCTCAAAGCAATCAACTTTCTTTTTTGTTTGGTTGTCAAACTCATAGATTTTCATCCTTGACAGATTTTGTTTTCCTACCAGCAGAAATTCTGCGTGAAGAAAAATGAACCAACTCCATTTCATTTACATAATTTGTTTCTTGACTTCGTCCTCAGTACACGAACGAGTTTGTGTATTGTCACATCAAAGTTAATATAACACACCGATCTTCCCGCTGTGAGGCCTAACAAGTCACAACTATCGGGTGGCGGATATCTTGTGAGGTTTGTTCGGATTCGATAAAATTTTTGGTATTCTCCCTAATTATTCACAAAAAAAATTACCGATGCTTGTGATGAAGGAAGAATATTTCTTTGTAAATTTCTTGACATTCCTTGTAATTTCTGTCAAACGGCAATGACAGTCTTCTCTCATTTTTTCAATGTTTCGATTTTTAAATTTGCCTCAACTCAATTTTGTAATGCGTGAATTTCAATGTTTGAATGTGACACAAAAGTTAAAAAAATAATCACAATTGCGGGTTGTGATTGTGAAGTTGTGAGGGTCTTATGACCTGGTCACAAGGATATCTCGATATCGAATTAAATGTTATTTCTTTTGCTAAAAATTGATATGTTTTCTTATCTCTTTATATTCTGGTGGTTTATAAATTATTATTATTCAAATTCAATAGCTTATCACAGAATAAAAAAAAATAAACAGCTGTACGGTGACTTTTCGGACTATGTAGATATGTGCATTATATTTTGAAGTCAACTGCATGTACCTCTGGCAGCCTTAAGGCAGCTTGTCACAGCAATAGAAACAGAATGCAGTATGTTGAGTGACAGAACAGACGGCACAATCCACAGAACACTGTCACCACAGATGAGGTACTATGTGTTGACAGTCGACCTGTCCCCTGAAAGTCGCAAATGGGCGGTGCACGGTGCTAATCCTCTATCGAAAGTCCAGTTGAAATGGAAAATGTAATATACCGCCGCAAAGTTGGTAGGATTTGTATATCAACTTTGAATTTAATGTTTACGTGTAACGGTACGTCAACGGTGTTCAGAAAACAGCTTCTCGCTTGGCTAAGAATAAAGCTGGCGATGACTGGACCTGTCGGTAGTGAACCCGATTCCTGCTTTAACAACCTTTAACCGGCTTTTACCAGTTTTTACTGGAATGCATTTTCAGTTCTTGTTGACGCTGGTAAGCTTATTGTGATCATTCACATTATCAAATATACTTAGACTTACATATAGCGGCATCGGCGCGATGTTCACTATAACCTGCTAGAATCACTCTGGCTCTGAGTACCACGTGAATCTCGCCAGTAAGCGGGAAGTTGGTTCACCATGTACGTAGCCTACCGTTGAAGTTGATGTTGAGGTAAAGGTACTGTTGTGTCCCATCCCCAAACCATTGATTCTAGTTCTAAATTCATAATGTGGCGATGGGCGCCCGACCGCGTTGGCAGGCTTTGCCACGCTTTGTAGAAATTAAACGTTCTTATTGCCAAAGCGCGAAAGCAACAACTTTGCAAAACTAATGTCGTTTTCTATTGGACCACTCAGAGTACTCTTTTTGGTCTTCCCGAAAATATTTTAGGTGAGTTTTTCCCCTACGGAAGACAAAAAGTGTACTCCGAGTTGTCCAATGGAAACCGACATAAATAATGTCGCTTCAGAATATACGAGCGTTAATGAAGATTTTAAGTCTACCCCCTTATTACTTATACTTAATTGTTCTTGCTATGCCTGAATTGAAAGAGGAATTATTCAAAGTAATACAAAATTTGTAAATAATAATATATGAAAGAAACAGTAGCTTCAACACTGAAAAATCCCATTCCCAAAAATCTAAAGAATGCATTGGTAGCATCACAAAAAATAATATGCGTAATTTCCACACACTTACATAATTATTATTTTTTGTTTTTGAAAAACCTCATATGGCTATTAACAACTAGTACCTATGTGTTAAACGAAAGTGAATCCATGCAACAGTAACAATAGGCGCGTTCAATTTACAAGTCAACTACTAGTGACTACTATTTTACCTTTTCTCATTGATCAAATAACTCACGTGACCATCGTTTGGCAAGTGATATACATTTAATTAGTAGTGAACTAGCAGTTGACTTGCAAATTTCGTGCAAAACTACACAAACGCGTTCGCGTACTGAGAAAATGGTAAAAAGATGAACGAAAGAAAAATGTACTTTCGTTCATTTTTCTTCACACAGAATTTCAGCTGGTAAGAAAATGAAAACTGTCAAATGATGAAATCCTATGAGTTTGCCAGCAAAAAAAAAAAACAGCTGTTGCTTCTTTTCAAGCCAAACTAAGAAGTTTTTACACAAAAGCGTTCGCGTACTTTTCTTAGAAATGAGAGGATTCTCTCTCGATTTTGGAGATTTGACACTTTTCATTTTTCTACACATAAAGTACGCGAACGGACCTATACTCTATTGCTTTCAACATTAAGCTGGTCAGTTTTTTTAATTGTATTAAAAAAGTCCATTTTGCCACAATGGCGGTCGCCTGTAAGTTAACTTACGACTGGTTATTTAAATGAGTTACCCAGCATCTGTTATTGCTGTCAAGTTCACAGTTAGATGTAGTGAAAACTTATGACTACTGCACACGGAACGGAGCGGCCCCTCAGTCGCATACAACATTCGTCCTACCTCTCCGGCACCGGCTAATAATTTACAAACCAATCTTTTCTGGAGTATTCTTGTAATGTATTCATACACATTTTTTTTAATATAAGCGTATGATTTGCATACATTGCATCCAATGCGTGTCAACGAACATTGAAAACAAAATGAATCAGATGTTTTTGACATCTGTACTTTACTGAGGGGAATTGGCGCGTTCAATTTGGAAGGCAACTGCAATTTCCCTACTAATTAAATGTCTATCACTTGCCAAACGATGTTCACGTGAGTTATTTGATCAATGAGGAAAGGTAAAATAGTAGGGACTAGTAGTTGGAGTTGCCTTACAAATTCAACGCGCCCATTTTAGAGTCGATTTCTTTCAGTTGCTATCCTTTTAATCACAAAGGTTTAACTAGTAGGGCCTCCTAGTTGCCTGGCAAATTGAACGCGCCCATTACTTCCTTAAAGTTAAATTTACATGGAAGGTTTTGTTTTAAAATGAATTACTTAAGGACCATTCTTATGGTAGAAACAGATCAACATTTCAAGTCCGACTTAGACTTTGAAGGAGCGAGAACTTCAGCGTTTGAAGTCGATTCAAATACATTGAAAAATGCAACTTCGAGAGCGAAACAAAAATGGTTGTAAACAAAAGAGAAAACTATGTCAAAATACAAAGTGGAAGTCGGAGTTGAGGTGTTGATCCGTTTCTTCCATTATGAGAGCGAAAAATTGCAAGCGTCCAAACGAATGTTCTTTAAGTTTGGCACTTCCCTCACATGTGGAACACAACGATTGATGCGGAATGTGACTAAACTTCGACAAGTCGCGGGAAGGGTATTGTTGTTCGCATCAAAAAGTTTGGAATTCGATATTTGGTTAATTAAAGTATGCTAGACCCAGTTGTTTGATATGCTTTGATGAACAAGTCACATATCACGCTCTCGGAATAGTAATATTTCCCATTTTCTGTTTATATATGCACTAAAAGTATCTAGTATTCTCCTATCATGTTAAAAGTCCTTTTAGCCTATTATATAATATCACAAAACATAAAGATGTTCACAAGATTGGCTTCTGTCTCGAAACTTTTGTCTCGCAACATACAACCTCTTCCTTACAAGGCTGTAGCCACCTATATATATTCTATAAGCTTCAACGATTCCATCATATGGCAATTTTCAATATCGCTTATGACTAGGGTTCGGATTTTCATGCACTAAAAATCGGAAAATATGCGCTTAAAAATGCAAAATATGCACTTTAAACCAATTTAACTAAATTTCGGTTTAATTCAAAAACACACTTTCTTCAGTCTTTAACAATAAGTTCAATTTTTTTATTTTTATTGTTAAATAAAATAATAACTTGCAACGAAATTAACATTTAATAAAAAAAACATAGGGACGGGCTACAGTCCGCTTGGGCGAACTGTTGGATACCCTATTCTTATTTCTATCCCTCATAAGTGGGCGTGACAAAAGTCTAAGTATGGTTGAATTTTTAAGAACGCTCTACATATTTTGTTATATAACATTTAAAGGATTTTATCAAAAAAAAACACTCCCTAGCTCAAACTTGGGTGTTTCAATAAAATTGTTTTATTTAATTATGTGCGTGTCAGTAGGCGGATTTAAAAAAAATTAACACATGAGCATAAAGGGCCCCTAGAGAGTATATATTATAAATTTCAGCTCCCTAGCTCAAACTTTGAATTTTCAAAAAAAAAAAATTAATTGTGGGCGTGTCAGTGGGCGGATTTTGAAAATATTTACACATGAGCATAAAGGGCCCATAGAGAGTATATACTATAAATTTCAGCTCCCTAGCTCAAACTTAGCATTTTCAAAAAAATTGTTTTATTTATTTGTGGGCGTGTCAGTGGGCGGATTTTGAAAATTTTTTATCCCGAGCAGTTTTAGGAGTCATAGATCATATATAAAAAAATTCAGCTTTCTAGCTCAAAATTCGATTTTTTCCAAAATTTTGTTTTTTGAGTTTGTGGGCGTGTCTGTTGGCGGATTTCAAAAATTTGTGAACTTGATTATTTCGGGACCCTAGAGAGTATATGGTTAAAATTTTAGCTCTCTAGGTCCAGTTTATAGGCCTAATTTTTGCCGACGGACGGACGGACGGACGGACGGACATGGCTAGATCGACATTACTATCGATGCTGATCATAAATATAGTAACTTTTAGGGGTCTACGGGCAATATTAAGGTATGTTACAAACTATGCGTCAAAATTAATATACCCTTAGAATAGGGTATAAAAACATGTCAACGTGAAGCTTTGAGTTTTACCACATTGCACTTACACACTCTCATTTTGCTTAGCTTTGTGTCGTCGGAAGCTTTTTGTAGCCATTTTGGCGCTTCTCTGTAGCAGTGAAGAAAAGGTACCTATATCGTTTAAATTTTGATCTCATTCATACAGTCTCAGGCACAGTCTTAATTTTTTTTTCATTTCAATGTTTTGCAGCTTTGTTTATATAGTGCATTATAATGTGGGGTTTGAATATGGTTCAAGATTGTCAAATGAATAAAAGAAATAGATAATAGTTTTAAGTTTCGCTTGCACTGACATAAAAGGGAAATTTTTTAGTTAAATTTTTGAACAATATACGCTAAATATATGAATTTATTATAAAAATATGCAAAACTATGCAAAAAAAGCATTTATAGTAAAAAATGCACAAAAATATGCAAAATATGCATTTATAGTAAAATATGCAAAAATATGCACTAACGATTGAATGAAATTTTAAATGAAATTTCCTGATTCGTATACGTAATTCGTTGCCTTGCTTTCAAGGTGTTCCTAAAAAAATATGCATTGCATGGAAATCCTATCCCTACTTATGACATATCTGTCGTTTCTTCAGAACTTTATGGACTACGTTAAGTCCTTTATATTGCGGCCCAACTTTTTTATTAGTCCTCACTACCATATTATACATTGTATTGTCTCCGCTGAGTCTGTTCGCGCCTTCCGTAAATCACGGTTTGAAGTAAAAGTAATTTTGTCGTCCAAATATTCCGCAAATTCGCCAATCATTTCACCACGTTGTTCAATTCCAAAAAGGAGTATACTCGGCTAATTTTTGAATCGAATTATTGATTGCATGTTCCACCTGAAGCAGTTTGCAAGACCAGTCAGCATGGTTTAGTGGTTCACTAATTTTCTTCAGCATAGCTTTGATCACCCTATTCGTTCCCTCAATATGTTCATTGGCTTAGGACGATGCCACGTCAACCTTTACATGCTTTTTGTTTTGATTCAATAAAAACTTCAACTCAGTGACGTAAAGCATGTTCCCCTATCCGATATAACTCGTCTTGGTCGGCTATAAAACTTAAAGTATTTTTCACTAGCAGTATTAACTAATTTTGAACAAGTCGAATTCGTCGCATATAATTTAATAAATTTGGGGAAGGTACTCGTAGCAATGCTTTTTTGATACACATCTGCAATGCAACCTAGACGCAAATGCCAAATTAAAACATCAAAAAAATAATACCTAAACAACAATCACGCTTTGGCACGTGCGTTGCTTTCGTTACGTCCAATGGCTTTAAGTGCGCTTCGACCTTTCACTCAAACCAAAAATTCAAATATGACCGAAGACTCGTGTCCTATACGCTATACCAAGAAAAAGCTTGACAGTCCATACTTTTCCTATTCCTTCGCGTTGATAATAGGTGTGCTTAATGAACCTGAGCTGCACAGAAAATTACAGAAAAGATCAGAAAAGTACAGGATTTTGTGTTCCATAAGCAAAAATCTTGCCCCAAAATGTTTTACATTCTGTCACTTTGTGTTCCATGACGCTGTCCAGCTCAGTTAAGTACAGGATTTTCTGCACCTTCTTTTGAGGAAGGTCAACTGCGTGAAAGTTGTCAAATTGAAGACGTCAAATGTCACTGATGTCAGTTGATTTGTTTGTTTGGCATGAAACTTGGCATTCGCTATTTTTGCCTAAAAATATTCGCATAATATAGACAATTCTCCACATAAATTTGAGAGCTCAGGATATATGTCGAAATTTTCCAAAACTCTATTGTCATGAACTGATCCTGAATAGCCAACGAAGATGTCAATAATTTGCTTCCTTTCGTTACAAATAGCTTGCAAACATATACTTATAACGTTTTTCTATTTATGTAATCGTCCTTGGCTCGCTTAGTAGGTTCAATCCGTTTATGGGTACCGTCGATAGCACCTAAATAAAATATATTAAATTTATTCTGGCAAGATTAAATAATATTAACATTACCTATTATTCCCTGAATACGAGTTTTATTATACATCCATAAGGTAGTTCTACCTTTTTCTTCCTCTGTAGGCCACCGAATAACTGAATCTGAGAGGTTGCTTAGAAAGCCAAGCGTGCGATGTATTTTTCGGCACACTGTTCCCTAAGAAAAATTGAACCTATCTCCTATATCTCTGAAGGAGCACGCTTCATGTCCAGCGAACCACAAGAATAGTGCTACATGTATTTCTGGAGAAAATGTTTTGGCCGCTTCCATTGCGATGTAGGTACTCATTCGATAATGCAAATTGTTGCACTAGGTATGCATTGATACAAATCGCGACTTACTCGAAAGTGGGTTATAAATTATTTTTCAGTATAAGAAGGAACTACTTCTTCTAAATACCTAGAAATCGCATTTCTGTCGTCCTTTCCAACGAAAAACAATGGCAAATCTTATTGATCATCGCTATTGCTGGTATCCGATGTTGTAATATTCGACAAACTTAACATATTGCTACCGCCAGAATCTTCCAACATCTCGAGTATTAAAAAGTCTGAAGTATTCATTTTATTTTATTTATCAAAAGCAACTTTGAATCTCATTTTTCATTTGGATTTGTTTATTTTGGAATTCAACAGCTGATATGAGAGCTGTAACATGAAGCTGTACTTTTTTGTTCTAACTTGATCTGACAGTTTTCGCTCATGTGTGCTGATCTGATCTGTTCTGTTCCGATCTTTTGTTCATTAAACACAGCTAATTGGCGCTTGACAGCAACGTTACGAAACATTACGTTCTATTTTTGTGTGTATCATTTTGAAGTTGAAACGCAACGCAGCCTTGGGATAGGTTTCATTGAGGTCCTATGGCTCAAGTGGGTGTGTGTTTGTCAACGCAAAGCTGCGAAGCGTAACTGTGTCTCAGGCATAACGTTTTGCATGCATTTAAAAATTTGCGACTTTGTCGTAATTTATTTGTTGAAATTTCGGTACTTATTACTTTGCATCTAATACGCATCTGATGCATTTAGAAACTCACTATATGTCCTTGCCTAAGATACCCTTACCTATGGACCACTGAAAAGACAAATTGCGGAAGATCTTAGGAAATGTCCGTATACTGGTTTTTGATATATCTCGATTATCTTTCATTACAGGCAGAATTTCGGGGCTAAGCTCCCTAAGGTAATTGTTAAATATTGCCTCAAATTTTGGACTTTCCAACCAATTAGCGGCCGAGCCAAAGTTAGGCTGTGGCATATTCAATGCCCTCATTATTCATGGGATTATTGAGCGGGTGTATTAGAATTAGACGGCCGATTGCGGACAGTAAAACGGCTATCTGATGACCAGTGCGGGTTTGTCGCAGTTACATCAAACACACATGCAATCGAAAGTTTAAAGATCATGATAGAAAAAATGATTCCTTAAGGATTTTAATAGGGTGTTGATTGATTTTGAAATAGCCTTTGATGGGCAACGAAGTGATCTTTTGTTTGTGGCTTTAAAATAACTATCTCCCTTGTAAGTTTTGAGGTTAAAATTATTACAAAAAGGGATTTGTCCCATTATCCCCAGCATTGATCCAGACCATCCAGGATGTTTTATAATCGTCTGCAGGTCTATAAAGATCACAAGTTAGAATAAAATACGGTTATTATTGCTGTTATAATAATTTCTGTAATTTCTCTTGTACTTTTCGGTTATTTTTTTTTTTGGGAATGATCTGATCCCGCCCATGCTAAGGATGTATTCAGTAAAACCAAGTTTTTGCAACCTTCCTATATCAAGCTTGGTGGCGCAGTGGCTCGGCGTTTAGTGAGTTTGACTACTTATCCATTGTCATAAGAAGATTCTCGAATTCGCCGTTCGGAGGCGGCTCAATAAGAGAAGCTAGGTTAAAGGCCCTGTATGGGCCGTAAAAGCTATAGATATCAAGCTATTAAAGGCCCCGCCATAATAAGTAGATATCTACAGAAGCCGAAGTGTGTAGAAATAAGAGAAATTGGTAGTTGAACTCCTGTTCATTATATTACCTCTTTATTTGAACTGTATGCTCCATATGGCAAGTGAAGCTCTACGTTCATATGTAGGTAGATTGTGTCACAAAGTTTTAATTAAAATGCAATTGCTTTCCACCGAAGACAAACGAAAACAATATAAACACGATTTTACTCGCTTAAAATTAAATAAACCAGAGCACACGAATAAAACCAAATCCCTTGGCTATCGTAATAAGAATAGGGCTATACTCCTACAAAGGGTTATGCAATATGCGAGAGTAATGCTATTGAGTTCAGGGTTTTCGTCCGACCCGCGCTTTCCTAGTTTGTGAGAACTCACATGGTGTGCAATCCCATCTCGGACACATTCACTCTCTAGGGCATCATTCCAGCTTTTAATCATGCAAGTTCTCTGCGCCCTTTTAGCCAACAACGCCAAACAATCGGGGTATGATTTGTTCATTTTGTTGTGCTCTTACACTGTTGCATCCCGGCTGCGTCCTGTTTGTATCACAAAGTGTTATTTCCTCCTTTTTGAAGCCTCTCCAACCACTTTGCTGGCAAAAAAGTAATAAACTCTTCATATTTATCTCGGGCAAGGATTTCACTTTCCCGCCACTGCTGCTTACATCAGAGCGGAAGCACTTGCGAAAAAAAAATTCCATTATACAAAATTTTGAATATTCGCTTGAATACCCAAGCGGCAGCAGCATCGCGAACATTAAAATAGAAGGATATAATGATGACGAGATGGTAGGGGGTAAGCAGTCTATAATGAGCGACAATAATGTATGCATCCAGCAGCATCCCTTTTCGTTCTCGGTTGCTCCATTAAAAATTTGGAAAAATTCACTACTGTGTTCATGCTCCTATATGATGCACATATGTGCCAGTTATTTAAATTCTGTGCCTGTCGAAAATATACATGCATATGTACGAGTATAAGTACATTATTGTACGTTTGTTTCTTTTCCTCATCAAAGTTGTTAATAAGGGGTTTCGGTTGTATCCTTAAAGTTCAAAACTTGCACTTGTTGGTCGCTTATAGTGTTCATTGAAATAATTTGTTTTAGGTACATTTTTTCGCAAAATAGAAATGTTTTTTTGAAATTGCCTCTTGGCTGGGTATTTAACATTCGTTCGATATGGCCGAGCCAATGTAGTCGACGTGTATTAGTTTTTTGAACTAGCTACATCCACATTTTGGTCCTTTCCTCTATTTCCTCTATTTTCCTCTATTCACCCTCCTCGCACACAGGACCATATACATATCCTACGAAGTATTTGTCTTTCGAAAGAACCCAATGTTTCCCTTTCTCTTTCCTGCTTTTTGTCCAGTAATCAGCGCCATCCAGCAGAACTGACAGGATTAAGATTCGATAGAGGATGCATTTAGTTCCTCGAGTCAGGAGTTTTGTTACTGTTTCCTAGGGCTATTCTCCGTCGGTTCTCTACTAAGGTATGTGTCATTCGTGGAGTTGATGTTTACTTCAAGGAGGATGACTTAATTAACTACCTCGAAGTTATTGGTTTCAACAGTGACGTTTTGTCCTCGGCGGTGGACAGATGTTTGTTTGTTTGTTGATAGCATCTACTTGGTGTTGTTATAATAAACTTAAATTCTGACAAACTTCGTCTGTTCTTCAATCGCTGTAAAAGCCTCTTCCCCAGCACATTGGGACCGGCCAATAATGTCGATATCGCCCGCATAATTTAGAAAATGGACGGATCTATGAAAGATACCTTCCGTCACATGTTGACACCTGTCCTGCGCATTATCGCCTCCAGAACGACGTTGAAAAAGTCACATGACAGCGAATCTCTTCGCCATAATCCTTTGCAGGCTTGGAAAATCTTTAGGAGCTGCTTTCAAACTAAACATTGCACGTGATTTCAAGGATCACGCGACAAAGTTAAATCAGTTGTTCAAGGATCCCATATTCGGCCATCTCCATGTACATCTTCTGACGATGAATATTTTCATATGAGTATTAAAGTTTATGATAAGATGATAAATCGTGACTTGAAATTCGTTGGTCTTTTCCAGTATTGTTTCGGATGAGCTGGGAGCCATACTGGTAGGGGAAGGTGGGTACCCTTCGTACGGTTTCCACATTTTTTTTTGTTATGTAAAACAAAACTTAAATGACTTTTCTTAAAATCAACGAAAATTAAATTACTTTTCTCTAACAATAAAACATAAAATTGCTTCATTTTCTACGTAAATTAGTTATTTTAAATTTAGAATAACATTTTTTAATCTTTGGTGCGGATTAGCACTGCAAAAAGCTGTTGTTAAATAAACAAGATAATAAAAACTATTGAACAGTAAAATTAAAAAAATTTACTGAAAAACTGAAAAGTTTTAATGTTCTAGAAGTACAAACTGTTGGAGACTTAGGTTCAGGAAGAATCATTTCAACATCAGTTTTATAAACAGTATGAATATCTTCAACATTAGGGAAAACAAATGCCCACGAAAAGCCTGGCTTCTTTCTTAGATAAGATACTTTAAATTCAGTCTGACTATATCGACCGACAAATTTTCCTACATAGTAAATAATACTTTTTTTCTTAGGGAACCTCACTAAAATAAACGAACCGTCTTTAATATTTTCTGGTATTACATCAACTGTCAATTGGCTGCTTTTCATTTCAAAATTTTCATGCTCGGTTTCATCTTCATCTGTGATAGAGGTTGAATTCTCTTCAAAGATCCATCACAATCAGATTAATCACTTTCTGTGTTTTTAGCTTTCTTGTTCTTCGTTTTTAAAATAAAATCAGCTGAACTCCGTTTTATTTGTCTTGCCCTAGCCCTCCTTTCCTGTTTTAGCTTTTTCAATTGCTTTTCATTGTGTTTCTCTTCAATTAGCTTTTTTTCGGATGTGTCAGTAAATACGTGATTTTCCTGGCCGTCGTCCTTTGTTTGTTTTATTACTTCTTACAACAATCGGATAGGGTCGAATTGCCTCTGGTGTCAAAACTGTCTTCAACTGAGCTACTTTTTAATGGATTGGTGAATTATTCAAAGCATCTAGTTCACAAGCATCTAAATTAAACCCAGTTGGGGCATATTCGTAAGCGTTCAAACGTGCCCCATCTAGTTCTGTCCGAAAGTACCCCACTAACTAAATAACAACAAAATATAACCTCTTTTAATATTAGGTAATAGGAAAACGTCATAAATTAAGTACATATTGAAAACGTATCTTAAGTATATTTAGCTACTAAATGATAGAATACTCTACACGAAAACTTATTTTATCTACGGTAACAATAGACAAAAACATTGATCAACAAATTACTTACCGAGTGCGAAAACACGTTCGTGCCTGTCACTTCACTCTCACCGGTGCGAATGTCGCGATACTATGTTGACGTAAAGTTGGTATCTCGACTCACGCACACATACAAAGGAAAGACCGTACATTGTTTCGTTCAAGTTTTATTTCGATTGTATGAATGTGCCCCGCGTACGAAGGGTACCGATCTTCCCCTACTTGCCGAGACGTTCACGAAGTACGTTGTATAGGATCTATACGATACGACATTGTCCTTTTAGTGAAATCACCGTATTCGTTGCAGCTTATGATAAATTGGCCGCAAACATATTGTGAATCCAACAGTCTCAGAATTAACACCGACACTTCAAAAGTATTAGTTTTCAGAAAATGAAATGGTCGTCTGGCGAGAAATGAGCATTGGAGATATTGTGGCGAAAGCTTAAAAATTATTTAGACCTACAAATACCTAGCAGTTACGTTATCACACAAGCTTTCACTTAGAAAGCACTTCGATGCACAGCTGTCGGAAGGCAACAAAGCAATAACCAGTATGTGGACATACCTTCTATCCAACTCAAACGTCTCAAGGTGCTGCTAAGCTTAAGGTAATCGAAGCTGTATGTTGAAAGTGGCTACAACCAACATCATACATTTACACTAAAGTTGAATAATAATTATATGTTACCTAAATGTTGTAAGTGGTGAAGATGCTAAAAGGTGAAAAGATGTGAAATTGTTGGCGTTGAGAGCAGTGAGAACAAAATTTAATATTTATACTGAGTCTTAGTGCATTATTGTTTTCTCTATTTATAAACGACATAGAAAAAGATTTGCCTGGTGGAGTACGAATTGCTAATACCGTGGTCAATGTCTTGTTATATGCCGATGATCTTGTTCTACTCTCTGAATCTCCTGAAAATCTCCAATTGATGATAAATCATCTAGCCAGCTACTGCAAAAAATGGGGACTAACCATCAACACCGAAAAATCTAAAATTATGGTCTTTTCCCGTTCACCACGAGTGCAAAGTGGAAATAGATGGTTTTATAATGGAAGCCGATTAGAGATTGTGAAGGAACTCAAATATTTAGGAGTGAAACTGAACCCAACCCTAGAATTTGGTAAACATCTAACGGATAAAGCCAAGTCTTCCCAAAGCTTAGTGAATCTATCATGGAAAAATGTTTTTGCAAACAAGCGGATTCTCCTCTCAACGAAATACAGAATATTTGATTCAGTTGTTAAATCAACTCTTTGTTACGCCTCTCAAGTTTGGGGATCAGACGAGTACGAAGTAATCGAGAAATTCCACAGGAACTTCTTGAAAAAATTATTCAACTTACCAATGAAATCGCCGAACTACACAATCTATTTGGAAACGGGTCTTCCAATGCTTTTTACAAGCACTCTCAAATCGCAAGCGGATTACATCATTAAAATAGGTTCGTATCCAGACTCCCGAATAACCAAAAAAATGCTATCTTATGAATTAAGAAACAAGGACTGGTGGGCGTCAAGATGGTTAAGAATTGGAAACGCGTGTGGAGAAACTATTTCATTCGATCTAAACAACCTGGACAACTTAAAGAACCAATTTTATCGAATAATAAATAAAAATGAAGATGCTATTCGTGTGCGATTTATAGAGAAAGCTCGTGAATCAGATAGCAGAGTATTGTATTCTCACCTGAACTTCAATCTAAAGGATAAGAACTATTTCAATGACTCACTCAATTATAGTGAAATATCTCTTATTTTCAAAACAAGGTGTGAGTTGATTGGTTTAAATGGCAGCCCATATAATGGAAGCTTCAACCAGTTTTGTAATATTTGCAACTTAAAAGCGAACGAAGACTGCTTTCACATTATTAGTGTTTGTCCAATCTACAAACCACAGAGACTAGCTTACTTCGGAAAAAAATTCCTTACCATGCAGGAGACAATACAAATTCTGAACGAGTGTGATTGGAAAAAGTTATTTTATTATATTAAATCCATCTACAAATACAGGTCGCTATTAATAACAGAGTATTATGATTGATTAAGTTTATTAAAAAAATAACTATATGGTTAAAGTTACAAATGTAGGTACATGTATAAGCGTTTTGCTAACCAAGCTGACGGCTAAGCCATAGCTTTAAAATTCATTCTAACTTGTAACTTATGTAATAAGAAAATATTAAATAAATGAATTTCTTACTTACTTACTTACTTACTTACTGAGTGGGAAAATTTGGCAAAGAAATAAAGTTTACAGTACACTCTTTGGGAAGTAAGTCTTGAGGAATGGGACAGCCGTTTATTGCAATTTGTGAGTGATGTCTAGCCATCCTTGATGAAAGACTGGGTTAACCAAGCAAGAATTTTAAATACCCGGTTTTATAAATTAATAGACTCGAATCCAAGTGTATCGGAAATTTTGATAGTTTTGAGAGTGAGAACTTTTGATTCTTAATTGTATCCACATCGTTCTGATTTACTCTGTGTTCTCTCTGTAATATGCAAACATAAATGAAAACACAAACTCCGACGCTAACTAAATAAAAGCGCTAAATTGAAAATCTGCGTTAGATTTCCAAACCTTAACAGCAGGTGTTATGCCCGTGCGGTAATTTTTTTTATTCCACTAACAAAATCAACAACTCACGACCTGCTATCGTTAAATCCAGTTCTCAGCAAGTAAGTAGTTTCATGAGAGTACGTAGCGTCATCTTGCTGGAACTCCATATCGGCTGGATGACCAATATTTTCGAAGAAGTAATTATTGATTATTGTCCGGTATTATTGGTCATTGAATGTCACGCCTCTCCCTTAGTTTTGAAAAATTAACCATGATGCCGCCAGTATGAAGACATCGTCAAATAGTGCACTTATGTGGGAGCAATGGACTCTCGTGAGTCTCATGTGATTTATTCGGTGCAGGGAAATAACTTCACGGGCAATAACTTCACCTGGGCAATAACTTCACCTCGAGTGGGCAATAATTTCAATTTTTTTTTTGTTAACTGAATGCCCACTGATGGTGAGCAATAACTACACTGGGAAATAAATTCTCTTAACATGTTATGATAATTCAAGAAACGTACCTCGCACCTACCCCAAATCAAACAGTGACCCCTAGGGGGGGGGGGGGGGGGGGGGTTGCAGGGGGGCAGCATGCCACCCCATATGCATTGCACTGTTTATGGAATCTACTTACGATTTCGCAACTAATCCCATAAACAGTGCAATGCATATGGGGGCCATGCTGCCCCCCCCCCCCCCTCCCCCCTTGGGATCACTGTTTGATTTGGAGTGGGTGCAAGGGTCTTTAGTTATAATAGACAAATTCTCAAATTATAGGAATAACTTCACAAAATTTTGGGTGAAGTTATTGCTCACCATCAGTGGGCATTAATTTCACAAAAAAAAGTGAAATTATTGCCCACTCGAGGTGAAGTTGTTGCCCAGGTGAAGTTATTGCCCGTGAAGTTATTTCCCTGCACCGATTTATTCTTCACTCTCCTGTTCATAAGCCAATTGAGCCAAAAGTGAGTCTCGTTACTAAGGATCGGCTCTATTCGCGATTATTTGTCAAACAATGTTAAACAAGTGTCTAAAATTATAGCACGGTGTGAAAGATGGTGCAGGGACATAAGTCCCGAAGACATAAGTCCCGAAATCAATTGGGGCCTTATGACCCACTTAAGTGAGACATAAGTCCCGAAAAATTAATTCGGGACTTATGTCCCACTATACCGGTGCCGTGATAATAGGACGCCTACTCCAAATCAAGCAGTAACCCCAAGCAGGGGAGTTGCAGGGGGGCATTGCACTGTTTATAGAATCTACTTGCGTATTCGCAACTAATCCCATAAACAGTACAATGCATTGGGGGGGGGGGGGGATACTGCACCCCTGCAAACCCCTGCTTGGGGTCATTGTTTGATTTGGAGTAGGTGCGAGGGACGGTTCTTCAATTTGTTCTCGTTGCTGCCAAGGGACCTTAAGGCTCTCAAACATAACTTGCAAATCGTGTTTCCAAATTGATTAACATTATAATCTTAATTTTAGGTGAATAAAATTTACATTTAGTAACTCTCAATATTCAGCAACGATTTGTTGCTGTTTCGGCCCAAAGCGGCTTAAGGGAAACGTGTAAAGATCTCTAAGGCAAAATTATTTCAAAAGTTCCTCTCAAGTCTGCACATACTTCCACGTGTTTACGAACAGGTAGTTTCTCGATTTAATTTTACGAATTTTTTTAAATCCTTCCATAGTATGCAAAAACTAAATGCAATATGAAAGAAGGCTATATTAGGCTTATGTTGTAGAAAAAAAATTAAGTTAAGATTAGATAAATTCAATTTTCATGATGCTTTTCCCAATAAGGTCATAAAATTAGTCCTTTTTTCGTAATATGAACAAAGTCGAATTCCATTCATAAATCTTTTGATAGTACATAATTTAAGCTAATATTTTTTTGAGATATCTCAAGTGGTTTGCATTTTATTTAAAAAAGAACTTGTCAAGTCCTTAATGAAAGACTCTTTATAAAGGCATAAAGAGTACCATGGACCTTAGTTCAAAACAAAATTTTTATAGAAACAACAACTATGGGTAAAATAAATTCATTAACTAAGGAGGAAATAAGCCAAATTCGTGCTTACAAGGCGCAACGCAAATCTATCCGTTTTATAGCCGGTAAGATTGGAAGAGGACCAATTGCTGTTCACAGCTATCTTAAGAACCGTGAGAACCATCGAAAAATCCGGAAAGGAGGAATAATCAGAGCAACAACAAGTCTGGATCTACCTGCGATACTGAGAACTGCTTCAAATTCAAGTCTTTCCCTAAGTAAAAACAAGGCAGAAACTGGAGTTGAAGATAGTAGATCAACTGTTTATCGCGTGATACAGTAGTTCAACCATATTTGGTTCGAACCGGCCCTCGATGAGGAGGCACTTAGACCAGAGGTAGGTTCATATTAGACACAAACAAATGAAAAATAAACCACCATTGAACGCAGCACGCACAAGTCAGCGAGTTGATTTTGCAATAAGTCACATCAGGTGGAGTCGAGAGTGGCATACAGTTGTCTTTTCAAATGAAAAAAGTTTAATTTGGATGGACCTGATGGATATAGTTATTATTTCCATGATTTGAGGAAGGATGAAATAAGCTTGGATAAAAGACACAGCAAGGGAAATGGAGTAAAGGTATCGGGAGCAGTAAGCTTTTACAGAACTCCAAACTTTTATTTTTAAGGTCAAGAATGACCGCAATCACCTACATTTTTCTGGATTGTTTGGTGGACAACGATTGGTTTTCCAAGAAGACAATGCACCGATGCATACCGCAAGAAAAACCAAAACTTGAATTCAAAGTCAAAATGTAAACCTATTAGCACGGCCGCCATATTCACCGTATTTGTACATCATAGAAAACGTGTGGGGATAGCTTTCAAAAAGGCATACGAAGTAGGAAAGCAATACTCCAACCCGGAACATCAAGCCTGGTCCGAAATTTCACTAAATTACTTGGAAGAGCTGTATAAATCTCTTCAAAGCTGGCTTCTTGAAGTGATACAGCATCAACAATAGTTATGTTATAATCTTGATAAAACCTAAATTAATTTATTTAAAAAAAAAAAAATTGAGTTGTTTTGTTATATTTTAAACATCTATCAGGTAGATTTAGTTACTGTTCGTAAACAGGTTAAACGAAAAAGCGACCTCATTGGGAAAAGCATCATAAAAATTGAATTCATCTACCTAATCCCAATTTTTGTTTTGCAACATAAACATTTTATAGCCTTCTTTCATATTGCATTTGCTGTTTCCCATGTTATTGAAGATTTAAAAAAAAAATGTAAAATGAAATCAAAAAACTACCTGTTCTTAAACACGTGGAATGTATTTGATTGAGACAAAACTTGTTCCGGCTTCTTAAAAAGCAAGTTGATATAAAATCTCTTACAAACATAGGGACGGGCTACAGTCCACTTGGGCGAACATATTCTTATTCCTATCCCTCATAAGTGGGTGTGACAAAAGTCTTAGTCTGGTTGAATTATTAAGAACGCTCTACATATTTTGTTATATAACATATAAAGGATTTTATCAAAAAAAAAAGAAGCTTTTGTAAAAAAACGCTCCCCAGCTCAAACTTTGGTTTTTCAATAAAATGTTTTATTTATTTGTGGGCGTGTCAGTAGGCGGATTTAAAAAAAATTAACACATGAGCATACAGGGCCCCTAGAGAGTATATATTATAAATTTCAGCTCCCTAGCTCAAACTTTGGATTTACCAAAAAAAGTTTATTTTAAATTGTGGGCGTGTCAGTGGGCGGATTTTATAAATATTTACACATCAACTTAAAGGGCCCCTAGAGAGTATATATTATAAATTTCAGCTCCCTAACTCAAATTTTGGTTATTCAATAAAATTGTGGCGTGTCAGTGGGCGGATTTTGAAGCTTTCATATATTTCAGCTTTCTAGCTCAAAACTCGATTTTTTCCAAAATTTTGTTTTTTTGAGTTTGTGGGCGTGTCTGTGGGCGGATTTCAAAAATTCGTAAACTTGATTATTTCGGGACCCTAGAGAGTATATGGTTAAAATTTCAGCTCTCTAGGCCCAGTTTAAAGGCCTAATTTTTGCCGACAAACGGACGGACGGACGGACGGACATGGCTAGATCGACATTACTATCGATACTGATCATAAATATAGTAACTTTTAGGGGTCTACGGACAATATTAAGGTATGTTCCAAACTATGCGTCAAAATTAATATACCCTTTGAATAGGGTATAAAAAATAGACGTGGCAAACAACGTGTAGAGCTCAAAACCTTGTACAAGTAATTGTACGTACTTTTTTCCCAAAGCAGGGAGACATATACACTGCACAGCAAAAGATTATAGGCCGATAAGTCCCTCCTCTTTTCTCTTAAAGACACTCGAGAGAATAATCGACTTATATACAAGTTACCTTTTAAACGAAAACAACCTATGCAGTACTCAACATGCCTACCTCAAAGGCAAGTCCTTTGAAACTGCCCTGCACGAAGTTGTGTCTGTTATAGAAAAAGATTTGCACCATAAAGAATTCACCATGGCAGCATTTTTGGACATTGAGGGAACTTTCAACAATGTCAAAACAGCGGCCATAAAAACAGCGCTCGTAGACTTAGGAGCGAAAATAGAAAAATAACGAACTGGGTTTACGAAATGCTTAACAGCAAAGTAATTAACTCAGAGATCGGAGAGAGTAGCATAAGGAAAACAGTGACCAGGTGCACCCCACAGGGAGGTGTCATATCTCCCCTCCTGTGGCTTCTAATGGTCAACAAAATCCTCACGACTCTAAAGGTCAAAAAGACGAAAATAGAAGCATGGTAGGTTGGTAGGTAAGGTGGCTACGAGGGCGTGAGCCCCGGCACACTTAGGCCGCAGTTTCGGCCCATTGTGATACCGCAAAAAAAGGGGTGGTGGGGGGGGGGGGGGGTGTTCTGCCGGTCTTCGCTCGGCCTACTGGGTTTCCTGTGATTGCCTCCTGCGAGGTAGTGGTTTTATGGGGGGAGATAATCCTGAAGGGGTCAGGGTGTGCAGCCTGGCTGTATTTCGTATGGGTTGCGATGTATTGGAGTGACTATTGCAGTGGCGACTCTCGCCCGACATCCGAACCAAGGGTTGGAATCGAGATAAGGTGATTAATGCAATCAAACCACAGGTCGATCCAAAATTCTGCGCCGCGGAGGGGAAGCTATTGCTGCCTGATCACCGGGGGAGGGAAGAGCCTTTTGAGATGACTGTTACAATCGAACCTCAAACTGCTCTTCACTCTCTTTGCAGGCAACACCATGCCGGGGCGACTGATACAGTCGAATCCCGAGCAAACTATTACATTCCTTAGGGAGGGGGGGGGGGGGTCGGGGTGTACCGGCTGCACAGTCAAGTAGTTGGTTGAAAGACTGTGCTGGAGGTGGTGACTGAAGGTGGTCCAACCCTAAGTGCCACACGCATCGCGGTTGGTGCGGCTTGTGGCGACTGTTGCAGTACAATCCTCAAGTTACATCATTCCGCGGAAAGGGAGCAGGGAGGGGCAGCCTTGATAGTCGATTTGGATTATCGTGACTGAGTTCGGCGGGTTTGTGGTACAGGTTTGAGGCATGGGAGAAAAACAGAGTGGGGTGACTGTTACAATCTAACCTCAACTCTATTCCCGTTTTGTCTGCATAGCAGGAAGGCAGCAGCAGCAATAGCAGTCGATCCGCCGGGGGACTGTCTCGCCCTCGGAGTGAAGTTCTGACTGAAGTGACTGATACAATCTAACTTCAGTGAGATCTCTTTTCCTTTGCAGGGGAATTGGTTAGGGGTGATCTGCGGGGAGGGAGCGGGAGGGGCTCAAGTCATCGTCCAATCCGTCCTCTAGTTTAGTCTAACCATTTGGACCTAGTGACGAATTTGCTGATACAGCCAATATCTGTCTCACTGAGATCGCTTAGATCATCGAGGAAATAATTGCCAAGAATTTGTTTCCTTGAGTTGGCTAGTGCGGGGCAGTTGTACAGGAGATATGTGGTGGTTTCTTCCTCTGCGACGTCTCTACAGCTTCTACAGAAGTCGTTTGAGGGAGCTCCCAATCTGGTGGCATGTCTGCCTAAAAGGCAGTGACCAGTGATTGCTCCGATTACAGAGCTGATATTTTTCCTGCTGATAGAAAGAAGTTTGGATGTTCTTTTTGCATCGTATTTGGTCCAAATTTGCTTTTAGGACACACATGTACTGATGCTATTCCACCTATTGTTTGCTTCTATTAACGCGTTATCTAGAAGTTTGCGTTTCAGTGTCTGAATGGGTACCGCCGGTGTCTCTCTGTTGTCAGAGAGTTCTTGTGCGGAACCCCGTCTGGCTAACTCGTCCGCCTTGTAGTTGCCAAGAATATCATTGTGACCGGGTGGCGGGTACCCAACACAGTTAAGTCTAACATCTGACCGCGATCTCGTTAAGAGATTCGCGGCATTGTTTTACCAACTTGGATCTTATTGTTGGTGATTCTAAGGCTTTAATCGCTGCCTGACTGTCTATGTAGATCACGATAGTTTTTCCATCCATAGAGAGTCTGCGTGGTGCTTTGCGGATAGCCGTGACTTCTGCCTGAAATACACTGCAGTGGTCAGGCAGTCGTAGTACGACGTTGAGCGCAGGGTTGTCTGAAAACACGCCCGCCCCCGTGCCGTCGGCTGTCTTTGACCTGTCGGTGTATATTTCTATGGCGTTATAGTTTACAATACGACCGTCTTCCCAGCTGGATCGGTCTGGGATGGCCTTCTTGTATTTATTACTGAAATCTAGTGTTGGGATTAGGTAATCCGTATTTTTGGGAATCTTGTGGGCAGTTAGGATGTTGCTGTGCCCGACGTGTGAACTTTGCCACGAATTGGATTCTCTTAATCTCATGGCCGCCTTAGTGGCCGCCAGCTTCCCATAGATATCAATGGGGAGGAGGTTTAAAAAAGTCGTTAAGGCTGCCGTTGGTGTGGATCTTAAGGCTCCTGTGATGCATATGCAGGCTGCCCTCTGGATTCGTTCTAGGGCGCTTGCGTGGCATTGCTTCGATATTGCAGGCCACCATGTTATGATACCGTAAGTGAGGATAGGCCTGACGACAGGTTACAGGTGTAAATGGCAATCGTAGCCTTCCTTATGCGGTCTTGGATGTTTGGTTTCCAACTGAGTTTGCTATCTAGGATCGTTCCCAGGTATTTAGCTTGGCTGGAAAATTTGAGTGGTTCGTTGTTGAGCGTAGGTGGCGTTATCTCCTAAACCTTAATTTTCCTTGTAAATAAAACCAGCTAACATTGAGCCCGACCTTAATGGACCAGGAGGACAGTTTCCTGAGAGCCGATTCCATTAGGTCTCTGATCGTGCGCGTAGGCCGTCACTTTCCATCCATCCTCCTCTAGGTTGTAGATTACCTCGTTGACTACTAAGATCCATAGTAGCGGTGAGAGCACTCCTCCTTGTGGTGTGCCCCTGTACACTGACCTCCTGGTCAGATAGCTGCCAAGCTCCGCCTGGATCAGCCTGATAAAGATACAGCGATTTTTCGATAGTGCTGACTAGCGAATGAAGTGCTGTTTCTGCTGAAAAGCCTTTTCGGTAGGCGTGTTGACACCTCGAAAGGGAATTGTTTTCCAGGTTTGAGCGTATGTAGTAATCTACAAGTCTTTCCAACGTTTTCAGGAGGAATGAAGTTAGACTGATAGGTCTGAAGTCTTTTGGAGAACAGTGTGAAGCTTTACCGCATTTTGGTATAAAGATCATTTTTACCGTTTTCCAACCTGTGGGCGTAAAGCTGAGTTTTAGGCAGGTATTGAAAATCACCAGTAGCCAGGGTGTGAGAGTCTCGATAGCTCTATGGGTGTGATACCATCTAGTCCAGGTGATTTATATGGGAGGAAGCTGTTAATCGCCCACGCCAGTTTGCGTTTGTCAGCAATATGCTCCGGAACGATTTGGACTCTCTGATGGTGCTGTGTAGGATGATTTACCTCTACTTTGTTGCCTGTAAAATGGGTATCCAGTAGTAGGCCTAAGGTCTCCTCACTGGTTGAGGTCCACACTCCTCCTTGGCTTTGTATGACGCTAGGTATTTGTGGAGATTTTGAGAGGATCTTACGCAGCCGACTGGAGTTGCTTTTTTTTCTATGTTCTCACAGAAAGATTTCCACGACTCTCGCTGTGCTCTCTTTACTTCCTTTTTGTAGTTTTTAAGACTGTCTTTAAAACTATCCCAGTCAGCTGGGTTTCTTGAAGACTTGGCCTTGTTAAACTTACTCCTGCTATCTCTGCGCAGAGAAGCTACAGTGGAGGTCCACCACGGGGGTTTACCTCCTTCTTTGTGTCTGCTGGTGGGGCAGGCCTTATTAAAGGCCTTGTTCATGGCAGACATTACTGCGTTCACCATTTCATCTAATTCTTCCGGTGAATTAAGCTGTCTGACTTGGAGGCTGTCTAGTTTCTTTTTGAGTAAAGAATTATAGACCTGCCAATTTGTGTTTTTTGGGTTCTTAAACACTTTTGTTTGGGGGGTCTCGAATTGTAGATTGAAAAGTATGTGGCGGTGGTCCGAGAATGAAACTTCACTAGGTACTTTCCAATTTTCTATAACTATATCAGGTGAACAGGTGGTCAGTGTCAGTTCAATGACTTGCTGCCTGATTCTGTTTATAAAGGTGGGTTCAGACCCTATATTACACACTACGAGGTTAGTTTCAATAATATATTCAAAGAGTAACTCACCCCTTTTGTTAATGTCACTGCTGCCCCATATGGTGTGGTGCGCGTTTGCGTCAGCACCTACCACCAGTGGGGTGTTACTAGCAGCCGCTGTCTGTACCGTCCTGCGTATCGTAATTGATGGAACTTCTCCCGTGTCGTCATATGGGAGGTACGCTGACGATATCCACAGCGCTCCCTTTCCGGCTCGATCTAACCCCACGCAAGTGAATTCAGGTTCGCTGTAATTCGGAAGAAGGAAAGCTTTAATATTATTCTTTGCTAATATGCAAGTTATGGGTTTAATTGAATTTCTTGCATAGAACAAGGAGTAGTTTCTTGCCCTGAGTCCAGATATGCGGCCGTTATTTGTGACCCATGGCTCCTGGATGAGGGCGATATCTTCCCCACCTTTTTCCAGGCGGAGAAGTAGATTAGCCGAAGCTATTTTGGAATGGTGGAGGTTAATCTGTACTAGTCGGAGCATCATTGCTGAATAGTACCGGCATCACCGTAATTGTGGTATCCCCTTCCTCTGACTCAGAGGACAGTTCTCCACTGTATTGCTCTTTAGGGATCGGTTCTTGTGGTGGAGCAACCCCCGATACAGAGGGTTGTTCGTCTGTCTTGTTTCCAGCCATGTCTGTTTCCAGAGAAGAACTTTCGGGCGTAGCCTCAAACCCAAGACTACTTAGCGCGGATACCATGCCTCCGAGTAGTCTCTCGTCCTTCTCATGGATTTTTAGGACCAGAGTGTCCATGCCGTAGAAGATTTTGAACTCCTTTTTGTTAAGGAGTTCAACTGACTCTTGGTTGAGGAGGAAAGATATTAGTCTTCCCCTCTCTTCCGGTTCATCGGCCTTTATGATCCTCCAATTCTCGGTTGGAAGATCCCGGTTTTGTCTCTTAATAAGCCGGAGGATCTCATCCTGAAGCCCTGCTGCAATCGATCTCCGGTATCAACGGGTTCTTACTAAGCATCTCCACAACGGCAAAAAAGAAATATAGGATATAGTAGCATACGCAGACGATATTGTAATTCGAATAAGTGGAAAGTATCTCCCCACTATTAGTGAACTCATGGAATCTGATCTAAAAGAATTATCCTCGTGGACAAGACCGAACGGCCTTGGAGTTAATCCAAAACCGAATGTGTTCTGTTCACTAGGAAAAGAAAAATCGAGAATTTCGATATGCCGAAGCTAAACGGAATTCGTCTGAAACTTTCCCAGGAAGCAAAGTATCTGGGCATCATACTAGACTCTCAGCTTATTTGGAAACGTTACACAGAGGAACGATCAAAAAAAGCACTATGTGCCTTCTACGCATGCAAAAACACCTTTGGCAATCGTTGGGGTACGCGGGGTATATATAACCCATTGGATGTATACAGCGATCAAACGACCCATACTTACATACGGGTCAATTGTTTGGTGGAAGGCAACAGAAAGGACCACCTATGTCCATAACCTCTCTAAGGTACAGAGATTAGCATGTATCGGCACAACAAGAGCAATGAGATCAACAGCCCTACCCTGGCTGGAAGTTATTTAAACGCATTGTAAGCACTTTATATAGTTGTCGTCGTCCTCTGCTCCGGCACCCACTGCATGTGCCCACTTTTTACAACTACGACAATGGATCCAGAATTCATTTTCTTTTGATTTAAAAAATGTATCGGTGCAATAAATGTAACAAGGATTGGCGTCATTGTTGTCATCCTAGGATACGCTCGAGCTTCTGCGACTGAGATTGCCCTTAGTTGCAGTCTTTTTATTTTTTGCAATTTTTTATAGTTGCGTACCCTCTGTAACAAAAACAATCCAAAGTTTATCGGGTTCATTTTCTATAGGGGGCAAAGAGGACCGCCCTATTCCTCTGTGCCCCAATACGAATGCCTTTTAAAAAGTGTTATTGACATATTTGAGTACGAATGTTTCACAAAATTAAAATTGCACAAAGCACCACTAAACTCACTGTTTTCGACATAAAAACTTTAAGTTTTTATTTAGATAGCCTTTAAACAGTAAACACGCACACTTTTATACATTTTTATAATAAACTTACTTTAAAAAAACAATAAATTTTAGTTATTAGCTTTTATTAGTTCATTTAACTTTTTGGCTAAGTCACTTATTTATCGTTTTAAACAGAAGGTCCTATGTGCCCCGCTGGCCCTCTGTGCTCCGTCCCCGCCTACGTCTTTACACTTTTTTATTCAAATAAATGAAGAACTTTCTAAAAGCTGGAAATCACTTCCTCATTTTCGTCGCATACCTACATTTCTTGGACCAACAACTTCAAAGCCACACTCTTGGTAATCAAATTAAATTACACAAATAGCCTTGTATATAAGATTGCTCAAATACAGTTATCCGGTTAACCAAGAGATTCCCCGTCCCCATACCAAACGCAAGTGAAAAATGTTTGTTGACTGCTAACTCTCCTGTGAACGAATAGCCTGTAACACACATGGACACATCATTAATTTGTCACTCTCTCAACCTCCCAGATGTACGAAAAAAGTGCAATCAGTAGAAAAACATAGAGAAAATTTAATTAAAAACTTTTTGGAGAACTCCAGAGAAAGACTTGAATCAAACAGCGTACAACGCATGCATACACCATACACTTACTTAACTGAAAAAGGTACTCATACTCATCATCCACCACCCTGGTGGAGCAGACCACCGGAAAACTCTCCCTTTGTCCGACATGATGTTGAGATTCTTCGAGTCAACAACTACTGAGGTGTTTAATCTACAAATTGGACAAAGTTCAAGCAAATATTTGGCAATAATTTCCCCTCCGGTTGTGGTTGCTTTGTCAAGGAGTGATGGTCTCATCTGCTGCTTAAGAATGATGTTAAAACTTTATACAGTAAAGGTATGGCTATGTACATTACGGACACTACGGTTTACGAACATCGTTTCAGTGATTGAATGAAGTGTGTTTGAAGAAGAAAATTCTTCTTCACCTGCTAAAGCAATAGTAAGTCTCGTTATGTCATACTTAACATCAACATCAACATCAAGTTTTCTATAGTTTCTCTGATAAACTTTATCCACCGCCGGCCGCCACCGTGCGATAAAATAGCAAAGTTGATTAAATATTTCCAACCATTTTGGGGATAATTTGATTTATTTTGTATGTTTGTATAAGATACATCTTTTGCAATGATAAGATGGACCTGCGGCAGAATTAACGAAATTATGCTCGCAAAATTGTGTTCAAAAGAGCTTTTTTAGCTGATCCTTTTTTTCCAGATAGGTATCGTTTTTATCTCATCTGTCAATGTTTCTTTTCACTTGTATAACAATTTCAATTTCAATGTAATCGGGTGGAGTTAGATAATTACACACACAAAATAAAAAGTTGGAAAAGAAATTGGGGCATTTGTTCGTGATTTTTGAAGTTAAATTTCGTTTATGTGGTTAATCCGTACGTGGTGTTTTTTTCAGGTCCTTGGACTTTGAATGCAAAAGGATTGAACGATGTTTACTGCTACCACAAACAAATGAGCTCGCCCAGATGAAGCACCTACATAGTCTATACTAGTGCTAGGGGCCATCAACCAATCCGGAAAATTCCATTTTTCCCCACTAACCATCTCTTTTTTTCTCGTTTAATTTCCCACAAGAAAAAAATAGTTTGGTGTATTATTATTCATACGGGTATTAGGTCCCCGATAGCGAAAAATAATACGGCTATTTGTGGATTTGTCGCAATTACACTAACCCCAAAGTAGCGGTGGGCCATAATGTATGACCATATTTTTCATGCGTTTTTTAAATGTTTATTTGTGCATTCAAGTTGTTTTTCCATCATGTTGATTGCCATTTGGGCACTTTTAATGGCATTTTCCATGGTCTACAGCTTTTATGCTTGTAGACAAAATTCGGACTCCAAATCCAAAGTACATCAGTCATTATGATGCTCTTGTTGTATGAGTGGAGGCTTTGGAGGGGAATGGGTATCGTATTAGTCCACTATCCCTCCTATTCCAGACATTTATATGAATGAAAGAGTGATTTCTAAGTGCAAAAGTTCAAAGTTATTGTCGCTACTTGCATGCTTTGTTTTTCTATTTTTGGCAGTTCATAAGGTTTTAAAATACTTTTTACAATTACAGCACTACCTCCCCTGGTACTGTCAGCTGGATAGGAAGAGTGGTAACAGAGATAGCCGGGCATTTTAATCGCTGTTCCCTGTTTGAAGTGGGTTTTGGGAAATCAGGCAAACATCAATGTTTACATTGCATTAAAATTCCTGAAATTCAGAGAAGTGTTGGAGTAAACCGTTTGCATTCCAGGTTGTGACTTTCAGATTAATAATCTTATTTTCAAAACGTGACATGTCCACATTTAAAAATTTTTCAGGAGACGAAAAAAAATGATTATGTTCTGTTTCCGTGGAAAATTAATCATAATATGATATCGTAGGGTTGGAGTAAGTGTACTAGTTTTCACTTATAACGTATTTCTAGGACACATATATAAAAAGATAAAAATAAATAACTGTTTTGGACATGTCACGTTTTGAAAAAAAAAACTAAAAAAAAACTTAATTTGTAAATGCCATTAAGTTTTAATCATAAATAAAAGAAAAAAAACATGAAAACAAAAATACTTGACAAAATTTAGTGAAACGATTTTTATTTTATTCTCCAACATCAGAACAAATCTCAATATTGGGACGATTGTTTTCTTCAGAAGCGCTTCTGGTCTTCCAGCCGATAATGCGATCGTAAAACTGTTTGAATTCATCCGGAACGTACTGCACCACTTTGCGGATGTCATTCATTTTTTTTTGTGTCAATAGCAAAGAAATCTCCCAATGAAGGGAGACCGCCCTTGTGATTGCTGCCGTCATATACAAGAGCCGTCGGGAGTGAAAGTGGGCCGTTGAACTTTTTAAGTTTAAAATTGTGCGTCAAGAGTCCATCGATGAAATCGTGTGTTTCTACTTTGTTTGCATGGTAAACAAACATTCCAAAGTTTGAAATATTAAACGCGATCTTTGAACTCCTTTGAACTTTTTTCCCGGTAGATTCCTCTGACAACACCAATTTTTTGAAATAAAAAGGCAACCACGCGGAAAAATTTATAATTTCTTCCGTTTTGACGCAGTGTACGGTTAAGAGACTACTGGATTTCTCAATATACTCTAAGTATTGCTCTGGAGTATATACTCTATCATACCTCTTTAAGAATCGTTTGATTACACCAAACGTACTGTCACAAGGTAAAAATCTGTGCCCGAGTACGGGGAAGTATTGATAAATTTTCTCGTTTTGACCTTCCGAAACTAAACTGTGCAAGAAACGTACAACAGTATGGTTTCGGTTTTGTCCCCCACAGCCATCCGAAAATACGTATAGTTTCTTGGTGGTTTTTGGAATATTATTTTGGAGGTAATGCCAAACGAAACTGCAAACTTCATTGGGAGATTTCTTTGCTATGCCTTCATGGTAAAGATAGAACGTGCTTCTCTTTGTTTTCATATCGAATATTCCAAATACGTTTACCCATAACTGCCTGTAGTAAAATATTTCTTGCACAGGAATATGAGGCAGTGGGAGATTTTGCATGTAATCAAAAATGATTCCATATGAGTCCTTTTCATTTTTAATGATTTCACCTACTTCTTTTATCTTTTCATGAAATTTCTTTCCTCGACGAAGATGAACTATTTTCTCACCAGCATCTACTCTTTTTACACTATCGCGGAGAGAAGACGATTTTATTTTTACTGATAACTCCTCGCATTTTGAGCAAACATCAACCTGTGGTCGTCCAAACCGATAGCCAAAGTTTTCTCTATAAAATTTGTGGAAATAGAAATAACTTATTTCTTCTTCTGTTCCATACTGCCTCGCAATCATCTGATGCAAAATTTTGATATTTAAACGCGAATCTAGATATAATATGCAGTCCTTTCCGTAATGAGTTTCTTTTTTTGGCAAAGATCTTATGAATTCAAACAATTTATCGATAACTACCTGTGGCTTTTAATGTGCTTTGGGGTTGAATCCACGATGGTCAATGGGAGACCGCCCTTGTGATTGCAGAAAAGCTATTCGGTCTAACTCCATACGCGTTATAGTCAAATCTGGCAAAAAGCATTCTTGCATACTTCCACGCGACGAGCACCACTAATAGCAAAGTATTTATAAGTCACTGATTTGGGCTTTGTTTTTTCGTCGTCCAAACCAACCGGTGATCGACTTCGAGCAACTGGCCTTGCTTCCACAAACGATTGTGCATAAAGATCTTGCTCATTTTTTGTCGGGTGACTGCGAAATCTTTGGCGCATTTCTTCTGACGCATATTGGTCAATATGTTCAAAGCACTTTAGCCGTTTGCATCTGTAAAGACCAGCGACAGTAAGACAGTGAGCATCCACTAAATACAATAAGAAACTCACCCGCATGCATTTTCAGCCTTTCTAGCTGGAACAACTTTTCCCTTGTGTGTGGTGTATTCTTCCCCTCTAAGCTTTTTTTCTTTTACCACGTTGCGTTTGTAATTTTGGGTATTCCGAACTCCTTTCCTCCGCTTGCTACCTAAAGGCTCTTCTTTAGCCGATGAAAAATACTCTTCCAAATCAGACATTTCTCTATAGGTTTTAGGCGTATGGCAACAAAAAGCACTTTACAATACAAACTCTGTACACACACTAAATCCATCATTTTCCAAAACGATTATTATTTTTTTGGTTGGAAGTTAGAAAATAACAGTTTTATTCCAATAACGCTGTGCATACCTAATACAAAATACATCTGCACATGCCGTTTGATTTTTTTCAAAACGTGTCATGTCCAGGACATACTCGTATCACTTTTTGAAAATAAACTTGTATTTCGCGCCTCTATTAAAAATTAAGTAAGTATTATAGTTGGACATATCACGTTTCACGTGGCAACGCAGTTATCCCTGCTTTGCAGGAAAAAAATATAAAACGATTTTTGGGAAAATGTGGACATGTCACGTTTTGAAAATAAGTGATTCATTTATAATCGTTATTATTTTGTTGTTTTTATCCTGTGGAAACTTCTTTGTTTAGTAGCTTAATTATTTTGTCTTGATTATCCAATCTTTGAATAATGGGTAGGTAGAGGTGGCGGTTCGACTTGAACCCAATTAGCACTTGTTGTGCCTTTTTGTTACCACGCTTTGAATAATAGTTAAATAAATTAATAAGTTCAGTAATTCACTGAAAGAAGAAGAATTATTATTCATAGTTAAAAGCATTTCCTTCACTAATAATTCTTCTTATTTAAGTGTATTTTTCACAATTTGGAAATAGGATTTGTTGTTCCCAACTAGCGTGTTTGTTTTGGCAGCAATTGGTATTTTGTATACTATTATTTGCAACACTTACTTGTTGCTCGTTTCTATTTTTGAGTAGGTTCTGTTGATGATTGGTAGTAAATCTGTTTTTCTTTTTTTTATATGTATTCTTTTGCAACTGGACAGCCTCTATAATTGGCTGGGTGTTTTCCATGACAGTTGATACATTTCACTTTCTCATCCTTTTTAAGTGGACTGCTATTTGTTGGATGTTTTCCTTTACATTTAACATATGGAAAATCTCTTTTAGAATAGCTTTGCGTATGCCCGAAGGCTTGGCATCATTTGCAGTGAGGTATTGAGTTGGATATTCTTCGAAGTGGCTCACTCTTAATGATTTAAACTTATTATTGATTTAATAGCGTATACGCTTTCAATATCTTCTTGATTGTGAACGGAGAGCAATAAAAGAGGTAGTTTTCTATTTCTTGTAGTTGGTCCTCCATCATTACCTTTTGGTACTACTTTTTTAATTAAGTTTTTGGCTTCCAAAATTTTGAATTTTTTATTAGTCAAGTCTTCAACAATGTCATGTTCATCACATGAGGAGTGAAGACATCTGGCGACTACTTTAATTGGTCTAGTAGCCTTATTTTCATATGAACTTCATTTTGAATGAATGTAACTTAATTTTTGTTAGCTCATCCGTGATTTCTCTATAAGTGTCAATGTTTCAAAAGAAATTACACAATTTGTAAATTTAACTTTCACTTTGACTTCAATCTTTATTTACTAATTAATTACTCTGGGCTTCTTGGAATCGTGGACGATGTCACCTTATATAGACGTCGTTCTCTACTCTGTCTCTGAGGTCGATGGCTCCTTGGCTTGCGACTGTTGTCTTGGTCGTCGACTGTGGTCCACCCTTATTCCTTTACTTTCAGCTACACTACACTACCAAACTACGTTCTAGGAGAGGCGAGTACCTGGGCGGCAATAAGCTGCATACAGCATACCCCACTTCCCACTCTTACTACAGAGCGCTTCTACTCCACACATGTTGACTGGATCCAGCTGTCACGTGTCTGGTCCGGCGGCCACCACACCACTCGACTGAAATTCCCTTCTGTGGATCTCATGTTCATGCTCGTGCCGATGGTGACTTCGCGAGCTGTAGGGTGGTAAATGCGGGCGCGTGTGTAGTGTTGGAAGTGTGCACTATGGCGGGTGACTGCTGGTGTGGTGAGTTTTATTAGTGCGAGGGTAGTGATGAATGTGTGGGGTGGAAAGCGGTAAACTCTGCTATTATTCTGGTGGTGACGTTCAGGTGTAGTTGTTCTACACCGATGACGAAGATCGCTTCGTTACAAGTGGTTATATTGGTATTTGGTATATCCTGATGACAGCGATATTTTGCGGGTGCGATTCATCATATTCATTTTGACTTCATCTTTGTCCTTTAGGGTTTGTAGCTGGTTATAAATCGAACGAGTAGGTATTTGTCTAATTTCCTAGTCCGTTCAAATTGTTCAAGGCTTTGTTCTTCGTGACTAGAAGTGTTTGGGTGCAATGAACAGTATTATAATAATTTTCAGATATTTTCGAAAACTCAACCGGATTCCGGGAAGGAGATGCGCTATGATGTGACTTCTTCAATTTTGCTTAGAAGCAGATAGTATTCTGGGTAGGTGTCAACTCGGAAGGCACTTTCTTCAACAGATCCGTCCAACTTCTGTAATACGCGGACGTCATCAACATCATAGGGCGATCTCCGCGTGCTGTGTTAGAGGTTTTAATAGCGATTGAAAAACAAGCACAATTGATTGGCCTTGCAGTCAACGAGGGCAAAACGATGTACATAATAAACTAGCTTTCAACAAACAAACATCTGTAAACCAACTATGACAAAACGTCAGTGGTGTCGATGGTGTAGAGTGTAGTGTATTGGCTCACAGTCGTTCCGCAACACGGAGAGAGACAGGACGGCTAGTTACGGAAGATTATAAGCGATCAAGTGCAATATGTAAGTAATTTGTCATGTTAAATTCTAATATAGAATTGGTTCAGTAGACTGAGTGTCTGACTCTGTTGTCAGAAGCGTGGGTTCGATTCCCAGCAAGAAAAATTTAATTTTTAATTTTTATAATTTATGTGAGAAAGTTTGATAGAGACAATAACAAAAGTGTAAAAAAAAGTGATGTACGGTGGTAGGCGATGGACCCCGGAAAAACGGTGGTCCCGCGTACAGGTGTGGGTGTGCCGTTGCGACGCGTGGTGCAAACACGCGAGCTGGCTAAAAAATCATCTGCAGCAACAACAACCGCAGCAAGACCAACAACATCAGGAAGAGCAGCAGCTATAACATCAGCAACAACAACAACAACAACAACAACAACAACAACAACAACAACAACAACAACAACAACAACAACAACAACAACAACAACAACAACAACAACAACAACAACAGCAACAATAACAATAACGACAGCAGCAGCGGTATATATGCCAAAGGCAGTAGCTGCAGATGAAATTGAATTGGCAGCAACAACACCAACAAAAACAACAGCGGGTCGGTCGTTGACCAGGCGGGTGGTCTCGCAGTTAACACCAACAGCAGCAATAAAAGCAGCACCAATGGTAGCAAAAAATAAAGCTACAGAAGCACCAACGAAAGCTTCCAATACAGCGGTGACACCAGAAGCTGTAAGCGAGGAGTTCAGGCAAGTTGAGAAGAGGCGACGCAAGTTAAAGCCGAAGCCGAATCTTTCGGCCAAGAGAAGGGTTAACTTGGCAGGCCATAATGTGACATCATCGGCGGCTGGAGCCGATGATGATGCAGAAAATTCCAGCTCTTATGAATTTGAGAGTGGCAATGACCGGTACGTCGGAGAAGGAAATTCCTTCAGGGACCTACCGGTTGATGACGAGGAAGTCGTCCAAATAGACGAAGAAGTGGACGAGGAGGCGCAGCTGGACAAGCTCATAAAAGAGCTACTGGAGAAGCGCGACCAGTTGCGCAGAAAGAAGATGCAGCAACAGCAACAACAAGCTGTGCTTAAACAGCAAGTGCAGCAACAGCTGCAGGAGAAGCAGCAACAACGACTACAACAACAACAACACCAACAACAACAACAACAACAAAAGCAACAACAACGGCAACAACAACAGCACGAACAACAGCACCAACAACAAGAACAACCACAACTATCAAAGCAGCAAAAGCAGACTGAGGTACAGCAACACCAGCAACAAAAGAAACAAGCAAAGGTAAAAGTCCCACCTATAAATGTGAGTAATTTTGAAATTACGGATAGCATAAGGTTATGTAAATTAATCACGAAAAATTTTCATGTGAAAAGGCTATCAGCCAACAAACACATAATTTTATGTGAAAATATAGAGGAGTACCATAGGGATCGTGCCGCCTTGGGAGAGGTTAAGACCAAATACTTTACGTACACCCCAAGGGAGCAAAAGCTTAAAACCGTTGTTTTGAAAGGAATTGATCCCTCAATAAAAACGGAGGAGTTAGAAAAAGAGCTCAAAAATTTTGAAAGCGACGACCTCAAGTTCGTGGGGGTCAAGCCGTTTTCCTCGGCTGTGGCAAGGGGTGGTAACCTCTACTTACCATTCTTCTTAGTGCAGCTTACTCCCGACAGCAAAATTGACAGGCTGCGAAATATCCGCTTCCTGTACTACCACGCTGTTAGATGGGAGAAAATTAAAAGGTCGGATCGCATACTTCAATGTATGCGCTGCCAAAGGTTCGGGCACGCCGCAGCTAACTGCAACATGCAGTTTAGATGTGTCAAGTGCGATAGGGACCACATACATGGAGAATGTCCTCTTGGTAAGGAGAGAGTTGAGGACCGGAGTGTCCTCTCTTGTCTGCTCTGCAGGAACACTGGGCATCCCGCCAACTTCAGGGGTTGCCCAAAGTACCAGGAGCTGAAAAAGCGAGTCCAGGCCCGCAAACAGCAGTCTGAAGACAGTAGGCGTCAAAAGGGTCGCTCGTTCTCAAATTTTGTGGCACCCAACGTGTCCTTTGCCCAAATGGCAGCTGGATCGGGTCACGCCCAAATAACATCAAACCCACCAAAGGTAGCCCAAAAGGCACCAGAGGTGGACCTGGACTTAAAATCGATCCTTCTGTCTCTGCACGGAAAGATCTATAAGTTCCAGGCACAATTAAACGAACAAGCGGCCCGAATTGACTATATCCATTCGGAGTTGTTTGTAGGGTCTGGTGTGCCATAAATCAAATGGCTACGCTGGATGAGGGAAACTTAAAGATCCTTGCTGTAGAGAGTACGCTCCGGTCTGGCTTTATCCCGCCGGAGGCATTTATTCATATTAATGCAAAAGGGCTGGTACAGACGATGGATGGTATTCCGGTATTATACCACCGCTACCGCAGCGCAAGAGATAAGCGGCTCATCCGCGGCGAAAACGTTGCCAATGCTCATGAGCTCCTCCGTTTTAGTACCGCAATAGCGGAGAGGGATAAATTTGCCGAATTTTGGTGGCTTTTTGAGGGGGGAGGGGTCAACATGCCCTCCCAAGACGGTGCGTTACTCTAGGTGACATCCTCTTAGTTTATAAATTAGAATAAGTTAGCTAGGGCGTTTCTGCGAGAGGCCGGACTCGCCGGCTTGTTATGGTGCTTCCGGGAGGTGATTGATTCTGTAAGGTATCAGTCGGCTCACGGAGGCGCGTGTGCACGTTGACGACTGCCAGGCGCTCAGAAAGCAATTGGGATTTTAACCACTTGTTTCGTAATGCAACGAGTGATCAGAATCGTAATTATAGTTAGAATATGTTAAGTAGTTTAAGTACTCGTAAGTAGAGTAGGTAGTTTGTAATTTGTTTTTTTTTATATAAAAATATAAAATTTGGTAAAGATGCCGAGTTTTCTTAACAATTTTCTCGATGAAAACATAATATGTAAGATTAGTTCGTAAAATAGTTTTTAGGCCGAAAGGCAATAATTATAAGATAGAGTTAAGTTTATGGCGTCCGCATAAGGATCAATAATCTAGAATAAGTATCCTGTTAATTTTAAGTTAGATTTAACCATTTTTGTCTAGTATTTAAGTTGATATAAGCTAATAATTAATAAAAATGAATTTAAAAGTAAAGTAAAAGTAGTGTATTGGCTTGTGACCTGTGCGGTGCAGGTTCAATCCCCATGGGGAACATAGGCCAACCATTAAAGGAGGGCTTATTTCTCCAACCTTTTTATACCCTATTCTAAGGGTATATTAATTTTGACGCATAGTTTGTAACATACCTTAATATTGCCCGTAGACCCCTAAAAGTTACTATATTTATGATCAGCATCGATAGTAATGTCGATCTAGCCATGTCCGTCCGTCCGTCCGTCCGTCCGTCCGTCTGTAGCCAAAAATTAGGCCTTTAAACTGGACCTAGAGAGCTGAAATTTTAACCATATACTCTCTAGGGTCCCGAAATAATCAAGTTTACGAATTTTTGAAATCCGCCCACAGACACGCCCACAAACTCAAAAAAAACAAATTTTGGAAAAAATCGAATTTTGAGCTAGAAAGCTGAAATTTTTTATATATGATCTATGACTCCTAAAACTGCTCCGGATAAAAATGGAAAAATTTTCAAAATCCGCCCACTGACACGCCCACAAATAAATAAAATAATTTTTTTTACCCTATTCTAAGGGTATATTAATTTTTGAAAATCCAAAGTTTCAGCTAGGGAGCTGAAATTTATAGTATATACTCTCTAGGGGCCCTTTATGCTCATGTGTAAATATTTTCAAAATCCGCCCACTGACACGCCCACAATTATTTTTTTTTTTTTTTTTTTTAAATTCAAAGTTTGAGCTAGGGAGCTGAAATTTATAATATATACTCTCTAGTAGCCCTTTATTCTCATTTGTTATTTTTTTTTAAATCCGCCTACTGACACGCCCACAATTAAATAAAACAATTTTATTGAAACACCCAAGTTTGAGCTAGGGAGCGTTTTTTTTTTTGATAAAATCCTTTAAATGTTATATAACAAAATATGTAGAGCGTTCCTAACAATTCAACCATACTTAGACTTTTGTCACGCCCACTTATGAGGGATAGGAATAAGAATAGGGTATCCAACAGTTCGCCCAAGCGGACTGTATCCCGTCCCTATGTTTTTTTTTTATAATTTGCTTACGCTAAAGCGATTTTTTTTCTGTTGTTACAGTACCCTTATAATGCTAAGAAACACAGTGTAAGCTACTTGGTATTAGAAAGAATAGAGAGATAGGAAAGAAGTGTTTGGGTGTGTAATGTAAAGTTAGTCTATTAAGTGAACTCACGAAATAAAGTACATTATATTTGGCGACGAGGACGGTCGTTCGATGGTTAATTTTACCTTGGCCACGAGATTAATGGCGTGGGCATTCGTCCTAAGGCCGATAAGATGAAGGCTATAGTTGACGCACCTGCTCCTACAGATGTCACATCGTTAAAGGCATTCTTAGGGTTGCTTAATTTTTATAATAGATTTATACCTGACTTATCGACTCGCCTAGCCCCGTTGTATGAGCTCTTAAAAAAGGAAAAAAAACTTCAATTGGAGTCCACTATGCGACAAGGTTTTTAATGAGAGCAAATCATGTTTGTATGGGAATAATATGCTAGTGCATTACTCGCAAGATAAACCACTGGGAATTGTGTGTGACGCTAGTTCTTATGGGGTGGGTGGAGTATTGTTCCACATTGAGCGAAACGGAGAAGAGCGGCCCATCATGTTTGTTTCAAGCACTTTATCGAGTGCAGAAAAAAATTACTCTCAGATAGAGCGAGAAGCTCTTGCAGTAATTTTTAGTGGGAAACGTTTCCACAAATACATATTTGGTCGACAAATTGTTATATACAGTGACCATAAGCCACTGGAAATGATTTTTGGTGAAAAAAAAACAATGCTATAACAGCAGCAAGATTGCAACGTTGGGCATTGATTCTTTCACAATACAATTACAGAATTGTGTACAGAAAAGGTAGCGCTATGCAAAACGCGGATGCCTTATCACGGTTACCTGTGAACGAGCCTACAGAAGTTGCCAATTCGATGATAAATTTTTTTAATATAACCGGTGCTCTTCCAATAAATGCTGCGGACATAGCGAAGGAGACGTCGAAAGATGAAATTTTGAACAAGGTCATCACTTATGTGACTTCAGGATGTCCAGCACATTTTGAGAACAGTGTGTTGCAAAAACTAAGCAACAGAAGGTTTGAGTTTTCATTATCTAAGGAAGGTTGTTTGTGGCTGGGTTGCCGGTTGGTTATTCCGAATTCGCTTAGGGTAAGAATGCTCGAGTTGTTACAAGAGGGTCATCTGGGTGTAGTAAGGATGAAGGAATTGGCTCGCAGCGTAATGTGGTGGTTAAATTTGGACCGCGACATTGAACATTATGTTCGAACGTGTGATCCGTGCCAACAAGAATGTAAAAAGTCTGGTTATGTTCCATTAACACCTTGGCCTACTACAGCTTACCCTTTTGAACAGATTCATATCGATTTCCTTTATTTTAAGGGAAACGTATTTCTGTTGTTGGTGGACACTTACTCGCGATGGATAGATGTTCACATTATGAAAAAAACAACAGCAAAGGATGTTATAGGCATATTTAGAAAGGTTTTTTGTATTTTCGGGCTTCCAAAGGAAATAGTTTCCGACAATGGTCCACCGTTCGGTTCCATTGAAGTACAAAAATTTTGTAAACTTAACAATATCATTTTGACAAAAAACCCACCGTATCATCCTCAGTCAAACGGCAGCGCGGAAAGAGCTGTTCAAACTTTGAAATCAATTCATTTTTGTGGTTTTTTGTCTCCAGTTGCGTTTTCTGTTGAGTGAAGTTATAGTAAAAAGATAGACTTATTTTTTATACTATTATTTTATTATCAAATTATATCACAACTTAAAAACTGAAGGGGACACGGTCAACAATTACGAAATAGAATTCAGAGAAGGGTATCGTTTGATAAACATAAGAGTGTGGTTAGTTCTTATAATACTACGGAAATAAAACCATTAGATTCGAAAGTCAAAACAGAAGTGTTTGAAAGTCCCTCAGTATCAAAAGAGAGCATAGAAGACAATGATCAGAGTATACCGATAGCCTTGAGTAAAGGTTCTAGAAACATTAAGAGACCAGATAGATTTAAGTTCTAGAATAAGACATATTGTAATATGTAAATTAGATATATTGCATAAAAAAAATAAAATAAAAAAATATATTAAACGAGAAAACAACTTTGGGGAAGGCAGTGTAATGTATAATGCTTAAACGTACCCCTAAGTCAGCACTGTAAAGCTGTTAGTTTTTTTTTTTTTTTTTTTTTTTTTTTAAATAAACCCTTGCCCAAGGGCAGGCACTGCGACCTGAAAAGATCTTTTGTGCCACAAGGTTGTCTTTACGCCAAAAGGCGACTGACTTCCCTAATGAAACTCAGCACGTCTTTGGTGGTAGAGTTGCGAAGCTCTGCCAGTGATAACATCTCTCTGTGGAGAAGGCGTCGTCTCAACCAATGTAGAGCCGGGCATTCACAGAGTATGTGTTCTGAGGTCTCCTCGTCCTCCATGCAGATTCTACATTCTGGCGTTGGACATAGGTTCATCTTGTTGAGATGATATCTCAGACCGCAGTGGCCAGTGAGAAAGCCAACCAGCAGTCTAATGCTTTCCTTATTTAGAGTAAGGATTTCCTTATAGGAGTAGGGCTTAATCAAGCGTTTAGACTGTCTCAGACCAGGGGCGCTTACCCAATGTTCAAGGCGAGTCTGTTGCTCCCAATCTTTGACAAGCCCTAGAGCAGTAGTCCAGTTGACACTGCAGTACGGTTCTGGACCGACAAAAGCGGCTTCAGAGCCAGCTCTGGCAAGCTTATCTGCAGCTTCATTCCCTACAAAACCTCGGTGGCCAGGCACCCATCCGAGTTTAACTTTGTTAGTTAGTAAGACTTAGAGTAAGTACATAGATTTAAGTTGTAATGTAAAGTTAGTCTATTAAGTGAACTCACGAAATAAAGTACATTATAGGGTGCAGTTGTAGGGTTTTTCTCCACGGGTGGTGTCTAAGTTACTTAGGGAGAGATTACGATTTCATGTATTCGGTATAAAGTAATGGACTTGGCCGGGATTCGAACGCACGACCTTCCATTCCGTAAAAAAAATGACAAAACGTCGCAGTTGATATCAGCAACTTTGAGGTTGAAGATCCGACGAAGAATTACTGTAGGAAACCGTTGCTCTTCGGGTTGACAAAGCAAATGGGTTCAAAATTATTAACGCCGAAGACCTAGAGTAAGCTCTGTTAAAGACAAAACACTCATACTGCCAGTTCTGCTTTATGTCGTCGAGTGCTGGACGATAGCAGGAAAGGAGAGCTAATATTGGGATATTTCGAAAGAAAAATGTTACTAAATTCGTGTGGTTTGATCCAAAACACCGAGTAATAAACTTGCTTTATGTCTAAGTAAAATTACTTTCATATTTCCGAGTTATGGCTTCATCGTGCCCATTTCGATAAATAAAAAACCAAACCCCTTTCAATTTTTGAATTAAATTTCCCATTAATATTCCCATAACGCGTTCCATCCTTGTTAAAAGAATTATTAAAATTTATAAAACACCTGATAAAATAAATAAAGAATAAAATCTCATTTACCATTCGTCATCTCTTGTGTTAGTGTCTACGATAATAAGAGAAAATCATAAATTAGGGTCAAATAAAAGATTCACATCCTTTTAAATCCCTTTTATGTCATCTTCTATCTCCTATCTCCTTTGATGTAAGCAACAACACAGAATAGCCGCATAAAAGCAAGGAATAGGTATCCTTATTTGCAAAAAGAAAAGAAAATACATAGAGTAAAATCCTTTATCTATTACCCATCTGCAAAATATGTAACACGTAGAAGAAAAAATGCTGCAACCCTAACACCATAGGAGGTGTCAACAATGAAGAATGATGACTTTTTTATGTGCGAGTTAGATTCTCTTTTGGATGAAACCCCCTGGGTACCAAGGAGAAAAAGATGAAGCGCCCATCCTTTAACAATTTCGAAGTCATATGGCATTGGAACACAAAACAGGTGGAATCAGCCTTTTTATTACATCTTTTACAGGAAATCAAGAAAAAACCCTTCTTTAAAAAGGACTTTGCCGCACAAAAGCATGTCATTATGATAAATACCCTGTTATGACAAAATGTTTGATTGAGGATAATATATGTACATTACAATCACAATGAAGATAATTTAAGTATCCATTCAGTTTAGTGGAAAGAACATCAGCCTCAAATTTTGTTTTCAATTTTTCCTACATTTATACATATTTAAACTAACATTATTAGAATGGTTGTGGTGGTGGGTGTGTTATCCTCCATTCGCCCCCTTGTCATTTTCCTTGCGGTTTGGAAAAAGCTGTATTTTCCATTTCGAGGGGTTAAGCAATAAGTAACTACTACTCATATAAGCGGAAATAACCGAATAAAATAATTGAACCGCAGAAATCTCTGTATTTCCTTTTTCCATTCTGTCGCCGTCGTCCTTTTTCATGATGCTTCACAGATATAACAATAAAATGGTCCAGAAATTGGTTTACAGTTTCCAATTTTGGGTCATCGCCTTGGCCACTTTAATGGGGATCATGGGTTATCGATGTTTTTTCATGATGGTAGATATAAAGTCTCTTCTGTTACTTTACGAAGGGAGGAAATAGAAAAATGAGTCTATTGCAGGTCGGGCGGTAAAACTTAATACGGCATGGATTTGATAGTGGTTGGAACTTTACTGCATTTTGGAGCGTCCTGGTATTATGGTGAAATATTGTAAATTGCATACAATACTTTTCGAATTGGAAGTGGTTTTAAGGAAGTAAATGTTGGCAGTAGGGCTTGTAAGCAAGGTGGCTCAATGGAGTTATGAGTGACATGCACGCGATTATTTTGTAATAAATTAAGGATTTCATATGCAACGTGGCACTGATAAGGCCAATCATCGTACAAATATGGTTGCCCACTGTGGTTTAAAATAGCGCCTAGCTATATGGAAAAGATTCGGGCGTTCGAGAGACAGTGTCTTAGGCTGTATCGGGTTGTTTCGAACTACTGAGTACCAGCACATACAATATTACCCAAACGACAGGCTCAGTTGAACAGGAAATTGTCAATTCCTCTTTAAGGTAATTCGAAGGAACGTTTCAGAGGCTGTTGCCAGCGGCAAAATCCTGATCTTTGGGGCTTATTAACCACAACGAAATGTACTTTGAGATTGCGCTACGGTCTGTTTTCATACCGCCGGAGGCATTCCATCATATCGACGAAAAAAGGTTTGTGCAGATGATTGATGTTATCCCGTCCCGGTAATGTACCGGCGCCACCGGGGTGCGAATAATAAACGCCATCCGTCACCAATGCTCAAGAGCTCCTCCATTTTAGCACCACTCCTCCATTTAAGTACCGCAATTGGGCAGAGGGACAAAAAGGGAACTGCAAAACAGTACACCACGTTTTGGTGGCTGTCCGAAGAGGAAAGGGGTTAGCACGCCTTACCAGGACGGTGTACTGATTTCGGTAGCGTCCTCCAGTTTATTTCTTAAATTACCGATTGAGGCTGTCAAGCAAGAGGCTTGTGCGTTACCGTTTGATCGAAATGTCAATTGTTTTATAAATTGGTGCCTCCGAGGGGTAATTGTGACTTCAAGGCCTCGGTCAGCTCCCGACCGGCAGGCCGGCGGCGCGTGTGCAAAGTGTTGGCGACTGCTAGGCGCCTGGAATGCAATAAGGTTGGCGACAACTCGATGCGTGAGGCAACAATTACTAACTCATCATCCGAAATAATATATTTATTACCCAATAGACTGCATTATACTGAATATTTTTTTGTTAGTATCCAGTTCAGATACTGTTACGAAAGAGTTTGAACTTTAAAGAATCTACTTTCACAGATGGTTCTGAAATGAAAGATTCAAACATTCTGGCAATGAGGAAATGGTGTACAAAAGTAACTGATGAAAAAAATCGATCGAAATCAACAAAACTTTCCTTTTTTCGTCAACATTTAAGGCATAATTATTCGATTTAAGTTAAAAAAAAAAAAACTTCCTGGCTTGGGCTAGGCGTCATTTCGAGATAACTTCCATTCGGGTTCCCAAACCGTAGTAACGAAGAGGGAAATAAAAGTTTCGATGAATTGGATAGAAACTCTTTTGGAAGCAAGTATCCCCCACTAGTATTCATGAGGGGAAAACTCTTCTTGCAACGTCACTCTCTGCTCCAAAACATGATTAAAGAAGTCGTATGAAAGCAATCTGTTTGTCCGAAACTAGTGCATGTTTGGGAGTGGCGACGGTGTAGAGGTTAGTGTGTTGGCTTGTTACCCGTGCGGTGCAGGTTCAATCCCCATGGGGAACAACAACATACGCCACCCATTCACATGCCTCTACACCAAAAGGAGGATTTCTGCCTGGTAGTACAATGGACCGTTACCGAGTCTGAGTGCTCTAGGATTTGGAATTCCTTTTAAAAAAAAAAAAAAAAAAAAAAAAGTGCATGTTTGGAATAGTAGCCTACATACCAGCATACAACGTATATCTTGAGTCAGATTTTGTTTGCTGTTTTTATTGACGATATTTGTGAGAGCTTGCCTGGGTGCGTGAGTATTTCAGCCACGCTTATCAAAGTACTTCTCTACGCAGACGACTTTGTCATGCTGGCAGATAATCCTTCTTCTCTCCAGCTACAAATTATCAAGCATCGAGGAAGTGCAGGAATTCAAATACCTGGGAGTGCTGATATAGGTAAATGTTAGCTTTTCTAACCAACGACCAAACCACCATACCATCGAACGAATATTTGTACTCTGCGGCAGATCTTGGAGAAAACCTAGGAATACCCACCACCTTTTCATCGATTTTAAGGTCGCCTATGAAGCAACGACCATACCACGTCGAGTTAATCGGTTCTCATCAGATCACCGCAATTAAACGACGTTGGGCGCGGTTAGTACGTAGATGGAGGACCGTTTGAGAACAACCGCGTGTCGTTGGCTAGTCCCATCTACGAGCTGAGGTACTCGTAGATAATACATACGTGGTATCACATTGGACCTAAATTGGTCTAAGTGTGTCGGCTTCTGCCGACAGCCACCTAACCTAATCTAACCTAACCTAACATAGCTTTACGAAGCACGTACAGTTAAAGAGTAAGGAAGCCAAAACTGCCCTTGTGTCATGTTCTCGAATTTCTTCGCCAGCCAAAATAAAGACTTGGGATCAAAACATCGGGTTTTTGAAGCAACTATCAATACTTGTATGTGCCACGGTATTCAAGCTTTCGGTCATACATATCTACTTCGACGATTTCGAACAGGTTCAAAGATTCTTTTTCAAACATCTATTTCTTTAACCCCATTCAACACCAACGTATGCGATCCACGTTGAGTCAGATTTCAGGTATTTCTTTTTCTCCCTTTTATATTTATATTAAAAACCTAAGGGCTAAGGTCGACTTTTTGCTAAAATTTATGAAAAAAACCGGCATTAATCTGCCTATGCGCAGAAAGCCTCACCGTTTAAAGAATGAACGCATGCTCTCTTAGCCTCTCTCTCAATCTATCCGAATTTAATCTACATCTATATATTAATATATATACTCAAATTTAAAACAAAATACTTACTGATAAGAACTGATAAAGAAAACGTCGATAGTGTCCCTACTCATTACATGGATATACTCCGAATGTGACTCCCTCTCAATCTCATTTAGATTTCATACCCTATCTTTCTCAATCCCATGGCCATGCGCCATAAAAAAACAACACAAACTGCAAAAGGTGCATACAAAAAAGAAAAAAAAATCACATTGCACAAAAGGTTCAGGTAGAGAAACAAATTTGTGCCGCACACACACATACATTTTCCTCCACTGAACGCTGGGAAAATCCAACGATCTAGTTTTAATCGAACATTTTACATTTTTGAATTGTATAAAATTTATAGTTTAATGCTTATTGTTCAACTTTAGGATAACCTACAAAGATGATTTACATATATCTTAAAATCTTTGTACATAATTGAACTTTATATTAAAAAAAAACCCTATTTCATTTGGGTGAGTCATTCCAAAGCTAGGAGCCAGAAAGCATTCGAGAGTTACAACATTTCTTAGATATCAGCTTAGATCTCCGCTTCTGGACAGCGGATGAAGCATTTTTCCGCGGTAAAAAGTAGCCTATGCCCATTCTCAGGCTCTAGACTATCTGTGTACCGAATTTCATTTAGACAGACAGACAGAGTTACTTTCGCATTCATAATATTAATATGGATTGTTTGATCGACCTTTTAGGATAGCGTTGATTTCCAGTCGTGCCAACCCACGGATTTGCATGTACACTTGCCGGACAGTTCTTAAATGTGTCGCAAGACTCACCAGTATCTTGCCGAGATGTGATTTCTCCATTTAGTCGTTGGAATATGTAGGTACGGATAAAATATTTGCAAAGATTTTCCATTACCTACAGTGAAAGTAAGAATCTGGCATGAGCTGTGTCATTGGCCAGTATCAATAACAAACAAAGTGTGGAGCTTAAATTTGTAGTCCATTTCACTCCTTTGTAAAAGAGAGAATATACGAACCACTTATTTAAACTTCACATTGAATTTGTTATTGGTAAGATACCTACATTATCTTTCTGGGTTCCGCCATACTTCCGCCGTAGTAGACCTATTTGACTCTACTCCTATGAAACAGAAATTCATCATTCTTATCCTTGCATTGTCAACCTTCACGAAACATTTGAAAAATAGCCACCGATAATATAAATATATACTCGCTTCTTAGGAAAACATCAGTCTAAAAGATTCCGAATCATTTCGCAACATTTAATGTCCCAGAGGCAGATAACAACAAACAACCATCCATTGGGCCTAAAATAAAGTGATTTATGTTTTGCTTCTATCAACAACAATTCAATTCCTTCTGATAGTCCTTCATGTGTGCTGGTGCCCAAAGTTGGATATCGTCTGTCATCGTAATATCTAACGTTTAAAATATGTGATTCTGCTTTCTGTAACTGTTGATGTTATTATACCGAGAAGTTGTGGATAGATAGCCTACTTTGAATTGAACGTGCTTTAAGATCTTGGGAGCATAGTGAAGAGGAATCGCATACGATAAGGACTTAATCGAGTGTGAATCACTCTGCTCTCCACATAAAAAAACCATACCCGCTAGGTCGATAAAGAAAATATACAACCGCAGAGCTTTTTCAATTATTTCCCTTTCTCTTATCGATTCAAATTACATACATATACTATGTTAAGCGGTCAGGAAATTGCTGAGATTTCTCTCAAGCACTACTCGTAAAATAAAGATATGTAGGTATTTCAAGGATATATCTACATAGATATCCCAGTAGGTCGATTTTGTTTAATGATGGTCTAGCCTTGGCATCTGTATCTCTTTCAAGCGGTCGATTAGTTTGTTTTTATTTTTATAGCTGTCGGTTGTTTTATCTCTGAGATAGTTAAATGGCTGGTACAAAAAAGTAAATAAGTGCTGAGGATTAAATGAAAAGGATATTTTGGGTGGATTCTTTTCAGTCGGAATGGGAGTATCCTTTGAAGTATGTATCAAGGAATCTTTTTACCTGGTCGGAAACCAACATTTTCTTGTGGTATTTTATCTTGCCCAAGTGACCACTTTGGATAACGCTTGAAATGAGGGACGTTAAATGAAAGGAATTCGAAAACTAGACTTTGTTTAGTTGAAGTTCGGTAATGAGAATACCACTCAGATGGTTCATACGTATTTTTTTATTTTTTGGATTTGTTGAGTGTATGATCACAAGATAGGAGTATTTTGTTTTAAATTTAATTTCAATTCTCATTTTTATTTGTAAATCTTCTCAGTACAAACATTCGCAATAGGTACATATCTACGTGGCATACAGTGGCTCCCAATGCCACTCGCTTGGGGATATAAAACTAAAATAAAATCTTTTTACTGAACAATAATTCCCAAGCATCCCTCGTGAGCGTAGGAGTTGGTCCCATAAAAAAAAATATCCAACTCTTGCGTACCATTCTTATCTAAGCAACAACATATTTTCATCTGACCCTTCAAACTATTTTATCTTCAAAAATACTGAATTGGTTAGCTCCGCAGGGCAGAGAATAAACCAAAAATAGTTGTCTTTAACAACCTTTCTGAATTCCCTTTAAAGCCAACGAAAGCAAAAAGCCAAGGAAAGTTCACTTTGAATAAAATTTGCACAAACTTTTTAATAATAGATATGTGACCGCACACTTGAACGCCAACGCCAGCCAGTGTAGCCCTTCGCAATGATTTTGATATTTTAAACCAAAACACTCACCCATGAACGAGTGTAGAAAAAGTTTTTGCCCCATCACTCTCGGGTGATCAAGGATTCTAATGGTTCCCTTGCTCCAGCGCCAACCATGTAAGCAGAATAAAATATTTCATATAAAAAATGAGTTCTCTCATAAAATCCCCTCAGTGAGACTGGAATTGTTAAGCGCGCTTTGCCATGACAGGCACAAGACTCCATTACTTTTACCGGATCTTCAGTTGTAGGATTCGAAAGGCGTTGCTCGTCGTCGCTGTCTCTTTCGGCAATGTGACATAAAGAGAAACAGAAAAATAATAGAAGTTGTATATATGAATAGTGGCATGCAAAACCGTTATGCAATCATGACCTTAATATTGGTATGAGAAACTATGTGACAAAAGTTTTTCGGACTCGCAAGTTTTTATGATCTTCTTAGTGTGACACTGTTTTTATGATTATAGTGGCGGAGGCGACAGGATAATTTCTGTATGGGAAGCAGAGCCCCAAGGCGGAAAAAGAAATGCAAATGTATCCATTCAATTTTAGCACTGTCGACACTTTTCATAGTACATCGAGAATGGGATTTTATGCCAGAAGTCTGTGCATGATAATTGTGTTTAATATGGTCGTGAAAAGTGCCTAGGTGCCTACATAATTCAGCTCTCTGTGAACTTTTTCCAGATTAGAATTAGAGTTCAGACGTTGAAAGAGTTTTTTTTCTTGACAGAGTCACCGACGTTATAAAAACTATGAACCAAGTTTTAATAGTAGATTTGCGGGAGTTTGGCCAGTGAAATACAATGCCTCGGCCACCGCCACATCGAGTAATAATGCGAAAAGCGAGAACAATGCAAGGACCGTGGTTCTGCCAATTTTCTTCATTCCTAATTTTTTGCAACACAAAAGATGTAAAGTTGATACGTTTGGCATCATCGGTCAATTTTTTTTGTCTACATTTGTCTTTGTTGATACATGAAAAATTGCAATTTTCGTTAAAATGAACTGAGTTCTTATTATATTTTTTTCTTTCTCACATTCTTCTCTGATAATCTTGGTACTGAGAATGTTTTCCACTTGTCAATATCTATTCGCCTATACCTATCAATATCCCACAGATAAATAAGCTGTTCAGGAGGAAAGATCACAATGATATTCCTTGTGTTCGAATCTTCCAGATAGCAGAGAACAGACAGACAGTACTGACTGCTGGAATTAGTCCAGAAAGTGTCGCTTCAAACGACGATTTTTTCGTGGTCGAGGACCCACAGGAGAAAGTGGATTTGCTGGGCGCTTGTTTCGAGGCCGTGTATATACGGTGAACAATCCTATTCGCCGTAACCACGGTATTGAGAATATGGCTCTGGTGAGCCACTTCTATCTGCGCACCGAACTTGAGAACTGGTGATCTGAGAATAATGGATTCACCGTATTCAATGATGGAAATCATGGTAATGCAGTTGTCGACAATGGCCGAGATGAATCGCACTTGTTCGTGTCGAAGGATGATCTTCTGTGCATCTTCGAGTCACTAAAGAATAAAAAGTCGGCGGGGATGGATGGTGTCCCAAACGTCGTATTGAGACAGCTGCCTATAGAGGCTGTAGATATTTTCACCACGCTGTTTAACAATGCGCTGAATAATGCACATTATCCGGCGCACGCGCAGTAGAAGGTAGCTGTGGTACACCCTATCCCGAAAAAAGGTAAAGATAGGACGAACCCTGCCTATCTCCGGTCAATTAGCTTGCTTCCGAATATTAGCAAGGTCTTCGAAAAAATTGTCAATAGAGCCTTGTTAAAGTGGGTCGAGGACAATAACATAATTCCGGACAACCAGTTTGGTTTCAGGGCGAGGCATGTCACAATTCATGCCGCGTCGAACTTGGTTTCGGACATTCATTGGAATAAATGCAAAAACCAATGCACGGGTGCTTGTCTGGTTGATTTTGAGAAGGCTTTCGACACCGTATGGTTAGAGGGACTTTTCTACAAGTTGACCAGGCGGGGGATGCACAAAAATTTGCTATATGTAATTTATAATATGCTTTTGGGAAAGAAGTTCGTTGTCAAATGTGGCAACGTGCCTTCGAGCAGAGTCCTTGAAATTAAACACACAACAGAAACCATCTCCATCTATACAGATGTATCAACGGGGCATGCACAGATTCTTAACAGAAACGAGTACATGGGCCCAATTGTATCCTCCGACTACATGCTCCCGCACCTTGACTTTCATAAACAATTTCGCTACATTTTTTTTAGCACAGAGGAATGGAAATTAAATGAACACGCAACCGAATCCATCTCCATCTATACAGATGGCTCAAAAATGGAAGTGGGCGTTAGAGCTGGAGTGTTTTACGAAACATTTAAGCTAAGGAACACATTCTGTGTCACTGATCAGGGCAGTGGATTCCAAGCGGAGATATTGGCAGTGGCAGAGGTAGCCTAATCAGCCTCAATTGCGGCGATACCACGTGATGATAGTACAATTTTTATTGACAGCCAGGCGCTATAAAAGCAATCTCCGCTGATGAAATAATAACGAAGCTTGTGAAACGGTGTCGCGAAGAGCTGAAGGTTCTTCACGGTCAATATAATGTAAGACTCTGCTGGATACCTGGATACAGGGGTATACAGGGTAATGAAATTGCCATGAATTAGCAAGAAAGGGTTCTACCACTAGCATTGAACAGGCAGACCAGTCTGTTAAACCACCACTGTGCGATCTCAAAGCACGGGTGGGGCAGAAAATAATAGAAAACGCCAATAATAGGTGGAACACCTTTCACACCTGTGAAACATAAAAGAAAATGTGGCCAGAATATGCCAAAGTCAGATACATCAAACTCCTGGTGGGAATGCTTACTGGGCGGAATTTACTAAAGAACCACAAAATGAAAATGCATCTTATTGATAATGACTTATGGCAACGCTGTGGTGATGAGGAAACTCACGAGATAACCCTCCACTTTCTGTGTCACTACCCGACGGAACTTTCCGAAATAAAAAAATAAATAAATATTGGGCATCAACGGCCCCATACAGTGCTTAAAACCTAGTTTCTCCAACCACTTTCTTTGCGAAGTGGAAGGGACCGACAATTTTACGCCGAATCCCAACGGCAAATTTGAGAAGCTTCTCATGACAATTGATACTCTTAGATGTTTGTCAGACGTTCGCAAAAGGTGGGTGCAGTGGAAAAAAACTCAAGATGTTAATTGGCCCCGGCGGGAATTGAACCGGGGACCTTTTGCCATGGCTGCCCTATTCACCGGACTTAAACATAATCGAAAATGTTTGCGCATGGTTATCTCGTAAAGTTTATTAAGGCGGCAGACAATTTGAAGACAAGGACACTTTAATCGAAGCTATTCGTGATGCCTGGGCCCAAATTTCTCTTAATTAATAAAAACAACTGTATGATTCTATTCCAAACCGTCTTATAGAGGTCATATCGAAGAATGGCGGGCATACTTATTATTAATGTAGAAACACATAATAAATAAATGTTTTTAATCCATAAAATGCAAACATTTTTTTCATTGTTTCCTTTCTTTCGAAGATTTTGCATGTGGCCTCATCCTAGTGGCGCATCTTTTTATACGCTTTTCAAGTAGTTCATTGTTTGATCTTGGGAAATTCTAGCGGTCGTTTCTTATTTACTCTTTAATTTTATGACTTACAGTTGGGAAAATATGTATTTCCAACAGGTATAAAGACTGAAAATCTATTGCAAAATGTATGGCCCCATCCTTGTGATCGCCAGTATACTTACAATTCTCTGAAGCATTTTCAATTTGAGGTTGAAAAACATTTGATTTAAATAAACAATGTAATTCTAAATAAAGTGAACATAGTTTCAAAGAAAAAAGTATTCATTTTAACATTGAAGTCAACTTTCATAAATAACATTCAAAGTGTACTCAAAGTAGTTTCAAAGTGCAACATGCTAATATTTATCCAAAACTAGATCTTGAAATGTCATTCACGTACTTTCGAAGTGCTGCATAGTTAATTCAACATCGTTGAATACTATTATAAAACGCCATCCACTTCAAAATGATGCATTACAATACAATACAGAAATAGTTTTGACACCACTTCCTATAGTCATTTTCGTCTTTCTTTTGTTTGTTGATAAAATGATGGGTTACACGTTAGAACATCATTGCTAAATAGGTTGCATAGGTGCCTGTCCTACATGCCTGGCTCTGCTTCATGGTTGGATGAATATCCCACTGAAATCCATCTCCTGAGTAGTTGTAAGCATATATAAAAAGAAATAATTACCTGCGTTGATAGTATACCAACTAATGTAACACTCTATAAATGTTCATTAACCACATAAGCTACTATCACCATCTGCATCTCCATAGAGATATAAAATACTAGAAACTAAGTTATCATGTCTTGCGACAAACAGCTCAAAGCGTCCTCTTCATTAGGACCGGAAATGAAGAAGCAAAAGTATGATGTACAAATATTTGAAGAATCCGACTAAGTTGTTAGTAATACCACCAGTTAACTTGCAACCGAAACTTTATCCCTAATTGAGTTATATTCCGAATTTTACTTTTCTCTCATTAAGAGAAAAAAAAAACATTCCCAGCTCCTGTATTTCATGCAGAGTCTTTTTGCATCAGAAAAAAAAACCGAAACTTGAAGACTAAATGTGCTTTTTCGTGCCATGACGACATCCTCGTCAAAGGAGTCCTTGTTTCCATTGTAATTAACTTTGTAATCGCAAAAGTTTATAACAAAAGTCATAGAGCGAGAAAAGTCTCCGTTGAAGATGAACAAAAGGAGATGAAAGGCGGAAAATAAGTTATTTGCCTTATCCACTCCTATCCTTCAATACGTATACGTACCACCACGCTATTCTACCACATTTTCTCGCTCTCTCTTTCTCTTTACAGGGATAAATATTAAGCCCTTCAATAATTTTCGGAAATTAACAAAATGGATTTCGACCCCCCTGGCAATAGATACGTGGAATTATGTGTTCGTGTCCCTTTATTTGGTGTTCCTACAATAATGGCAGCCATGTGTGTACTCCGCACCGGTTATGGTGGGTTTCCTAGATTTCCTGGCTTTATAGCTATCTCTCCAAGAACTCAATCTTGTTCGCCTGTATGAAATTTTCGCAAGGGGATTTGGGGATTTATGGCTTTTTGCGCCAAGAGGGATGAGTGAGTCAACTCTTATATTAGCAATGTGGCGGGGTACAGAGATGAACTTTTCCAATTATCTGTGTAAATAAAATGTAATGAATAGACTGTATATCATGTCAATTTTAATAATACATTGAAATTGCCAATAAGTCATTTAGTGGCGGTGGGGATCAAAGCGTGCTGCTGAATGGCAGAATTGCAAAATTCGCTCCGGGAAGTGATGTGCAAATGTTTAATTTGTGGTTCAATTGGGTGATGACATCGGTTTGAAATTTATGTCTATATTGTTAGCTTAGCTCCTTGAATTTCGGTTCCTTTTTGTTCGTCATCATTTTTGTATGGTATACGACATATGTATGCCGCTAAGGATCGATAATTCTCGGTGGGTGACATTCAGGAGCAACAAGATCAGTTAGTTGTTGCACATCCCTTGCGTAAAGCAGGTTTTGTGTTCCTTACCGGCTAATCGTCTGACACGCTATTTATGTTGCTGTCTCTAATAGTGAGTGTGATGTGTTTTGGAACTAGGATTAAAATACAAAATACCAGAGTAACTCAGTGGCTAGGTTCAAAATTGGACTCGTCGATGAAGTGTGAAAAGTCTTCGAATGTTGGACAAATTTTAATGCAACACTATCCGTGATTCATCTTTTTAGATTAAGGTAAACGCGGAAGAAGCATGATGTATCCAAAAATACAAAATCATAAAACCTAAGTTCGTAAAGTTGAATTACCTATTTAGAGCAAAAATTAAAAAAACGCTTTACATCGACATACTCTATAAAGCGTTAACACAATCAAGAATAGAGAATTGCTCTTACGTTGCTCGTTGCTCATTCGAGAGCGAAACTACAAATGGCTGTAAGCAAAAGAGAAAATTATGTGAAAATACAAGCAAGACAGAAAATTCGCTCAAAATATATGCATTTGCATGTTTGGGACACCTGAAATCATCGGCGCAAGGTTGGTGGGACTAGCACTTCAAATTTGAATTTCGAATTGAGATCTAACGTTGAAGTCGAAGTTGAAGTTGAGGTGCTAATGTGTTCCATTCCATTAAAAAGCATCGGTTCTAAAACATGCAGCGTCATTGTCAAAGTTAAAGTCGGAGCTGAAGTGTTGATCCGTTTCTACCATTAGCGGCCTATCTATATTGGTGTTTGCATGCAAATCAAATGGGAAGCTCGCACACATATAAGATGCTTAATGGAGTTTTCCAGGGTGCGGTTAATTTTTTGTGCGAAGGTAGGAGCAAACTTATTTTTAAGAGTAAAAACCAGAGATAGCAGAGTAATCTAACTCACTTATGTGCAAGAATCCATAGCATATGTAATAAATGAATTTTTGTTCCCCAAAAAATGTAATTTTCAGTCATCTCTGGACAGCACTATTGCAAATAAACGTCAGGTAATGCCATTCTTATGTTTCACAAATATATTAGCCGATAGCAAATTTCGAGAGAGGCACCACCTATTTGAGGGTCTTGGGGACTGCGGATGTGGAAGTCGACTATCTCGTAAAGCTCATCTGTGGCCGGCACTTAATGGTTAGGAAGATGTATTTTCCATTACGATATACGTTCGCCTGAAAAGTTGATAAACTCCGCAGGCAAAGGATATAATAGCTCTCATATGGAAGATTATACGTCCCTTAGAATACCTTACATACAAAAGTCGCTGTGTCAGCCATATGGGATTTATCTTCTTTTTCTGCTTTAACGGCGATGTTATGATCTGTACCAGAGGTATAATAACCCTAGACTTCACTGCATCCCTACTGGTCTTCCTATTGGGTGCTCCGGTTACCCTTCCCGTGGGCTCATATAGTCAAGCACAATATATACACAAATTAAAATAGGTACCCAATTCAGAAATTTATATTTCAAAATTGGCGCGCTGCAATACCTATCCACTTTTTTTCCTGCTTATTGTCCAGCACTCGGTGTCATAAAGGAAAACTGGCAGGATCGGTGTTTTTTTAGCTTACTTATTCTTGGTACCCGCGTTAGGAGTTTTTACACCAAATTAAACATTGCAGACCAGACCAGCTTTCAGTCATCGCCACGTAGAGCTCGTGAAGATGAATGCAATAATATATGCAGCTTTTAAATCGACGGAAAGATAACTGCCACCGACTTGAAATTCATTGTCTTTTTCAGGTCTTGCCTCAGTCTATTGTTGATCTGCCCTGGCTAGAGTCCGCACTGGTACAAACAAACCGATTAGTGTGTTGCAGAATGGCTTGAGACGTTCATACAGTGCGTTGAAAATGATTTTAAATGTGACATTAAGGAGGGATGGGCGACAGTTTAAAACACGCGGTGTATATTGCAGTTTGGAAGCAGCTCTTCCGAATTTTCGCAAACTTGCACAGGATTTCGGAAAGGAAATGCGCTATCATGTGATTTCTTTAATCTTGTTCTGGAGAAAATATTGCGCAGGGCAGATGTCAACGCGGAAGGTCCTATCTTCAATAGATCCGTCCAGCTACTGGGGTATGCGACGATATCGACATCACCAGCCATTCCCAGCGTGCCGTGTTAGGGGCTTTTAGCGATTGAAGAACAGGCAAACTCGGTTGGTCTGGAAGTCAATGAGAACGAGACCAAGTACATGCTATCAACAAGGTTATAGGTTAGGTTAAACAGGGGTATGCAGTTCACATACAGCACTATACACCAGAAGAGCCCATTGCGATCCCTAGGGACCCGATTGAAAGCAAAACTTCAAAAGGAGAAAAACCTAAATACTTTCCTTAACAACAATCCAAACCATCCAACCTTCCTGCTGAATTTTACAAGCTTCCTGTGGTCTGTGCCGCTCAGCTCCCCTAATTCCTCGAAAAAGTATTCTCCTAGAAACCTCCTATGTATGCATGTATCCACATCTTCCAGTCTAAGCCACCTTCCTTAGGAGACAGTGCTGTTCCCTACTCATTTTAAGAATTTCCCTGTCCAAATGCGGCCAAAGTGCTTTAGATACATGCCCCTCTAAATTTTGCCATCTAGGGTCAGGCATTATTTTATTATTATTCCCTTGATAACGGCAAGGGGTTTTTTAATGTCGACACCTCCACAACTACCCAGTACCCCTCCCTTTCTCGCTAGCTCAGCAGATTGCTCATTGCCCGCTATACCGATGTGTCCCGGTATCCAGCACAGTCTTACTCGGTTCCATCAGCATACTGCTTTTAGCATTGTGCGACAGTTTCTGACTGTCTCAGAATTGATGTAAACAGATTCTAGTGCCTTAAGTGTCGCCTGACTGTCAATGTAGAACAGCCAGAACTTCGGATTGCAAGGCACTCTGCTTCTGTCCGGGAGTCGTATAGACTCTTTCAAGTCTGAATCAACAGAAAATATGCCAGACCCGTCTTAGAACCATCAGTGTAGATAGCAACGCCATTTGCTACTGTGACTGCATCTCTTTTCCACTCTTTCCCAGGGCCGGCCCAACCATATGTGCAAAATGTGCAAAATGCGCAGGGCGCCAAATTCCGGGACGCATTGCTAGGAGTAAGAAAAATTAATTTTACCTTGCGCGGATACTGCCATTTGCATTTAAAACAACAAAAAACTTGTTGAAATAAGCCCAAAATAGCAACACCCATCACACCTGTGCTGCATTTTTGCACATTAACTCACATCAGTTGCAATATTATTTTTTTTTTTTTTTTGTATTTTATTTTATTATTCATATCATATATGTAACATAAACTTAGAACTATAAAACAATGATTATTGAATATTCGTGTTCATTCTTTAACTTGAAGTTAGTGGTGAATGACACATCAAGATTAATATTTCATTTGTTATTTGATGTGGGGTGACAATTAAATATTAATTAAATTCCGATTTAAAATTTAGATGAAGCAAAAGGGGGAGAAAAAATAATCAAAAATTTAATTGATATTAATAAATCATACGTAACAATTCATAAATAATATAATTTACAATTTCATTTCATATTACTAAAATTTTGTGCTGTTGATGAGATAAATGATTTAAACAAAGGATTCAATAAATTCATAGCTTAACGTGAATAGCCAGTCTGTAACCTTTTTGGTGAAATGTGAAAAACGTCGCGTATCTCTTACAAATAAAGGCAATTTATTAAAAAAATTTGGAGCCGAATATGTGTAAAAATGTGTAAAATGTGTTTTATGTGCGAAGGGTACATTTACTAAGTTCATATTGTTCACACGTAGATTGTACATTTGAATATTCCTACTAGGAATATTTCAATTTCAATTTCAATTTCAATTTTATTCCAATGTACAAATAAGACTCAGTCTTTTGTAGTACTTTACAATACGGATAATTATAGATAATAATAATAAATCAATCTTAAAGCTAATCTCACAATATATATTTTTTTTTTTCTTTTTTTTTTTTTTGAATTTACAATACGTTATGTATATATAACAATTCATAATGATAATAATACATACATCAATCTTACAATCTTATATTTCCGCTCTGCTTAAAGAATTCTTTTAAAACTTTAAAAACATATAAATGCCTGATTGGCAGAATATGCAATTCTTTGAATAAAGGCCAACTTCGAGCTAGACGATTTTGATTCAAAATAATAAATAGGGGTCTCATAGTATTGGTATAAGAACCCCCCAAGCTTGTTATGCCGTATTGCAATTTCGAGTGTGCAAGACCATAGTAAATACTTGTTAAAACTTCCTGAGAACAAAAAGGCTTTAATAAATACACTTTACGTGTGACCAATAACAAATAATTTTTAATCGTTTGAATATGATTTTTCCAATTTAAGTTGAAATCAATTACCACACCTAAATATTTAAAATGTTGAACCGATTCGATTTTGATGCAATGCTCAGTGCAATGCGCACCACCTACAAAATTACCTTTTCAACACTTATGTAAAACATGTTTATTATCGTGAGGGTGAAACCATAAATTAAAATCATTCAGGCTATTGTCAGATACCTTAAAACACATCAGTTTAGTTTTCTCACTGATAATCAATTTATGATAAGTAAACCACAATCGTAAGATTTCAAGATCTTCATTTATCTTTACTATACTTTCGAAAATAGTTTCAGATTCGTACGTAAAAACTATGTCATCCGCAAAAGCAGTTGAAGTACCATTTAACTTGAGTTTGAAAATAGAATTTATGTATATCAAGAAAAACAGAGGGCCAAGAACAGATCCCTGAGGAACACCGTTCTTTAAATGTCTTGGTTCACTTGAGATCCCTTCAATAATGACACTTTGTGTTCTATACCTTAAATAAGAATTTAGCCAATTAAAAATGTTGCCACGAAAACCAACTTTATAGAGTTTAGCTAGCAAAATATCGTGGTTGACCAGATCAAACGCTTTTGTCATATCAATAAATAGTCCAATAGTTGATTTGTTGTTATTTAAACTTCCATAAAGCTGACTACACACCCGTAAGATGGCGTCCTCAGTTGACAAACCTGCTCTAAAACCAAATTGATTGTTACAAAAGAAGTTAAACTTATTCAAAAATGAGACAATTCGAACCTTGATTAACTTCTCTCAAAAATTTTGGAAAAGGTCGAAAGTAGTGATATTGGCCTGTAATTCGAAACATTTTTTCTATTCCCTTTTTTGAAAAGGGGTAGAACTTCAGCACATTTTAGATGGTCAGGAAAGCAACCCATATTTACACTTTTATTAAAGAGGAAGGACAATATATCAACCACATACCAGGAAGCATTTTTTAATAAACTGCTTGAAACACCATCACTTGTGCAAGAAGTTTTATTTTTTAGGTACGAAATAGCATTGTGAACTTCTATGGGTGTAATCGCATCAAACACAAAACTGTTCGATTGAACATCATCCACAAAAATGCCTGAAGAAGAGGAACAATTGCAATTTATACAAGGTTCGACATCTGTGCTCAAATTTTCAGAAATTTCGGTAAAATACTCATTAAATTTATTTGCAATTCTGCCTAAATCGTTTTCAATTTTGCCCTCATCTTCAATAGTATCAATTTTAACAGAATTCTTATCCTTACCCAAGATGTTATCAACTACTCTCCACTCTTCGCGTACATTACCTTCAGCTCTAGCAAACATATCACCGTAGAAATTGTTACGATTATCTTCGATCTCTTTGTTTAAGGATTTACAAAAAGTTCCGTAATGTTTCTTAAGTTTTATATTATTTATATGTTTCTTGCATTTTAAGCTCAACTTTTTCTTTTTTGCAATCTTATTAAGGAGATTATTATTCATCCATGGTTTTAAATGTTTCTTTTTATACGACAGTTTTCTCTGGTAAGAACTCGATTTGATGTGTTTTTGAAAAGTGTCCATAAATAGGTCAAAAGCAATAGAAGGATTACTTTCGGAATAAACTGATTCCCAACCTTCAAAGATTAACAATGCTTTTAGCATCATATAGTCTATATAATATTTTACTTTAACGGTTGCGGATTTAAGGCTTCCAGGACGATTGTAAACAGAAGAGTAATTTAGGGTAACCATGCTATGATCTGTCAGCTTAAAATCGTGTACTTGGCCACTAAAAATATTTTTATTGTTCCTTTGAGATCTAAAAAAAATGTGGTCAATACAACTCGAAGAGGAATCGGTCAAGCGGGTAGGTTCGTTTATCAAACTTTTGAGACCATACGAGGCCATAGCAAACAAGTAGCTTTCTGTTTCAATGTTACATTCATTAAGAATATCAATATTGATATCTCCTACAACAATTAAATTTTTAGCTGGAGTCGTGCTAAGAATTTGGCTTAGTTCATCAATGAAAATACTTTTAGCAACACTGTGAAGTCGATAAATGCACAAAAAAGTGTAATCAATATTTTCAAAAACAAACGATAATTTTAATACATCAGCGCTAGATATTTTAATGCAAAGGCTATCACACACATACCCATCTTTCACATACACGGCAACACCACCTGCACAATACGATTCATTACAATTTGCCAAAGGAGAGTTGTAACCCTCTATCTTATACAATTCAAGTTCACTTTCATATATCCAAATTTCACTCAAGACTATTACAACGGGTAAATTCAACAACGAATCAAGATGAGCTAAGAAAATTGAGAAATTTTTTCTCAAGCTACGTATATTTTGATGTAAACAAAAACAACATTCTACCGGATTAATGAGATCAGCTGGGTATTCACATGCATTAGAGATTGGAAGTGAGAGAGAGTTAACAACATTCATAATTTAACAAAATCCGCAGCACAATTTATTCTTACATAATTGACACCCTCTTCTTTCCGCATGCAAACAGTCCCATTCCTCGTCCATACATATTTGTAGCCCTTCTTTGTCTTCAATGTGTTGCAGTTTTTAATAATTTTCGTGTATCATACGTTAAGCACTCATTAACATACATCTTATCCAGTCTAGCTTCGGCATTGAGTAGGTTCGTGGTTAGTTGCTCTCTTTTATCTTTCTTTGCTTTTATTATTCTCTCTTTGCACAGTTGAGACACGAGTCTTACGTGAAGAATATTTTTGGTCGTAGCGCCTTTTGTTGTTGGTTTGGCTAACTTAATTTTCTTCAAGTAATATTGGTCGATGTCTTCCTCGTTTACATTCAAGTTCAAACCTTCACGAAACACTTTCAGAACAGCATCGGTATAAGACATGTTAGTTTTGATGGTAGGAACGTTGAAGATGTCTATAATGTTTATAAGCAGCTGTTTCTCCAGGTTGTTGACCTTTTCCTCAAGAGAATTTATTCTAGTTTCATACTCTATATTTTTGGCCTGAAGTGCGTTGATTTGATTTTTTTGATTTTCTTCGATTGAAACAACTTTTGCGTAAATCATCTCTAAAGTTATCTTGGTACCATTCAGATGATTGGTGTTTAATGAAAAGAGATCCGATGTTGGATTGGATGTTGTAGAGGGTAAAGTTGTCGTTAGTGTTGATGTAGCAGACGCTGGCTGTGACGATGATGAAGACGGTGGCGGTGATGATGACGGTGGCGGTATGCTGTTTGATTGAGTTTTGCTGTTCGATGGTCTGGAGAAAGACGCTCTCCGTTGGTTAGAGCAAGGTTGGCACCTCCAAACAGATTTGCTTTTCTTTATGAAATCCAGATCGATGGCAGTAATTTTCACACAATTGCCATGAAAATAATTTCCACAATCACCGCACCCCACTTTTAAGTCTGATCTTTCAACCTTAGATTGGCAGATAGTGCACGACATTTTGAAGAAATTAGAAATTAGCTCTCTACACAAGTGTACCCCACAACGACTCAGTGAGAACTTCAAGGAGAATCTAACTCAAAATATGGCGCTTTCTGTAAATCTTGCACAGGGCGCTTGTTTGGCTGTAGCCGGCCCTGCACTTCCCTTCCCGGATATGATACATCATACGGTATTTCGAAGTCGACCAAGGGGAAATTTCATCTGTCCTTATAGGATATCCGGGTAGCACATCAGTTAAGATCGTGCGGTGCCCAAATCTGCATTCCTTAAACTGGGCCAAATTTGTGAGGCGCAAAGCGCTATTGCCAGCAAGTTGTTTTATTTTTAAATCTAGCGGAATAAGGTGCAAACCATTGATAGTTTTCCAATTAGTTGCCCTAGATCACACAATTGAGCCATATGTAATTATGTGTATAACCACCACTATATACTATACATATATCCAGTGTACTATGGCGTGTTTCAGGCCCGATGTTTTGCATATTGTTCTTTTAAAATTAAAGAGGGCGTTATACGCTTTCTTAATTCTTTCTCTTATGTTGAGATTCCAATTTAATTTTCTATATAGGATAACGCCCAGATACTTCGCACTGTCCGTAAAGGACAGTTCCACTTCGTCAAGTTTCGGGAAATTGAAGTGTGGTATTTTGTGTCTTCTCGTAAACAGGACTAACTCCGTTTTCGAGGGGTTGACATTTAGTCCGCAGCTCTTAGCCCAATTACTAATTTTCTTTAAGGCAGTCTCTGTGACCTCACTTAAAGTATTAAATATTTTCCCTGCACTAGTATAACAACATCGTCTGCATATGCTGTGGCACTTATCCCCATTAAATTAATTTCCTTTTAGACGTTGTGTTAATGACTAGTACCCACAAAAGTGGCGAAATGCTCCATCGAACCTTAATCCTGCCAGCCCTGCGTTATGGTGCCGAGTGCTGGACGATAAGTAGGAAAAGGGAGCTAATATTGGGTTCTTTTGAAAAGAAAAATACGCCATCGTAAATATAGCACTGTATGCGAGGAGGGCGAATGGAGGAGAAAATACAACCACGAACTTTATGAGCTGTACCAAGATGTGGGTGAAGTTCGAAAGCTAAATCACGTTGACAACATTGGGTCGGCCACATAGAGCGAATAGACAATGATAATCAAGACATAGATATCTTCGACCAGCCCCCCGGTTTGAGAAGGCAAGAAAGACCGAACCTCCGTTTTAAAGTCCAATCCATCGCGGATGCAAGAGCGCTTGCTCTAGATAACTGGAAGCCGCGTTCCCGGGATTGCAGAGAATGGAAGGCTGCAGTATCTCAGGCAAAGACTCTTCACGGGTCGGGAGCCCGTTAAGAAAGCAAGTATTATGGTGCTGCTTTTTCCTTCTTGTTCAATGCTCGCGCTTTTGAGTTAAACTACACCAGTCTGGGCGACATGAGCAGCGGCCGGAGGTTACCACGGGAAGGTTAACTAAGAACAATTGAGAAATTGGGGTGGCGACGCGACGGTGTAGATATTAGTGTGTTGGATTGTGACCCGTGCGGTGCAGGTTCAATCCGAATGGGGAACTGCAACATACGCCACCCATTAATGGAGAGAAACGAATGACACCCTGTTTTCTTCGTGCTCTACACCAAAAAGAGGATTTCTGACTGGTAGTACAATGGACCGTTACCGAGTCTGAGTGCCTATTATATTCGTACAACACCCTAACACCAACATCATCCTCAATAAAAAAAAACTAACTTGTCGGCCTATCTATATGGCGATTAAGTATAAAAATGGAAAAATTAATGTTATCAGAGTTTAAAGAGAGTGTTCGTGTACTTGTATTAGATTTAGATTGGTTGGAGTGGAGTAGCGTTATACTCAAATTTAAAATATTTATAAAATAATTGCTAGCTTTTAATAGAGAGCTTAAGAGGCACATTGATTCGGTAAAGACCGTAAGTGCCAGTTGAAGTTTAATGTATGAAAAATAAAAGCCAAATAAATTTTCTGTTTTATCCTTAACGAATCGAAAGCTCGGTATAATTCGGTCCCTATAACAATATATGCGATATGCCAGCAATAGATTAAAAATCCACCCTATTGGTTCTACATATGTTTTTATATAATTAACGGGCACTAAAGGGATTTATATTATATATAAATATCTACATATTGCTCTGCGTCGTTCAATCGATTAACTATAAGTTAAATTAAATGCTTTCCTTATTGAAATGGCGAGAACCTTATAACGCACAAATCAAGTGGGGGTGAAAAAACGTCTCTATTTGAAGTAAAAAATTCAATAAATCCTACCCGTTCGTTTCATAATCATCACCTCCGTCACACATACAAAAGCAAACATATTATAAATTAACCCCCTAGTAAACTAATATTTATCAGTTTGCGTTAAACTTTTTTGGCCATAGTTAAGCATTTTTAAAACTTTCCTGCGTCCCTTAATCTGAACTTCATTGTTTCTCAGATTCAAGGTCTAAAAACGAACGAAAAGGGTAAACGGATCCATTGAAGAAGAAAATTCATGAAAGTTAAATTTTCATCTTAACAGGTGTACAAAACTTCTTTGGAGGGAATTTTTCATATCATTGTTGTTACTTAAAATAATAATCGCACCCCATTATGGAAACTCAAGACGCTTACTCATCTCTATTCAGCACTTAAGCAGCCAAACCAACGCCTATTGTTGCAATTTTAATTAAGTGCGGTAAATTACAATTAAAAAAGTTGTAGATACTCCTTGCCAGGAGAGCGGCAGAGAAAAGCAGGAAAGAAGTTTTACGATTAAACCCTGAGGTGGTTCCCGTGAATTTTAAACTTACCTCTTTAATCGAATGGAGCAAAAGTCTCTAGGGATAATTTTAAAGAAATTGCATAATTTGCTTTGGATTATTATTATTTAAAAGCAACAACATCTAGCGTGGGAAGAAAGGTTTAGTTTTAATAATTAGAAGTAAAAATAAGCTTATTTAGCTGTTCTGTGAGAAAGCGAGAAGACATGCAGAATGAGCACTTAACAGTCAACGAGCGTAAAGAAGTGGATAAGTACCAACCTATTCGCACAGATAACGTTGGAAAAGCTTTTTTCAATAATTTGTTATTGCTTGTAAATATTAATTGAGTACCTATCCTAACATTTAGCATTTCAAAATTACTAACTTCGACTTAGTCTGCCATCGATGTGAGCGATAATTTGAAGAAAATGTATAATTTCCTTGAAACGGAAGACAAGATTGGTCGTATGTATTATTTCAAGTAAATGCGTTCCTTTTAGACAAAATTGTATTTAGTAATTTTTCTTGCATTTTGCATTCAATATAACTCTGCTTCGAGGCAACATCTCTTGAGCTGAGGACCGCATTCATATGAGAGCGACTACTTACCCTCGTCCGAACGAATATCCTACAAGAACTAAATATGACCCCGGTTCCAAAAAAATGTTGTATTAAGTATAAATTTGAGCGCCTTATTTCATTTTGGTTTTTGGGGCCTTGTATCTTGGGGCGCTATTGCCAACAGCCACTTCATGCACATTACACTATTTTTTGGTCGTCGACGAATGCGAATTCCAGTTGGAAAACTAAATACAAGCAAATCTTCATGTCCTAATATATTTTGATGAACTAATCAATTCAATATCCCGATCCCGGTTATATACATAGTTGCATTAAAAGTGGTTCATGTGTAGAGTCCTTTAGACCTTACATTGCAAGAAGTCTCCCCTCCACTAGCGGTGAATTCATGACACATAAAAATGGTGAACAAAATATGTACTATGCATCAAAGGACTTTTCAATGGGCGTGACTTGCGTGAACGAACGAATTGACAACTTGCGAACAAAGTCACTGTTGATGCATTTATAAACAGAAATATTTATTTATTTTAAAGTGATCAATTTATCACAATATATGATGAAAAGTAGATTTTTCGACAGACTTTTTTGCCGCGAATAGTCAAAACTCAATCACAATCCACAACATTTGGTCGCGTTCCACATACCGACGATTTAAAATATCGTTCGGATCTAACATCGAAATCCGAATGCCACTAAGATTTGCTTGTAGTTTTCCACTGGGGATTCGGGGCGTCTGCAATCAAAAAATGTGTCATGGGCTCTTTGCGGCGCATACTCACTTACTGAGACACTGCAGCCTTCCTGCACTGCAGTTGTCCAGACCAAAAGCGTTGGCATCCGCGATGGCTTTTAAAACGGAGGTTCGATCTCCCTTCTCGTCTCGAACCTGGGAGCTGGCAGCTGGAGCATTATTGTCCATTCGCTCGATGTGGCCGTGCAAATGTAGTCCATATATTTTAGCTTTTTAGGCTACATATACATTTTGCTCGCGGTTATATCTTTTCCTCCATTCGACCTCCTCGCAAACAAGACCAAATATCCGATGGAGTATTTTTCTTTCGAAATAACCCAAAATTAGCTCTCCTTTCCTGATGCTTATCGTGCAGCACTCGGCACCATAAAGCAGAACTGGCAATATCAGTGTTTTTTAGAACTTACACTTGGCCTTCCGAGTTAGGAGTTTTGAACCCATTAGTTTCGCCAAACCGAACTAGCAAAGGTTTTCTAGGGTTAGTCTCCGTCGGATCTCCGCTAAGGTGTCATTTCTGGAGTTGATGTTTACTCCGAGGTATTTGAACTACCTTACTAGCCCGAAGCTTCTGCTATAAACAGTGACGTATTGACCTAGTCTGTGGGCAGATGTTTTTGTTTGTTAAAAGCAAGTACTTCGTTTTGTCCATACAGGGCCTATAACCCAGCTTTTCCAACTTTTTTGTGTGCGCCGACTTCGAAAGGAAAATTTGAGATGCTTTTCAGGGCAATTGATACTCTTGGATGTTTTTCAGACTTTCGCATGTGGTGCGTCAGTGGAACCCACTAAGCGCGCTATCCAAAAAAAAAATTAACACAAATTATAATGTCATCTTGTTACTAACACATTTTTATTTGTGTTAAAATTTTTTTTAGCTGCTCGCTTTACGGGTTATACGAGTTTTGAACTGTGGCTTTCTCTTCCAGTGATACACCGGCCAGGCTGCATCCTCACATGCACGTGCTTAGGGCGCCGCAATGCGGGGTTGTGTTCAATTGCTGGGCAATTACGGATCAAAGCGTCAACAAGTTTTTGCTGTTTCATAATCTATTTATATTCCATTGCATATTTTACAAGCCTCAAAAGGACGTAATGTCCATGGACTTTATGGCTGTTCCATAAGGACATAACGTCGCGTTGATGGGCATTACATCTTGCTTGCAAACAAACAAAATTTCGATGAACATATGGTCCGTTTGAAACATAAATTAACTTGGACTTATATCACCGCTGCATAAATCACATCTTAGCAATTTTACCATTCATATGAGCCTACCGACGAGTTTAAAATCTTGATACTGTCCCGCAGGTGTGCATGCAAGTTGAGACGACTGGAGATCGCCGGTATCCTAAAAGGTCGATCAAAAAATAATCAATAATGAGATTAAGAATCGTAACCGGCGAACCCCACAGGCGGACTAGGGATCATCACTTCGAGGTCAAGGACGAAGAAGTGCGACCGACATTATAATGTCTTTGCGGCATTGTTGGAAATCTTCCGATGCCAAAATTTATTAACAGACACACAAATTATGTGGTTTTTAAACGTCATACCTACTCAAGGAAACAAATTGTTCATCTCTGCACCTTTCAAAATAGGCAACATTTTTTTAATCGACTGCGATTTATAATGGAAAAACAACTTGTTTCCAGAAAGTAGTTTCCAACATTACTGTACGTTGTTGTTTCGAATAGAAAAGACACGAACCGTTCGTTTGGACTTCGGAGACTGCATCGTAGATGTCACCACGGATACATCGGTTGAGTTTGAATTTATATTTCTGCATAAGAAAACAAAAATGATTTAAGAACATTTCTTTTAAGCTAACTTTACCCAACATTAAAAAGTCAGATCTGGAGTCTATTCGGTAGTATTCCAAAAAAAAATTCACAAATTAAAAACACAGTTGTTTTTTCTTTTCATCACATGCAATAACCTCTCACTCCATTTCGATTTTCAAAAAGTGAACAGAGTCAAAGCTTACGTGGCGCAGTGGTCTCATTTGTATGGGTAGGGCGATCAAAACTCAAAATTTCGTTTTAAATGATAGAAAATAAAATAAATATGTAGTTCAAAAATTAATTTTATTAACGATTAAAGTAATAAATGTAAAATATTTTTAGACAAAGTCGATGTGCTGGGCAGTATGATTAAGGAGTCCTTGAATCGGATGATGAATCCGATGAATCTGAAATTTATTGTTTCAAGCTGTGTAACATTCTTGTTTCGTTTTAAGAACCTTGGCATAGTGTTGCAAAACAGAAATGTTGACATATCGAGTTCATAGTTGTCCCTTGTCACTATCCTTCTGACAGCCAAATGTGGGAAAATGGCAATATCGATACACATGCGGAGTATGCGTGTGTGTGACTCTTACACGAAAATAAAATTATATAGGAGTGAGCAGTAGTTTTTTTTAAACATATATACAGATTACAGACTGTATTGAATACTGTTTGAGTAACAGGGAGATTTCTGAACCAAGTCAGGTTAAGTCAGAAATAAGAAATCCCAACCGGCATTTCAAATTCAAATTTCAGTGTCGACGGTTCAGTCTTCAAGTAAAGTTTGCCAAATTAAACAAGAAACAAATTAGAGGCCGGCTAAGTTTGGGAGTGAAATAAAAATATAAACTATAAGAATAAGACATACAAAATTAACAAATATTGGGAAAGCAACAAGAAGTGCTAAACTCCATACAGGTAAAATTAATTGTAATTTTGATGCAGCTTTCCTGCTAGGGTTCAGAAAATATTTGAAAAGGGACGGTAATTTCCGTCCAGGATTCTATTATTGAGAAAGTAAATTCTGTCAGGGAATAGACCCGAAAGCAGAAATCCCGTCAACCGAGAGTGTCATTTTGGAAAGCCGTTGACAAATCCACCCGTTGGCGGAGCGGTTTAAAGCACCTAGTAAGTATTACACTGTATGACCAGCGTCACAGGTTCGAGTCCTGTTAAGAAGAAACTCCTACCTTCATTTTTTTTAATCTTTTTTTTGATACTCGTATCTTTATTGAGAACACAAAGTTTTAGTTTAGACATTTTTTTTGCGACTTTGGTAAAAGAAAGTAAATTTAATTATTGAAAATAACTGTTTAAAACCGACAAGTCGGTAGATAAATTATATAGTATATACATTATACATATATATAAAAATATATCTTTCTCAAGTGATACAGGAACAACAGAAAAGCTGTATACGAAAAGTAACCTGGATGCTGTGGCCACTTCATCTGCAGTTGCTGTACTAATAATTTGGTGAGTCATATTGATTGACATAAAATATATATAGACTATATAAATTGTGGGCTGGGGACCAGTGTAGTGTGACGCAATGCAAGCACACAGAATGCGAGAAAACATTATGTAACATTGTATCGCTCCACATACCCGAAAGGTGTCACATGGCATTCAATCGGTATCGACAGTGATTCATGCTACAAATGGGTTCGCGTAAGTTCATGTGTTTGCTATTGTTTACATTTTCATTCATTGCACCCACCACACATTATATATGGGTCAACTGAATCAGATTCACATGTTATGAATCAAACGTTAGAATAAGTATTGCTTAGGATAGCATAATTTAGTATTAAGAATTGTAGTATAAATAGAGTGGATTTGCATGAATAAAGATCAGTCTTGAACACACTTCTTGACTCTTTACTATTGTGGCAGTAATTTGCCTTCTTTTCAGCGAGCTGCGCTTTAACTAGCACGACAGAGCGGGCCGCGCTTTATACGGCTTAGGGCGGTAGGCTCCAAGGTGAAGTGGCACCTACACTTTTAGAAAATAACACCACATGGCGATCCTGCCATCTTCGCTAAAAGATAAATTAAGTTCCAGCGAAGAAGCGAGCGACCAAACATCCTGCATGACCTACAACAAAGCAGAACTGGACCAACTCTTTGCAGAATTAAACAAACCATACATACCAGCTGCAACAGCAAGGGAGACAGCCATACCCCAATACATCCCGACTCCAAAATCAGCGGGACCAAGGGCTCTAACGATAGAGGAGTACCGCAGGAGGCAACAGAAGAATAAAAGCCACGCAGCGATAGAAACCCCTAACCCAAAAAAAAAAAACGAAGGAGCAGAGCGGGGAAACAGGCACAACGCCGGCAGCAACGAGCAGAGCTGCACAAGATTATCCCCATCACGACCGACAGAAAACTAAAAAGCAAGCTGATAAAACAACTGAGAGGATTGAGAGACGAACACCAAGATGGGACAGAAACAGACGAAAGACGAAGTAATCAATAACAACCTGAGTGGGACCAGCATAATCGGCAGCACCATACAGGAAAATGTAGTTATAGTATTATTAGTAATTTTAATCTTTTTTAAGTTGAACAGCTACTACAAGAAATATGTAAAAAAGCAAGTAGTACGCGGTAGAATTAACAATGTATAAGCAAATTAATATAAATAAAGAAAATGTATGATGAAGTATGGAGCAATTCAAACCTCTTTTAGATATACGTACGAATCTACAGAAAAATCCGAACAGGGAATATTCAGGAGATTATATTACTAGAACAAAACTAGAAATTGAAAAAATTTGGGATGAAATCAGGGTAGAACTAGACGAAGAAGAAGTGGAAGAAACAAGAAAATATTTCCTCGGAATAGTTGAGGAGATAGAAAAATTACTAAAACAAAAAAAAGGTAGAAAGATTAAAATAGAAACATTAGAAATGACGAGGTTCGACATCCTAACAGCTGTAAAGCTGGTGCAGGAATTCGATGGGGACCAAAAGAAGCTATCCAACTTCTTAGGCTTAATTGAAGTGTACAACGACACACTGACTGACGAAAACGAAAAGAAAAAACTAATAACTTTTATATTGACGACCAAACTAGCTGACAAAGTAAAACACAAGCTGCTAGCAGAAGCAAAACCCGAAACACTAGAAGCACTAAAAGTGACCCTAACCAACCTATACAGACCAAAGACGAACCCACTGAAAATTCATAATGAACTAGCTAGGACATATCAGGGCAACACAAGCATTAGCACTTATGCAGAAAAAATAGAAGCCTTGGTGGCACAACTAAACGATGTTCAGATATCAACTCAGGGCGAAGCAAACAAAGCCATAATAGTCGCACTGAATGACCAGTTGGGGCTAAACGCCTTCAAGAATGGGCTAAATGAAGCCGTAAAAACAGTGGTCCAGGCGGCTAGGGTAACAAAGCTTAGTGAAGCCATACAAGTTGCTCAAGAAGTAGAAGCCACACCCACTCAAAACAATGTTATGCACTTCGAAGCGAACATGAGAGGGGGATACCAAAGACAACGTGCGAATTTCAGGTTCAACCCACGCCCATTGTTCAACCCACGTCATGTTCAGGGCAACTACAGTCATGGTCACAACCACTCAAACAGACCCCAGAACAGCAACAACAGGGGAAGGAGAAATTTCCCGAGTAACAGCCAACAACAGGAAAATCAACAATACAGTAATAGGTCGGAAAACATGGGTCGCCCCGGGCAACAGACTCGGGGAAGAGCAAGTTTCAGAAGGTTTTAAACATTGATAGAGGGAATAACTTCACAAATTTTGTTAGCTTAAAAATAAAGAAAGTAAGAGGAATATTCACCTTTCTGGTGGATACAGGCGCAGACATTTCTGTCTGCAAAAATAACTTGGCAATAGAAGTAAATGAAAACAAGGTATGTCAGATAAATGGCATAACAAGCAAAACGATATTTTCTCAAGGTACATCTAAATTAGACTTATTGATAGGAGATAGAACACTAAAGCATCAATTTCACATTGTAAATGACGACATAAATATACCAACAGACGGAATACTAGGAAGAGACTTTCTGAGAACGTACAACTGTAAAATAGACTACGAAACGTATACCTTAACGGTGAACACAGATCAAGAGGAGATAATTCTGCCAATGAACATGGACATGAAGAGTATAGGCAAGTTGACCCTACCACCAAGATCAGAAGTTATCCAAGTAGTAGAAATGGAACTCAAAGAAGACAGCGTAGTTATTGGAAAAGAAATAAAAAAGGGAGTGTTTGTTGCCAACACCATAATACCAGCACAAGGCGTAAAGCATATAAGAATGATGAACACAAAGGAAAGCACAGTGACCATTGAAAATGTCACAATTGGAATTCAACCGCTTAAGAACTTTAAAATACTAGCGTGCAAGAATAACAAAAACCAATCTGAACGAATAGAAAAGCTGAAAAAAGAAATCAAGATCGAGAAGGCTTGTAATTCAGAATCAGAAATGATTTGGAAAATATGTGAAGAATTTCAGGATGTATTCCACATTGAAGGAGAAACATTATCCGTGAACAACTTCTATGAACAACGCATAACAATGAAGGACAGCAACCCAACGTACATAAAAAACTACAGACTACCACATTCGCACCTAGAAGAGATAAACAAACAAGTCGCAGACCTGGTACAAGAGGACATAGTAGAACCATCAACGAGTCCGTACAACTCGCCACTACTAATTGTACCGAAGAAAAGCAAGAATGGTCAAGGAAAATGGAGGCTAGTGGTAGACTTCAGATCACTAAATAAGAAAGTAGTAGATGACAAATTTCCACTAACCAGACTGGAAGATATACTAGATAAATTGGGCAACGCAAAACACTTTTCAACTTTGGACATGACGAGTTCATTTCATCAAATACCACTACACAAACACTCACGACCAGTGACAGCATTTTCCACAAATGAGGGACACTACCAATTCAAAAGACTACCCTTTGGGCTAAAAATATCAACAAATAGCTTCCAAAGGATGGCGTCAATAGCTCTAAGTGGATTACAAGCAGCAGCATTTTTATATGTTGATGACATCATTGTATTTGGTTCAAACCTTAGAGAACACAATGATAACCTTATCAAGGTGCTGAAGAGACTCCGCAAGTACAATCTAAAGCTGAATCCAGGAAAATGTGACTTCCTGAAATCAGAAGTCGTATATCTTGGACACCTAATAACAGCGGAGGGAGTCTGCACAGATCCAGAGAAATATGAAGTGATTAAGGGCTATCCAGAACCGAAGAACGCTGATGACGTAAGACGATTTGTAGCATTTTGCAACTACTACCGACGGTTTATTCAAGATTTTGCGAACATAGCCAGACCTCTAAACCAATTACTGAAAAAGAAACAACTATTCAACTGGACTGAAGATTGCGCGAAAGCATTTAAGACGCTAAAGCAAAAGCTAATGTCACCACCAGTGTTAAGTTATCCAGATTTCTCGAAACCCTTCATTCTGACAACAGACGCATCTAACTTTGGGCTAGGAGCCGTTTTGTCGCAAGGAGAAATTGGAAAGGATAGGCCAATAGCATATGCGAGCAAGTCATTGAACAAACACGAGCTAAACAAACCCATAATAGAAAAGGAATTACTAGCAATTCATTGGGGAATAAACCACTTTAGACCATACTTGTTTGGAAGAAAATTTATAGTGTACACAGACCACAGGCCATTAGTGAGCTTATTCACACACAAAAACCCTTCATCAAAACTAACGAGAATACGCGTGGACCTGATGGACTATGACTATGAAATTGTATTCAAACAAGGAAAAATGAATACGAATGCAGATGCACTCTCGAGATTAAAGTTGAACTCAGAGAAACTGAAACAAATGATTCCTAAATACAATGTCGATGTAGTAACAAGAGCGATGAAAAGAAAGAATGAAACACCAATAACAACCGAAAACTGTGCGAAAGCCTTAGACTCAAATGTGGGGATTGATCACCTTCACATATGGGACTGTACATCAATATCGGACATAAGGCGGATGAGGAGAATTGAATTCAGAGAGATAGAAAGAAATAAAAGGGGATCCCAAAGAAAGAATATAATAATAGCAGCAAACACTGTAATTGTAGAAGTTAGCGATAATTCTCTATCAGAGGTAAAATTGATCTTGAAGAAGCTAATGTTCATGATGAGCAATGCAGGTGTAAATAAACTAGCGCTAGCAAGTAATAGCTTGATATTTCAAATTATGGACGTCCAAGAATTTAAAGAGACATTTAATAAGCTGCAAAAGAACAGAAACATGAATGATTGTTTAGACATATTGATATATGAACCTCCGAAGAAGGTCATAAATGAAGAAGAAAAGCACAGATTAATCAAAGAACATCATGATTCGAAAATAGGAGGATATTGTGGAATCAGAAGATGCATCAGTAAACTAAAGCAGAAATACGTTTGGAAAAACATGAACCGAATGGTAAAAGCATTCATTAACAATTGTGAAACATGCAATAAAGTCAAAATAACAAGATACACCAAAGAAAATTTCGTCATGACAGACACGCCAAGTACCTCTTTTGATATTATCTCAATAGATACCGTAGGCCCCTTGAGACCTTCAAAAGGATTTAGATACATTTTAACCATACAATGTGAACTAACAAAATTTGTGGAGGCATTCCCAGTAGAAACTAAAGATGCAGTCACCATTGCCAAAACGATAGTAGAGAAATTCATACTGAAGTATGGATGTTTCAGAAAATTAAAGACAGATAGAGGAACAGAGTTTACGAATGAACTATTAACAAACATTTGCAAAGCATTAGGCATAGAAAAATTAGTATCAACACCGTACCACCATGAGACACTAGGGTCTCTAGAAAGAAATCATAGAGTTTTAAATGATTACCTGATGACTATAGGAGATAAAGATAGCTGGGATGAATGGTTACCATACTACACATACTGTTACAATTCAACACCACATAGTAGTACTCAATATTCACCATTTGAACTGGTTTTTGGTAAATTAAGCACATTACCATGTGAAATATTAACGAATAAAGAAACAATTTATAACATGGATAACTACTTAAATGAACTAAAATGTAAATTAAGGTATTCACATGAACAAGCTAGAAACAATCTATTAGATGATAAAAATAAAAGAATTAATACACAAGACAATGTACATAAATTAAATTTTAAAGTAGGTGACATGGTATATTTAAGAACTCAGAATAAGAAAAAATTTGATAAACCATTTAAAGGTCCATATAAGATAATATCACAAAATGGTCCTAATAGCTGTATTATAATAGAAAATAAGGAATATGAGATACATAATAATAATTTAATTAGATCTAGACAGAAGTAAGAACAAAAGTAAGAAGATAAGAGAATATGTGCGCACACTTAAGATTATCATTCGACATTATATAAAGTAAGAAAACAATGACCCTAACTAAACATGTATTCATTCAAATGACATTTATTTAAATTTTAAGAAATGTAAACAAATATCATTTTTTTGTGGGGGAAGGATGTAGTGTGACGCAATGCAAGCACACAGAATGCGAGAAAACATTATGTACCATTGTATCGCTCCACATACCCGAAAGGTGTCACATGGCATTCAATCGGTATCGACAGTGATTCATGCTACAAATGGGTTCGCGTAAGTTCATGTGTTTGCTATTGTTTACATTTTCATTCATTGCACCCACCACACATTATATATGGGTCAACTGAATCAGATTCACATGTTATGAATCAAACGTTAGAATAAGTATTGCTTAGGATAGCATAATTTAGTATTAAGAATTGTAGTATAAATAGAGTGGATTTGCATGAATAAAGATCAGTCTTGAACACACTTCTTGACTCTTTACTATTGTGGCAGTAATTTGCCTTCTTTTCAGCGAGCTGCGCTTTAACTAGCACGACAGAGCGGGCCGCGCTTTATACGGCTTAGGGCGGTAGGCTCCAAGGTGAAGTGGCACCTACACTTTTAGAAAATAACACCACACCAGTGTCTTTTGAAATTTAAGTGAATTTCTTTTTATTGAGAAAGTGCAGATTTTAGAAATTAAGCTTACTTTCTTTTAATTGAATTGTGTAGCATTAAGTAAATTAGAATCGAAGCGAATAAAATGTTTGTGAATTACCTATGAAATTGGAAATCATTTGTTTTAATATGTTTTGCGAATAAGAGTTCGATGAGAGGATAAGGAGATGAGGCTGAAAGATAACAAAACGATGAGGGAATTGTAAGAAGAGAAGATGCCAGTAAAGGGGTTACCGAGGCAAGTATGGTAACCAGGTAGGGTGGGTACCGAGCATTTTCTCGCAGGCGAATTCCAGCTTTCGCCAAAGACTGCCATGATTTTTTTGTAGCGTTCTGGGTCAAGTTCTCCACGCCCTCCGGCGAGCGAACAGGACGGTCCAGCATGCCAGCAACGACCCAATACCACAGCCACATACGTAACAATATCTTGGAAAAATATCAACTTCAGTCTTTCGGTTTACCAAGTTCCTGATAACTTGGTACTGATGTTTTGACAATTTGCCTCAACGAAAAGTGTCAAATCATCATTTGTATTAAGTTGTTTTACTTGGAGATTGTCTGTAGACTGGCAATTCTTTAAAACACAAGAAATATTTTCATCGACTTCAACAATCTAAGCAATTTGTCTCCTCTTAGTTAGAGACCAGCTTTCTAAAAACGGTTTTTTTGGTCTACCTTGATTATTTTGCGACTTTTTATACCCTATTCTAAGGGTATATTAATTTTGACGCATAGTTTGTAACATACCTTAATATTGCCCGTAGACCCCTAAAAGTTACTATATTTATGATCAGCATCGATAGTAATATCGATCTAGCCATGTCCGTCCGTCCGTTCGTCCGTTTTTCGGCAAAAATTAGGCCTTTAAACTGGGCCTAGAGAACTGAAATTTTAACCATATACTCTCTAGGGGTCCCGAAATAATCAAGTTTACGAATTTTTGAAATCCGCTGACAACACGCCCACAAACCCGAAAAAACAAAATTTTGGAAAAAATCGAATTTTGAGCTAGGAATCTGAAATTTTGTATATATGATCTATGACTCCTAAAACTGCTCGGGAGATACAATTTTCAAAATCCGCCCACTGACACGCCCACAATTAAATAAAACAATTTTATTGAAAAACCAAAATTTGAGCTAGGGAGCTGAAATTTATAATATATACTCTCTAGGGGCCCTTTAAGCTCATGTGTAAATATTTTCAAAATCCGCCTACTGACACGCCCACAATTTAAAAAAAAAAAACACTTTTTTTGAAAATACAAAGTTTGAGCTAGAGAGCTGAAATTTATAATATATACTCTCTAGGGGCCCTTTATGCTCATGTGTAAATTTTTTTTAAATCCGCTTACTGACACGCCCACAATTAAATAAAATAATTTTATTAAAAAAGCAAAGTTTGAGCTACGGAGCGTTTTTTTACAAAAGCTTCGTTTTTTTGATAAAATCCTTTAAATGTTATATAACAAAATAATAATAACAACCATACTTAGACTTTTGTCACGCCCACTCATGAGGGATAGGAATTAGAATAGGGTATCCAACAGTTCGCCCAAGCGGACTGTAGCCCGTCCCTATGTTTTTTCTTCTGTTTGGTCCTGTGCAAAACTGAAGTCTCCGATGGAATCAAGAAAAACACTATTTGTGGATAAAAACACGTTTTTTTCTCAAACAAGCCTTTCACCTTGTCTGAAAGGACTTACATAGCGTATTTATCTTTCTAAACTTTCAATTTGGTAAGTTTCCTTAATTTTGGCAATACTGCGACCTTTCTTCGCCGTATGCCAAATATTAATAATATCAATACACTGTATCATATTGCTGGAATCTAAAAAAAAGGTTGAAAACAGTATTTTACTTTGGGTCAAAAGCTTACTGCCACTTTATTGTCCCAATATCATAGATAATTATTGCATTAAAAACACAGATGTTTTTTTGCTAGCGTGTACTTGGTCTAGTCCTCATTTACTCCCAGACCAACCAATTTCGCCTGTTCTTCAATAGCCGTAAAAGACTCTTACACGACACGCTGGGAACGGCCGATGATGTTGATATCGTCCGCATACCCCAGCAGTTTGACAGATCTATTGAAGATAGTGGCCTCCGTGTTGACACCTGCCCTTCGCACTATTTTCTCCAGAACAAGATTGAAGAAGTAACATCAAAGCGCGTTGTTTTATTACAGAGGATTTAAGATATTTCTTATTTGCAGAGCCCAAAATCTGACGGATAACATGACAATAGTTTGCTATGAAGTGGCATTATCTTGTTGTTGTTTTTTGAAATAAAAATGTCACTAACTGATGAATAATAAAAGAAAAAATATGTTAGGCCTGATGTCGATTTAATGACAGTTTGCACTTGTTCCATGTTATTCTCTTGATTTTTTTTTATAAATCTAAGAAATTCGATATCTCATATATTAGTAAAATTTGAATTTTTAAATTTGAAGCATTTCCCTAAAAGCTAGGATCTGCATAGCTTCATGGAACACGAAGTGACAGAATGTAAAACACTTTGAGCCAAGGTTTTTACTCATGGAACACAAAATCCTGCACTTTTCTGATCTTTTCTGTGCGGCTCAGGTTCATTAAACAGACCTAGTGAGAGTCAAAGATTATTTCGCAAGATATGTGCTTCTCGCCTCGAGAGGACACCAACCTAGTTGGGGTTTCGGCCACCTGGCAGTAGCATAGCACGGTCTGTTACGAAACACTCCGTTACTAACGTTAGCTATAGCCATACTGATACCCACCAGGCATTTGAGTGACGGGTTAAGGGTCGATTGAGTTCAGTCATCCCAACCTGTACTCCTGCCAAGGAAAAGAGGTCGGGATGAGGTTAGATTGTAACAGTCACTTCAGTCAGCACTCCACTCCGAGTGCGAGACAGGAAACCCGGGGGTTTGATGATACAGTCATCCTTGGTTTTCCCGCCTTCCCGCTGAGCAGACAAAATGGGACCTGAGTTGGGGTTCGATTGCTACAGTCGCCCCACTCTGCTCCTCTCCCAAGGTTCTTGAGGTTGATGTGAGTTCTCAATACTGCATTACATGTCAACTATCATGAGGTTGGACCGCCAACTGAACTATGGCAGACGCCCTCCCTGCCCCCTTTCCGCGGACCAGTGTAGCTTGTGGTTCTGTTGCAACAGTCACTCCCTCAAGAACAGTTCGAAATCTACTACTCGACTGTTCAGCCGATTCACCCCGATACCACCTCCAGGGTATATAACAACTTGCTCGGAATTCGATTGTATCAGTCACCCGACTCGGAATTACCTGCAAAGAGAATAAAGAGCAGTTTGAGGTTCGATTGCAACAGTCATCTCAAAATCCTCTTTTTGCCGTGGATCGGGAAGCAGTAGCTCTCCCTCCCCTGCGCAGTGAAATGGGATCAATACAAGTTTCGATTGCATCAATCACCTCATCATGATCCCAACCCATGGCTGGGAGTCGGGCGGGAATCGCGCAGTCTTTCTCAACATATCGCACCCGTTATGCGAATTACAGCCAGGCTGCATCCCCTGACTCTTCATGAGTACCTCCCCCACAACCACTGCCTCGCAGTAGGTAATCACGGGGCTCCCAATAGGCCGAGCGAAGACCGTCAAATGAGACGCGTAACTCTCGCGTCGTGGTGGAGGACCCTGTCACGAAATCAGCCTGCGCATCTAGAATTTGTGTCATGTAGACTCTGCATTTCGGCCTTAAAATCAACGAGGCTATAAAAATAAATAAACAATTTTGCTTGAATTTCACCTTTTCTTTAATTCGATCTTTAACTGCTTCACAATAAAAGTAACTCCTTCAATTTCATGTTAATCTTTCTTAATATAATTGATTTAATTTGTTTTTAATATTTTGTATGAAAATCATATCTATTTGTTTATCCTATGTTTCATTTGTGTATTTTTTATGCATTAAGAAATATACAAATATTTTATAATAAATTCTTTTTAAATTGTTTTTAATCTCATAATAATTAAATTCAAACATTTACAATCTAATAAAATGTCTTACTATTTACTTGTAATATAATATTGTATGTTTGATGTATATATAAAGATCTATACACAATAATCATGCACAAGTTTCTGTAAAATAAATTCTTGTAGCGTGAGGATATTTAAAGTAAAAATAAAGCTCGAGGTTTAATAGCTCCATTGAATGTAGTGTTTATCAAAACGATTACGGATGGGAAGCACTAAAATTAATGACAAATGAGAATAACCATGCAATCGAAGTGTGCAAATCGAACCTCTTGATTTGGTTGGAATTGATTTATTTTCCAATCAAAAATACTGCTCGTAAATTTGAAGACGTAAATAGCTGACCAAACGACATTCCTTGCGAAGCTAGCAACACTAAATTCCCCTACGCAATAAATTCAATGCACATTCATCAAAATATAACAAGAAGAAAAAAATCCTTAAATAAACAGAACAAAAATAATGCTTATTCAAAATCGATGTATTTTTAACAGTTGGTTTAATCTACGTAAGCTAATAAACTGATATAAGAAAACTATACACACTAGATTATTGTAGCCTATGTTGTTTACGAATTGACACGAGTTCTCTGATTTCAAAATTTATATTTATTATTTATTGTATGTCTATGCAATTATTTAAAATATGTCTGCAAAATGCCAGATAAAATTAAACTTAACGAACATCGGCTATAAATTGCTAAAAACTAGCTCAGCTGTCGACCAAAAGATACGCCTAGTTTAAGGGAAAGAAATTAAAAAACCAATTTGAATGTGGTTTCGCCGAGGAAACAAAAGATTTATTTGTTGTTTTTTCAATCAATCTCCTGTTTTGATCTCAATTGAGAGCCACAGTGGGACGACCAACAAAAGCGGATTAATGCCACCCACATGTTTTAAGTCTTAAACTGTAGGGAAGTTTGATTTCATAAATCTTATTTGCAACTTGCAGGTTACATTTTTACTTTTTAATTAAAGGCCTAACTGTAAAAGACGTGCGTGCGTGCGACATCTTATCAGAAATCAAACGAAGAATAACTCCTGCCAATCGCAGTTTCCTTGGGCTGGAGAGTGAACTATGTTTTAAGGTCTTCTTCGGGCCAACTAAGGAGACTCTGGGCCTTATAATATGGTTGTCAGCGAAATTGATGAGTCGGTATTTTCGTTATCAATCATCAATTTGTTTGATTAACTGTGACTTTTATGTGGAAATGTCGTTAGTAGAATTGTTTTTTGCAGAAAATAATGGGTATGTATTGAATTAATACAATCACTGGATCTATACTTTCATAAAAGTCGTGAACAAAAAGTTATCGCAAAATGCATGAGCCTCAACCAAAACAAATCAAAAAGTTCATAAACATTGAATAAAAATTAAATTTTAATTTAAGCCAAACGAATGAACTACAGAAAAAAGAATTTAATAACTTAAACATCAAATGAAATACTTTTTCACAATTGCACTCTGCTTGCCAGCCTTCCCAATAGATTTATAATTTGTCGATCTACAGATCATCAATTTATATGCTTTACAACAAAAACACCCGATCTTGCTATTCATCAGGATCACATTTGATGATCTACAAATTAGTTCTCACTATTTTTCACTAGGTGTCTTACAATAGGTTGCCATTTTATACCAAAATTGAAATCATTTCGAAAAGCCAAGCATTATTATATTGATCTAAGTGTATGGAATTACACGTTTGTTTTACTAAAATCACTTAGGCCCCTGTTAAACGTTGCGTTTGTTTGAATGAATCTCTTAGCACTTCAACACAAATAAGGCTACTAAGATAACAGTCGGTTAACAATTAGACCATTTTTTATTCCACGAAGTGAGCATAAAGTGCTTTTTTTCATAGCTTCTTAAAACTATGAACCATTATTAATAAAAAAGGTTTGGCGGTCGAATTCAATCCATGTACTGCACCTACTCGAAAAATGTTTAAAGGACGAAAGCGTACAATTTTAACTTTATGGACATTTTTGATTGTATCGTAGCTCAAGTGTTGGATGATCCATACTGTTTTATTATAGTCGGTAAATCTATACAGGTCATAAGTCATAATAAAAAAGCGCTAATGCCAAAATATGGATCGATTGAAAAAATGTGTCGTTTATCAGTAATTAATCTTTGACAACTATAATATGGGTGTCTGTATAAGACATCATTAATTCCAGTCCTGCTCCACAGATCATAAGCATGTACCCTCTTAAAGCGGATGATATATTTTGTCGTTTCGAGACACAAATGCCTCGAAAGATACTCAATGCAGTCTCGTTGGTGAGTTTTTGGAGGAAGTGACTCAACGATTAACTAAACTCTCTGCACAACAAACAACTGCGTATTGAGAGTTTGCTAGTGGTAGACGGCTAGTGCATGTAGAGGGAATGAACGTGAATCCTCCGGCCCAAGTCGTCGACTCCTAGCCCGAGAGACAACGCAGTAGATGAAGTGACGCGAACTACTATAAGGCGCTAACTTATGTCGTTTTCCGTTGGTCCATTCGGAGTACTCTTTTTGATCTTCCGAAAATATTTTGGGAGTGTTTTCTCCTCCGCAAGACAAAAAGAGTACTCCGAGTGGTCCAATGGAGAAAGACATTAGACTGCGCAATTGCAGGCAGTTATGATGAGCAAAAGCAGTGTGAACAACTTTCCGATAAATTTCATACAATGGGCGTATTTTCTTGGAAAACTCTTTTAGGCTTAGAAATAAAAATATGTGCTAAGTACAACAACTAAGCCTGTATAGATTTCGTTAATCAAGATACATATCCAGGCTTATGTCCTTAGCCTCAGTAAAAACTGGGCAACTAAACTAATTTATTCCGGTATTTATCGAGCAATAGGCCTGTTCCTTTACATACGAATTCGTATGAATTTGAAATTTTTACTAATTATTACACGATGCCGATCCCTTACTTGAAATATTCGTAAGAGAGCGACATCGAGAGAAGAAGACGTTACCCCTCCACTGAAAAACTTATTGCTTTTTACTCAACAAATTTCTTGTAGCACATATTAGAAAGTCTGTCAAAAATTAGAGTTGAAAACAAATACAAAAACCATTTTATTCAATATACTGAATAACATAAAATATAGAAATGTCCAAATTGAGACATGTTTCTCGTATTTTCCCTTTGGTTTAAATGGGGTGATATGATTGATGTGCTTGGAAGGAACGAACAGACCCCGTAGAGTGTGTTGAAAAGCCTTTATGCTTTGAATTAACCCCTGTTGATTTCTATTTTTTTCTTTAAAATTTTGAATTTAAAAATATTTTTTTCCAAAAATTACTTAATTTACATATAAAGTAAAGAGCAGATTAGTGGCTCGGAAACCAGTCATAGTATTTTTTTTTCTAAAAAAGTTGCTGTTGTTTTTTTGAAAGTAATTTTTAAAGATGTAATAGACCTTTCTCCTTTCATAGTGAAAAATGCTTGTAATTTTTCCCTCTGCAAGAATCCGTTATTATTTTCGACGTCAAAATGATCGTAATCTTCCAACTTATTCCTAAACATTTTATTCGTAAGTTGATGTATAAAATTAAGCTGCAATCGTTAATTGACAGCTAGTAGCTGTAATCGTTGTTTGTAAACTAAAAGCTTACTAATTAGTTAACTAGTTTTTGGCGATATTTTGGTCAAATTGAACTGGAATTGTGTATATTTTCCTTAACAAGGACATTGTTCGATAGAATGTCTATTCATAACTTTTCTTGGATTTCTGAAATAGTGTATGTTGTCAAGGACACTTTGTAAAGGGCCCTTTAAACCAAAAAGTAGGTAAATTTCTCCAAAATGTCATAGCAAAACAGTTTTAAATCAACATTAGTGCAAAATGCCCGTACGATGGAGTATCTTTCCATTTAATGATTGTTTGTTAATCCTTAGTGGAGGAAACCTAAAAATTTCACAATATCAAAATGAAAGGTTTTAATTCAACTTGACTGAGCCCAATTTTATTCACACCAAATAAAGTTTTTCTTCCAAAATAACCCGCACGCAATTTTTATTCACATCATGCAATATAAGTTTTCGGCCTTCGACACCGGGCGCACTTAGTTAAAATGTGTGTTCATCGAGCAAACTAAATACCCAGTGTACTCGGTGCATGTGTGAGTACACTGAAGTAAATGTCAATATGCGATTGCAATGAATCAGGTGCAAATGGTAAGGAACCCTCCATTTTTATTAATTTCTATGAATCTTTTAATTTCAAAATTGTAAAACTAAAATTGAGGTTGCGAAAAAACAGGTGCTAATTAAAAGCTAAATTGAATAAAAACAATAAACATTTGCGCTTAAATGTCCTGACATTTTGCATAAAAATAAAATTTTGCTTCATAACTACATACATATTTACATCTTAATTACGCACTAACGTTTACCTATCATATATTCTATTTGAAAATGTATCGTCCATTTCGGTATAATAACACAAATATATATGTTTACTCCGAAATCGTGTAAGCCTTTTGTCCGTTGTATGGTTACGATTTTATGTGCTTAGGTGTGTAGATTTTCTCTAAGAAACATTGTTTTTTTCGTATCAATTTTAAGCGAAAAAAAATCATTCGCTAATAGTGTGTGAACGTGTGCGACTAATGAGCTAATTCTATCAATTGTATCAATAATAACTGAAATGAAAGATATAGGTCCGTTCGCTAGTCTGAAAATTGATGGATAACAATACAACTTGACTATTACGAAACGAGAAAAAATATGATCTTATAAAGCCCTCGCTTTCTTTCTCTTTTAAATTTTTGCGGCGTTTTTGCCTCTCTTTGAGCAATTTACTCCCATTGTATTAAGAATTGGTTTCAGATTTAAGGCTAGCGAACCGAACTTATGTTTCATACAGATTGACTACAGCAACAGCAAATTTAAAGCAGTCCTTCCTTTCTTTTCTTAAAATATAAACTAAATACTTATGGCGGACAACAACCTTCTTAAAACAATATTTACATTCACAGTCAATGTGTTTGTTTTTATGAGCGTGTGCGTTACGCCAGTGTGACGGACATGAAATTAATAAAATCTTAAAACAAAATTATATATTTTAACCTGATTAGTTGTCCTAATAAACGCTTTTAAATATATGAATAATTTCTTTTGTCTAATCTAATCCTATGCAATTACATGACTATTTTTATGTAAATCAGTTAACAGCTCTGCGTCTAGATCTTCACCTTCGAGAAAATCCGTGAATATTTCCCCATTTAGAGGAAAATTATTGGCAGATGAGACCACCACTCCGGTGGCATTGGTTGAAATAACCGCATCCAGCGAATTACGACGACGTTCACGTTCGCGAACAATATGAGGCGCTTCATTAAATTCATCTAACTCATCCATACCTGAAACAAAAATGTGAATTACATTCAGTAGTCACATCACAACTTTCCCAAACTACGCAATCTGTTTAAGCCAAGAAAATACTAACCTGAATAATGTGATCCAGCCAGTAACAAATACTGACCGGAACGATTTGGCCATAAGAGTCCTGTCATAACACAGTAAGCTAAGCAATCAGCTGAATTTGTTATGCCCAATAAGAGTTTATCCCTCCACATAGGGCTAACTTGTAAAGCGACAATTGCTACTATTGGCAGGTAAATGAACCACACTAAGCTGGAGGCGCCTAGGTGCAATAGGAAATCTAATTTCTTTGTTGAGTGTTCATATTTCATTGTGTTTCGCAGTTCGTAGAGGAACCACATCATGAAAGTTGTTCTGAAAAATTAAAATTAAGAGTAGTCCAATTAGCAGTTATCAGTGAAACCCACCTCAGAACTAGTACTATCCATCCTGGCCATGTCTGGTACTCGTCAATATCCGATGTAATGTCGATTTCCGTCTGAAAATTAAAAAAAAAAAACAATACAATAGAGCTGCAGACGCACTACATAGTTGTAACCGTTCGATTAAAACATAGTTGCGTTTAGCCAGTAAATTGATATAGGCATTAACGGCCCATACAAGGCCCAAAACCTTGCTTCTCCAAACATTTGCTTTTGCAAAGCAGAAGGGACCTACAAATTTGTATGTATGTATATTTTATTTAGTATTTAGAACTATTTTAATTTACATCTAGCTTTAATTAAATAAACATAATTTTAGTTAAACAACTTAGATATTTGAACAAAAACTAGAGAATATAAAATTATGTTAAATTGTCTCTAATATGTGAAATGAGAAGTTGCTTAAATCGTGTTAAAACTGTCTCACTTTTTATTTCTAATGGCAATTCGTTAAACAATTTTAATCCACGGTATTTAATCATGTTTTTGGTTATACAGTCTCGATACAGTTGAAGTCTAAAGTCAGAATTTGCATGTAAGTTGTACGGCTGCGATTCTCCTACGGATATTAGTGTTGACGAAAGGTATTCGGGTACCATGTTATATTTCATTTTAAACACGAACAGCAACACATTGAACATTATTCGTTGTTTGATGTTGAGCCATTTCAGACAGTTAAGCATCCAATAAACAGATGTATGATAACTACATTTGAGTATAGTTCTCATAGCTCGGTTTTGTAGTACTTGTAGCCTATTTATGTGCTCATTTTTACCCATGAATAAAATAGTCGAACAGAACTCAAAGTGAGGTTTAATAATAGTATTATACACATTTATGGCACACATTGTTGTTATATTTTTACGTATCCACTTTAGAAAGCCTATTTTCTGGGATATTTTTTTTGTTACGTTCACCATATAGTTACCGAAATCAAGTTTATTGTCCATTAACACCCCCAAATACTTTATTTCGGTCACTTGCTCAATTTTCATTCCTTCCACCATTAAATTGATTGGTTCACAACTATTAACAACCATAGATTTAGTTTTTTTTACATTCATTTTCATTTTATTGGTCTGCAGCCATGTGCAAATATTGTTTAGGTCCTCTTTCATGAAATGAATAAGTTCACTCAGTATTTTACCACTTATAAAGATCAGAGCATCATCAGCAAACAGGGTTATTTTACACATTCTTAAAACCTTACCGATATCGTTGATATAAATTAGAAACAATAGGGGTCCAAGTATTGTTCCTTGTGGCACACCCAAACTTATTTCACTTGAGCTTGATAGCGATTCATTGACAATAGTCCTTTGTGTTCTCTCTGACAGGTAGGACCTGAACCAGTTAAGCTCAATCCCTTTTACACCATATTTCTCAAGTTTTTTTAAAAGAATATTACGGTCAATTGTCTCAAATGCCCTTTGGAAATCCAAAAACACAGCTACAATTTTATTGCCGTTATGTCTTTCCTCTTTTAGGGTCATAATCAACCAATTTAGGGAAGACTCACACGAGTGATTATGTCGAAAGCCGGATTGATTTTCAATCAACAATTTAGTGTCACAGACATATTTATAAAACTGGTCATACGCGCATTGTTCGATGATTTTTTCAAGTAATGGCAACATGTTAATGGGTCTATACTTATCACAGTGGATTGTTCGCAACTCTTTAGGAATGGGAATAACGATAGATTCTTTAAAATTTTTCGGAAATTCACCGCGGTTGAAAGATTCATTGATTATTTTTAATATTATTGGGCCAATTATGTCAAAACAGTCCAGAACAATTTTTCTATTTAAGTTAAATGTACTTTTTGTATTCATTTTCTTACACGTATTTTGTAGCTCACTTAAGCATATTTCCCTAAATTTAAATACATTTCGCGATTCAGGCAACGTAGTGATTAGTTGTGTATTGATTGTAGGTATTAGCTGTGTTTTATTATCCATGCGGATCTGGATCTGGATCAATTTAATACGTAAAACAAAAACAACACAGGATCTTGCTATTTATCGGGATCATTAATCGTGATCCAAAATGTAATTACAAAACTTACTACCTGTTTTTTCGTGGCGTTGCTTATTTAAATTATAGGAAATTATAGGAACACAATAATATTGCCAGACCAAAATATGAAACACTATTAATAACACAAAAAATCAATTAGCATATTTTCATATTCGAATAATTTACCACTGCGACTTTTGAGACGTTTTGCTTCGTAATATAATACACAAAAATTAATGGAAATATTAGCAGTACAATACTGTTAATATGTTGCATATTTGAACATACATAGTTTCTGAAAAAAAAATATTGAGTGCAAAATGTATGTTGATTTGTATTCAAATGGCAACACCCCCGACACAACAAGCGATCATATTGTGACGTCACATTATACCCTATATTTGCAATATGGCTGAGTGCCAATCGAAACTTGAAATACCTGATATCATCTGTTGTGTGTTAAAAACAACTGTTGCCACAACTTGCCACTGATGATCCAGATCGTTTTATTATCAGATCGGATCCGTATCAAGATCATTGGGATAATAAAACGCGGCTATTGAGTCATATATCTGCTTTATAGCGCATTTACACCATCACGCACGCGCATTTTTGCAACAAAACCGAAAAGAGAGATCCGTTTATCCGCAGTCAATGCTAATAAGGTGTAAGAGTGAGATCACATACTTTAACTTGCTATAACATTTTTATGGAGATTTGACAGATCACATGTAAACAAACAAATTTATTTTCATCGGTTTTGTTGTGGTAGAATTAAAAAATAAATAAAAACATGGATCTCGTAAAGGCTGCCGTATTAATAGTGTTTTCCATCTTGAGTAGGTACAATCGGCGATGTGAAGCAGAGAAATGTCAAAAATGTATTATGGCGATTAAAACATATGATAGCAGCGCCCATTTTGTTTTATAGGAAATCGAAATTTCGTAAGCCATCGCTATAAAAATATCAACATGCATAGCTTTCCCATAATTCCTACCACGTAAACAAGATGGCCGACCTGAATACGTGTCACGTTTTTTTGCATGTTAGGTAATGCTGTCCCTTTCAGTCACACGGATATTTAGTATTTAGCATCCCTTTAATCTTACATGTTAGGAATGTGTGACCGTGTAAATCAACCATTATGCTATCGATGAAATACGTGTTAAACCTATTAGCGATTACAGCGCTATTATTTTCTAGTTTATCGGTAAACTGAATTTTACTTATTTCAGTTGTTTCTTTTTTAAGAACTAATTGTTTTATCGTTTCCCACATGGATTTTTGGTTACGACACGATTCAATTTTATTACATATATATATTTTTTCGCGAGGTGTAGCTAATTTTTAAGTCTGTTACTTATGTTTCTATAAATGTTCCAATCTTGTGGCCTATTGAATATACTAGCTTTCCGAAAGCACTGAATTTTTTGGTATTTTAACGCCCGAAGTTCTTCTGTAAACCATTTGTTGCAACTAGTTACTCTCATTTTTTTTTTCTTAACACAATATATCATGTAATGATGATGATAGATTATGGAGGTCTGTGTTGTAATTTATTTGTTCACACTTTTCACTTAGCATAGCTCTGAACTGAGTCTTGTTGTATTTGAAGCGGTCAATATATTTTCTTTCATGTTTAGTTTTTTCACTTTTAACTGTAACTTTAATCACAATTGATTCGTGGTCGCTCACTTTAAGATTTGGATCTGTATCAGCGCAGATATTTTTTTCCCTAGGAGATATAACAAAGTCAATTAACGTCTTTGATTTTCCCGAATTCTTGTCGGTTTGGATATAACTTGTTTCAGATTATTTTGAATTAAGATTTCATTAATAACCTTTGTGTAAGTATAGTTAACATTTAATAAGTCAATATTGAAATCCCCAAAAAATACTATATTATATTTTATTTAGTATCTAACACTTCATCAAGCCAATTCGAAAAAAATGTACAGAATTCCCGATCTGAACTGCTTGGTGATCTATAATAAATTGCAACTGTTTCTCTAAAGTCCGTATTGAATATGTCATAGCACAAACAAAACATTTTCATTGGAATATTTATTTCATTTATAATAATGTACTGGAGTCCATTTTTCACATAAAGTACTACACCGCCCGTGTAACTACTAGTTAGTACTATTGCAGCGCAAAGGAGTGTACCCCGTAGGTTTATTTCTGAGTCTTGAACTTCGTCAGTTAGATGCGTTTCGGAAAATGCCAGTATTTCAAAAGAGTTACTATGCACTAGAAATTCAACTTCATTAAAATTGTTAATAAGTCCTTGGACATTTACACACCAGTAGCTTAATTGGGTTGGTTGCTAGTATTGGGTTCTTTCTTTATACACTTTTATTTTTCTTTGGAACACGGGACACATTCTGTCGTTCGCTGAATGATCAATTTTAATATTCATTCCCATGGCTTGATTCAGTTCTTTGCAGTTAGTACACGATAATTCTTGATTGTTGCAGTCTTTTACATTATGATCGCCCCCACATTTCATACACGCAATTTTGTTTTTGCATGCAGTTGATTTGTGGTTGAATCCCTGACACTTAAAGCACCTGGTAACATTAAAATATTCTCTTATTGGGCATCTGACCCAACCTATTTTTAGACTTTCTAATTGAATTATTTTATGAAAGACTTCACTATCGACTTCAAAAATTGCACTGAGGTTCCTGTATTTGTTTTTGTTGTTAAATAGATGAACAAGTTTAATCTCACAGTTAGCTAGTGCAGAATTTTGTTTTTTAATTTTGTCTACGATTTCCTCTTTAACTTCATCGTTTTCTATGTTCATTACACATATTTTAGGGTTAGACTTAGTGGGAACTATAACTTTAAATTCTTTTTTGAATTTCGATTCAATTTCATCTTTTAACTTTTCAGATGAAATTTTATCACGGCACCTAATTGCCAGACCACCATCATTTTTATTCACCACATTATTTATGTTTATGTTAGTTGGATCGATTTTTTCTTTAATTTGCTTTCGCGTTTCAGCTGATTCTTGTTTATTTTTTGGGTAAATAAGCACAGATGATTCGTTTTTCACTACATCTGAATACAAACTTGCGCTTTTGTTTTGTTTTATGGAGCCGTTGTTTTTCTTTTTCATTTCATGTGTGAGTGCCACTACAGACTTAGAAATATGTTTGACACTCTCTTTCAGCTGATCATCACTTTTATACTCATTACTTTTGCTCACTTGTTTATACCCTATTCTAAGGGTATATTAATTTTGACGCATAGTTTGTAACATACCTTAATATTGCCCGTAGACCCCTAAAAGTTACTATATTTATGATCAGCATCGATAGTAATGTCGATCTAGCCATGTCCGTCCGTCCGTCCGTCCGTCCGTCCGTCCGTCTGTCGGCAAAAATTAGGCCTTTAAACTGGACCTAGAGAGCTGAAATTTTAACCATATACTCTCTAGGGTCCCGAAATAATCAAGTTTACGAATTTTTGAAATCCGTAAACAGACATGCCCACAAACTCAAAAAAAAACAAAATTTTGGAAAAAATTGAATTTTGAGCTAGAAAGCTGAAATTTTTTATATATGATCTATGACTCCTAAAACTGCTCGGGATAAAAAATTTTCAAAATCCGCCCACTAACACGCCCACAAATAAATAAAATAATTTTTTTATACCCTATTCTAAGGGTATATTAATTTTTGAAAATCCAAAGTTTGAGCTAGGGAGTTGAAATTTATAATATATACTGTCTATGGGCCCTTTATGCTCTTGTGTAAATATTTTCAAAATCCGCCTACTGACACGCCCACAATTAAATAAAACAATTTTATTGAAACACCCAAGTTTGAGCTAGGGAGCGTTTTTTTTTTTGATAAAATCCTTTAAATGTTATATAACAAAATATGTAGAGCGTTTTTAACAATTCAACCATACTTAGACTTTTGTCACGCCCACTTATGAGGGATAGGAATAAGAATAGGGTATCCAACAGTTCGCCCAAGCGGACTGTAGCCCGTCCCTATGTTTTTTTATCTCTTTTACACCATCACAAATCTGTTCACTTTGCTTTTTGAAGGCCTCACTAAATTCATTTATTTTTTTAATTTCCTTCACACTACTTTAGCAAGCTTTCATTCTTTCATGGAATGAATTTGGCTGACAATAGCTTCCAATAAGCTTTTTATTTCCCTCTCATTATTTTTTATCGATTCGTCGAATTCTTGTTTGTACTCTTTTAAATATCGGTTATTTTTTTCCACAGTTTCATGCATCTCTTTCACTACTGCATCAATGTTTTCAATATACATCATACAGTTCTTACAAATGTACCGCACTCTCGTACATGTATCAAAAACTTTACGACTGTATGAGTTTAAACCACTACATTTTAGTGTGTAGTGGAATATTTTTCCACATACTCCTGCACATCTAATGCCCGATTCTCCACGAATGGCACCAGTGCATTTACTGCAATTGTTCATGCTTTTCACTTAAAAGTTGAATGTTTATTTTACTAGCTCACAGCAGTCCCCGCGTGGGTCAGCCGCCTCAAAAAAAAAAAACGACTCTACAAGCCGATCTGGCACCGCGAAACAGTTTAAATCAATATCAAACGCTCTGGTTTAGTCACGCACAAGAAGAATACGTCCACACTCATTAACTTGTCACATTTGAGAAGCTTCTCATAAGAAGTTATAATCCGTGAGAGGTGGGGCAGTGGAAAAAAAAATTAAGGTGTTACTTGGCACCGGCGGGATTAGAACCTGAGACCTTTATATTAGTAGTCCAACACAAACACAATACACCCACCTTTCACTTGTTGTTTTTTTTTTTTTTTTTTTATTACACTATCAGCTCTGTGTCGTGGAGTGCTTAAAGCAAACAACTATCACGAGCAGAAATTAGCCGGCACTAAAAGTGCTCCCACAGGCTCATCATTTAGTGCAGGTGTTAGTAAGGACATAACAATTAAAAACACAATAATTATGTACCTATAAAATACTAACACAGACACAAATCATGCAAATAATTTAAAATATTAAGGCATTATTACGCAAAATATTTTCTAGCTTAGTTTTACTAACATGCAAGTCAATCACATGATCATTTAGATTATAGATTCTACTCATGCGACTAATAGGCTCATGCATCCCATAATTCATTCTATGATGGGGGCTAAACAATAATTCAACACTGCGTAAATTATGGGCACCACCACGAAAATTAAAGCCAATAGACGACAGCAAGTCAGGTGCATCTATTTGACCGGATATAAGCTGCTGTAAGAAAATAATATCGCTATTAAGCCTTCGTAGAGAAAGAGGTAACATTTGAAGAAGCTTGATGCGTTGACTGTAAGGAGGGAGGTTAAATGGATCATCCCATACGAGTCCTCTAAGTGCAAATCGAATAAATTTACGTTGAATGGACTCTATTCGATTTGAATGAATGTTGTAGAACGGTGTCCAAACTTGTGAGGCATACTCTAGAATCGGACGGACAAAACAATTGTACAATGACATAGAAACGTAAGGGTCATTAAATTCTTTGGCCCACCTTTTTACGAAGCCCAGCATGGAATTAGATTTATTAACAATAAAATTGATATGCTTAACAAAAACCAGTTTGGGATCGAAATAAACCTCAAGAATATACAAAAGAAAATTTAAAACAATGGAGTTACGAATTTAAACTTCGCATTCAATGCGTGATTGGTAAGGTCCATTATATATTGGTACTCGCAGTAAATTAACAACAGATGCAATCCAAGGTATTAAGAGCATGATGGAAAAAATCGTGATGAAATAAAAAAAAATCATATGTTGTTAGTCCGTTTTGGAAAAGGCCATTGATAGACAACGAAGAGATTGAAAATGCCAGATGGCTCAGACGTATAAGTTCGGAAAATTGCAGATTCTGCGGCGACCTACAAGCTGCCGATGTAGCATTTATACTGTGCAAATTTGAGGGAGCATAGCGGAATATAGAAAAAAATAGGGTATACAATTTAATCAGATGTTGTAGGGAATTAAGGTTTTACATTATGACTTTTACTTCAAATTAATCTTTTGGGATCGCATTGGGTCTATTTTTGTTCTAGAGTTTGTCAGTTTATTTAAAATAATAATAAAATAAATGTAAAGCTTATCTTCTCCAAGCAATCGCTTGTGCGAAGTGGAAGAGACCATGAGCCGAATCCGAACGCCAAATTTGAGAAGCTTCTTATGACAATTGATACTCTTAGATTTTTGTCAGACTTTCGCAAGAGATGGGGCAGTGGAATAAAAACTTTAGGTGTCAATTTTTCCTACACATTCTCCCTATCTTCTAACCCTCATTTCCTTAACGCCCGCGCTGTGTAACTATTACATAATAAGGGTATTCAAAAATCCCTTTAGTGCGAGTTCATTATAAAAAAAGGTGTTACCGGCGTGATTTAAGCCTGAGACCCTTAGGCCAATTTATTCACTCTCAATTACAAAGTGCGAAGAGATGAATGAAATGAAAATTCGTAAATTGCCTTCATTATTTACCATTAACTCCTACATGATTTAATTTCAACAAGTAAATGGTAAATTTGTATAGGTAGAGGTTTTAAATGAACCAACTAGAGTTTTGAATATGTCATAAATGCTTTGAACTGGTTATTGGGGATCTTTACACCATAACAAAGGGTTAAGGTCGTAACAAAGTCACAAACTGACAGTTAAGGGGAATTAGAAGCAATTATTGAAAGATGCTTTAAAGGAATGTTATGATGTCATAGAAATAGTAGTAGGGATAATTATGTAAAGGGTCCGCCATCTAACGTTTTTTTTTCAACTAGTGCTTATTTCGTGAATGGTAACACTTAGCTCATGTCTGATTTGACAGATAATTAGTTTTATCCTTCCGCTGAACGAATATGGTTGTGTATACGCTTGAACAACGCTGGGAAATATTGCGACATTACTTTGAAAATCATGGTAATGTTGCAGAATGTATGCGAAAATTGCGTACGGATTTTGGAAGAAGAGAAGCACCGTCAGCTCCGTATGTTCGTTATCTTGTGAAAAAAGTGAAAGAAACTGGCATCCTCATCGATAAACCAAAGCGTGAAAAGCCAAAAACAGTGCGTACACCCGAAAATATTGCTGCTGTGGCAGAAAGTGTGCGTGAAGCGCCATCAACATCAATTCACCGTCGTTCTCAACAATTGAACATTTCGGAGACATCATTGAGACGAATTTAGCATAAAGACCTTGGTATGACGCTACTATAGGCTACTGCATGGCCAGCCGAGGCAGCCATTTGAATAAAATTATTTTCGATTATTAACTGGAAGGATTGTACTTTCAAATAAAAAAAGAAATTTGAGAAGATATTCAGTAGTTTTTTTTTTATAGCATTTTCAAAAAAAAAGAAGTTATTTGGCGGACCCTTTATATTCGTTTTTTTTTAACTATAAAATTGTTGAAAATGTTGTCGTTATAGATTCTAGTTTAACCAAGTTAATCGGTTCTCGTCAGATCACAGCAATTAAACGACGTTGGGCGCGGTTAGTACGAAAATGGAGGACCATTTGAGAACAACCGCGTGCCGTACCTAACCTAACCTAACCTAACCTAGATACTAGTTTACCAATCAACATTATCTGAACCATGAACAAGCAAATCTTGGTCAAAATATACACCTACGATGCTGTGTTAGCCCAACAGTTCTCAACTAAAGCGACCAATACCACTACATCATCATCAAAATTGATTGAAAATGACTTGGAAATGCGTGGTTGGGAAATTTGAAAACAGCCAAATTTAGAAAGGACCAATATTCTGAAACAGAAACAGATCAATCAAGTTCCTACTCTTTTTTATTCGTTTAGTTGTTTTCAGTTTTGAATAAAAATATTTGATAAATGGAGTCGCCAAATAACGTGTTACGATATGATGATAGTCCAGTCATCCACAAAATATTGGAGATAATTGTCAATAACGCACATTCACAGATAAAAAAAACAACTCCATATGTAATACATACACAAATTTCTTTATTTTTAGTGTGATTTTTACGGTAATAAAGAGTGAGTAAATAGAAACGCTCTTTTAATTTTCAATTAGAGCGAAAAATCACTCTTAACTGGTGGATTTCGAACTGTTACCTAACATCCGATTTAAATTTATTGCCCCAAATATTTAATTGCGGCAGCTTCGATTTAAATCTCTAATCGAGTGTGATTAAATGGAATTTCCTTGAATCTATATATTTCCCTTTCTTAATTGAGAATTTAAATTTAGTTGAGAGTCAATAAATGGGGCCTTAGATTAGTAGTCCAACACACTAACAAAAACAACTAGACAGCAGCTCGAAATACCCAAAATCTTGTCCATGTGGTGGTAGAATAAAAGAAAACTATAGCTGCCCTTCAAGCAAAAACACTGACCCAACTTTTCCCGTCATTTTTGGATCCGCGATATATGAGGCGTTACACGAACACATTTGTAAATTGACTGTAACTACATTGCCAATAAGAAGAGGAGCGAGAGTCGAGATTAGTTATTTGTAATGGCGATTCGTTCATCTGTCACTGACACTGTCTCTGGCTGCAGATATAATTTTCTTTGAAAGGTAAACTAAAATTGAATTTATTATTGCACACAATTATTTGCTTAATTAAACTTTGTTTGAATTTAGATTTATCGAAATAACAAAATTGCCAACCGATGAAGATGAAACTAAAAATGGTGTGACGAATTTTTATGATTTTCTTGCTGCCGGCACATGATTTTGTGCTGAAAGTAAGTAACATCCATTGGTATAGATAACATACACATTTATTTGCTTCTTTTCTTTTGCAGGAGAATTTGTTGGAGAAATGGTAGCAGGTATACCAAATAAAAACATGTATTGTTCATAGAAATAAAATAAACGTGAACAAACATTTCTGATTTTTATTTTAGCGATACTCGATTCTCGATTCCCTTCTTATCTAGCCACGATTTGTATCTTTTTTTTGGATCAGTTTTGGATTCGTTTTTTGCTGAGCACAGCGAGCTCAATCTGTCACAATACATACACATGTGAGTCCGCGGCTATTACAATTTCCATACTAATTGGATCCGAAAAACGTCGTTTTTCGGACCCGTATGCGGAGCCGTATGCGGAGTAGTCCATATGTCATTGACTCCGTTTGCGGACGTAAAACGGAGTCTCTTGCTTGAAGGGTGCATTCGGTATGCTGTCAAAAATCTACCGAAGCACAAGTTAGAGTAAGGGGCAGTTGCAGTGAATCAACAATGACATTTGTTAAACGCTTAACGGATACAAACGCTCAAAGGAAATGAAAAATGGCTCGAGAGAACTCTGCAGTTACATTTGTCATGGTAGAGTTTTCGTACCGGTTATTCGGTAATAACTCTCGAGTGAGATAGGACACCTTTTGGGTTGCGACTAGTGGCTCAGTGGAGCCCAATTTCAGAAATAAAATTTTTACTGCAAATTATTCATTTCAAACGTAACTTACCCTATCCCATATATACAGGAACACATGAAACGCACAATATGGTACCCAAATTGACATAAGAATAATCCAGCCAGTCCGACTGATCTGTTGTCTGGTCACAGCCCAGCCTTTAGCCAACAATAATAGTATCAGCATGAATGATGTCTGTAAATGGAAACGAAGTAGTTATTTAAAAATTTTCAATTCAAAGGCCTCTCAATTGAACTTACTCTGCTAAAAATGTCCAAAATATCCCCCGCCGCCTCCACATCAGGTTGGCCGATACCATTCAACGCAAAATATATCAAGTGTGTCGTTATGAACGCCAAACTAATAAACTCACTAATTAGGCTGATTGTAAACAGTTTCGTTACCGGGTGCTTCTGCAGGCGTACCGCATAGATTTGCATCGGTATTAGAATCAGATAAACTAACAAAAAAATCAAATACATTTCCAACAGATTTTGGTGATCGAAAGAGAATTGAAATGTCAATGGGTGTGAGGCTGATTGGTTGGGGTTGCCATTCACAAGATGAATATCATAGTTAATTGTTGGCGTATTACGACCGGTGGATGGAGCACGGTTACCTAGCCGGCTGGAATCATGTGCATGCCATTGGCAAGTTGAAAGATTGCGATAGCATGCAACCATTGCCATGTACCAGAACCTGTAATATAAAAACAAATATGGTTGTTAGCAAAAGCATAAGAGACAAAGTGTAGTTAATGCAGGTGGCAATGGTGCGATGGTAGTGTATTCACTAAGTGTTTGGCAGGTCGTGCGTTCGAATCCCGACCAGGGCCAAGATTTTTATAAATTGAAAACACACAACAAAAACAGATCTCCCCAAAGCAATTTAGGCGCCACCTGTGGAAAAAAAATTCAATGGCACAAAACTTCTTTCCTATCCTTCTATTCTTTGTCTTTCATACAGTAAGTTGCACTCAAAAACAGGCAATGAATCATTTGCTGGGAGCTACTTGCAGCAACAAACAAAAAAATGCCTGCGCTGTGGTTTTACCATTACAAGGTTACTGTGTGACTAAAGAAGAAATCTCTTTAGCGCACACAAATTATAAAAAAAAAATCATGACATGTTTTATGGGTATTTTTGATCTACAAGATTATTTCAAGTCCCCATCATTCCTCTGCCTCAACCACAGAGTTTTATAAACTCAAACTGGTTCATAATACCCACTTTCAAATGGTTTACAATCGGAATCATGTATATTAATATAACGATTGCCCTTGCAGACTTCAAAATCAAAATAGGAACAGTTTTGGTAGGAACTTCGACAGTGACCAAAACATAATTTCCATTTATGGATTCAATAATTTTTATTCATCTAGAATTCAATGCATAGGAAATCGACAAGGAAACTTTACGTGACCCGTTAATATACAAGATTCAAGGCTTAAATGTGGTGAATACCATGAAGATGATGGTAGCTGCGGCTCCGTGGTTAATGCGTTAGGGTCTTACTAATAACAAAAATAGTGTGAAGAAGGGGCCACAAATTTAAATCTCACATTAAATTTGTTATTAGTAAGGCCCCTAGAGTACTGAGCGAGGGCTTTGAGGTTCGAATGGATATAGTCAAAGTTTGCTTTCACTGATCTACTTCTTGCGAATGTCTGACAAACATCCAAGGGTATAATTGTCATGAGGAGCCTGTCTAAGCCTTTCTCCCTACCATCCCTGCCAAAACTTTGTACACACAAATGTTTGAAGAAGCTATGCTTTAGGCCATGAACTGGTTGTTCACGCAAAAAAAAAAGTAATATATGAATCATCACAGCTGAAACGTTGACAACTGGCCCAACAACACAACTCCTCGTATTTCAATATCTCACTTTTATTTGGCAGATTATAAAAGTAACTTTTAGCCGCTGTGTATGTGCTAATAAGGCGGGTTGTACATCGCTCGATTTGTTTTTTTCTTTCAATAAAATGCGACAGAAACATCACATCCAGGCAGTTTTAACATTCAGCTGAGCATAGGGACGACTTATTTAGAATCTTAAAGCTGTCCCAAAAATGTGCATGCGAATTCGTGGGTTGGCACTATCGGAGATTACCGAGTCGTAAAAGCAAAATCAAATAAAAAATGATAGGAGCATGTACCTGTCGAAATCGTTTAAACTCATATCAATCATGATATTAATCTTAGAACGGGCAGATATGATCGGGTCAGCTCTATTCGAATTCCGAGGGATAACAAAATAATGTAAGAGATGATGGAAAGAACACGAATGGAACACGAGTGGACATATTATGTTTTCAAAAAACGAAATAGCAAAACAGCGGGAATCAGGCGCTGTTCTTGGACAAACATTTAAATTTCTACTACGGGACGAAACTGGGTAGGACCGGCATCGGTGTCATCCTTGCGGCAGAGCCACTTGAGAGCGTCTTGGCCGTTTCAAAGCCCAGTAATGTATCTCAAACTGCTTGCTTGGATAGAGCCAAAACACTGAGCCTTATTGCGAAAATCGATCGACGAACGATTCTAAAGAATTTTGTCAATCGCAGTCAATTAAAAAAAATGCGATTGACAAAAATACCAAATGAATCGTTCGTTCACAATAGCACACATTGAAAATAGTTAATTATCAATTGTCGATTGATCTTCTCAATAAGGCTCACTATTAGGGTTTCAAAAGCTCACTATCCACACGGCGAGAAAACATGGTGTCGGACAAATGAAACTAAAGCAGTGCTGCGACTAAGTGACAAGAAAGCTGTATTCAAACCTTGGTCAAAAAACCTTTCTAATAATTTTGATGAAAACGCTCGCCCTCCCGAATACAGACGCGAAGATAAAGTGCGCCCAAATTCAATGAAAGTCTATCTTCGCTTTCTGATACGAACCAAGCTATTCACGAACTCACCGACCCAGCGAGAACAGGAGCACAACAATTTAAAAAATTGGAGAAATGCTCAGAATTTTTTTTCGCCAAAGTTCATTTACAATGTTTAAGGGTAGCTTCTTTTGGATGACAAAAATTCCTACACAGGTATTACCAGTATGGCGAATTACTTCTAAACGAACAGCTTCTTCGGATATACTTTCTAAGAGCCATCCCCATCAATGTAGAAGATCCCCGCATTACTGTCGAATGAGTTGAGAAAGCGGTAAAAGTCTAAAAAAAAACAAGCGGTTGGGCTGGACAAAATACCCTCTGCGTTTTTGACAAATATGGACGACATTGAGTCCAGATGGCTCATGGTTCTCATCTCTAAGCTTATGAGAGGCAATCCTATGCCAAACCATTGGATGGAAAGTTATCACCTGCCTTTGTATAAAGGAAATAGCTATAAGCAAAACTGTGACAATTACCGATCTATCAAGCTGATCTCACACACCATAAAGATGGTTGAGTGGATATTAGAAGGCCGATTGCGGGAAAAAATACAGATATCTGATGACCAGTGTGGGTTTTTCACAGGTTAATCAGCATAGTGGTTAGTGCATTAGACTACTAATCGAGTGGTCTTAGGTTCAAATCACGCCGGGCCCAGTAACATCTTAAATTATTTTTTTCATCATCTCTTGCGAAAGTCGGATAAATATCCCCATGAGTATCAATTGTCATGAGAAGTCTCTCATATTTGCCGTTCGAGATTTGTAGGACTTGCAGAAGCTAGGTTATAGGCTATATATGGGCTAAGATTATCACTAGTCAAATATAGTTAAAACCGCAAGCACAAAAGCCATAAACCTTCCGATACTGTTTTTTGTAGAAAAAATTATTTTCTCTGAATTCACCAGTACAATGCTACATCGTTCTCAACTTATCTTATCATATTTTTTAAAGAGATAAATAAGTTTATGTATACAAAAAAAAAGTAAACTTATCGAAATCATTTGCTTCAGATCTTTGCAATTCCTAAGAGTACAATCAAATATGCGTGCCAAATATGTGCGTGCGTGTTGGTTTTTTGTTGTGATTGTGGACAGACACAAAAACTTTCTCAAACCGGCTAGAACATTCAGTTCTAGCCGCACGTGTTTCGGTGATAAAAATAAAGTGATTTGCAGTCAATCACAAATTAAATCATCTGAAAATGTTTATAAGTTTGCCACCAGACTGCAGTGGTTGGGAAATTCATTTCCATTTTCTCGTTTGATAAATATGGAGTCAACTTTGTAATCAGAGGTTATTTTCAGACTATTATGGCAAAGAATTACTACACACTTCGAATAGACAAAAACTATTTTTAGAATGGCAATGGCATTGTTCATAGTCTACAGTAATTGTAAATCTGGAAAAGTAACATCCAATTCTTATTATCATTGCTGGAGATTTGTTATCATTATTATTTATAGAGTAAATGGCATAACAAAATTTAAAACTTTTTGGTACATTCGAGAATCGTAATATCAAACTCACATTATGTGCTTTGAAAATTGTTGCGATTTTGAATTTTTAAAGATAAAAGCAGGCCCAAAGGCGAGTGATGATAAGCCAATATAACCCTCAGACTATAGCCTTGGCATCAATGTCAAGTAACTGAAGATCAAATAAGGATTCCCATGATTTATGTCTCCCAGGCAAAAACCTCTTTTCAAAGTCGATTTCAAAATTTTGTTTTGTGAACGCCCAGGCCTATACAGTGGACGTCCAGTATAACCAATGCCGACATAGCGAATTTTCGATATAACGAACGCTTACTAATTTTACATTGACATCTCTATATAGCGAACGTCGACACAAATTTGCTATCCGATATAACGAACGTTTTTACAACTGTTCATTATTTTCAGGTCTATTCTTGCTCCATGCTGTCGTATTGTTGTTCTTGGTCCCAAAGAATGCGGATATGTATCCATATATAATTATGAACATGTTTCGTCCTGTTTTGATCGTATTCTAGCAGTTGATTGTTTCTTTTTTCATTTAAGAAAGCGTGCCAGTCTCGTGCGGTTGATTTTAATTTCTTGTTTGTTTTACTTCTAAAGTGTTACTTTTGGAATATTCGTTTCCATTCCTACCACTCCCAGATTGTGCTTTGTCTCCCTCTGTACTCGAGCGCGTAAAATTCCCCATGGGACCAATTCACTTTCGCACTCGTACGGTGGCTAGAGTACTTCAAGATCTTGACATTCACAAATCCGCTGGTCCAGATGGTATTTCCCCTATCGTTCTGAAGAGGTGTTCTTCCTCGCTGGCAAAACCATTGCATGAGCTTTTCAATCTGCCCTATTCTTCAGGACTCTTCCCAGGAAAATGGAAAACATCATTTGTCCTGCCTGTAACAAAAAAAGGTGAATCTTCTTCTCCCTCAACCTGCCGACCAATTGCACTTACGTCCCTTCTTTCTAAGGTCATGGAAACGCTGATAAACCGTCAGCTAATGAAATATCTTGAATCGCGAAAACTTCTTAATGACCGGCAGTATGGTTTTCGCAGCATCAGGTCCACTGGTGAATTGATGACATATCTAACCGAAAAGTGGAACCTATCTCTTCATCAACGTGGTGAAAGTAAGATTGTTGCGCTTGATATTTCAAAGGCATTTGACAGAGTTTGGCATCAAGCTCTCTTGTCGAAAATGCCTGCATTCAATGGATTATAAATTACATTTCGGACCGTTCAATTCAAGATGTTTTGAACGGTTTCAAGTCTGCAACTCACCAAATAAATGCTGGTGTCCCCCAAGGCTCTGTTCTGTCCCCGACTCTCTTTCTCATTTTTATAAATGATCTCCTGTCTGTTACTTCTAATCCAATCCATTACTTTGCTGATGACAGTACCCTCAGCTTCTCATATTCGTTTGTTCGGTCGCGCCCCTCATCTTCGGGTGTGGAACTGGAACGGCAACGTATGTTAAGCTCATTAAAGTCCGATCTTAACAGCATAACTCAGTGGGGTTAAACCAATAGAGTGGAATTTAATGCTTCCAAAACACAATGCTGTCTCCTGTCATTAAAGCAAAACCCACACACACTGCCATTATCTTAATGACACTTGCATCGCTGAAACCGAAAGACTTTCCATTCTCGGTATGTGTGCTAATGACAACCTTCGTTGGAATGACCACATATTCGATGTCGCCAAGAACGCCGCGAAATGTCTAACTTCCTTAAAGTGTGTCCACACCAAAGAAACATTTCAGGAAACATTGTTTAAAAAACGTTTCTGAAATGTTTCCCATTTGTTTAAAAAACATTTCAGAAAGATTTCACAAACAATTAAGAAATGTTTCTTAAATGTTTGCTGTGGACACTTCTGAATGTTTCTTTGTTTCCCATTTTATGTATTCAGTTTTGTGCATACTCTTCGCGACATTTTTAATTTTTATCACTCGCTCTCTTTCTCTGTAAATTCTTGAGAAACAAAGAAAGTTTCCCGTTTAAAATGGGAAACACAGAAACATTTCATAAACATTTCAGAAATGTTTCGCGAATCGTCCAGACCAAAATAATCATTTTTTAAATATTTCGGAAACATTTCAGAAATGTTTCTTTGTTTCTGAAATGTTTAAAAAATGTTTCTTTGATGTGGACACACCTTTAAGCGTTGTAAGAAATATTTCACCCCTTCTGATCTGGCTACAATCTATAAGGCGTTTATTCGCCCGAGTACAACGCTTATATCTGGTCCGGTACACCAATAACTTATTTGGAGCTACTTGACAGGATCCAAAAACGCGCGATAAAACGATAAAACTCATTGGCGACCGAGACATCGCGAGATCGATTGACTCTCTTAGTCATCGTCGTAATGTCTCCGGCCTTTCGTTATTTTATCGTTATTTCCACCATAAGAGGTTATTGCATTCCTCCCCTTGAACATTTCAACCGCAATACCCGCTATGCAAGGAATGCTCATCAGTTCACCCTCAAGCCTGTGTTCGGACGTACAGTGAAGTTCAAAGAATCTTTCCTCAGCCGTACAACACGAATGTGGAATACTCTTTCACGCATTGTTTTTCCTTCACATTATAACCTACAAACATTCAAAACCAACGTGCATCGGCATCTCTCGTTTTCTTTTCACCCTAATTTCCTTAACGCCCCCGCTGTGTAGCTATAAGGGTCCCAGCAAATTCCTTTAGTACGTGCTTATTATAAAAAAAAAAACCCAATTGGCTTCATGTTATTTGTTACTTATTGTTCTGTCGTTTTTTTCGCTGTTTTTTTCGTTTTGGATATTTCTTGAATTGAGTTGTTAGACCTCTCAAAAAACGCCATCCCTACTATGATAGCATTTTCAGAGTCGAACCATACAGATAAATTACTAGCTTTCACGAATTCGAACGATTGTGGTGGATGACGATGGACAATGTGCATAACACTATTGAGGACGGCAGACTTTACTTATGCGACAAAAAACATTTTTATTTAAGCTCATTATCGACTCTTCAGCGAAAGAGAAATGCTCAGGATGTGCATTCGCCAAATAGCAACGATCAAGGAACTTCCTGTTTATGGAAAAATAGTTCTGTGCTGGCTTCACGGCTTTACTTTTCAAAAGCACTGTCCGAACGATTTTTGGTATTAAAGGAAAATGCAATACCCGAAACTGAAGTCTTTGTTTTTATCTTTATTTGCAGTTTTAGATTTTATACAGATATTGATTTAAGAGAAACAGAAACAGTTTCTTTATAACTGCAATTACATAAGTTAATGATGAATAGCTATTTGATTTAAGGAAACGATTTAAGGGAAAAGCTACAAGATAAAAACCCCTATATATGATCTTATGATATGAAATGATCTTATCTAGTTCAGAAGATCAAGAACTAATTCATTATCAGAATAGGAACATTTCGAAAAAAAATGTTTTGAATGTTATTCACTAGAAGTTTATTTGGTTTGACATTAGCTTTATGATGAAGTTAAACATTCATTTAAATATTTTATTCTGGATTTTTTGAATCTTCTTTTAATGTATCTCAGCGCAGACAGCTCAAAATAATTGTTTTGAAAAAAGTATTTTATTTTACATGCTAAGCTTTGACCTGCGATTTATACATAGGTATACTATCTAGAAACCAATGGGTGGCGACGGTGTAGAGGTTAGTGTGTTGACTTGTGACCCGTGCGGTGCAGGTTCAATCCCCATGTGGAACAACAACATACGCCACCCAATCACATGCCTCTACACCAAAAGGAGTATTTCTACCTGGTAGTACAATGGAACGTTACCGAGTCTGATTGCTCTGGGATTTGGATTTCCTTTCTTTTTTAAAAAAAAAAAAAATAAAAAAAAAAAAAAATCTAGAAACCAGATTTGCTTTGTTAATCGTTTTGACAATATGTTTGTGAAATGTAAGTTTCATTTCAAATATCACTCCTATATGGTTACACTTATGAGACCAAGCAATATCTATTGAAGTCAAATGCAAAATTATTTGGGGCAAAAGGGCTGGTCTGGTCGAGTAAACAAAAGAGTTTTTGATTGTCCACTTAAAAGTTCTAAGCTGTTGAGCAGTGAACATTGCACAGATTCAAGAGCATCCGGACAACAATGCTTCATGCAACGAAACTCTTAATTACTGTTCTATCAAGGGGATGGCACAGACCATGAAGCTCTATGAGTGGATATTAAACTGCCAATAATACGGCTCATGATTGATGCGGGTTTATGGTGGTTAAATTAACACTGCTTCCTTCTTCCTTAATATCCTAAAAATAGGTACTCCCGGCTTCGGATCACTTTGTCACAGAGGCCAATCAAAGGCTGGTGTTGTTGCATTTGTGTGTTGCAAGAGATGTTCCTATCTGATCGTCTTTATTTCAACACGTGCGTGTTCCTGTTATAGATGTTTTTGCCTTGCCTTATTGACTGACACTGCGACCTCAAAGATATTTTGTATCAAAAAGGGATTGATTATAGTTTGATTGCCCTTATATGACACCGGAAATTTTCAGTCGTGTCAGCACACAGTTTAACATGCAAACTGGGACAGTTTCACAATTTTAAATGTGTCGCTCGGCCCACCTGAATGTCAAAAATGCATATGTGATTTCTCCTCTAATGTGCCTTTTATGACAAGCATTGGTCAGGGGCGCTGCAATGATATTCTTGGTGCATACCTGCACGGGCTCACGTCAAAGAACCTATTTGACTACAATTCAAGCGCTACCGGCTTAGTTAGGTTTGTCGTATCCCAGTAATTGGCTCTACCCTTAAGGGACGACCTATTAGAGAGAAATATTGCCTTGGGTTCAACTGGCCTACAATTAATTTATCACAAGCCTTCGAGTTTTTGCCCATTAGGGAAGAGTTTGATTCCCGAATAAAAATTACGCCTAGACGTGAAGACAATAAAACAATCAATGCTCGGTTTATTCGTCTTTTAAATAGGCAAAACTATAACGACTTTGCAGTGTCACACTGCGGATTGTAACCGTTCGCTGAAAGGCCATTTTATATCGGTCAAACTAGTCCAGGCAAAGCAAATGTAACAATGCATTTTTTTTATATCCATGATATCGTCCATACACATACGGCATAGGGGCTTCTTGATCGATAATCTAAATAAGTCAGTTCGAGGCAAATGGGGTACCTCCCATTAGCCTAAACAACAAACTAACCTATAAGAAAATATAGCCAAATCAACAACACACTCTAACCTACTCTACACTTTAGTTTTCTGACATGGCACTGGTTTCAGATGAAGCACATAGTATTTATTGTTCATTTGAAAGCAATACTTATCAGTTCCCACTTTTACTTTCTATTATATTTGACTGAAGAAAACAACAAAAAAAATCAGCAATGGTCCATGTTAGTCGATAGTAAAGCAATCTCTACTCACCTTGGTTGTGTAAGATCACTTATCACATAAGTGAACTGATATCCAGGCACAACATTCGAAGGACTATCTTCATCCACACAAAGTTTTCCTTTGGGACATGGAATTTTCCTCAAATAATCTGCTTTCGCATGCGAATTACAATCACTGTCGTAGGCAAGATTTTGTATGCGAGCGAACATCCTCTCGCATGCCATGCCACGGTCAAAGTAACTCCGATTTCCATAGAATTCCAAAAAGCTTGACCGATCCAGCACCGCTAATGTGACAGGAACATTAAACGAATCTTCGGATGTTATGTTTCCGTATATGTAGCCAAAGGAATCACGTTGCGAATGAGTTTCCGCTTTCTGTAAACCAAATTTAACAATGAACTTAAAAAATTCATCTGTGTGAAATTCCCCAATAATGCGAGTGCCTTCACAGAGGTTCAAACTTGATTCTAGGATAAAAATAAACGCAAAACAGTATCGAATTTGTACTGCAAATTGTGACATTTTCACTTGTTTTTTTTCGTGTGCCTTGTTTTTGCGAAGGGGCGGTTTCCTTCGTGAAGTTTTCCTTTTACCAAAGTATATGAGGACTTTTGCACACACGACTCACGCGTTTCACGACGTTTCTGTTTATTTATTTTTTAATACCAAATGGAAACATTTTTTACGCTTTCCCATGCAGTCGGGAAAAACCATCAACCAGCGTATATAAAAACATAAGCGAAAAAGAAACTGCACTGCGCTGGGTGGATGGAACAAAAATTCAACGCTTTCTGTCAAAATGTCAAAAACAAAAAAAAAACAAGTTCGTCGAGTGGGTGGATTTTATATAGCTGACTCGCTCACGCTTTTTTGTTTTGATGTAGAGTTTTAGCTTGCGTGGTGCACAGTTGTCTGTGGTGAATCAAAACAGATGTGAAGTGTTTGCTTACTCTTCAATGGCTATTTGGTGAATTAAATGCGCCACCATTTAAAAAAAACTAAGACTGTTTGATTTGGTTTTTATTACAAATCAGAAAGTAATAGGGTACTGCCAAGAATGTTATAGGATGCGGCAGCATTATTTTGTGGCCTAGTAGGTACGCTGTTCAAGCTTAATTTTAACTCCGATTTTTTTTCTAGCAACGTTAGCTAAACCCGGCTTCACTCTGTGCCAAGCCACAAGTTCTTGGGAATGAAAGTAATGTCAAATAAACATTTGAAAATACATCATTCTCGGTATGGGCATAAAAGCACTTTTACGAAAACTGTTTTTGTCCTCCTATCTTCAGCAAGTAGCTGGACATCAGTTCTTTTTAGGTTCCGCTTTCTTGTTTTCATTCTGCTTTCTTTCTGCGTTGATCTCAACAAAATCTAAAAATCTAAAATTCTTCGTGTATCCTTTTAAACTGTAAAATACAAATATTTGCAAGCAATAGGCGTTTTTCTTTTTTAGCCCCGAGCGGGGAACAGAGCGGGGCCGGAGCGATCAGAGCTCGCTCCGAGCTGAACGTAACCTGAGCGCTCCGAGCTAATTAAGAAACAGAATTGAGCATTGAACTGTCATTAGATAATTTTTTTTTATTAATTTTCAAAATAGTCAGGTTTGCTTCTGAAATTGGTGTTTGTCAAGGATTGTTCCATTTAAATTATAATTTCTAGTAAATACACTATGGAAAAAGCACAAATAATGAATGAAGTCAGCCGCGCCAGCTTTTCGCTCGATGTGTTCGGTCATTTTCAATCGAGCTCATCGAGCGAGCCCTGAGCTAGCTCAGAGATAAAAAAGAAATACAAATTTTGTGCTCAGAGCGCTCCGAGTTAAAAAAAGTAACACAGTTCTTTTTTTGACAGCTCAGTGCCCCGCTCGGAGCTAAAAAAGTAAAACGCCTAATGATGTAAGCAGATTTGTCAAAATTAAGCTCGATAAAATGAACCGGGTCATTAATGCTGGGCTTTATTTTGACAGATACAATATGTACAGTCTGAATCGAAATTTCGATTTTTTAGGAAGAGCTGCTCCGCCTAAAAACCTTTGCGTTTGGCTTAATTTTAAAGAGAATTTTGTATGGGAACTAAAATTAAGCTCGAACTGCGGACAAGGCTTAATACTATGTTTTCATTAGGGCCTTAAAGAGCTCATTTCGAAATTCACAGAATAGGTGTTTTGATCTCAGTTTTCGCTTTTGTATTTTCAAGGCTTTTAGACCGCGTCTCGATGAGCAATATTTCATAGCTTACCAACTGTCGGTTTTCATAAAAAGATAGAAATTTCAATGGTTTAAATGTCGCAGAGTGAAGCACTTCATAAAAATCATAATGAATGGAGAACTGTTGGATACCCTAATACTATTCCTTTGCTTCATAAAGTGGGCGTGACAAAAGTCCAAGTATGGGCGAATTGTTACGAACGCTCTACATATTTTGTTATACATCATTTAAAGGATTTTATCGAAAAACAACGTTTTTTGTATATAACCGCCCTTTACAAAATTGCATGGCAGAAAACTTAACATGAAGGAATTGTTCAAAACGACTTTATCTACTAAATTTGCGAAGAATAGGACTTTCATTTACAATGATTTCTTCAGTAAAACGTTTTTGTTTTTAAAGATTGGACGTGTCAATAAGCGGATTTAAAAAATAATTAAACATGGGTATTAGGGACTACTAGAGAGTATGTATATATTTAAAATTTCAGCTTCCTAGTTCAAACTTTGATTTTTCGATAAAAGAATTTTTTTTTAATTGTGAACATATCAGTGAGCAGATTTTAAAAATATTTAAACATAAGAATTGTAATCCTCTAAAAAGTATACCTATAACATAAATTTCAGCTTCCTAACTCAAATTTTGACTTTTCGTTAAAACTGTTTTATTAAGTTGTGGGTGTGTCAGCAGGCGGATCAAAAGATAATATATTTAGAAATTTCAGGTCTCTAGCTCAAAATTCAATTTTCCGAAAAATTTGTTTTTTAAGATCGTGTCAGTGGGCCGATTTTAAAAGTTCTTAAACTCGATGAATATTTCGAGCCTCTAGAGTGTATATGGTTAAGGTCCAGTTAAAAGGCCTAATTTTTGCCGGCGGACGGACATGGCTAGATCGACAATACTATCGGTGCTGATCCCGAATATAGTAACTTTTAGGGGTCTACGGCAATATCAAGGTATGTTACAAGCTATGAGTAAAAACGTATATACCCTTAGAATAGGGTACAATGACAGCCTATAGAATAATATCCATAGAATGCAGAACTTAGCAATATATAGAATGCAATTTTTCATTGACAAAAAGACACAATCCCGGATTTGCTGCTGGAAGTTTTCAAAGCTATTTGCAATGTCCGAAATTCCGCGATGTATTTATTTCGTTCAGTATTTCGCCTTACAATTTGACTAATGGTAGAAACAGATCAACACAGTGAGAACTTCAGCGTTTGAAGTCGAGTCAAACACATTGAAAAAAGCAATTTCGAGAGCGAAACAAGAAATGGTTGTAAGCAAAATTGAAAATTAAGTCAAAATGCGACCAAGTGAGAAAATTCGCTCAAAATATAATCATTTGCATATTGGGAAAAATAAAAACATCGCCGCAAGGTTGGTGGGATTTGCACTTAAACTTTGAATTTAGGAATTAAGTCTAACGTTGAAGTCCATTCCATTAAAAAGCTTTGTTTCTAAAACGCTTGCCATGTTTGTCAAAGTTGAAGACGGAGTTGGAGTGTTTATCTGTTTCTACCATAATTCGCTCAGAGAATATTCAATTGTATTCAATTTAGAAATGGTCAATTTTGTTTCAGCTCATTTGCAGCCTTATTTGTCATAAATGATGATAGACTTTCTCTATATTACGGTTAGCGGATCGAACGTTCGACTCGAATTAAATAAACATCTTAAAGTAGCCAATACGTTAAACAATAACAACTAAAAAAAGTTGTCTCATATAATAAAAATAATGTATGAGATACATCTCAATTGATTTGTAATTGTTAAAAGTGTTGCATTCGAACGTTCCACTCGCTAGCCGTAATAGGGCGTTTAATCTCATTTCAAAATGTGAATCTGTATGGGAAATAAGGTAACTTGAATAGAATTTTAAAATGATCTCATTTGCCCTAATAAAAACTTAGTATATAAATCAGAATTATGTCATTCGGCACTTCAAATTTGAATACTAGTTTGCTATGCTGTCCGTGGCGGATTTACCAGCAGCCTGAGTAGGCTTGAGCCTAGGGCGGCAGATTTTAGGGGCGGCAAATGCATCAATGCATGTCGAAGCAGTACACAAAAGACATGGGAAAAAGACAATCGAAAAGAAAAAAATATGATGAAACGCCCCATGAAGAAATGAAAATGACCACGAGTGATACTTTCAGAGTTAACACATTTCTCGTCATCATTGATAGACTCGTATCTGAATTAGAAAAAAGACGGAAGGCCTACAACAAGTTCAACGAAAAGTTTTCATTTTTGACCAAAATGAGTGAATTGTCATCATCTACCCTTACAAAAAAGCTCTCGCCTTGGAAGAAATATATTCTAATGATTTAGAGACTGAGTTAGTTCAAGAATGCATTCATTTTCAAATCCACATTTCTTCGGAAACAATTTCGGTAAAACCAAATTCTGGATCTTCGTTTCTGCGAAAACAAAATTTGCAGAACGTTTATCCTAACTTGGACATAGCTCTTCGTATGGCATTATGTACTCCAGCGACAAATTGTTCGGGTGAGAGAAGTTTTTCTTGTCTAAAAAGGGTAAAAAATTATCTGAGATCGACCTTAACTCAAGTAAAATTAAACGCTTTAGCTCTTTTGTGCATAGAGTCAGAATTAATGGACAAGATCACTTACGGCGACATTATCGATGATTTTCTCAACAAAAAATCGCGCAAAAAGGTATTGTAAGAAAATTTAATATGTTAACTGAAATTATTATTTTTTAACTGTTTGTAAGCGCAATAAAGATTATTGAACTACGATTACCGAATGTACATTATTGTAAAAAAAAAAAAAAGCTGTGATAACGACATTAAACATCGCGTAAGCGTAGGGTGGATGAACTCAGCCATCTTTTGTGATCGAAAAATGCCCCTAAGTTGAAAGGAAAGCTCTTCACCACAGTAGTACGCCCGGCACTCACATACGGTTCAGAATGTTTTACAGCCTACAAAAAGTATGAGGGCAAATTAAAGGGAGCTGAGATGAAGAAGTGTCTTCATGACAGCAGGAGTAACAAAGATTGATTGAATAAGAAGTTCCAAGATCCAAGGAAGTCTTCACGTCAAAGAACCTTTCCGGAAGAAAATGGAGAGCGACCGGCTCAGTTGGTACTGTCATGTTCAAAGGGGAGACCCTACGAACCCTGTTAATAAGGCGATATCAATCGAAGTTTCAATACAATCGTGAAAGGGAGTCATGCAACAACAGCATTTGATTGGCCTCTGCGACGAAGTGATTCAAATCGGGAGGCCTGCCGTTATTGCATGAGGTCAAACCGACGAACCTCATAGGCGGAGTACTGGGAATGCAGTTAAGTGGGAGGGTAATGATCCCTTTTATCCTGATCATAGCCTCACCGTCATTAAGGGAGGAAATACGGACACAAATGCTTAAAATAGTGGTCGAAAACTTTGTATTTCGTATGACATTCATCAGATTCAGCCGTGGTGGGCATATGAACGAAGTTGTGTTCAAAAACGAGTTTCAGAATGAATTCTCTCAATTGAACAAAAATAAGGGGCTATTTAATGAAAGTACTTGGGCGACCGAGCTGTTTGTCGCAAGTGCTCGGCCCACAGTCGAGAATAATGTTGCTATTGTAAAAAGTTATCCTCAATGCCAACACCAGCCAAGTTTTTCTAACATGAAACTGATCAATTGAACTTGGGGAACTCTGGCTGGAGCAGGATGTCACTACGTGCCACACAAGACGTGAACCTACTAATCAATCATTTCCGCACTAAGTTCAATAGGTAATCGTGAAATCAATCGTTCAGATGATGTTGCTTGGCTGAAGCCGAGCGCTGATTTGACGCCTTTTGACTAACTTTTGTAAGGTCACGTTAAAAATCGATGTTCTGTTAACAATCCTGAAACATTTTAGGCATTTAAGCACAATAATGATTTAGATAGAAAATAGTACCCTAACTAAACAATCTAAAATGTAGGTACTGGAAAATAGGGTTTACAGAATGCACTATTACAATTCCAGCGGAAGCAACCAATGAAATAAAATAATGGTTGAGACCTCAACTAGCTAGCCAAAGATCGGGCCAACTGGAGAGGCGTTTTGGTTGAGGCCCAGGTTCACACCGGAATGCAGCGCCACCTAAGTAGGTGAGTAGTTTATGTTGATGAGAGAGTTTTAAATGTCCTAGACGGGTGCGAATGATCTTGAATGGGTTGGATTTGTGAAATTTTCATCAATATCTTAACCGTTTGGCTAAGAATGTGGCTTAGAGAGAAATATTTTTGTCAGATATTTGGTAATTTCTTCGATGATGTCAAATAGCTTGTGAGTATCGAATGAATGTACTCGTATAACCATTATCCAGAAAAGAGAATCTCTACAGTGGTTTTGAGATGATGCAGATGCCTAAGCAAATGATTTTTTTAAATACTTGGCGGTATTGTTAGACTTCTTGCTTTTACCTTTTCTCAGTTCTTGTCTTCTTCACATACTCCGCACCCAAATAAGCATACATTTTTAAATCACATCTTCGACTTTTGTATATACATATATTTTTCATATCTCAACAAAGCGTCATTCAAATTTCTTAAATTTAATTTACAAACGCTACACGAACAATTGAATTGAATTTAATTGTAATAATAATTAAATAGCACCCTAGTTGGTTTAAACTACACAAAGCAATCCTTTTGACCCAGAAACCTATAACCGAAGTGGCACCCAATGCAATGTATAAGGATCGGCCAAACGTGGCACATGCAAGTGCTGGCATTATCCAAAACCGGAAAATATTAGGAAATCATTATTGGTCATGCAAAAGTGCTTTCAAATCCTCTTATTTCCACTCCCATTAATAAGTTTTACCTATAGGCACACCCTGTTGCCCGTTGTATTTGTATTAGTCTTATTCCTTTCATTTTTTAAAATGATCAAACACTCGCGCATTCACACCCAGAATGTGCAACCAATAAATAATCATTCAATTACGGGATTTTAGCTACTAAGAAGGACACCAAATGACGATCCCATTATAGGCCAACAAAATGGCTTAATTGAATCACGAATACATTTCACATTTCTTTGCTTTTAAGGTCATAATTGTGTATGAGTAATTGGAAACCACTGGGCAAAGCACTAGGTACATACATTACGCCTACTTTGAAAACGTCTAAGCAACATCTGAAATTTGTTTTCCGCACAAAATAAAAGCAAACACTTTAAATTTGGGTCATTACAACAAACGTCCGAGTATTCAGCATCGATGACGACGACGACAACACCAACGACAATGTCCTGATTTCTGCATTTGGGAAACTATTAATAATGTTTTATGGTATGTTTCCTCTTAATTGTAGTTTATTGTGGTTGCTGTTTTTTATTGTAAGATTGTGTGATATGAGGCGCGCAATTTAAATTAACCTAAAATTTGATGAATTGTCATAGAAGGAGTGCCCAATAAGGACCCTCCAAAACACTGCCAAAGGACTTGAGGTGCGAAATATTTTTGAATTTTATTTTCCTCGCTATTCCTTAGGCTTGTATACATTTGTTTGAGGGCTTTTTAGATTGTAATACCCGCTTATGAATCCTTGACCCCGTTTCGTTGTTTTGTAGATATTTAGTGGGTTGACACTCGAACTGTTATCGTTAGGAGAAACCCTATAATTATATGCGTGCGTTGTATTGGTTTTCACTTTTCAGAAAGGCTGCGTGAGAGTAAAAATGGTTTCTTACTCGTTTTGTGGTCATTAATTAAGGCATACAAACACAGCCTGAGTCAATTGGTCAGTAGGTCAACAAGTATGTAGTAGGTGAAGTAAATTATTTTCGACTGCTCATGTTATAACTTCTGAATCGCTCAAAACATAAAGTACATTCAGATGGATCGAATAGTTCGAGATAGTTATCGATCGAAAATGCATCTCGACTCAAATACTTGTACCTACTCTGTAACTTTGATTTTGCAGTCGTTCCCGGTCCAGGTCTTCTTTAGTACATTACGTTAGGTACAAAGCCCACTTGTTATATGGTTCTATGGTCCATTTATCAAAAGCTTTGTAGTTTCGATGTAACATTGTTGAGTACTTACCTTTAATTTATATTTTCTTTTAATATATTTGTATTTGTATTTTATTTTTATTTAGTTTGATTAAAATACAGAGTGCGGCAACATCAAACTTTTGATGTGTAAACAACATCTTTGCTCTCGTTGATGTGTAAATATCTTTTTTCTCGGTAGGGGCTAGTTGGAAATATCGAGCGTCACGTCATCGTCAGATTTTCAGTCGGACGGTAAAAAACCAAAGTTTCAGCTAGGGAGCTGAAATTTATAATATAGACTCTCCAGGGGCCATTGATGCTCATGTGTAAATATTTTTTCAAACAATTTAACGAAAAAAGGCACAGGAACAATTCTTTTATTTCGTTATACATTTTCCAGTTTTAATTATGTTCAATTTTAGAGATTATTATGTCTTTACGAAACACCGGAAGGTTGTGTGGAAGTAGATTTGTTTTGAATAATTGAGGTTGTATAGCTTGAAGTTTGTTGTACATCAGTTGAAGGTAAGAGGAAAAATATCGATTTAACTTCGGTAACCGATGGCCGATTTAGGAATGTCACTTTTAGTTGTAATAAGGTTATTTACCAAGTGGTCCTTGGAGAACCAAATAAGGTCCTTAAGCCCGAAAAAAACATTTTTTTCAAAAACTCCTAAAAAACCGCGCATACTGCGTGTAGTGTTCAATGTTATTTGACTAACAGATCCTTGGAACAACAAAAAGGTCCTTAAAAGTCGAAAAAAGAATATTTTACCAAAATGTTTGTTGTTCTTAGCACCCCGCATTCAAATAACATTGAACTCATATATACCGTGCCGTTTCTAAAGGCATTTTGAGAATACATATAGTGTAAATTCAGAAACGTCAAACATTTGCGCAGTGATGCGGCATCACTGCTCATTTGCGATGCTGATGCGATGCACAGTTTAAGCTGATGCGTTGCTGATTGAATATGGCGTTTGAGTTTTAGAACGCATTGTTTAAATCAAACATTTAAAATGGAAGTTTTGCTAATAAAAGTTTTAGTCGATAACTTTGATCGTAAGGACGATAAATTTAGTTTTAATATGTGTGAAGCAAGAAGAAAAAGGTCGAAACGCATACGGACTTTAATTAGCAGATTTAAAAGAAGGAAAATTCCTAAGATTAAGGACTATTTCAAAGTTCTAGAAGAATATCCAGACGATGTATTTCAAAATCATTTTAGAATGTGCCGCTCCACCTTCTATGTAAGTCCACTAATGATTTAACTTTTCTAAATGGAAACCAAACCATGTTTCTGGGATTTGCGAAATTCATTAAATCCTTTTTGGACACCTTCTTATAGTATCTATCAATTAAAATGTTTGTTTACTTACTTTTTTTCTCTTCCGACATTTTTCTTGCTTTTCTCCCGGCGAATCAACAGCGCATCAGGTATTTCTGTGATGCTTTTTTTCGCTACGTTTGCGCATCAGTTTGATCAACTTTGCAATAATGAACACTTGACGTTGAAAGTGATGCCAATAGTTGCGTTAATGAACATTTTGCAAAGCATCATGATGCTAGTGATGCGTTACTGAATTTGCACATATACTTTTTCGGGTTTAATTATTGTGGCTCCAAGGACCTCTGTGTAAAATAACCTGAGATAAAATAAAAGGGACATTCAATCAATTTTTATTTTAAACGCAATATGCATAATAAATCCCAATAAATTATCACCATTATAGCAAAATAAAAAATTTTGATTTAGTTATTAGTAGGTTTCGGATTTGCATGCACTTAAAATCTGAAAATATGCGCTTAAAATATGCGTTTAAAAACGCAAAATATGCATTTTAAATTAATTTCGGTTCAATTTAAAAACACATTTTCTTCAGTCTTTAACAATAAGTTCCATTTTTTATTTTTGTTATTAAATAAAATAAAAACTTTGAACGAAATTAACATTTAATAATAAAAAAAAACACCGTTCTGATTTTGAAAAGTTGTATTTGCATAGATCATACAATTTTTCTTAAAGTTTTCGAAATCAAAGCGTTCCGATTCGGTCTTAAGAATGCCTTATATAACAAAAAAGATCGCTCGACGTCAACTTAAGTTAGTTGAGCATTTTTTAAAGAACAAATCTCTTCGGATAATTTTAGTCACTGCGGTAAATTGTGAACGTCTTACTTACATTTTTCATTAATGAAAATCCTTAATTTTTGCCAGAACGCACTGAAGTTTTTTTAATGACTTCCCCCATAAGTCTTTCAACCGCATTTATCTTTGCAACAACATCTGCAACTAAGTTAATTTGATTTTTTAGGGTTGTCCTGCCTTTTATCTTTGTGATGGTGTCACATAGGAAACTGAAGTTTGAACTTATAAATATTATTTGGCTTTTTAATAACTGCTGGTTCATTACTTTTTTTGCATTTTTTATCGCAAATGCATCGGAGTTATCGAACCCATTGACAATGCTTTCCAACGCTTTATAATTTTTTGCATAATACTCAATAGCCTTCAACCAAGTTCCCCATTTTGTAACAATAGGCTGAGGTGCAAGAGGAGTTAAAGGATATTTTTCTTTAAAAATTTCGACGCGTGATGGTGCCTTTAAAAATATTTTGTTGCCGTTTGAAATTAATCCATCGACGTTCCGAAAATTACTCCTTACAGTGGTAATCCACGAGCTGCCTTTACCATATATGGCGCAGCATCGGTCAAAAAAAGCAGTATTTTGCTTTTAGCAATTTCAAGTGAATTCATGGATTCAACAAATGCGCGAGCGATGGTGGCATTGTTCGTTTTTTTTAATTGGTCTATATTTATTAAAAATTTCTTTTTACTTTCTTCTTCATTTTGGTCCAACACACCCAGAATTACGTTAGCAACAAAACGTCCTGGGATATCGGTTGTTTCATCAATAGAAACCCACAAATACTTATATTTTAGATCAATTTTCATTTGTTCAAATACCGAAATATAAATTTTTTCAATATAATTTTTCCGCAAAGTGGAATAATCCGGTATAATTTATTTTGTATATTTAAAAAAAAAAAAAAATTCTTAATTCAGGGTTACTAAGATTACTTAAAGGTATATCGGCTGCAACAAATGCCTCACATAAATCCATTGAAAATGTGTTTAATGCATTGGTAAAGGACAGTAGTTGTTGGAATTTCTGACAAACTTCAGATCTTCCTTCAAGTTCTTAGTGCTTAACACTTTTCAAATGCTGATCCACTTAAATTTTTTTTTCAAAGCAAATGCTTTTGTTAAACACCTTGCAGAAATATGAATTTATTATAAAAACATAGGGACGGGCTACAGTCCGCTTGGGCGAACTGTTGGATACCCTATTCTTATTTCTATCCCTCATAAGTGGGCGTGACAAAAGTCTAAGTATGATTAAATTGTTAAGAACGCTCTACATATTTTGTTATATAACATTTAAAGGATTTTATCAAAAAAAAGCTCCCTAGCTCAAACTTGGGTGTTTCAATAAAATTGTTTTATTTAATTGTGGGCGTGTCAGTAGGCGGATTTAAAAAAAAATTAACACATGAGCATAAAGGGCCCCTAGAGAGTATATATTATAAATTTCAGCTCCCAAGCTCAAACTTTGGATTTTCAAAAAAATTGTTTTATTTATTTGTGGGCGTGTCAGTGGGCGGATTTTGAAAATATTTATACATGAGCTTAAAGTGCCCCTAGAGAGTATATATTATAAATTTCAGCTCCCTAGCTCAAACTTTGGATTTTCAAAAAAATTGTTTTATTTATTTGTGGGCGTGTCAGTGGGTGGATTTTGAAAATATTTATACATGAGCTTAAAGGGCCCCTAGAGAGTATATATTAAAAATTTCAGCTCCCTAGCTCAAATTTTGGTTTTTCAATAAAATTGTTTTATTTTTTTGTGGGCGTGGCAGTGGGCGGATTTTGAAAATTTTATATCCCCAGCAGTTTTAGGAGTCATAGATCATATATAAAAAATTTGAGCTTCCTAGCTCAAAATTCGATTTTTTCCAAAATTTTGTTTTTTTGAGTTTGTGGGCGTGTCTGTGGGCGGATTTCAAAAATTCGTAAACTTGATTATTTCGGGACCCTAGAGAGTATATGGTTAAAATTTCAGCTCTCTAGGTCCAGTTTAAAGGCCTAATTTTTGCCGACGGACGGACGGACGGACGGACGGACGGACGGACATGGCTAGATCGACATTACTATCGATGCTGATCATAAATATAGTAACTTTTAGGGGTCTACGGGCAATATTAAGGTATGTTACAAACTATGCGTCAAAATTAATATACCCCTAGAATAGGGTATAAATATGCAAAACTATGCAAAATATGCTTTTATAGTAAAATATGCAAAAATATGCACTAATGATTAAATGTCATTTTTAAGAAAATTTCCTGATTCGTATACATAAGTCGTCGCCTTGCTTCTAAGGTTTCCTAAAAAATATGCATTCGCATGGAAATCCGATCCCTAGTGATGACAGATAAAAAATAACGATTTTTAATTGGTTTTTATGTGATACATACCACACAATTTTTCCTGGTTTTAATTTTTGTTTTCCGTCAATTTCCTTTATGTTGTTTTGCATGAATAACCTTACATTCGTTACCACGTGAAGTAGACGGCTGCAGTTACAGCGCTGTTTCACGGTTCGTCACAACCGATCATCAGACTCCTTCTGTGGTGCTGGTCTGTCTTTTTTCCTTCATTTTATCCCGAAAATCCATTTCTTCCACTGGGATTCGAACCTAGACCAGCGTCTTCTCAGGCAAGCACTCATGCACTGTGCCATTGAAGCCACAAGTTTTTCAGTTTAGTAAACTTTTTTTTAATTTGTGGGCGTGTCAGTAGGCGGATTTTGAAAATATTTACACATGAGCTTAAAGGACCCCTAGAGAGTATATATTATAAATTTCAGCTCCCTGGCTCAAATTTTAGTTTTTCAATAAAATTGTTTTATTTAATTGTGGGCGTGTCAGTGGGCTCATTTTGAAAATTTTATCTCCCGACCAGTTTTAGGAGTCATAGATCGTATATAAATAATTTCAGCTTCCTAGCTCAAAATTCGATTTTCTCGATAAATTTTGTTTTTTTGAGTTTGTGTTCTTGTCTGTGGGCGGATTTCAAAAATTCGTAAACTTGATTATTTCGGGACCCTAGAGAGTACAGGCAAAGCTCGATTTGCGCACAAGGTAAAATATAGGCCATTTGCGCAAATCGAGAATGTGCGCAATTCGAATGTTTACAAAACAAACATAAAACATAAGAAAAATTATGTCTACACACTAAATGATAGTTTAAAACGCATTTATTTATAGTCAATTTGACTTATTACACCCAATACTAAAATAATCGTCCAATTTTGTCTGTTTAAATTTTGTTAATTTTTACGGCTATTTCGCGTAAATTTTGTAAAAGGGAGATTTCTTGAAAACTTCTGCTATTTTCTTCAGCCCATCTTAAAGTGCTGTTAAACATCATGATAGCATCTTGATGGGAAACTAACGGAACATTAAGGAATTTTTTTTAATAGTAGGAATGCTCAAAGAAATCTCGCATTTACACTAAGGGCTCTATTTTCACACAATTGTGTGCGGAAATCGAGCGGTAGTGCAAATATTTTACTTTGTGCGGAATTCGAGCATTTGCGTAAATCGAGCATTGCGTAAATCGAGCTTTGACTGTATATGGTTAAAATTTCAGCTCTCTAGGCCCAGTTTAAAGGCCTAATTTTTGGCAACAGACGGACGGACGGACGGACGGACGGACATGGCTAGATCGACATTACTATCTATGCTGATCATAAATATAGTAATTTTTAGGGGTCTACGGGCAATATTAAGGTATGTTACAAACTATGCGTCAAAATTAATATAGGTACCCTTAGAATAGGGTATAAAAAACAGAATGAATAACATAATATACTTACAGGAGCAAGTCTGTCCAAGAAAATCCAAATAAAAACTGGATAAACTGAAAAACTACTAAACACGAGTTTTTCAGTTTACTAAACTGAAAAACTCGTGGCTTCAATGGCACAGTGCATGAGTGCTTGCCTGAGAAGACGCTGGTCTAGGTTCGAATCCCAGTGGAAGAAATGGATTTTCGGTGTAAAATGAAGGAAAAAAAACAGACCAGCACCACAGAAGGAGTCTGATGATCGGTTGTGGCGAACCGTGAAACAGCGCTGTAACTGCAGCCGTCCACTTGACGTGGTAACGAATGTAAGGTTGTTCATTCAAAACAACATAAAAAAAAAATAAAAAAAAATAACGGTTATGAAAATGGTTATTATTAAGTGACCTCCATTATCTTGAGTCGGAAACTGGTTTTCAGGTGACAAAAATCGTTTTGAGCAATGTAATTATAGACAGTAGATACAATGTTGTAATTAGTTGAACTAGATGAAAACTGCAAGATTATTCCTAGATTAAGCTATGAAAGTAATATTATAAACAATGACACAAAAAAAAAATCTATAATATTAGTTTGATGGGAAGCGACTGGCTTTAAAAATTGTCAGTTCTATCCGTACTATCATGGAAGTCGGTTCGTTAGCACTTTACGCTACAATAGTAATTTGTTCATTACTCTATTACATTTTTATAAAAAAGTACGACTATTGGAAGAAACGCGGTATACCTTGCGAAGAACCACACTCCCTGCTAGGCAACTTAAAGGGCGTTTTCGGTACAGTGGGCGTCTTTGAGCTATTCGCAAAATTGTACACAAAGTACAAGGGAACTGGTCCATTTGTTGGTTTCTGGATGTGCATTTCACCATCGGTGGTGCTGCTGGATCTGGATTTGATTAAAAATGTGCTCATAAAAGACTTAAATCTCTTTGACGATCGTGGAATGTTTTACAATGAACGTGATGATCCGCTAACAGCTCACCTATTTGCTTTAGACGGTACTAAATGGAGGGCACTCAGGGGAAAGCTTACACCAACATTCACTTCTGGTAAGATGAAAATTATGTTTCCAGCGATGGTTGATTTGGTCAACAGATTTGTAAAAGTTCTGCAAGAGAAAGTGAACGCAAATATAGATATTGAAGTTAAGGAGTTGTTGGCCAGGTTTACCACTGACGTTAGTGGAACATGCGTCTTCGGCATCCATTGTAACAGCTTAGAAAAACAAAATTCGGAGTTTAGATTAATGGGAAAAAAGGCCTTTGGCGGTAAGAGTTTCCTTTTCAAAGAGTCTTTTCCAAAGCTGGCAAGGTTTTTACGCTTTTCCCAGCAATATATCGAGCTTCTTCACAAGAATAGTCGAAGAGACTGTCTAATATCGTGAGAAGAACAATGTCAGACGCAATGATTTCATGGACATCTTGATCAATTTGAAAAACAAACAACCGGTTCAATTGGATAACGGCGAAAAGATTGAAGCTCTCACCATGAACGAGATAATTGCTCAGTCAATTCTTTTTTTTATGGCTGGTTTTGAAACTACATCTACAACAATGGGTTTCGCTCTTTATGAATTGGCCCAGAATCAGGATATTGAAGAAAAACTGCGAAGGGAAATCAACGATATCATCGCCAAATTTGAAGGTGAACTGACATTCGAAGGAGTTAAAGAAATGGTTTATCTGGATCAAGTAATAAGTGGTAAGCAGAACTGTATTTAAAGAGTTACTTATCATAAAGATTTCAACAATTTCAGAGACCCTTCGAAAATTCTCACCATTGCCTTTCGTTATGCGAATGGCTAAAACTGAACATGCAACAAGTAATCCCAAGTATGTTATTCCCAAAGGTGCACATGTGTTTGTGCCGATGTTTGACATTCGTAAAGATCCCGACATTTACCCGAACCCCGAAGTTTTTGATCCGGAAAGGTTTACACCTGATGAAATTCAGAAACGCCATCCAATGGCTTGGTTACCATTCGGAGATGGGCCCAGAAATTGCATTGCATTGCGGTTTGGAAAAATGCAAGCAAGCGTGGGACTTGCACTGTTGATTAAGAACTTTAAGTTTACTGTGACAAAAGACACCCCTATTCCGATGACGTTCAATAAGAAATCTTTTGGAGTGTCATCAGAAAAGGGCATTGTCTTGGCATTGGAAAGGGTGATATTTGAATAATTAATAAGATTGTGATGTTATCTAGTTGATTTATGCTTGTGGTACCGATTAAAAATAATGCAATCATAATGTGGGAAACAACCTGGGGCCAGATCACGTAAAATTAAAACGATCCTAACAACAATAAAACATATGTTTCGCAGATACCATAATCGTCGAAAAAATCCCTATTTTCCGCAATGTGGCTCCTGAGAGTATTAATAAGAATCAAGCACCACTGTAAATTGGTGTGGCTTTTCGGTTACTTTAACTTCTTGTTAAAATAAATGTTTGTAGATTTTTAGAAGTCTACGCAAAAGAAGAAAGGCAACCAACTAAAATGGTGTACACAAAATAATGATTTTATCTCTGACATCATATTATTAAATATCTTGACTACAAATAAGTAAGATGTAGCTTGCGTTTTTATATGCACTCGATTTCTTTTTCTTCCTCCTTTGCGATGAGATAATGATCATTTTATTAGTTATTACCTAGGCAGCTTTTAGTTGTCATCCGCAACTAACTTTGGCAACCTAACGAGCTTAGTTACACAACCTCCAACTAATAGCTAATATCAAAAATTAGTTGTCATTATGATAGCTTACCACCAAATCGATTGCATTTTTAATGCAGCTAATTTAACTACGTTAGTTACTTAGTTATGGCATTAGCTAGATAACAAATTAGGTAGCTAACGCGCAATTGTGCCTACACATCAACTATACCGTGAGTGCAGCGTGGCTCACACCTTTTTTTTTATAAGGTAGGTTCATATCTAAAGCTAAAGTTCATATCATTGTAAGCCGATTTCTGGCGCTTGTCATGACCCTTAATTACTAGCATAGCAGCGAATATGTTGGCATATTCTGCCTGGATGTTGTCCTTGGACAGTTAAAAAAAATTTCTCCAACGTGTGCACATACCGGTCTGAATTCACTGTCACTGTGACATTATCTTCTTCTTCTTCAAAAAAAAAAAAAAAACAGGGACCCCAACTGAGAAAATTGCGTACCACACTGTGAATTTAGGTGAATGCAAAGGCCTTTGATGTAATTCTCGGTGATTGGTGTCAGCCCAGTAGCGCATGCTCTGTTTGTTGACGCATCCACTCAAGTGAAAATGAGCATCATTGAAAAACAATTGCGTCCTCTGGAACATTTGCGAGAAGCGCCTCACATGCGTTCCTCCGACAATTGAAGTTGCGTTTCGGAGAGCTCTTGCACAAGCGCCAATTTGTACGGATGGTAATGAAGGCCATCGTGAAGAATTTGGCTCACTGAACGATCGGAAAGTCCAAGGGGAGACTCATGTTTGCACACAGAACGTCGTGAGAATTGAGAGATTGAAGCTCTCACTGCCTTAATGTTCTCAGGTAATCTATATTCTTCCTCGGTGGCAAAACCATTGCGCAAGCTTTTCTATCTATCCTTTTCTTCAGGGCTCTTCCCGAGAAGATAGAAAACAGCATTTGTCCAGCCTGTCCCCAAAAAGGCGAATCCTCATTTCCCTCCTCCTACCGACCAATTGCAATAACTTCTCTATCCAAGGTCATGGAAACGCTTATAAACCGTCAGCTCATGAAATATCTTGAATCCCGAAAACTTCTTAATGACCGGCAGTACGGTTTTCGCAGCAACAGGTCCACATGTGATTTGATGACTTATCTAACCGAAAAGTGGAACCAATCTCTTCACCAAAGTGGTGAAATTAAGATCGTTGCGCTGATATTTCAAAGGTATTTGATAGAGTTTGGCACCTAGCTCTTTAGTCGAAAATGCGTGCATTTGGAATCGATGATACCTTTCTTCGATGGATTAGAAATTACCTTTCGGACCGTTCCATTCAAGTTGTTTTGGACGGTTACAAGTCTACAAACAACGACCTTGCCACGTCGAATCAATCGGTTCTCGTTCGATAACCGCAATTTAACGCCGTAGGGCGTGGTTAGTACCTACTTAGATGGGGGATCACTGGGAATACCGCGTGTTGTTGGCAACCTCTTGCGAACGTCTGACAAACATCCAATGTTATCAAATTGTCATGAGAAAGCTTCTCAAATTTGCCGTTCGGATTCGGCGTAAAACTGTAGGTCCTTCCACTTCGCATGAAAGTGGTTGGAGAAGCTAGGTTCAGGCCCTATATGGGCCGTTAAGGCCTAATATGTATGTATGTTCCCCAAGGCTCTGTTCTGTACCCGACTCCCTTTCTCATTTTTATAAATGATCTCATGTCTGTTACTTCTAATCCAATCCATTCCTTTGCCGATGACAGTACGCACAGCTTCTCATATTCGTTTCTTGGTTCACGCCCTTCGTGTGTGGAACCGAAACGGCAACGTATGTTAAGCTCATTGAAATCCGATCTCGACCGCATAACTCAGTGGGGTGTAACTAAAAGAGTGGAATTTAATGTTTCCAAAACGCAATGCTGTCATCTGTCATTAAAGCAAAACTCTTACATCATGCCATTGTCCGTGAATGGAACTTGCATCGTTGAAACCGAACGGCTTTCCATTCTCGGTATGTGTACAACTTTCGTTGGAATGACCTTGACCATATATTCAAAAAAACGCTGCGAAATGCCTAGGCATTAGTATTTCACTCCCTCTGAGTACAATGCGCATATCTGGTCTGGTGCACCAATTACTTATTTGGAGATACTTGACAGTATCCAAAAACGCGCGATAAAACTCATTGGTGACTGTAATATCGCGAGATCGCTTGACTGTCTTAGTCATCATCGCAATGTCTCTTGTCTTTCTTTATTTTATCGTTATTTCCAAGATAAGTGCTCAAACGAAATAGTCAGTTGCATTCCACACCTAGAACATTTCAACCGCAATACCCTTAAGCTTTTCCCCGCTACATTTTTCCTACACATTATAATCTACAAGGTGGCGCAAAAATAACCTTCCGATGTTTTTTGACTGTAATTTAAAAAAAAAATCAAATAAATAGTCACCAATATTCCGCGTTCTGGAGCAGTGTAGCGTAACATTGTTTATTAACGTGTATTTCGCATGTGTTTACTACACAAATGTCAAAACAGAACTGACATTAGGGTCCCAATCGCAAAATTTATAGCATTTTCTGATAGGAGGATTACTTTTGCGCCACCTTGTACAAACATTTAAAACCAACATGCATCGGCATCTCTCCCTATCGTCTAACCCTAATTTCCTCAACGCCCGCGCTGTGTAGCTATTACATTATAAGGGTATTCAAAAATACCTTTAGTGCGAGTTCATTAAAAAAATAAATAAATTGAGGAGACTTCAGAAGGCGCGCTGGGTTGTGATCCCCGAATATCCGTTATTGGTTTTTAAATGTAAACTTACATACGGACAAAAATTATTAAATCTAACTTAAAACTAACAGGATACTTATTCTAGATTATTGTTCCTTATGCGGACGCTCTAAATTTAACAATATCTTATAATTATTGCCTTTCGGCCTAAAAACTATTTTACAAACTAATCTTACATTCTATATTTTCATCGAGAAAATTGTTAAGAAAACTCGGCATCTTTATGTCCGTTCGCGAACTAATATGCAAACGTAAATTTATATAAACTTTCGTGCAAAACTACACAAACGCGTTCGCGTACTGAGCAAATGGTAAAAAGATGAACGAAAGAAAAATATACTTTCGTTCATTTTTCTTCACACAGAATTTCAGCTGGCAAGAAAATGAAAACTGTCAAATGATGAAATCCTATGAGTTTGCCAGCAAAAAAAAAAACAGCTGTTGCTTCTTTTCAAGCCAAAATAAGATGTTTTTTCAACATTTTACACAAAAGCGTTCGCGTACTTTTCTTGGAAATTGGAGGGTTCTCTCTCGATTTTGGAGATTTGACACTTTTCATTTTTCTACACATAAAGTACGCGAACGGACCTAGATCAAAACAGGCAAAAGCACATTTCTCTCTGTTCCAACGCATGATGGCGGCTAACCCGGAAGGAAACAAAACATAAGAACTACTCCTGTCGAATTAGATCACTCCCGTTATGTTATGTTGCCGCACAATGTACTTTGGATTACTCGTAGTTGAAATTCAATCTTAGCATTTATATAGTTATTTCTGAAACTCTTTTTTGAATTCAGTGGAACGTCTTAGGCAATATAACAATTTCATCCGCAGGAGACTGATTATTTTATAGTTTGAGAGATCGAGCGGATCATTGTTCTTTTTAAAAACCCAGCATTTCCGTATTTTGGCTTTTGGTGGACTATTCACTATTGCAAAATTTCACTTTTCATCATTTATTGACTGCGTCAGTTCCGCAGCTGAGGAGCATTTCTATTAGCATGGATCTCATCAAAATGGAGCCGATCAAATTAAGGTTATCAGTGTCACCGTATATAACGAAATAAGATAACAAATAAATATAAATATATATATTATATATATATTAAAATATATTTATTGATGGTTGATGTGTATTGTCAATAGGTAAATAACGGCGCAGGGACATAACCTCCATTTTTTCGAGCACAAGATCCAAATTTAATAATGTCCCACTCATAGGGACATAATTCTACAATTATTTTTTGTCGAAGATGTGACAAAAGTGCCAAATTTTTGGAGAGACAATTTACTTAAAAAAAGCTTTGTGCTCTTAGATAATGGAACCAACAGCCTCTAACTATAGCGATTTATCAATTTTTGACTCTTTGGTATTGTAAAACTGGCTGCTCAATCTCAATACGAAAAATCTTCTTCCTGCCAATGAATACACCAAACTATATGTACTATTTGGAAACTGGGCTTCCGAAAATGTTTATATCGACGCTAACGCTAAATGTGGATTACATTGTTAGAGTGTCACATATGGGTGAGCAAAGGCTTCCAAAGAAAATCCTACAGTTTGCAGTGCAGCAAAAGACACTTTTCGTCAAGGATTGGAACCGGATAGCTGCGGACTGTGGGATAGCTCTCAATTTGTTGGAAGTAAATGCAGACGCTTGGAAAAAGTCCTTGTATGAAGTAATTGCTGCTACTGATGAGAACAAAAGATATGCGTACATAGAAAAAGCACGTTCATCTATGGAAAGGCGATAATATTCGAGGTGTAATCTGAATCTCAACGAAAGAAATTATATTAACAGTAGGTACAACAGAAATATTATTGGAACTCTCTTTAAAGTAAGAGGAGAACTGATGAAGCTAGCCTTCATGCCACATCGAAGTGAGGGATCTGATATCTGCATTCTTTGCAATCTTCGAGAAAAGGAAGACGTAATGCATTTAATTGGCGTTTGTCCAATACTGATGGAGATAAGTCGGGTCCACTTCGGCAAAAATACTTTGCGATGGGAAGAGACCTGAACGGAATGAATTGGCTTGTACTCTATGAATACTGCAAAGAAGCTCTATCCTACAGAAGGAGAATCTTCAATGAAAGCTTTTAAATTCTTAGCGCGTTTGCTCAATAATTTGTTTTAACTAAACTCAAAGTCTATCAAAATATTCCGATTTAACTAATGTTAAAGTCAAATAAAGTGTAGGTTAGGTTAGGTTAGGTAGACGTGGCTGTCAGCCAAAGCCAACACACTTAGACCAATGATAGGTCCATTGTGGTACCACACAGATCTGGGGATTACCCTCACTGCTCGTTGAACCAGTAGGAGCTTCTTATGAAGCGCGAAAGACTTCTAGCGCCAGTGCTGGCTAAGTCGCTTGTGTCATTGAACAAGAAGTCCCCTAGATGGAGATTTCTTCTATGGGAGAGCGCAGGACACGTGCAGAGAAGGTGAAGTACAGTCTCCTCCTCCTCCTCGTCCATGCAGCTTCTGCAGAAGTCATTTGAGCACACACCGAGTCTAGATGCGTGCCTGCCTATTAAGCAGTGACCTGTGATAACACCTATAGTGGAGCTAATATGCAGTCGGTTTAATGAGATTAGACACTTAGAGCGTCGCAGATCCAGCTTTGGCCAGATCCGTTTAGTCGCTAGACATGTATTGCTACTCGTCCACCTAAGGTTTGTTCTCTCGATTGTGGATAGCTTAAACAAGAGTTTACAAGTAGCGATTGGTATACCTAGGGAACCTTTATCAGGTAAAGGAGGTAATGTGGTTCCTTTTTTGGCGAGATCATCAGCCCTGCAGTTACCTGGAATGTCCCTATGCCCCGGCACCCAACAGAGGTGAATATTGAACTGCTCTGCCGTCTCCGAAAGAGATGATCGGCAGTCTTGGGCTATGATGGAATTTGAAGAGACTGAGTCCAGGGACTTAATCGCGGCCTGACTATCCGAGAAGATACGGATATCCTTTGAGGATATCACATTCCTCTTCAGCCACGTCAGGGCTTCTTTTATCTCCAAAATTTCTAGGGCATAATTATGCCTTTTGGGCATAATTTTGAAGCATTGGGCACCTGGGCAACTTAATCTGAAAATAAGCTAAAATGGGCACAATTTTACAGCAATTTTTCTTACGTTTATTTCATGTAACTATTCGTAATTCAAACCAACATAAATAATTCATACGTACAAAAAGGGATAATTCCAAAATGTTTCTATAGTTAGAAAAGTTTGTAACTAGAGTTATGTCTACACATTATCAGCTACGGTTGAGCGAATTTTTTTTAGCAATAAATCAAAACAAGGCAAAAGTAAGAAATTCGTTAAATGTTAAAACCTTAAGCGGAATATAATACGCACAAAGGCTTTTTAAAAGTGAACACTGCCGCGAAAGTGTTTAATGAAAACCATTTCAATTTCCTTAACCAAACAATGTATGACTTTAAAGACTATGATCAAGATTCTATATAATTTTAACTTATAAATATGTTGAGGTTTTTTAAATGTATTTTTTTCCTGTGCTTTTGTTTATTTTTTTTTTGAGCTTATAATTTGTTTGCTACAATTTTATATTATTTTCACTTAAAATTAGATGAAAGTTTTGAAATAATTTTGTTATATGTGATCTGATGTTTCCTATGTTTAGAGTTTTTCTATTTAAATACTAATAAAGGGTCTTTCATTAGCGACTTGACAACTTCAAACTTTTAGTGTGCAGGCACTCTTAAACCGATTATCGAACTGTCAATGTAAAAATATTCAGTGAAATCAACATTTTCATCAAGGTGAAGTACACGAAGGAACAACGTTTACCAATAATTAAAATTTTCTACCGAAATTCCGAGTCGGTTGTCGCAATTTTAAGAGCGTTAACGCCAATTTTCGGCAGTAATTCTCGTCCCAGTAGACAGCAATTCACAGTCTAGTAATAAAATTCGAGTCAACACATTCGCTGCTTGATGTTGCCGTACCGTTAGACTACGTTTTGCCCGAAGTGTGGACATAATTGCTGCCGTAGAGGCGTCCGTCGTAAACCAGTGAAATCATTAAATTTCACTGCTTTTTCAAGATCTGGGCATCTCACAGACCACATTATGGCGAATTTTGCGTAAGGATCTTGGCCTACACCCTTACAAGCTCAAGCTGACTCAAGAACTAAGCAACTTGATCATAAAAAGCGACGTACGTTCTAGAATTGTGCTCTGGACATGATGGAAGATAATGAAGAATTTCATTGCAAAATCAGCTTCAGCGATGAAGCCCATTTTTGGTCAAACAGCTTCGTCAATAAACAAAATATGCATCACTGGACAGGGGAGAACCCTCATGTGCTTCATGAGACAGCACTTCATACGCAAAAAGTCACTGTTGGTGCGGTTTTCATGCCGGTGTCGTAAATGGGCCGTTTTTTTCGTCGATGAAAATGACCGTCACGTTACGGTAAATGTTTTTCCCTACAGAGACATGTTGGAACATTATTTCGTTGAGCAATTGCATGAATTGGACATCGGTGATATGTGGCTCCAACAAGACGGTGCCACAAGCCACACAGCTGGTGCAACAATCGAGTTATTGAAGTCTCAGTTCGGTGAACGTGTTATCTCGAGAAACGGACCCGTCTATTGGCCGCCGAGATCGTGTGATTTAACGCCTCTAGACTTTTTTTCATGGGGCTATATCAAATCATTGGTCTATGGCAACAAGCCGGCGACGTTAGAGGAGCTCAGAGCCAATATTAAGCTAGAAATAGCGGCCGTATCGGTCGAAATATGCGGCCGAGTCATCGAAAATCGGGTTAAACGTATCGAATGCTGCATACGTTCCCTTGGTGGTCTTATGAACAAAGTCGAATTGCATTTATAAATGTTTTGATAGTAATTCAAGCCAATTTTTTTTTTGAGATATCTCAACTAGTTTGCATTTTGTTTAAAAAAGAAGTAAGTCCTTAATGAAAGACCCTATAAATACCAAAAATGAATGCCTTTCCCATTTTCAGTTTTATTTTGAATTTTTTTTTAAAATGGGCATAATTTAATTGAGGAGGGCATAATTTTGTGAAAAATTGAGCATAATTTTCATGACATGAGTTGGCAGCTCTGAACACGCTACAGTAATCAGGAAGACGGAAAGAGAGGCTAAGATTTAGCTTTTCCGAGAAGACTCCACCACCTACCCCATCGCTAGTTTTTGATCCATCGGTGTAAAAATGGATCGATTTATCATTCGCAAATGCATCATCATCCCAGAATGATCTGGAAGGAATGGTGATTTGGAAGTTTTTTCCGAACTGCAAACGGGGCATGGTGTAGTCTATGTTTCTGGGTAGAGACTTAAAGTAGTCTAGAATAATGGAGTGGCCAATATTGTTATTGGTCCACTGCGAGGTAGCTTTTAAGCGGACAGCGGAACATGCCACTGTTTGCATGCTAAATATATCAAGGGGTATCAGGTGTAGCAGAATGTCCAGAGCAGCGGAGGGGGTAGTTCGGAGTGCTCCGCTAATGCATAGACACGCTGAACGCTGGACTTTGCCCAGCTTGTCGCGGTTAATAGCTTTTTCTAGAGCAGTCCACCAGACAACCACCCCGTAAGTAAGAATTGGTCTTACCACCGATGTATATAGCCAGTGGGTAATGCGGGGTTGTAAACCCCACTTGTTGCCAATGGCTATTTTACAAGAGAAAAGTGCTACTGTAGCTTTCTTGACTCTTTCTTGTATATTGGGTTTCCAGCTTAACTTCCTATCGAAGATTAGACCCAAAAATTTTGCTTCGTCAGAGAAAGTTAAGCTTGTACCGCTAATAGAGGGAGGGTCAATATATGGGATTTTATATTTCCTGGAAAAGAGGACAAGCTCGGTTTTGTGGGGGTTAACGCCCAGTCCGCACCGATTAGCCCATCTCGTTAGCTTGTTAAGAGCGTTTTGCAGGAGTTCCTTTATGGTGTTGAGGTGTTTCCCAGAGACGGCAATAGCAACATCATCCGCATAGGCAATCACTCTGCAGCCCTCCTCTTCCAGGTTTATCAGTAGTTTGTTCACCACCAAGTTCCAGAGAAGGGGAGAAAGAACATCGCCTTGCGGCGTCCCTCGACTGACAGACCTCCTAGCAGATGTAACGCACAGTTTTTAATTGATAATCCGACTATTTAGCAGTAGACTGCAACTGCAACCATGGTATACTCCTTGTGATGGAGGGAGTATTCGATTGTGCGTACTAAGGAATGAAGAGCGGTTTCCACCGACTTTCCCTTACGGTACGCATGTTGAGCTGTAGACAGCAATTGCGGGTTTATGTGCATACGGAGGTGGATATCAATCAATCGCTCCAGCGTTTTGAGGAGGAATGAAGATAGACTAATAGGTCTGAGGTCCTTTGGACTGACATGGGAATATTTGCCAGCCTTGGGTATAAAAACCACTTTTACTTCTCTCCAAGCCCGGGGGATATGTACCAGATTTAGACAGCTTATCATGATCATCTCCAGCACAGGCAGGATGATATCCGCTGACATTTGTATTTCGGCAGGTATTATGCCGTCTGGTCCTGCAGACTTGAAGGGTTTGAAGCTTTGTAGCGCCCAAGTCAGCTTGTCCCTAGTTATCAGACCGTGAGGGTAAGTTACCTGTGCATGTGACCTGTTAAGGCTATAATTGCCGGTAATATTGGAGCTACCTGGAAAGTGAGTATCAAGTAGCAGATTGAGCGATTCTTCGCTAGATGTCGTCCAAGAGCCGTCTGCCTTCTTAAGGCAGCTAGGCATAGTAGGATTTGAAGCAAGGATTTTTCTTAGCCTAGATGCCTCAGAGGATTCTTCTATTTTTCCACAGAAGAGTCTCCATGACGTTCTTTTGGCTTTCCTTAATTCTTTTTTGTATGATTTGAGGGATTCCTTGTAGGAGTCCCAATCGTTTATAGCTTTTGAGGTTTTAGCAAGATTGAAGAGTCTCCTGCACTCCTTTCTAAGTGGTCCCAGCTCAGTGGACCACCACTGAGGCTTCTTTTTCCCCCTAGGTTGTACGAGGGGACACGATGCAGACATTGCTTCGTTAAGGGCCAGAGTAAGCTCATCGACTTTATTGTCGAGCTCCTTGGAGTTACAGGGGGGTTTTAAGAGTTCAGAGTTAACACGTTTGTATAGAGTTTCTCTGTATAATGGCCAGTTGGTTTTCCGAGGATTGCGGAAGGAAGGTTGGCATGGAGGATCAACGTTAAGGTTGAATAAAAGATATCGATGATCAGAGAACGAATGATCAGCCGATACTTTCCACCCCGTTATCATGTCGTTGATGGTATCGGAGACAAGAGTAATATCAAGGACTTCTTGTCGGTTTTTGGTAATGAATGTGGGTTCATTACCTAGTTTACAGACAATGAGGTTAGTACTTAAAAGATATTCAAAAAGTGACTCACCTCTGTTGTTAATATCTGAGCTGCCCCATACGGTGTGATGAGCGTTAGCATCACAACCGATTATGAGTTCAGCTTTCTGCCTCCTTGCTTCATCGACCAGCCTCTCTAGGTTATCACCAGGGAGATGCCCCACGTGATCGTGGGCGAGATAAGCTGATGCCAACCAGAATGATCTGCCTGCAGTCTCCAGTCTTGCCACAGTCATATCTCGATCGCTGAAATTAGGGAGTAAATAAGCATTAATATTACTTTTCACTAGCATGCACGATCTGGGTTTACCTTTATCAGTCACATACAGTGGGTAGTATCCGGGAGTCCTGAGTCCTCGAATCTGGTTGTGTACAATCCAGGGTTCTTGGATCAAGACGATGTCTTCCGCGCCAAATAAAGTGTAACTTAACAAAAAAAAAAAAAAGTTATAAATTTTCTTTTTAACTAAACTAAAAGTCCACTCAATTACAAAAAAAATGTAAAAAAAACCTTGTTAATTTGTATATTTTTCACTGTATGTTTAACTAGTTTCAAAATTATTACTAGGAAGCTGTGCCAATCTCTATAATGTAATAAAGCCTTTTTCTTTTTTTCTTTTTTGCTTCAAAAATGTAAAACTAAATCTAATATAATATATCTTAAACGAATTTAAAAATGTTATTGCCACTCGGGCAGACGACAGCTAATTGTCATGTCATTTATAATAAATTATTCAAGAATTTGTAAAATTGGAAATTGTGCGTACAAATGTAAATTGAATAAAAATAATCTAATCTAAATGAAAAAAACGAAGCTTTTGGAAAAAAAACGCTCCCTAGCTCAAACTTTGGTTTTTCAATAAAATTGTTTTACTTAATTGTGGGCGTGTCAGTAGTCGGATTTAAAAATATTTAAACATAAGTATAAACGGCATCTATAGAGTCAATATTTTAAATTTCAGTTTCCTAGCTCAAACTTTGACTTTTCAATAAAATTGTTTTATTTAAATGTGAGCGTGTCAGTGGGCGGATTTTAGAAATTGATCTCCCGAGCAGTTTTAGGAGTCAAAGATCATATATAAAAAATTTCCGCTTTCTAGCTCAAAATTCGATTTTCTCGATAAATTTGTTTTTTTGAGTTTGTGGGCATGTTTGTGGGCGGATTTCAAAAATTCCTAAACTTGATTATTTTGGACCCCTAGATACGAGTAGTATATGGTTAAAATGTCAGCTCTTTAGGTCCAGTTTAAAGGCCTAATTTTTGCCGACAGACGGACGGACGGACGAACATGGCTAGATCGACATTACTATCGATGCTGATCATAAATATAGTAACTTTTAGGGGACTACCGCAATATTAAGGTATGTTACAAACTATGAGATAAAATTAATATACCCTAAGAATAGGGTATACAAAAATTAAAATGTGACAAAAAATGTTCTAAACAAAATTCAGAATTTTTGTCAAATTAAATTTTTTAAATGCTAACAATTACAGTAGACGCTTGATATAGTAAATCTCGGAAGAGTGAACTATCCAGTATAGTGAACACCCAAAATTTTGCATGCACTACTCTAAATAGTGAACAATAAAAATCTCGATATAGTGAACACATATTTTTTCTCAGGTTTAAACAAGAATATTGCAGCTGCAATACGTCTACCGCATGTCGACTGCCTTTGAACAAATTTTACCGTTCATTCATGTATATCTCACACTGAATCACAAAAGAAAGTAGTCCCTTGACTCAGTAGAACACAAGTTCTTGCTGTGTTCTTACTTTTGTACAACATTGTAATTGTGAAAACAAATTCGACCAAATGCTGAAGTGTGTTTAATATTCTCATTTTTGTTTGGATTTGCTGTGCGTAAAGAAATATCTGGTTAATTTTAGTGCATTGTAAAGTTAGAATGGCCCGAAAGCATTTAACATTGCTTGAAAAAACTGAGGTATTAAAGAAGCTGTCAGCAGATAAGATAAATTTCTTAACTTTAAAAATAAATAGTAAGTGTTAAATTCACATTTGTTACAGGTACTTCCGCAACGTTTTTGGCCAAACAATATGGAATAGCCAGATCAACTGTAAGTTCCATATATAAAAAGAGGGACAATATAACAGCTACGCCGACTCAGACTTATTGTGGCCCTGGAAAAAGAAAAACTTTGAGGACATCCAAACTTCCACAGGTAGAAAAGAGGCTGTATAAATGGTTCTTGGAGCAACGTAGAAAGAATCTGCCTGTAAGTGGACTGAATTTGAAACAAAAAGGTATTTTCATACTGGCTAAAATAAATGGTAACAAATATGGTTTTATTACAAGCGATGGTTGGCTACAAAAATTGAAAAAAAAAGTTTGGAGTTCGATATCTGGAAATATCCGGAGAGAAGCTATCTTCTCAACCAGAACTAGTCTCTTTTAAACGAGTTCTTCAAGAAAAAATAAAGAGTATGAATCTCAAGCCAGATCAAATATATAACGCTGATGAGTCAGGTTTATATTGGAAGCTTCTGCATGGAAAAACATACGTTTCGTCGGCTGAGAAGACTGCTCCAGGGAGAAAAGCCGAAAAACAAAGGATTGCTTTCTTGGCTTGCACCACTGCTTCAGGTCGCCATAAAGTAAAACCTCTTGTGATTGGAAAAGCCAAAAATCCTCGTCCATTTAGAAATGTGTGCTTGCCTGTACATTACCGACACTCCAAATCAGCTTGGATGACAGCAGCTATCTTTAAAGACTGGTTTCATAATTTATTTGTTCCAGAAGTGCGAAACTTTCTAAGAAATAATGATTTGCCACTTAAAGCAATACTTATTTTGGATAACGCTCCTAGTCACCCTCCGGAAAATCAGCTTCAAACATCAGATGGCAGCATAACAGTCATCTATATGCCACCAAATGTTACTCCACTCATTCAACCGATGGACCAAATCGTAATCCGACTGACAAAACTTTTTTATAGAAAAAGCTTGTTATTGTCAATTATTGCAGCTGAAAAAGGTAGGTAGTAAAATGATAACAAAGATGCAAGAAATATACAAAAACGTTAACTTTTCTTTTATGTTTTGCTTTAGCAAATATTTGCGAAGCGGTAAAAGAAATCACGATCAAGGATGCGGTGTTCAATTTACGATCGGCTTGGGATAACTTAGATGGTGTGGTCATTGCAAAGTGTTGGAAAAATATTTTTGAATCCAACGAAAGTTTTGATGAGGAAGATGATATTCCCCTTAGTGTTCTAAGGCAACAGGACGTCACAAATATTTCTGAAGATGTGATTAATCTGCTCAATTATGTAAACGAAGGCGTTACGCATACACCTAGTGATATAGGCGATTGGAACGAAGATAGAGCCTTGTCGGATATTGAAGAAGCCGAACACGAAAACGATGAAGAAGATGTGCAGTTGGTCATGGATCGACCAACATGTTGCGTTTCTTCAAAGGATGCTGTTGTTCTTTTTGATAAGGTAATTGATTGGGCGGGACATAATAATACAGACTTTTCTGATATTATAGTCATGAAACGTTTGCAAGAAAAAGCCATCCAAATTAATTTTAATTTAAGAAAAAGTCAGACAAAAGTGACAAACTACTTTCCAAAATTTTTATTCTTATAGAGAAAAAAGATGCTAATTTGTACATGTTATATCTATGTACATTTATGTTAATTCGTTTTTTATGAGTTAAAATGTTTTTGTTTTATGTTATTTTATACAAGGTGGCGCAAAAGTAATCCTCCTATCAGAAAATGCTATAAATTTTGCGATTGGCCCCTAATGTCAGTTCTGTTTTGACATTTGTGTAGTAAACACATGCGAAATACACGTTAATAAACAATGTTACGCTATACTGCTCCAGAAAGCGGAATATTGGTGACTATTTATTTGAGCAATAATCGGTCGGTGACTTTGGCACAACGTGAATTTCGTCGCAGATTTCCTACCAACGCTTACTGGTGAAACACTGCGACGTTTAGCCGCTCGCCTCGAAGAGACTGGCACAACACTAGATGCTGCCAGGCGTGGCAGACCCCGGAGTAGACGTTCTGCAGAGAATATTGCTGCTGTAGCCGAAGATGTCATGGAAGCGCCCTCGACATCGACCAGACGACGTGCCACGCAAATTGGTATCAGTCGACGGTCTTTACAGCGAATTTTGGTACAAGATTTGAAGATGTTTCCGTACAAAGTCCAGACGGTGCATCAGCTGTTAGCTGCTGACCGCCAATCGCGTCTAACATACGCTCAAGCCATCCTTAATCACCACCAAGAGGAAGATGATTTTTAATCAAAAATAATCATGAGTGATGAGGCCCATTTCCATCTTAGCGGGTACGTAAATAAGTAAAATTTACCCTTCTGGGGCACTGAAAATCCGCGTGTAACCCACGAAGAGCCATTACACCCGCTCAAAGTCACTGTATGGTGTGCTGTTTTCGCTGTAGGAGTCATCGGACCTTTTTTCTTCGAAGACGTCGCGGGCCAAACGGTTACTGTGAATGGTGAGCGCTACAGAGCAATGATCAACGAGTTCTTTTTGCCGCAACTTGATGAATTGGGATTGGAAAACATGTGGTTCCAACAGGACGGTACAACGGCACACACTGCACGTGCCACAACCGATATGCGTTTTGGCGATTTGCACTGGCCAGCAAGATCGCCTGATTTGACCGCTCCAGACTTCTTTTTGTGGGGCTTTTTGAAGTCGCGGGTTTATGTCAACAAGCCTCAGACTCTTGCAGCTCTTAAAGACAATACCCGTCAACAATGTGAGGACCTATCGCCGGAAGTTTTGGTCAAAGTGATGGAAAATGCCATAAAAAGGGCTCAAATGACAATCAACTGTGGCGGCGGCCATTTACATGATCTCGACTTGATATAAAAAAAATTAAAAGACCAAATATAAATAATTCACAAGAAGAATCAAAGTTTTTCATTTTTTTTTTAATTACAGCCAAAAAAAATAGCAAGGTTATTTTTGCGCCACCTTGTATTATGAATTGTTTTTGTTTTTAGCTGTTTCAACTTGTTTAAATTTTTTCTTTATCGATTAAATAAATATAATTATCTTCACACTGAACAAAATGTGCATTTTTGATCAAATTTAACTTTGGAAAGCGGGTCTAGCCTCCCGCTCGAAATAGTGAACAATCTCGAAATAGTGAACATGGCTGGTTTTTATTACTTCACTATATCGAGCGTCTACTGTAAGTGAGTTTGGCGACATTTTTGTGGCTCCAATAAATGCATTGAAATAAACACATATTCAATGACATAAATATTTAAAATGAATATTAATTGCCAGTGTCACACATTTAAAAAGTGCAATTTGTATAGCATTTTGGCTCGCATAAGACTCAAGGTGACAATTTTGTGTGATTTAATGGGTTATTATTTAATGGTCAGCTTCGCGTCTATCGCACTTTTAATCTGATTTTAAGTAACTTCCAGATTGTCAGTCACACTGTGGGTAGGTAGTCTCTGTGAGGATGTTGTCTTCCCAGTATATGTGCAGCATTTGGTTACCACACTCAGCCAGAATATTTTGGTGGCGGAGAGTCAACTTATTTCTAGCTTGGACATAAGTATTCAACCTGGTTATTTCGGCTTCAAATGAAATGTTCAAATTTCTGGCGATACCATGGAGTTTCTTCAGCTGTTTCGTGTGCTTGTACTGGGATGGGTTGCTTTCAGCAAGCCTATCCGTGATTTGGTGATTTGTACTTTTAGCCGCGGAGTTGATCGAGAAGCCCTCCCATCTCGTTCAGACGCTGGTGGGCGTTTGCCTTCAAATGTAGCTCCGACAGGATTGCAGTTACTGTCGACTTGTGGTCTGCGCTGGACATGCACAGGGTTGTCAAAATTTCAGCTGGCAGCCAGTAAATCATTCCTGAGACATTGAGTCCTTTCGCGTAGTTTATGTGTAGAAAAATGAAAATTGTCAATCTCGAGAGAGAATCCTCTCATTTCAAAGAAAAGAACGCGAACGCTTTTGTGTAAAAAGATGAAAAACGTCAAAGTTTGGCTTGAAAAGGGGTAACATTTATTTTCAGTACACGAACGCGTTTGTGTAGTTTCGCACGAAAGTTTATATAAATTTACGTTTTCATATTATTAGTACGCGATCCCCGATTCGAATTCATTTTTCTCATCGCTTCGGCCAGGAATTTATCCTGCAATTTCATATTATTCGTGATTTCTTTAATAATCAACTTTAAGTGCAAGCTGTGTTCCTTGTGTAAAATCTTTGGCTTCTCGTCCATAACTTCAAATGAGCCCTTCATGCGGTTGGTAAACGGTTGGTGCTCGCGGGCACTTTCAATTTTTACATCAACATAATGGCGGCGATAAATTTTGTACTGGAAGAAGATAAGGGATAAGCGTGTTTACAAGCAACTACACGAAGGGAAGCTAGAGGAATATATAGAGGGACCAGAGTGGAACCAAAAATAAGTTGACCCCAGTGCGAGAATAACAAACTCAAGTTACGTGCAACGTCACAGTATCGCTTGTGGCAATACTTCTTCAGTTTTAATGCGATTCTCCAGCAGTACCATCTTCCCTGGATCAATTTAATCCTGATCATAGCTTTGCCGCTATGGAAGAAGAAGACTCGAATGTAATATTTGATTGTTGATGTGACATTTCAAAATTCCGAAATTAATTTATGAAATAGTTTCGATGAGAAATAATAATGTTGTGAATTTATGACCGACAGGAATTAATTTTTACAGTCTGAATTTGTTTACATCAATTCGGCAGTAACTTGATAGCGATTCAATTATATATTTTTTGTATTTCAATGGAGTCTCATCAAAACGACATAAGTCCTAAATCTTAGTTTTGAGATTGATGTGTTTGAAAGTTCAATAATTTCTTCTTAATCCAGTTTTACGTCTTAAAGTAGTATTGTAATGCAACAGTAATATAAATTATTATATGTATAACAATCTTAGAATAAAATTTAAAAAAATCGTTACACAGAAATGTTTTTAGCGAAATATGTTGTTTTGACCAAACGATATTCTGTTTTGTTTCCAACGGGTAAAGATAAGATCTTTACACGGACGGCACAATCTTAAATAGATACTAGATACGTCCGGCTACTGGGGTATCTGTTGGTCTTGAAGTTAATAAGTGCAAGACCAAATTCAAGCTATCAACAAACAAACAAACATCTGTCCATCGCCAAAACGTCATTGTTGATAGCAATAACTACGAGATAGTACCTTGGAGTAAAAACATCAACTCCACGAATGACGCCTTAGCGAAGATCGGACGGAGAATTACCTTAGCAAACCGCTGCTAGTCCGGTTTGGCAAAACAAATCTATTTAAAACTCTTCACTCGAGGGACAAATACATGATCTATCGACCCTTAATCCTGCCAGTTCTGCTTTATGGCGCCGAGTGCTAAGCGACAAGTAGAAAAGGGGAGCTTATATCAAATTCGTTTGAAAGAAAAATACTCACGAACTCCATCAACTGTACCAATATGTGGATGAAGTCCGAAAAGCGAAATAACGTCTACTACATTGGCTCGGCCATATTGAGGGAATGGACAACAACGCTCCAGCCAAGAGGAAGACCGAACCTTCGTTTTTAAGACCAACCCAACGCGGATGCCAGACTTTTTTTTAACTTAAATATTTTTTATCAACTTACGTACTAGACAAAAATGATAACATCTAACTAAAAATTAACAGAATGCTTGTTATATTTATATTAATGGTCCTTATGCGGATGCACTTAACTCAACTATAATCTTTTAATTATTGCCTTTCGGCCTAAAATTATTGTATTGTTGCATGTTTGCTCAAACTGTGTCATTCAGCATCAATTAGTCAATTTGTAGCGCCATCTAGTAGAAAGTAGCCATATTACCGATTTTGGCAGCATTTGAATAGCAGTTTGAGTAGCTGTGGAATAACTAGTACATACATAATTATGTTGGTCTCGAATCTTCTAAACTCAACGAATCTGGAAATTTCGAGAGGTGTCACTAGGAGATATAAATAGATGTCGCAGGAGCACAGAAGACATTCGAGTTGTGAACCGCGATAAAGAAGTGCGATAGATGACAGTAGTGAAAAGTATAGGGAAAAAGTATAAGTATTGAGTAAGAGAAAAGTGATTGTGTATTTAAAGTGATTAATTGTGAAAGTGAATTGTTGTGAATAAGTGAATTATTAGAATAATAATCAAGATTTAAATTGAAAGAGAACTAATAAAGATTAATTAAATAGAATTACGTTTTATCTTTTCGTTTTTCTATGCCCAAATTTTAGCTCGGCCGATCTAACAGTTGTTAAGATGGAGAACGCAGGAGGCGACCTGCTAATCGCATCCGCCTACATGGCACACGACCGGCAAGTACCGCCGGAAGAATTCCAGGCAATGATAACCGCCATAACATCAACAAGGACCAACCTGCTGCTGGGCTGCGATGCAAATTCCAGGCATGTGCTATGGGGCAGCTCGGAGTCAAACGAACGCGGTGAGTCTCTGTTTGATTACATTATTGAAAATAACCTAATAATATGCAACAAAGGTAACACCCCGACCTTCATCTTTCCGAGTACGGACAGTATTAACGGCTGGGAAGACGTTATAGATGTTACTCTCTGTAATAATAACAATATTATGAAGGTTGAAAATTGGAGGGTATCCAGTAAAAAATCGTTTTCAGACCACAACTGGATACTCTTCGACATAGATCTCGCTGTAGAGAGCCCGAAACCTTTCCGAAACCCCAAAAGAACCGATTGGGCAAAGTTTAACCAAGTCATTAAGACTAAGTTACACAAAACCCCCAATCAAAAATTTACCTCCACATCAGAACTCGACACAAAGGTTGAGACTTTTGAAAAAGCTTTCAACGTAGCGTACAAAGTCTCGTGTCCGATCAAATATAGCAAAAAATCATTCCCCCTTGGTGGAACAAGGAACTCTCTGCTCTCAGAAAATTGACTAGAGAAACCTTTAACATCTGCCATAAATGCAACTACTGGCAACCCTACCGAGATTGCCTTAAAATCTACAAGAACTCTATCAGAACGGCTAAGACACAGTCGTGGATAGAGTACTGCCAATCCATCGAAACCCTCAAGGACTCGGCAAGACTCAGCAAAATATTGTCCAAAGAACACTCCAACCCATCTCTTCTGAGAAAGGAGGACGGAGAATGGGCTGAGTCAACTGCAGAATCCCTAGAACTATTAATAAACACCCATTTTCCCGGATGCAATGATTACGGTGCAGAGCCATCCAGCTCACAACGCACACAACCCGACGCCTGGGAAAATATAACATCCATTATTACCGAGGAAAAAATTTCCTGGGCAATAAACAGCTTCGCTCCCTTTAAATCGCCTGGCCTGGACGGCATTCTGCCCATCATGCTCCAGAAATCTCTGGAACTGGCAATTCCATGGCTCACATCGATTTACAGGAACTGTATACTCTACAATCAAGTACCCTATTCATGGAGACGAGTGCGAGTTGTTTTCATTCCAAAAGCGGGTAGACGCGGTCATGAAACTGCGAAAGATTTCAGACCAATTAGTTTGACCTCCTTCGTACTGAAGACGCTCGAACGTCTCCTAGACAACCACCTGAGAGGGGCAATAGAAGCTTCACTCCTCTCCAAATCTCAACACGCCTACCTCAAGGGAAGATCTACAGAAACAGCTCTTCACGAGGTAGTGCGTACGATAGAAAAATCCCTACACTACAAAGAATACACCTTGGCTACCTTCCTAGACATAGAAGGAGCCTTCAACAATGTACACACTGAAGCAATTCTAGAGTCCCTGAGGGAGCTGGGAATAGCAATCCATCTAAGTCAATGGATTGTTTCCATGCTCAGCACTAGAATCATTCAAGCAGCTTTAGGAAATAGCAATATAACCAAATATGCCAGGAGGGGAACACCTCAAGGAGGAGTCATCTCACCCCTACTCTGGCTCCTAGTAATGAACAAAATCCTCATAAGTTTAGACAGAGTAGGAATCAAAGTAGTCGGGTATGCGGACGATATGGTGATATTGGTGTCAGGAATGTTTCCCTCCGTGATTAGTAAAATCATGGAGAATGCTCTAAGCAAAGTTAACACTTGGGCAAAAAAGTGCGGTCTGGGAGTCAACCCGGGGAAAACTGTGCTGATGCTCTTCACCACCAAAAACAACATACCTGACTTTACGCTTCCTCGCCTAAACGGCACACCCCTACCCCTTTCAAACAGTGCCAGGTATTTAGGAGTTATCCTAGATCCTAAACTCAACTGGAAAATAAACATAGAACAACGGGTAAAGAAGGCATGTATAGCCTTTTATGCCTGCAGCAGAACCTTCGGAAAAAAGTGGGGCCTGCAACCAAAATTTACCCTGTGGATGTACATAGCCATGGTACGACCAATCCTCACGTATGGGTCAATAGTATGGTGGCCGGCTCTAAAGAAAAAGTACAATATTACCAAACTTAATAAGGTACAAAGAACGGCATGCATAGGAACAACGGGAGCTCTACGGTCAACACCGTCAAACGAACTCACAGTCTTACTGCATCTTTTACCTCTTGATCTACATATAACAAACATCACAGCACACAGCGCGATCAGACTCAGAGAGTCTGGCTGCTGGACTGCAAAACCCTACGGCCACAGTAATATTCTAGACTCTCTACCTAGAAAACTAGTTCCGCCTTCAACAGACTACATCATTCCCAGAATGTCTTTTACAAAACATTTCGTCGTTCAAATCCCTACCAAAAATGGACTGCGGCGTGGGTGCGGGAGTTTTTTCGGAATCCTTAAACATCGCAAAATCATACAGACTTCCGGATACTGCAAGCGTCTTCCAGGCGGAGCTACTGGCTATCCGTGAAGCCTGTCGCCAGATCAAACTTCACTCAAATATAACACCGAGGCAAAGGATCGCCATACTTATTGACAGCCAGGCTGCCATTAAAGCGATCGCTTCGATCACTATATCCTCTAAGTTAGTACTATAATGCCGTAATGAGCTGGCCCTGCTTGATAAGTTCAAGGTTACCCTGATCTGGGTTCCAGGGCACAGTAACGTTTATGGAAACGAACATGCCGACGAACTGGCCAGGCAAGGCTCAGCTCTCCACTGCTCTCTGGCAGAACTAGTCCACATTCCGCTCGGAGCAGTTAAGGCAAACATCACCGCAGAATACCTTAAGAAAGCCAACCTCAGATGGAGCAGGCTGACTGCATGCGTCATATCCAGAAAAACGTGGCCAAACTACAACAAGGCAAAAACAACCGACCTTCTAGGTAGAACCCGAAAAGACATCGCAAGACTTACAGCGATCTTCACGGGACACTGGCCTATAGGTGACCATGCGGCCAAGCTGGGCATCCCATACAATACACACTGCCGCAGTTGCAAAGTGACAACTGAAAAAGAAACCCTAATTCACTTTTTATGTACCTGTCCGGCTTTGGCTAGGACCATACTACGTACATTGGGAAGCCCTTTCCTCAGTACACTTGAGGAAGTCTCCGAGAAAAGTATCAAGGAACTGATAACTTTCCTGAACTCCGCAGGTTGGATTTAGCCTCCCCCACCAATCGATAACACCCAGGTTTACGTGAGTTTGTGGTAACAAAACGGCACTCAGTGCTAATTGGGTTTGTCTTATCAAACCGCCACACCTACCTACCCTACCTACCTTTATCTTTTCGAATCCCAGCCTGGATGTAACAGTATGAACTAATCCAACATACATAGGCATTCTTCGAGAAAATTTCTAAAACTCGTTATTGTAATTTTATATTTTATTTAAAACAAACAGCCTACTCTATTTAATTTAACGTAACTATAATTAGGATTTTGTGCACTCATTGTCTTAAGCAACACCGCGGATGCCGGAACGCTGGGCCTCTGGTCAACTAGAAGCAGCGTTCCCGGGATCGCAGAGGATGGAAGACTGCAGTGTTTCAGGCAGAGACTCTACACGCGCCGGGTAAGTACGTAAGATAAGATCCAAATTGATATAATTTAACAAAAACTTACGCATTTATTTAACTTTTACAATAAAAAAACAAAAGAAAAACATCACAAGCAATATCCGTGTACAAAAAACGCGTGAGAACAAACCAACAGTTGAGCTATGTTGTTTTTACAATGATATTATTTGAAAATTGAAAGCTTTTACTCTGTCAAAACAACACATGTGGAGTAATTACATTTTGATCAACCTAATTTTTAAAATACTTGTATTGTGTGTTTTGGACCACTTAATAACTTTGGATTCGGTCTACTGAAACTTGTGCTGTTAAGACCAAACGAAAATAGATTTTTTTCGTAGCTGTTAAATTTCGCAAAAAATTACTTGTGTCGTTTTGATCAAATTCCATAGATTTTCTTTCAGCAGAAAAGGTGCGTTTTATTCAGTGTACTGTAAAATACTAAATTATACATTTTTTATATTGCCCAGAAACAATGTTGGCCATTTCGCAAAATGTCAAATCACCCACGATTATGAAAATAGCACTCAGTTGAGTATGGAATTGAAAATATAAAATAAATAATAAGATTCTGTACACAGGTTTTCAATTCAATATCTGGAAGGAGTACAGGGACCACATTTTTGTTCAACTTTTGTTTTGTTGTTGCTATATTTATTATTCATTAGCAATTATTTAACCAGTTGAATTAACCTCGCTCTACTCATGTTTTGATGAATAAGATACTTTTCTTACATGCTCCTGTTAATAGTTGTGATTTATTAATGTTCCTTAAGCGATACTGGTGACACGGGCTTGAATGCAAACTTGCAGTCTGTAACATCTTAAAGATGTTAAATTTGTCTTGTTGCAAAACAAATATATCTATCCACACCTATTTGTGATGCATATGTACATATATTATAGATATGCATATCATCAATGAGAATCTCCGTTGGGGGCAGTGGCGCAGTGGCTCAGTGGTTAGTGTGTCGGATTACTAATTGAAATTCCCCGGTTCAATACCCGACGGGACCAGTACCATCTAGAGTTTTTCCCACTGCCCCACCTCTTGCGAACGTCTGACAAACATCCAACAGTATCAATTGTCATGAGAAGCTTCTCAAACTTGCCGTTCGGATTCGGGTTAAAATTGTAGGTTCCTTCCCTTCGCACAAGAAAGTGGCCGGAGAAGCTAGGTTTTAGGCCCTGTAATTTAATAATATTTTTTTCTTATCATCAATGAGAAGCATAAGCAAAAGTTTGTCCAAGAAATTGCAAATAAAAACTGGATAAACTCGTGGCTTCAATGGCACAGTGCAAGAGTGCTTGCCTGAGAAGACGCTGGTCTAGGTTCGAATCCCAGTGGAAGAAAATGGAATTTCGGGATAAATGAAGGAAAAAGACAGACCAGCACCACATAAGGAGTCTGATGATCGGTTGTGGCTGACCGTGAAACAGCGCTGTAACTCCAGCCGTCCACTTTACGTGGTAAGGAATGTAAGGCTATTCATTCAAAACAAATAAAGCATAAGCGATTTCGACCATCAGCAATCCAGCATATTTTCCAAAAACTGGATTCCGAAACAAAATAGGCAATAAGTTCTGTTCCGTTACTTTTCCCACTTAATTTAATCTACTCAAAGTTACAAAAAACTGCTTCATAACACAAAAAATTCATAAAAGTGAGAGCCAACGAGAGAGTAAATCACTTGCCATCAACAGACAACTGGTAAAAGTAATATCGCTGCGCTTATATTTCGAAGGCATTTGACAGAGTTTGGCTTCCAGCTCTGATGTCAAAAATGCGTGCATTTGGAATCGCTGATAATCTTCTACAATGGATTAAAAATTACCTTTCGGACCGTTCCATTCAAGTGGTTTTGGACGGTTTCAAGTCTCACGAAATAAATGCTGGTGTTCCCCAAGGCTCTGTTCTGTCACCGAGTCTCGTTCTCATTTTTATAAATGATCTCCTGTCCGTTACTTCTAATCCAATCCATTCCTTCGCATATGGCAGCACGTCGCCTGAGAATTGTTTTGTTCCATACGCCACTTTTGTCGTTTTTGAGTTAGGAACGGATTCTATGGTAATTTTGTATGCTCTTTTTAAATCTGTGATTCGATTTGCTCTTAGTCTTTCCAATCTCGAGATATCGAACATCGACTTTGTCCCATATCCACCAAAATCAACAGTTTGTAGAATTGTTTTGTGCCATAAACCATTTTTTGGCGTTTGGGACAAATTTTCCATATAATTTATCGCAATTTTTCTGTGAGAATTGCTTTGTTCCACGTGCATATCACTGCGACAAGAGATACAGAAAATATTAACAAAGTTGAGAATTGGGTTGCCCCTACGTGCACTCGTGTTAAAGAAAAGCTATGTATGTGGAACACTGATCGCAAACAAAATTTTAGTATTGATTTGTTCCACCTCCATTACAGTTGTGTAGATAATATTCGATATTATGAAGATATGAATTCGGTGCGGAGATGAATAGTGCTGCAAACGCAAAACCTAGTTGCAGACGTACGAGCAGTCAATCATTGAATACATATGATTTCAATAGATGTGTTTAACTCTTTCAGGGTCAGTGGTTAGCTACGGTAACCACATATTTTCGAATTTTTTTCTTTAAATTCGTTTGCTCTAGAAACTGGTTTATGATCAAGCTTATCAGTAAACAGTACTCTTGATTAAATTGAGGTGGTTATTTGCACCAGTAATAGTTGATGTGTCAATTGTGTTGCATTCTGAAGTTGGTGTATAGTGTTTTTGTCTCGTGCTCGGAAAAAAACTATTAAAAATAAGGTGAGTTTGTATTTTATTGTTGTGATTGTTTTATTTGATGTGTGTACAGACATCTTTTAGATATATTTGATAAATAATGTGTAAATTTTTGTTTTTGATATACTTTTACACTGATAGATGGTGGTTAGCATAGCTAACCACTGCGCAAATAGAATTTTTTTTGTTGACATATGGTCTTGTTTTGTTTTTGGAAAATTTTGTAGAATGCCTCGCGTGTTAGCTGATGAGGATATTGCAAACTATCTGGAACAGATACCTTCAGATGACGGCAGTTGCTGCAGTGTAGAGTCGGACCAAGAAACTGATGTTGAACAACCACCTCCCATGCTGTTGGGTGATGTCGTAGGGGAAGGTCCGCAAACTTACAGTTCTGATGTGGAGGATAATGAACCTTTGTCAAGTTTTCATTCTATGCAGCCTCCGGGGACTACTACTTCTGCAGCGGGAACAAGCAGCTCTAGCAGTTCTCATACCGGAGTTCCAAAATGGAAGAAGAACCACACATTGTCCCCACCAGGTGAGTTTACTGGAAATGCGGGAGTGCCAGCACATATACTGGACTTTGAAAATATTACGCCCCTCGAATTGTTTCGCAGGTTTTGGTCAGACGATCTAAAAGAACTTTTATGCTTTCAAACTAATTTTTATGCCACTCAATCTGGGAAAGCTTTTACACCATGCACGACTGAAGAGATTGATGTGTTTGTTGCTTTGAATTTGGCTATGGGCATCAAAAAACTACCAAGCTACAGGGATTATTGGTGTTCAGCTCCGGACCTGAAAGATACTTACATTTCAAAGTTCATGCCGTTGAAAATATTTAGTTGGCTCTTACACTACCTGCACATGATTGACAATAACCTCATGCCTGCAAGAAATAGCCCAGATTACGATAAAGTTTATAAAATTCGACCATTGCTGGACATTATGCGACGCAATTTTGAGCACAACTACAGGCCTTCGGAGAAGATTGCAATAGACGAGAGCATGGTAAAGTTCAAGGGTCGGAGTTCCTTGAAACAATATATGCCCAAGAAGCCTATCAAACGAGGCTATAAAATATGGATGGCATGTGCTGAATCGGGCTACTGCTTGAATTTTGAACTTTACACCGGTAAAAAGGGTTCTGAAGTTGAGAAAGATCTTGGTGGCAGAGTCGTAAGGCAGTTTTGCTCGACCCTCGAAGGTAAAAACCATAAAGTTTACTTCGACAACTATTTCAATAGTTATCCGCTTCAAGTGGATTTACAAAGAAAAAAAAATACTTGCATGTGGGACGGTAAACTCAAAAAGGAAGCACTTACCAAACCTAAAAGAAGATAAAGACTTGCAGAGAGGACAGCACGACTATAGAATCAGTGACACATATATAAGTATTCTGAAGTGGAGAGACAAAAGATCTGTGTTTATACTGTCAAACTATCACGATCCTAAGAACGTCGGCAAAGTTACACGCAAAGAACGTAACGGAGAGAGTGTAGAACTTTCTTGCCCAGAAGCTGTGAAAGACTATAATGCAAACATGAATTTTGTTGATAAGTTTGATCAATTAAAAAGCTGTTACGAAATAGACAGAAAATCACACAAATGGTGGCATCGAATTTTATTCCATTTTCTTGATTGCTGTATTGTCAATGCACTTTTGGGGTATAAGGAACTGCAATCTAATTCAAGCCGAGAGCTAGAAGCTCTGACATTGAAGGATTTTCGCCGTTCTGTCTATCAAGGCCTTTTGGCTCCAGTTTTTGTCAATCGGCGCAGGCTTCATTCAGTGGAGAGTCCATATAGTTCATTAGTGTCTTCTCCGACTTCGGTCCAAATAAAACGGCATAAACCAGCTGTGCCCGAGGAAATCCGCTTGGAATCCAATCAACATCAGCCAGAGCGATGCACTTCAAGAAGATGCGCCAAATGCAGTACAAGTAATACTCTAGTCCGTACTATTTGGAAATGTATAAGACGTGCAATGTCCCACTCTGTTTGCGTAAAGGAAAGTCCTGCTTCCAAGATTTTCATAAAAAGTGAAGAAAATATTTAATTCTAATTGTTTTGTTATGTTTTTTGCCTTAAGTTATGAATAAAAAAAAATGAATTTTAATAGTGTTTTTTTGTTCTACAGCGGCGGTGGTTACCACAGCTAACCGCGTGATTTCTCAGAATCCCCCCCTCCAAAAAAAAAATTCTCATTCATTTCACTATTGTTATATGCTAATTATATCTAGAAACAACAAAAAAGACATATATTGTAGTTTATATGAAAGTGCCCCTGAAAGAGTTAATGAACCTTAGCTGCACAGATAAGTACATAAAAAATCAGAAAAGTACAAGATTTGGTGTTCCATGAATAAAAATCTTGCCGCAACACTTTGCAAGTGAGTGAAATGTGTCAGATTTGAAAATTCAACTTGTACTCATGCCAACTGATTTATTTGCTTGGCATGAGATATCGTATTTCTTAGTTTAATGTTACAAATATTCGCATATATATGAAAAAAAAATCGAAAGAATAATATGGAACGAGTTGAAATTGTGATCAAATCGACATCAGTTCAAACATTAACGGTACAATGCTCACTCAAAACCCGAAAGGGGATTATCTATTTCAAATTTCGCAGCTGAGAGGAGAACATTATGACTCGAAGCTGTACTTTTCTGATCTGATTTGATCTGACATTTTTCAATCACTGGTTTAATGCTAAACACTTATTTTATTGTATTTTTTGAATAAAAACTTTGTTAACAAAAAAATGGAACGGCAACGTATGTTAAGCTCATTTAATTCCGATCTTAACAGCATAACTCAGTGGGGTATAACCAATAGAGCGGAATTTAATGCTTCTAAAACGCAATGATGTCTTCTGTCATTAAAGCAGAACCTACACACCCTGCCATTATCCATGAATGGCACTTGCATCGCTGAAACCAAACGACTTTCCATTCTCGGTATGTGTGTAAATGACAACCTACGTTGGAATGCCCACATATTCTATGTCGCCAAGAACTCTGCGAAATGTCTAGGGTTCCTTAAGCGATGTAAGAAATATTTCACCACTTCTGATCTGGCTACAATTTCAAAGGCGTTTATCCGCCCGAAACTAAATAGTTCATATGTGGTCTGGTGCACCAATAAATTATTTGGAGCTACTTGACAGGATCCAAAAACGAGATAAAACTCATTGACGACCGAGACATAGCGAGATCGATTGACTCTATTAGTCATAGACGCAATGTCTCCAGTCTTTCGTTATTTTATATAGCCAGTTGCATTCCACCACTTCAGCATTTCAACCGTAATACCCGCCATGCAAGAAATGCTCATCAGTTCACCCTCAAGCCTGAATTCGGACGTACAGTGAAGTTCAAAGAATCTTTCCTCAGCCGTTCAACGCGAATGTGGAATACTCACTTCTTGCCTTCCGGAGGGCAAAAATACAACCAAAATATTTTTGGAAGACCAAAAGGAGTATCCTATTCGTCGCCGTTGTGACACAAGAACGTAACTACATTTTTTACGAATTATTGGCCCAATGGAACACGATATAAATCTTATTACAAAAGTGTTTCTTTCCTTTTTCAAAATTTTTTTAAAATCTGAGAGAACTTATCGCCACTCCTAAATCTATTTTGAATTGATTCAATTTTAAGAATATGTACATTGTAGTATGGATACCAAACAATGGAAGCATATTCTAAAATGGACCTAATAAATGATACATATAACGTTTTTATAACGTATGGGTCAGAAAATTCGCCAGCATAGCGTCTTAACATATCCCATTTTCTGTTAGCGTTATTAGATAATATATTCAATATGACTCACGTAAGATAATTTAGTATCCAATAAAACTCCCAAATTTTTAATTATAGTAACACGGGGAATTGGACGACTGCCAAAAGTGTAAGTGTTAATAAAAGGTGCTTTGCGTCGTCAAAAAGTAATCGCTGAGCATTTAACCACATTTAAGGACAGATTATTTTTGGAGCAGCACAAAATTTTTGTAGATTAAGACTTAAGATCATCGGCGAACATTAAAATATTACCTTGAGCCAAGAACATCGCTTACGAACAAAATAGACAATAATGGACCAATATGGCTTCCTTGGGGGACACCAGAAGTTACAAAGCTTTTGTTTGAGATCTTATTTCGAAATTTTACGTGTTGATATCGTTCGCTTAGATAAGAGGAAAGCCATTTTAAGAATGAAGTCGGAAAGTCTAAGCGTTCTAGTTCAAATAGTAAGATTCTGTGATCCACACGATCAAATGCTTTGCTAAAGTCCGTATAAATAGCATCAACCTGACTTTACCTATTTCGGAAATTACAAAGTTGGTGAAAATAATTAGGTTTGTCACGCTTGAATGCTTTTTAATAAACCCGTGCTGGTTGTTACAAATTAAAGATCTGCAAAAAAAGTTTAATTGCTCATTGACCAATTTATCGAATAATTTAGGGATAGCTGACTGTTTACATATACCCCTACAATTTTCGACTTTAATTTTCCTGCGTGTCTCCTGACTGGACGCCAGCAATTCGTCCTCTGATAAGGTGCCAGCCTCTGGCAACCTCATTCGTTAGTCTTTTTGTGTTGCGTCTTCTTTTCTATCGATTTTTGTTTTTTTTTAGATTTGGTTCCCACGATTGAGACCGGAAGGGGTGGTCCATCCTGGCAGAGCCGTCTTACCAGGACAAGGCACTTATACAACCGACCTAGCCTGGGCATCGGAGGGGGCCGTTATCGATCAGTTGGTTTAACCACTTACTGACCATGCATCCATCGGCACGGGTACCTCTACCTTGGCTTAAAAGTGAGATTTTAAATTGGGTTTACTCCCGAAAAACTCCTGAATACGCGGGATTATCTCCCCGGGGATTACCGGGATGTAGTAAGAGATGGGAAAAGTGGTGGGGGGGGGGGGGGGGGTAAGCAGAAAAGGGGGTGAATGAGGGGATATATAAGGGTGAGAGCGGACGTAAAGTCCTGGTCAGTTCTTAGTTGATGCTCATCAGACGGCCTGTCCCTTAACAGAAAAGCCCGATGACTCTTTGCGCCGTAAGCCTCCGCACCGGCACCATCGAATTTGTTTGTGGTGACGTCAAGGTGACTGACCCCGCAGGAGGGCATTATACCTATTCATCAAAATAATTTTTAGTTATGTGGCAGGTTTCGCAGTATTTTTTGAGCGATGTAGATTGTTGTTAAAACTGAAATATGCAGGATTGACATTCGTATCGAATATAAAAAAAAAGATCTGGCTCTGTTCGTAGCAACACTATCAATAAGTTCTTCACATATGCTTTAAAAATATTGAAATGTATACTATATTTTTAAAAGTAAAAAAAACTTATTTTTGGCCTGCATAATAATTGCATATCCTTCACATAGTACATATTTCCAGGAAAAAAATCGAAGAACGTTTAATAAAGCTACCACCACTACCATACCATTCTTTGTCCCGGCGAAATTAAAAAGATTTGTAAAACTTTTGATTATTCAAAAATGCGATTATTAATTTTCTTGGCGTTCTCTCCTTTTCGCATACACCCATGATTAGAATTAGAAGGCACATGCATGGAAATAATGTATGGAGTGTTTGTATATATCGTATGTATGTAGAAGCAGCAACAATAGTTCATGTGCTATGCTAGCCCGAAAAATGCTACCAAACAAAATAGGAGAGCAGAAAAGTCCTGCTGCAGGCAACCAGGATAGCCAAGTCAGAGGCAAGGACTATTTCGGTGCACTAAGGCTCCAAGAATATACTTTTCATGTCCAAGGCGAATTTATGTCAACCGGAAGTAGGTTTACTGACCCATGGCGAAGTTTTACCTACTTCTTAGTAAATGTATTATGCAATATGAACATAAGTATATATACTACGGTATATATGGCGAATAAAAGTATTTTTTTTTTGTGCGGTGGGAAGGAAAAGAAAATCTTATACAACAATAAAATCGGAATTCCCTTCGGGCATAGGTAACCGTATATTGCTTTGTATAGAGATCGCGTGGTCAAAGCTTTCTTCGACCTCGGGACAGTGGGCATGAGACGGCGGAACCGAATGGGTTAACTATTTGCGTATTCAAATAAAGAATTAATCTGTTCAACTTTGGGTGGTGAATGGTGATTGCTGCGACTAATGAAATTGTTTACTAGTTTGCATTTTGTTATTTTTTATTTTATGTTTTCAATAGTTTTCTTATTTTTCCAGTTTGTAGGCCGACACCTCCTTTTGAATCGTAGAAATTTGTATGCTTAAAGCATTAAATCACTACAATGTACTAGGTAGTTGTTCACCAAAGAATGCTTGAGTAACATATTGTGATTATCGTTTGACTACAAATAGATCAAAGTCTTTGATTAAAAGCATTTTTGCGTATTTAATCCACAGTGGCATTTCATACCTATTTACATATTTCAAGCCATTTCAGTAAACATATCACTATTTAAAATCGTATTAACTGTGTATTAACTATATATAACAATCATCGAATTATGAAAACGAATGTATGTAGTACATACTCCTTGAAGTTATATTAAGAATTTTGAAGAATTATATTAAGCCTTTCAGGAAAAACGTTTGTAAATACGTTTTGGATTATGTTTATAAATTACTTTGTAAAAAACTAGAAATCTCTGAAATAATAATAATCAAAAAGCTCTGTAAAAATGTATTATAGTCACAGCAAATTATGAATAAGATGGTAGTCGATCATAGCAAGTAGAAACGTTCGGTTGAGATCCGCAGCATCTGTGACACTAAAAAAAGATTGATTTAATTAGAAGTTAAAGGTCTTTCATTAGCGGCTTGACAACTTTAACCGATTACCGAACTGTTAATATCAAAATATTCAGTTAAATCAACATTTTCATCATGGTGAAGTACACGATGGAACAACAATTGAAATTTGCCACCGAAATTTCGAATCAGTGGTCGCAACTTTAAGAGCGTTAACGCCAATTTTCGGCCGTCGTTCTCGTCCCAGCAGATAAGCAATTCATACACCCCTATCGTGGAATCCGTCGGGGGAAAGATCCGCTAATAGTGAACAATTTGCATCGTGTATTCCGCAGACGTGAACCATCCACATGTCGGTAACGTAAATGAAATTCACTGTATCGTGGAAAACGAACAGATCGAATCTATCCATGCATTTGACATCCGCAGTTTTTATTTTATTTTCACTGAATTTAATTTTTACAAAACAAATGTGTTTGAAATGAGCTGTCACAATTGAATTTCCTAATCACCAATAGTGGTCGGAAAGGGAGAGTATCCGACGGATCCCACGATAGCAATTTTCTGTTCACGTGAATCGAATAAGTGAAGTGAATCTCAGATCCGACGGATTCCACGATAGGGGTGATAGTCTAGTAAAAAAATTCAAGTCAGAATTTTCGCTACTTGATGTTGCCGTGCCAGTACAGAGACTACGTTTTGCCCGAAATGTGGAGAATATTGCTGCCGGCCAAATCTGTAAATTTCACGGCGTTCTCAAGAATTGGGCCTCTCCCAGACCACATTATTGCGAATTTTGCGTAAGGATCTTGTCCTACACCCTTACAATTACATGATCAAGGGGACTCACGGAAGGAAATGAAGAATTTCATCGCAAGATCATCATTAGCGAGAAAGCGCATTTTTAGTCAAACGACTTTGTCAAAAAGCAAAATATGCGATACTGGATAGGTGAGAATCCTCATGTGCTTCATGAAACAGCTCCTCATCCGCAAAAAGTCATTGGGCCGTTTTTTTTCGTCGATGAAATGACCGTCACGTTACGGTTAATGGTATTTGCTATAGAGACATGTTGGAACGTTATTTCTTTAAGCAATTGCATGAATTGGACATCAGTTATATTTGGTTCCAACAAGACGGTGCCACAAGTCACACCGCGCCCGTATCGGTCGAAATCTGCTGCCGAGTCATCGCAAATTGGGTTCAACGTATCGACCGCTTCATACGTTCCCGTGGTGGACAACGAAGTCGAAATCCATTCATAAATGTTTTGATAGTAATTGAAGCTAATACATTTTTTTTGAGATATCTCAAGTAGTTTGCATTTTATTTAAAAAAGAAGTTGTCAAGTCCTTAATGAAAGACCCTTTACATAATTAATAAACTTTTTTTTCCAACGTTTAAATACTTTTTTCAAAATCAAATCAAAATCATTGGAGCCGTTTTTTTGGAAAAGATATGTTTTTCGTAATTTTAGTCACTATTAAAAGAAAAAAAGAAAAAATGTTGTAGTTTTTTAACGAAAATCTGAGTATATGCAGATTTCTTCTAGATATTTGTATCAGGCAATATATCGAATTTCTTTGAAATTACGTCACCTGTTTTTGAGATATTGTTGGTTTCATGAAGTGCCTTTAATCGAGTCGTTTGGGAAAACTGGGTAAGCCATCTTCGGACGCTTAATTCAAATATTCAAGACATCAAACTTAGTTCAAATCATTAGAGCAGTTTTTGAGAGGTCAGATTTTCAAAAATTCAAAAAACTATTAAATGATTAAAAAGTTTATTAAAAAAATATTGCAAACATTTGAATACACAAATTTCTTCTAAATGGATTAGTTGGTGTGTAAAGTTTTTTAGAAATAAATTCACCCATTTTTAGGAAATAATCAATTTTGAAAAATACCGTTATTCGACTATTTTCGCAAAAACTGAGTACGCCATTTTTTTACGCTTACCCCATCTATTTTATATTTCAAAAATTATCAAAAGCGTTAAAACATATGTATGGTAGGTACCGTTATTCAAAATGATAGAATAAAAAATAAATGGCCGCGAGATACAACTGCATAACTTAATGCCATATTTATAACAGTTTTGTGGTGGAGGGGAGGATTTCGTTTAAATTGTTTTCTTAAAAAGGCAAATCTATAAAGCTAAACTAGCACCCCGATATGCTTTCCGTTAAGTAATCCTTCTACTCTAAAATTGTTGAAATTTGTATACATCCGGGGAGATTGCTTTTTCGATATAAAAATGTTCTGGCACTTGATAACTGCACCATCCGATGGTGAGCATTAACCGACAAACGAGGTGTGGGCGCATTAGCTCAGCGGAAAGTTAGGTTACTAAGCGAGAGGCTTGAGTCCTGAAAACTGTCAAGATTTGTTCCACTAGGTGTGTTTAACGAACGTGAGCTGGAGTCTATAACTAAAAATCTTGCCCGGAAGTGTTTTATATGTTGTCATTTTCTACTCCACGAAGCTGTTGAGACACGTTTAGCACAGGCAACTATCAAAATAGTGCAAGCGGTGACAAAGATTTCTTAATCAAAACAGGATTTTTCTTTTGGTTTTTTATCAGTCTCAGCCTAAGGAAGTTTATAAAAATAACAGATTGTACTTGTCTGATACATAAAAGCTTGGCTTGAAAATTGCATCTGGGAAGCTGTCCGCAATGGGATATTCCACTGTATTAATAAAGTATAAAACTCAAGAGAATAACATGGAGCAAGTTCAAATTGTTATCGAATCTGCATCAGGCCAAACATTGACAGTACGATGATCACTCAAAACCTATACGTACACACTAGGACGATGATTATCTTTTAGAAATTTCACAGCTGATAGGAAAACATATCCCAAAGATGTACTTTTATTTAGAGCTTGATCCGACAGTTGTCACTCACTTGTCATGTTCTTCTCTGAACGTCTGACAAATATCCAAAACATTTATTGTGAGGAAAACTTTCCGTCCAGGTAAAACTCCAGTTTTTATTTTGGTTAGGCTAAAAATGTAATTTCGCACACACCAACTACAATTTTGGCAGGCAAAGGAACTATAGTCAGCTTCTGGAGCATGGTTAGTTCGGTGCGTGGGTACCTTTTTAAAAAGTAAAAAAAGCTTAAACTTCTGCTGATATGACTAGAACAGAAATAAAAATCATCACTTGGTGGATCAAGTCATCGAAAAACCCACATCGCTCAAATTGCTATTTGAAAAGTGACCCTTTTTAAAAATGTAAGCCGCAAAACTTCCATTTGTACTCTCTTTGGACTTCAAATGCTCAAGAATTTCATGTTCATGAGCTGACACTAACATTATTAAAGTATTTTTGTATTGTCCACTACCAAAACAAAACACTACCACAAACAGAATTTCTCATAAGCACAATCTACAAATACAGTGGTCAGTTACCGTCACCACCAACAAAGCACTCCCGCCGTTATGTTTAAAGTCGACCATACAAGTTCTGCCGGCAAATGTTTCACAACCAAAACACCTTTACCGCGACACAAGACATGCCGCGCCGTCGATTACACACAAGGATAAATCCACTTAAGGATCAAGTGTAAGGATTTCTGCTATGCCCACACCCGACTACTTCCAAAACTATTTTGCATAATAACTTCGTAGTAGTTTTGCGTGCACAGAGCACTGGAGTGCCACTGGAAAAATTCTTTTGATGTGAGACAACAGTCAGCCCAGCAGTGTTCCTTATTGTATTCTTTGTATACAACAGGTATTTTCCTTTTAACGTTTGGTTAACCTACTTAAAAGTGATTTGGCAAAAATTTCGAGTCGCGGGGAGTGAAGTTCGCTATGTTAAAAAGATTGGGCCCGGCGGAGGCCTCGTTGTCGTTACCCCACTTCTTATGGCTAAGACATTCTCAATTGCATTAGAAGTGAGAGAGCCAATTTTCACTTGCGTTGTGTGTAAAGTTAAAACCGTCATTTCAATCGAGTTTCAGTTTGAAGCGTTCCGTTGACGGGGTTGGATAAAAGTCTAAAAAAAGGAATTTTCTGAACAGTGCCTCTGATTGTTGCGGGTTCTTAGTAATTTAATTTCAACAATTTTGATTGAAAGAAAGTCAATGTTATGCATTTGTTTCGAATAGTGTTTAATTTTCCAATTTTTAAATATAGAACATCATTCGATGAAATTAATCAAAAATAAAGTTTAGTTTTGAAAAAAAAAAAAAATATTCTTGTTTTGTGATGTTATATGTATATATGTGAAGTGTTCGCGGAGTGTAAGGGATACTCGTATTATTCTAACAACTCTTGGCACTGATTATTCTGGGATGACTGCATACAAATATGGATTACTTGAACGGATTTCCTAAGCATTTTGTATCTGCAAGCATTTCTTTATTAATATTTAATATTCTAAGAACAATTACCACCAGGGATTTAAAACGGTAAAATATTTCCTGTTTTTGCTTATGTATACAAATATATGTTTGGATTATGCTTTAAAATTTCAGTAATTTATCGATTTCGGCACTTTTCTGGCTGAAATAATAGATTTCATTGGAATTTGAAGCTACAAATTATCACACCTATCTCCAGTGGCGGATTTATGTTCGATGTCGCCCTAGGCCCCGTGAGATATGCCGCCCTTTTTGCTGTATGGAGACAAAATTATTAACAATAAATATAAAATTTTTAAATATTTAAATTATTATGAATTCAAATTTATTAACTTCAATACAACATTTAATTAGTTAACATAGGTACAACTTTTCGTATAAAGTCTTAAATATAAATTATTAATTTGAATATAGCTTTTTTGAGTTCACATTTTCTTCTTTCTGGCTTTAGTTCGTGCGAAAACGTCAATTATATCATCGTAATCCAGTTCTTGTACCAACTGAGCTTCAATAGATAATAATGCAAGGGCATTACCCCTTTCAGAGTTGAAAAAGATCTTTCTCCAGAACAATTTGTTGATGGGATGCTCAAAAAAATTCGTAGAGCAATATCTAAATTAGGGTAAACATCACAAAGATTTTGTGATCGCAATATAGATATTGCATATATTTTTCGCAGAACTTACATTTTCAGAATTTGCCAATGAATCTTTAAGTTGATAATGAAAGTGAATACATTCATTTCCTAATGTTTCTTCTAAATCGTCAGGATACTTATTGACTAGTTTATTTGATGCATTTTTCAACTTATTCGTATCAATTTCAGATAGATCAAATAAATTGAACTGTGCATAAAGCTTATCATATACATTTTTACGTTCAGCTAATTGTGTACTTAGAGTATCCAAAATAGGGTAGTAAATATTTGTACGAAAATTTTCTTCGCCAGAAATAGGTGCTCTTTCATTTACCCGTGACTCGTCTGGCTGAAGTTTTCTGATTTTTCTGCGGCGAGTACCATAGCGATAATAATCTTGAACTCCAGACAGCGCTTTAGCTTTTTCTTCATATTCTAAAAATTGTTTATGTCTCATATCCTGAAGAAAAGAGGCCAACGAACCGTAGAGTCGGACTACGGATGATAAATCAATTTGGGAACCCTGAAGTTTCTTACTAACAGCATTAAAACGATCTAAAATTACATTCCAAACTATGACTAGTATTGCTGTTTCTAAATGCTGTAATTTCTGTTTTAATCCAATAGCTTCAGATCGTGTACTCGGTTTCTCGTCATTGCTTTCTCCAATAAAGTCCAATGCTTCAATTATTGCACACCACTCTTTTTCTAAAGCATAGCATGCATCATGTCGAGCAGACCATCGAGTTTGAGAAAGGCTTTTGAGTCTTAAATTTGTCTGTTGCGCCAGGACCTCCCAACGATGTGTAGATATCGTAAAAAAATTATACAGTTCTTGCAAAGTAGAAAAAAAATCAACTGCTTCAGGTACAGATTCAGCTGCACAAATGCCTACTAAATTTAGCGAATGGGCAGCGCAAGGAACGTAATCTGCTAATGGATTGATTGTTTTCATTCGTGCTTGAACTCCTGAATATATCCCTGACATATTACTTGCATTGTCGTACGATTGACCACGACAGTTCATAATGTCCAAACCATTTTTTTTAATGAGTTTAATACAGCATCTTCAATATGCTTTGCTTTATGACCAGTACTAGGTATAAATTCTAAAAATCTTTCAACGGGTTCACCATTTGCACGTACATATCTAATAATTATAGTTAGCTGGTCGACATGAGCAATATCAGGCGTAGAATCTACAATAATACCAAAGTACTTAGCGGATTGCACTTCAGTAGAAATGTGCTTTAATACTTGACTTTGAATCAGTAATATAATTTCTTCGTAGATTGTTTTTGATAAGTACGATATGTTGCCACTACCAGGATGCGCACACGACTTTAAATGTTGAGATAGAAATCGATCGAATTCAGCAACAAGTTCTACTGATGCTAAGAAGTTTCCATTACGGGGATCTCCAATTCTCTCTGAATGCCCTCGAAACGGCAGTCCTCTTATTGCAAGTGATTTAACGATTGCAATTATCCGATACAATATTTTTTTCCAGTACGAAATTTCTTCGTCGAGCTGTTTTAATAAATGTTGATCAACACGTCCTTGAGCTACCGCTCGAGCTTTTAAGTTACTAACATTAGTTTTATGAACGTCAGAGTTTTCGTGACCTTCAACGCGTGCTTTTGAGTTTTTCCAGTCTCGGAACCCTTCGCAGGTGAAAGCATTTGTTTCACCACATCTACTAAATAGTAAGCATGGAATACAAAATACGGATCCTTTAGTTTCTGAATACATGAACCACTCACGGCGTTGAATCTCTCCATTCTTCAAAGTTCGTTGAAATAAATTTTTCGAGCAATATCTTGTTTTATCAGTATAAACATTTTTAGAATTTTTAAAATCAATAATATGAATATTATTTTGTGGTGCACCGTTTAAAATGATATATTCTTGAGTTTCTTCGTTTAAATTCCATAAGAAGGGATCACTACTGATTCCTAAAACATTACCTGCAATTGAACTGTCACCTAATAAATTAGTTGAAGGAGAACTTGACTGTATTTCTTCAGTATCTTTTGGTGAAGGAGGGCTTAACTGTCTTCCTTCGATATTTGGTGTTGAAATCTCGTCTATTTTCTGCTGAAGAAAAGTACATTATTTTTAAACAACTGATAACTCTTTTTCTTATTCTCTTATTTTCTTAAGCCGGAACCACGCTTGAAAGGTAACGTGTGGTGTGTCCTGTCGCGTTCTGTGCACACTTGGATTGTGTGCTGTGGTTTTTATTTAAATGAATTCTGATTTCTAGATCGTTCACATACCCAATTTCAGATAGTATATTTGTCTCGTTTTATTGCTCCATAGATCGTTGTGGTGTGGCGCAGTCGTAATAGGAGCGATATCGACTCAACGCGCCACACTGCGCCACACGACAAAAACATGTTTCTACGCATATGAAATTCATTGGAGTGATAGCAACAAACCACACGTTACAAATGTGATTCCGCCCTTAGATTAAGAACAACGTTACATTCAATTTAAAAAAAAATGTTGATAATTATAGTAAAATACTTACAGTAGATGAACATAATAGCTGTTGATCATAATTAGAAGTTTTTGACGAACTTGTTAAAAAATTAGATATTTTTGGGATTTTCTTTAGTAAATTACATTTTTTCGTAGATTCTTCTGCCTTTCTTTTACGATATTCAGCACCACTGAGTTTATTTCGATATGCACTCATATTTGATTATAAATTTATATCAGAATTGCGACAATTTTACTTGTAAATTTGAATTTGTTTTAAACTGATGAACAAAAATTTTGCATTCCGCAATCACTTCACTGAAAAAAACTGAGAAATTCACTGCCGATTTTTTAGTGTATTATTTTCAACGGCCAATAATATTGATCTAAAAAAAAATTGTATTGCACCGGCAAATTAAAGGGTAAAGTCGGAATTACCTATATTCAAAATTTTTCATAGATATAAAGGTAAATTAATCCACAAAAATTATCAATTTCAAATTACAGTCAAACTTGGACAACCTTATTTTTTTATAACTCGAACAAAATTATGTGGCAACAACGTTTAGAGTTCAAATCCCATACATTTTTTTCCCTGATAACTCGAACAAAAAAATCGCATATGCATCAAGCAAGTCGAACTTTTTTAGGGGAATTCCCATTTAGTGAGAAGAAATAACAGCATCACGTATGCATTTTAAATTCGAATTTTTGAAGCGAATTTTCATTTGAAAAGAAAACGAGATACTTACCTACATACACACAAAAATAATTATGTAGGTTTAAGAAATTTGACTTTTTTATTACCGACATGTTTCGTTGCTGGTTGGGATACAGGCAATAATTTTATGTATGTTGTAAATACTTATGTACTACATTAATGTAAAATGTGTTAGACTTAATAAAAGCACAAAATGTGTGTGCATATGTATTTCAGATACATATTGAATTGTTTGATTATTTTAATTTTGAGGAACAATTTGGATAAATCGAAGTCTTGATAAGTCGAGCTTTTATTGTGGATAATAGTAGTTTGGGTTATCGAATTTTGACTGTATTCTAACATTTTACGGTTCTTGATTTTCAGGGTTATCAAAATTTTGCCGCCCCTAAAATCATGCCTCCCCAGGCCCGGGCCTTACGGGCCTAGGCGTAAATCCAGCACTGCCTATCTCAGAATCCTTCTAGCTTCAGAAGCAAACCAAGTCAGCAAAACAAGTAGTGTGGGGGCTAAGTTAAAAAACGCTTATGGTTTTTTTGTTGAAATTGAAAAGAAATTTAATTTTAAAGTTAATTGATTAACTGGCATTATAGAAATTATAACGAAATAAGGATCCTGCAAAACAATGTTAAATCAATTTAATGTTGTCGCGCAATTAACCAAACTATTTTTGTACTCCAATATCAAGTAGTTTAGTTAAGTTTAGTTTATTTTATTTCATCAAACAAAGTTACAATACTTTAGTGATTACTTGATAATAATATCATATAAAAGTATAAATAATTTAAAAGAAAAAATAAATTGAACATTGCCATCATTAAAGATACTTAAGATTAATAGCAAATTATGTTTAAATGAAAATCTACTTAGACTAAAATCGATCATATAGCAAACGGTATTGGTTTCTCTTAAGCACCTAGTCAATGGTTCGTTTGCAGCATAATTTATTCTGTGGTATGGAATGTTAAAAAACAATCGCATTCTAAGCATCCTCGCAGGAACATTTAAGTTAATTAAGGCCAGAATATCGGAACAATCAATATGATTTGTCAATACGGCACGAATGAACATAACCTCAGAGAACATTCTTCGAATGTTAAAAGGCAGGATTCCAAATAATTTGCCCTTGTTCCATAGGAAGGCATATCAAACGTTTTTGTATTTTCTCTATTCTAAAGGAGTGAACTTCATACAAAGGGCTCCAAATAATATTACAATATTCAATAGTAGATCTAGCAAACGTAATCGAAATTAAGGATGTTGAGTATGTTTTTTTATGTGTTTATAGGTTGCATTATGTTTAATGTTGTGGCGTTCATTGAAGAATTTTCCCTTCTGTTAGATAAGCAAAAAGCAAGTAACTTAATTGTCTTGGGGGATTTCAACCTCAATTTACTGGATCAAAACGATATAGTTTCTAGCTACCAGTGGCGTGGCGTGGATAATTTTAAAAGGGAAGACGTTGAAAAATTTAGTCACCTATAAAAATAAAAATCTTTAAAACCTGAAATAAAATAATTTTTAATGGGGATATTGTATCTACATAATATGCATTCCACATTGACTTAGCAAAAATATTCTAGCCACATTTTTTATACTTCAAGACATTAATATTTCAATCAACAATGAGCTTAAAGCATAACAAAAGTAGCTTCAAAAGAAGCCGGTCTTGACAGACGCATGATACAATAACTTAAAAAAATTCAGCATAATGTGGATAGTAATTTTAAAATAAGAAAATTCAGAAGAATTATATGGATAATTCTTTATATTTGTTAAAATATAAAAACGATACAAATAATAATGTCAGCAATAAAAATAAATTAAAAACAGCTAAAATTCACACACTTAAAAGAAAAAAAGTGAAAAGTTTTGTTAAAATATTAGTTCTTTATAATTATTTGTATTCTAATGCTATTCGACGATCTTTTTTGATAAACTCTGTCAATACCCTTTCATAGAAGTTTGGTCTATTTTTAATTTTAAGAAGAAGTCTTCTTTCTATCGATATGAGGGCTAAATCAGAGAGCCTATCCTCGCCCTGTGAGTTTCTTAAATAAGTATGAATTCTTTTTAAAGCAGAAAAAGACCTCTCAACGGAGGCGACGGAAATGGGAAGTGTTAAAAGTAAACTACTTAAGTTTAAGACTTGAGGGAACACTTCTTTCAATGCTTCACTATTCAAATGGTTGTGAAGGTCGAGAACCTCAAACTGCCGAAGTGACGACGAAGAATATAAAACATTAAGTTCATTTTTTAATGCCGTGAAGTCAAAAATTCTAGGAAAAAACTTAATTAGGGAAGATATTTTTACATCTGGACTGGAACGAGAAAAAGTGTCATACTTCAAATTATTTAGTAAATCCAAAAATGTAACATTACTAAATGATTTATATCTGGCATTTATTTGGCTAACTATATTGTCTTTAATTTCAACAAAAAGGCGCTTATAATTCGTCTTCAAATCGAAGTCAAGCAACCTGCGTTTACGTGGAGGTTCGATGCAATCATTTACGCTGTCATAAATAACTTCAAACATATTTAAAAAGTCAGAGCTTATCCATGACTCAAAACGTTCGATTTCTTGCTTGGCATAACTAACGTCTGTTTGTTTTTTTGAATTAAATTAAATAATACATCGGTCTTTGCAAATATTTCAGAAAGGGTATGAAGCAAAAAACAGAATTCCTTGCTCTCTAATTTATTTAATAAACTTTCTGCCATCGAAAGTGTGTCAGTATCCCATTCCCTAGAGTCATTAATTATTTTACTAAAAGTTTCAATTATATCTATTCTACAGTTAAAGATTACGTTTATTATTCTTGAATGATAATGCCATCGAGTTTCCGATACTCCTGGCATGCGTCGATTGGAAATTTGTTTTAATAGATTGGACCGCTTTGTGGATTTATTAAAAAATCGAACGATGCTATTAGTATAGCCCGGGCCTTACGGGCCTAGGCGTAAATCCAGCACTGCCTATCTCAGAATCCTTCTAGCTTCAGAAGCAAACCAAGTCAGCAAAACAAGTAGTGTGGGGGCTAAGTTAAAAAACGCTTATGGTTTTTTTGTTGAAATTGAAAAGAAATTTAATTTTAAAGTTAATTGATTAACTGGCATTATAGAAATTATAACGAAATAAGGATCCTGCAAAACAATGTTAAATCAATTTAATGTTGTCGCGCAATTAACCAAACTATTTTTGTACTCCAATATCAAGTAGTTTAGTTAAGTTTAGTTTATTTTATTTCATCAAACAAAGTTACAATACTTTAGTGATTACTTGATAATAATATCATATAAAAGTATAAATAATTTAAAAGAAAAAATAAATTGAACATTGCCATCATTAAAGATACTTAAGATTAATAGCAAATTATGTTTAAATGAAAATCTACTTAGACTAAAATCGATCATATAGCAAACGGTATTGGTTTCTCTTAAGCACCTAGTCAATGGTTCGTTTGCAGCATAATTTATTCTGTGGTATGGAATGTTAAAAAACAATCGCATTCTAAGCATCCTCGCAGGAACATTTAAGTTAATTAAGGCCAGAATATCGGAACAATCAATATGATTTGTCAATACGGCACGAATGAACATAACCTCAGAGAACATTCTTCGAATGTTAAAAGGCAGGATTCCAAATAATTTGCCCTTGTTCCATAGGAAGGCATATCAAACGTTTTTGTATTTTCTCTATTCTAAAGGAGTGAACTTCATACAAAGGGCTCCAAATAATATTACAATATTCAATAGTAGATCTAGCAAACGTAATCGAAATTAAGGATGTTGAGTATGTTTTTTTATGTGTTTATAGGTTGCATTATGTTTAATGTTGTGGCGTTCATTGAAGAATTTTCCCTTCTGTTAGATAAGCAAAAAGCAAGTAACTTAATTGTCTTGGGGGATTTCAACCTCAATTTACTGGATCAAAACGATATAGTTTCTAGCTACCAGTGGCGTGGCGTGGATAATTTTAAAAGGAAAGACGTTGAAAAATTTAGTCACCTATAAAAATAAAAATCTTTAAAACCTGAAATAAAATAATTTTTAATGGGGATATTGTATCTACATAATATGCATTCCACATTGACTTAGCAAAAATATTCTAGCCACATTTTTTATACTTCAAGACATTAATATTTCAATCAACAATGAGCTTAAAGCATAACAAAAGTAGCTTCAAAAGAAGCCGGTCTTGACAGACGCATGATACAATAACTTAAAAAAATTCAGCATAATGTGGATAGTAATTTTAAAATAAGAAAATTCAGAAGAATTATATGGATAATTCTTTATATTTGTTAAAATATAAAAACGATACAAATAATAATGTCAGCAATAAAAATAAATTAAAAACAGCTAAAATTCACACACTTAAAAGAAAAAAAGTGAAAAGTTTTGTTAAAATATTAGTTCTTTATAATTATTTGTATTCTAATGCTATTCGACGATCTTTTTTGATAAACTCTGTCAATACCCTTTCATAGAAGTTTGGTCTATTTTTAATTTTAAGAAGAAGTCTTCTTTCTATCGATATGAGGGCTAAATCAGAGAGCCTATCCTCGCCCTGTGAGTTTCTTAAATAAGTATGAATTCTTTTTAAAGCAGAAAAAGACCTCTCAACGGAGGCGACGGAAATGGGAAGTGTTAAAAGTAAACTACTTAAGTTTAAGACTTGAGGGAACACTTCTTTCAATGCTTCACTATTCAAATGGTTGTGAAGGTCGAGAACCTCAAACTGCCGAAGTGACGACGAAGAATATAAAACATTAAGTTCATTTTTTAATGCCGTGAAGTCAAAAATTCTAGGAAAAAACTTAATTAGGGAAGATATTTTTACATCTGGACTGGAACGAGAAAAAGTGTCATACTTCAAATTATTTAGTAAATCCAAAAATGTAACATTACTAAATGATTTATATCTGGCATTTATTTGGCTAACTATATTGTCTTTAATTTCAACAAAAAGGCGCTTATAATTCGTCTTCAAATCGAAGTCAAGCAACCTGCGTTTACGTGGAGGTTCGATGCAATCATTTACGCTGTCATAAATAACTTCAAACATATTTAAAAAGTCAGAGCTTATCCATGACTCAAAACGTTCGATTTCTTGCTTGGCATAACTAACGTCTGTTTGTTTTTTTGAATTAAATTAAATAATACATCGGTCTTTGCAAATATTTCAGAAAGGGTATGAAGCAAAAAACAGAATTCCTTGCTCTCTAATTTATTTAATAAACTTTCTGCCATCGAAAGTGTGTCAGTATCCCATTCCCTAGAGTCATTAATTATTTTACTAAAAGTTTCAATTATATCTATTCTACAGTTAAAGATTACGTTTATTATTCTTGAATGATAATGCCATCGAGTTTCCGATACTCCTGGCATGCGTCGATTGGAAATTTGTTTTAATAGATTGGACCGCTTTGTGGATTTATTAAAAAATCGAACGATGCTATTAGTATAGCCAAAAAATAGTTTAAGTTCTGCTATGTTTTCTAGAGATCGGGATAGTACTAAATTTAAAACATGTGCATAACAAGGAATAAAATTTGCCATCGGGCATTCATCAAGGACCTTCTTTTGAACACCACCCCCCTCGCCGGACATAACTGCGGCACCATCGTAGGATTGTCCTATTAACTTTACCTTGCAGTCGTATGTTTCAAGAATTTTAAATATATGATTGGATAACTCATTTGCATTACGACTTGCGCTAACGTCAAAAAATCCAAGAAATCTTTCTTGTATACCATCCTCTGACAAGTACCGAAATATGGCACTCAGTTGTTCCCTATGACTCAAATCTGGTGTTTCGTCGATCATAATCGACACGAACCGAGCATCCTTGATTTCCGTTTTAATTTCGGATTTAATAACCGCCGCGATACTATGTATCAAATCGTTTTGAATATCGTTGGATAAACCTGAAAAAATTGGATTGTGTGTACTTGAACACTGCTCTAAATGGGATTCCAATAAAGTGTCATATTTAGATAAAAAATAAACCGCTTCGACATAATTGCCACGATTATCTGAACTAGACCTTTCATCATGACCGCGAAATGCTAACTCCTGTCTGCCTAATAAAATGACCGTGTCAATAAAACGTTCCATTAGTTTCCGATTTTTATCTACTTTTTTATTATGAACAACGAAAGAATTTCCTAAAGAAGTTTCAATGCGATTCGTGCCGAATTCGTGTAGGGATAAACAACAACGAATATGTTTTTCTGTCTTAATATGTTTTTTCGAAGAATTAACTAAATTATTTATATCAGTGAAACCCGTTCGGCTCCAAACACTGGCGGAGTTTGAAAAAAGAAGACAAGGAAAACAAAACATTTTATTAAGCTTGCAACTCCCAGTTAGCCACTTATATTTTTGGTATAAGGAAACATTAAAATGTGTCACAAAACCATCTCTCCTTTGGTAATTAATATTTATAAAAGGCATAGAGCGCCCTACGTCTATAACTTTTTTTTTATCAAGAAAAGATAGCTTACTAAAACTATTTGAATCCTCCAGGAGGAAATCAGTTAAACAGCAATCTACACTAATCAAAGACATTTCCAAAAAAAAATCTAAAACTGCACTAAAATTAAGAAGCTAAAATGTTTTTATCAGTAAGTTGGTAATAAAAGAAACTAAAAAATTACACATTAACCTTCACTTTCACTTTCACATCTAACTTTTCACTATTTTAATTTAAGATTTTATCAAATTGGCTTTACAAAACACTAGATTTTTTCAAGTTATTGCACTTGTGCAACGCAGTCTGTCAATAAATTCCAACTGATTCTAAATTAAAATTTGAATTCCTGCTTAAAAAAAAAACAAGTGTCGGTATTTTATTTGACATGAACTTCTCTTAAGCGATATGCTGAATTTACTCTGCTGACAAATTGCCATAATATTCTACCATATTTTATTTCATAAGACAAAAGTATAACAATAAATTTGTAAAAACATCGAAGCATTAACTATCACAAGAGAGAAAAATGAAAGCTCAACTTCTTACATCAACACGCATATCAATATCAACATCAAATTCAAAATCAAGAATCAACCCACATAACACATTCAGATATTATGTCATAAGAAAAAAGAAATAAGTCAAAGAACACCGTGTTATTAGACACAATGTTGCAAAAAAAACGAGTCAAACGTAGCACCTGCATTCCTGCAACATGTTGATATCTTCCGATTGAAACGCAATGCTAATCGCAAAAGGGAGAATGAAATGAAACAATTCCAAGTGAGATTTGGTTTATAAGACGAAATGTAGCGTCTTTTTCTTTGAATATAAAAGCGGGTGTTGAACAAAGAGGATCGGAACCGCAATGCTTGTAGAAGAAAGGGATATAAAACAAGTAAATAAGACGGAAAAATATTTTTTATTCTATTATAGAGAGCAGCGGTAGTTGAAAACTTTTTACTAAGAGTATTTTTGTGACTCTTCGTTGGTTTGTTGTTTGTGATTTGTGGATTGTGGAATGTGGTTGAATCTTGATTCTTGAATGAAGTATGAAGATACAGACGAGAGGTAGAATGAAAATATTAAACTTATTCGATAGCTTATGTGTGAGTGTGTGTGTAGATTTTATTTTATAATTAAAATACGGGACGGGTTTCATTTTTCATATATTTATTTGGCAGATAGTGCTTACTTTTGGTGGATTTTTTAAAAGGGAGGACGGTAGGAATCGTGTTATATGGACGCCACGCCACTGCTAGCTACATGGCTATTCTGGCATCGCACGGTCTTACCAGTTTTATCAATGAACCCATTAGGGTGGACTCTGGAAGATGTTTGGATCACTTTTATGGACGATTGACCAATATCTCATTGAGCTCCTTCGAAAGTGGCATTTTCGATCTAAATATAACTGATCAATTGTACCTAAAAGAGTGGGCAAAATTGATTTCGTTAAACTTAAAATTAATCTTTATTTTGAGTTTTGGGATGAGGTTTACGCGGAAAGAGATAGCTCTGTTTCGTATTCATTATTTCTAAATGCACTTAGTAAACACATTGACGACTGTACTTCCATTGTGCCTCTAAAAAAATCAGCCAAAAGACTTAAGCCCTGGATTTCAAGCCTTCTGGTTAAAAAAGTTCAGAGAAAAAACAAATTAAGAATCAAGTGTTTGAGAAACCCTAACAACTATAGATTGAGTGATCAATATAAACAATTATGTTCTAGGCTTAAAAAAGAAATTCGTAAGAGCCGTGACGACTACTATAAAAATCGTTTCTTTTTTGCTAAAGGTAATCTTAAGAGTAAATGGCGAGTTATCAATAGTATTTTAAAAAAAAGTCTTCGTGTTCTTCCAAACCTACAACAATTCGTACTAATGGCTGTAATGTGTCTGACGAATTTGATGTTGCTAACGCTTTTAATAATTACTTTTTGTCAATAGCCAACAATTTGTCTTTACAAACAGGTCAACTGAGTTGTTCGTGTTGCTGTTACAGTGGGGAGTATTTGAATTGTAATAGTTTCTCCTTTGAGCCTATAACTGCATTTGAGGTTTTAAAAGTCATTGGGTCCCTTAACGGTTGTAATGCTTGCGGCTATGATGGCATCTCAAATACGGTTATAAAACGCATCGGATGTTTCTTAGTAGATGTACTAGCAGTTATTTTTAACCGAAGCATATTTTCTGGAGTTTTTCCTTGTGCTCTCAAATGTGTGGACGTAGTGCCTCTCTTTGAAAAAAGGTTCAGCAGAGGACATGAGCAATTACAGGCCAATTTCTCCATTTTTAGTAAAGTTTTCGAAAAAATCGTTAAAATAAGACTGTTATCTTTTTTAAATAGAAACAAGTTTTTCAGCCCTGGGCAGTTTGGTATTCAGCTTGGAAAGTCTACTGAAGATGCCCTACTAAATTTTTCCTCCAGTGTTTTCTCCAACCTTGATGCAAAAAAGCTCACTGCAGGTTTATTTGTGGACATTACCAAAGCCTTCGATATGGTTAACCACACCATCTTGTTGAATAAACTAGAAAAAGCTGGAATTCGTGGTTTTATGCTCGAGTGGTTCAGATCCTATCTTTCAAATAGATCTCAAAGAGTTAAAATTGGAGAAATCAAGAGTGACGTACAGTTTCTAAATTTGGGAGTACCGCAAGGTTCGGTGTTGGGACCTATTTTGTTCCTTATATACATTAATTCTCTTTTTGAGCTTGATTTTAAGGGTACACTTACTGCCTTCGCAGATGATGTGGGCTGTGCCTACGGTGCGGATAGTGCTTTAAATTTAGTTTCTGATATAAACAGGGATTTAAATTTATTGAGGATCTGGTTCGCTGAACATAGACTGAGAATAAGTTCTAAAACTAAAATAATGTTTTTTAACCTATCGACCACAACTGACCCTTTTGCGGAGTTTTACTTTCACACTACGGGTTGCAAAAAGTTCAAACTAACTGGCTGCTCATGTGTCCCAGCTTCATCTTGTAGGTACCACGTTTAGTAACATGCTACATTGTAGTGATGAGTGTTTTTTTAGTGGAGAGGGTAGAAGAGTTCAAATACTTGGGACTCATTATTGACTACAAAATGAACTTTGTAAACCACACGCAGTCTTTGAAAAAATATTTTCGTTGCACACTCCGACATTTTGTTTTACTTAAAAAATGTTTGCTCTGAGAAACTATTAAAAATTATTTATTACGGCATTTTTCACTCGAAACTCCAATAGCCAGGACATATCGGAATAAGATACAGCCTCTTTTAGTTTTACAAAAAAATGTTTTGAGAAAAATTAGCCGTAAATACCGTCGACATCCTAGTTTTCCATTGTTCCGTGCTATGAAAATTCTTCCAGTCCGTCATTTGTATTGTTTTAAGGTATTAAAAACTTTTTTTATTAGATCGGGAAATATGAATTTTAGATTAATATCTGATTATAATTTACGCCGTAATTTGTTGAACGTTGTTACCTATTTAATTTTCCCGTACCACTGCTTTTCGTAACTTTTATTTGGTTTCATCCTGCCGCCTTTTTAACAAACTACCCCTTCAAATTAGGTCATTAACCGTTCTTGGAAAGTTTAAGAAATGTGTAAAACAATTCTTCCAATTCAATTACTATAACATGGAAGCTATTCTTTCTGACATTTTGGTGTAACTAAACTAGTCTATTTTCCTCTATTTTCTCTCTTTATTTTAAAATGAATATTTAAATTAAACTTGAATTGTAATTTTTTAAATGCATTTTATATAATCCTGTATCTTTTTGTTAATGTCTTAAGGGTCACCCCACCAATATTTCAACTATTTGTAATGAAGCCCTTTGAATTGGCATTTGACACTATTTTAATACGTACCTATAGTATAAGAAATACAAAATGTCAACAATCAAAAACAAAAAAAAAACAAAAAAAAAACAGACATTTCAACGTGTATGAAACACAGAACTCCTTTGAATTGCGCAAGATAAATCCCAGCACCTTTGGCGACTAAATAGTCTATATGTTTTACGAAATCAAGTTTTTGGTCAAAAATTACCCCAAAGTCTTTCATAAAGGTTACACTTGAAAGAAATGTACTGTTTATTTTATAAGAAAAGTTAATTGAAGAAGGATTCCGACAAAACGTTAAACTTTGACATTTGGCAATATTAAGGTGTAAGGAGTTAACCAAACACCAATTCGGCAATCTCTTCTTGTAATGTTGCATGCCAAGTTGAGTTTTTATAAACCGAAAGACTTTCAAATCATCCGCATACATAAGACAATAAGAATTTAAAAATACGTTTGGAATGTCATTGATAAATAACAAAAAAAAAGAGCTGGACAAGATGGCTTCCTTGCGGCACACCCGAGGTAACATTTATAGGTGACGAGAGAATGTCAATTATACGAATATACTGAAGACGACCTTTTAGGTATGCATTTATCCAGTTCAAGAATTTAGAGTGGAATCCTATTTTGTTTAACTTCATAAGTAATGTATTATGACTAACCCGATCGAATGCTTTAGAGAAGTCTGTATAGACACATCAATTGCTACCCTTTCTCAAGTCCGTTTAATACGTAGTTGGAAAAAAGCGTAAGGTTGGTGCTAGTAGATCTACCAGCAACAAAAACATGTTGATATGGAGAAAAAGTACTTTTAAGAATTTGAGTTAATCTTACATAAATCAGTTTTTCAAACATTTTTCGAATTGTATTAATCTTACAAATAAGGCGATAGTTAGGGTTAAACCAATGTCAAAATGGCTTTCAGACTTATTTAATTGATTACCAAGAGGTATAGTAGGAGAGCTTTCTATATAAAAGGATTGAAAATGGTTAGCGAAAAAGTTGCATACAACTAAAAGATCAGAAGATGATATGCAATTGTGACGCATTAGATTTGGAATGAAATTAGATTGTTTTTAAGCATTAACACTGTTTTTGAACCACTTTTTTCTTTTGCTCTAGGTGTGTATAAGGCAATAATTGCTTTACGCACAATTCTCAATGAACGGTAAAAATGTAACCCGCAATAATTATATAAATGTTATAGCCAGGGCCGGCTCCAGCCAAACAAGCGCCCTGTGCAAGATTTACAGAAAGCGCCCTATTTTGAGTTAGATTCTCCTTGAAGTTGCAATATTGCAAGTGATGTGAGTTAATGTGCACAAATTCAGCACAGGTGTGATGGATGTTGCTATTTTGGGCTTATTTAAACAAGTTTTTTGTTTTAAATGCAACCGCGAATAGTGGTTTCTTGGTTGACGGGGATATAAATTGTAGTTTCGAGATTGGGGTTGCCTTAGATTAAATTCTTGGGGGAATATACTTTCTAATCTTTCT